>CP106734.1:8590770-9790770 GCA_025506655.1 Gossypium rotundifolium | reverse complement strand
GCCCAGGCCGTGTCGATTTCATAATTCAGCCCATTTACTCTATTTTCGGTCTGTTTCTCATTCTTTTCATCCTCCGATGCTCTCCTAAGTATAAAACATGAAAACAAAAGATTAGGAGCACCTATTTCCATAATTAAAAGGATAAATCATCCAAAAACATGCTAAATGTGGGATTAAAATATGTTCATATTATGGTTTATCATGCACAAACCAAAATGTGCCAAAACACAAGTCAAATGAGTGGCTAATCTCAACAAAACATATATAAGACAAAATTAGCCAAAATAACCTATACATGCCATTATAACCATAATCAAAACATTCAAAAGTACCGATAGAACTGATGGATAGTGTGATATAGCTCCGACAAGCTTCCAGTCCTACCGAGCTTCCTATAATCTGAAAAGTAAAGAAAAACAAATTCGTAAGCAATAAATGCTTAGTAAGTTCGTATAAACTTTAACCATATCAATTAATTTCAAATATGAAATTTACTCATATTGTGAATAATCCAATAATGATACCGCGATACTCATAAAGCTATATTCATCGACTCACAAGATGAATAAATCCACAGTATCACTTTTACATGTTATCCTAGCATAGTAGGATTTTAAACAACTTTAAACTCTTTTAAATTTCTTTATCTTTGTTTGCATTTCTTTACTTTACACACTCATTCCATGTGCATAACACACAAGTCATAAACATAATATTCAACCATAGCCACAAGCTAGTGCATTTAAGCATAGCCTTTCTCGAATTAATCCCATGATAAGTCATTTCATAAGAAATTACACAATTTAACCTTATGACTCTTTATTGAGCAATTGTTTATTTTCTCTTGAGTACTTACCATTTCAGCGTATCATGTAAATAAACATATTACCATTCAACCAATAGCTTGGCACTTGCATAAGCATTAACAACAGCACTTGTTAGCGTACTTACACATATTCCATATAACTTCAATATTGGTAAACTTATTTTCTCAACATGTCAAACTTGAGTTTATTACTTGTCTCAATTTACATAATTTCCTTGTATCAATATCTAAAAGATATTCACATATGTACATATCATGATGCATATCATTCTCTTACTGCTTTCTTCATAAACATATATCATTCATTTCTTTATATCAATATACCATATACCATCATTTCCATGTATTATATATATATATATATATATATATATTCCAGTAATTGTTCGTAATTACTAATGTACTTAGTCATCAGGCAAGTTTCATACACATGTATCTTCCATCTCATATTTCAACATGTCATGTAATATCAGTTTCATGTATTTCAGGCATATACGGGTAATAATTCATTTCATACTCATATTATTTCATATCAAAATTTTGCCAGTTGAACCAATTAAAATATTGATGGATACACAGGTAGTACACATGAAGTGTACAAAATTGTAACCCGTCAATTCATATATTGTCTGTTAATTCATATACAGGAATGCTCATACGAGCACATTAACGGGAAACTCTTCCGAGCCATATGACGAGAAGCTCATGTGAGCCATGTAACGGGTAGCTCTAGAGAGCCATTAATAGGAAGCTCATACGAGCCAATGTCGAGAAGTTCAACCGAGCCAATTCCAGGAAGCTTAAGAGAGCCAATTAATCGAGAAGCTCCAAAGAGCCATATATTGGGGCGCTCAAAAGAGCTGCGGTGTGTCCACAACACATGTAGGATCACAACCAATCGGGATGCTCGAAGAGCTATTAACGGGAAGCTCACAAGAACCATGTAACGAGAAGCTCATGAGAACTAATAACGGGACGCTCTTTCGAGCTGTGGTGTGCCCGCAACACATGCAAGACCACAACCAATTTGGGATCCTTGTATCCATCGATTCTTCAATTATTCAATTGGGACTTTATACTTGTCGATCATTGCCGGATATGTGATTGATTTTCATATATGACAATTTATACAAATCACATGCATAATATTCAAAATCAATCATATAAATATAAAATTTAGTTAAACGAACTTACCTGGCTAAATTGCAACAATACTAAAGTTCAGGGGCATTTTGGTAATTTTTATTTTCTCGATTTTCCACCTGATCTCGATCTAAATTAATAATTTCATTCAATATATTAATTTGAATGATAAAACCATTCATTTCATGCAATTTAGTCATTTTTTTACATTTTTACAAATTACCCCTAAAGCTTATCTTTTATTCAATTTAGTCTCTAAACTCAAAACATGCAAATTAACCATTTTAATACAAATAAAGCTAGCCAAATGTTCATGGCATTTATACAGTCCATTTTTCAAATAATTTCACAACGAACCCTTGTGTTTTTAGTATTTTAACAATTTAGTCCCTAATTAGAAAATTCATCAAAGTTACTTAACAAAATACTTTTAAATATCAACCAATATCTCAAATTCATCATTTAAAATCTAAAATCATATAAATTCATAAATAACAACATTTAAAATCTTTAACAGTTTCAATATCGAAGGTATGGGTTAGTCAAACCAAGTTGTAACGAATTCAAAAACATAAAAATTATTGAAAATGGAGCTAAATTAAACTTACTTGCAACAAAAATATGAAAACCAGCTTAAAGCTCTGCCTTCATGTTAGTTTAAGCAGAAGGTAGAAGATGAATTGCATAGAAACATTAAAATTCAATTTGTTTGTTTTAATTTCAAGCAATTTACCATTTTGCCATTAAATCCTTTTATTTTATTATTTTCCATGCTTATGCCGCCTCATCATTTTAGTTTAGGTATATTTGTTTCTTAAGTCCTTCCTCTTTTATTAATCAAGCCATTTAATCACTTAAATATTATAATTAGCAAGTTTTGTACCTTTTTCAATTTCGTCCTTTTTAATTAATTAACTATCGAAATGCTAAAATTTTTCAACGAAACTTTACTACCACTTTATTGACACTCTGTAAATATTTATAAAACTATTTATGGCTCGATTTATAAAAATGAGGTCCCGATACCTTATTTTCCAAAACCACTTGAACTAGAATTTTATTACTTGAATCTAATAATTCATTATAAGACATAAATTATTAATTCAAAAATCTTTTTAAAACCATATATGACTAGTAAATATTAAATAATAAAATTTTTTAGCTTACTCGCTGGATTTGGTGGTCTCAAACCACTATTTTTGGCACAACTAAAAAACAGGTTGTTATAAAAATTACATTTGAAAAAATCTAAGGGAGGTTTTATTTTTTTTTTTTTTTTGTAAAACACACAATGATGGATTTTTAATGAGTTTTATGAAATCGTGTGCCATTTATTTTGAAAGTCACTTCAATGGTCAATGTGACCTCCGGGATTTGGTCAAAACTTTTAGGTCGGGTTTCGGGTTGTTACATGTAGTGATATCAAAGTCAGGTTTGCAAAAGCTCGGCCTGTGTTTTTTACGTGTCCGCATGCGTGTGTGTTTAAAAAAATTGACAAAATATACCATAGTGTTTGAAAGTGATTTAAGAAAATAAAAGGTATGAGACTCCAACGTTGGTCCGTGTGAAACACTGAGATTATAAGTTTAGAATTGTAAGATTAGAATTGTATGGTTTACATATTTACTTCTAGTATTTCAATTGGAATTGTAGATATGTTAAGAATTTAGAGACAAGAATTGTTATAGATTTTGGTGATAAGCAAGATTGCGAGGAGCAGCCCTGTGAGATTTTGGATGAATCTTCGGCTTTGCCGGGGCGAGTGTCTGCTTATGAGTTGGAGGTTACTATGGAAACGCCAATTATGGGTGACAGTAATTCAGAGGTTGGTGTTGAGACATTTACCCAGTTGGTGAGGGAAGTTTTGGAGATTGTTTTCGAGGCTAGGTTGGGAAAAAATAGGTGTGTGGAATGTGGGAATAAGAGAGTTCGTAGTCCTTCAAGCTCGGTGTCTGTAACCCCCAAATCCGGCCTAGACGTTATGGTCAAATCTGGCGATGTCACATGGAGTGGGTTTGAGAAACGAAGTTTGTCTCGTAACATCATTTCGGTTAACTAACTCACATACCTTATCTCTATTTTAGGAAACATTATTTAACTAGTTAATTTTCCAAAACTCTTATTTATGGCGGAAGCTTTATTCTTTTTAGATTCAAAATCACAGTCGTGTTTTTAGGATAACCATTGTTACGTAAACCGTCATTTTTAATAAAAACCTTTTTTTCCAAAGAAACTAAAAAGTCAAACAATCCAAAAATAACCAGTTAAAAACCAAACAGTCCAGAGAGTCCCAAAAATTACAAACTCTCAAAAGAGTACCAAAAATATAAATAAAAACCATAAATTATTGACTTAAACTGGTTTTACGAAAATGTAGTCACCGCTGATCTCGCTGCACCAATCCACCTAACGATGTGGATTACTTGATAAACAACAAGCAAATGTGATTTTACGTAAACTCAGTGTATAACCCTACAGAATTAAGCATCCAAGCATACAATCATCATATACAAAACCAGAATAGATACAGATACGAACATCATGTCCTTTTCAGTTACAGTAGCAGAATCAGATACCAATATGCATAATCTTACCCCCATCCTCTACACACCATCTCCGTCCATCCCATCACACCATGTGGGGTTAAAAACACCTACCCATCCCTACATACCACATTGTGTCCTTAAGACATATATCAGGTATATTATACAATCAAGCTGCCAAAACATAGGCATTTTACGCCGATCAGAATACTTCCTCCACATATATAAATCCCACCCCAAAATAAATACAGAGCATACATACCAAATTTAACATATAGATCATCCTTAACATGCTTACATAAACAAATAATAGATACAAATGACATAATCATACTCAGAACAGTGTTTCAGTCTAACAGATCACATAATTTTAGGGTTTAGTAAACCTTTATCGACCCTACAGTAGGTCCATAGTCGATTAAGATGACCCGTGCGACCCTACAGACAATATCAGTATATTGGGCCTATATGCCCGTGTAGTTTACCCGTGTGGGCCCACACACCCAGATTTGGCCTTGCTCATGTGGTCCACACGGCCTGGTCAAATAATCCACACGCCCGTGTGAAATGCCCGTGTGGCCCATACACCCAACTTGGCCTAGCCTGTGTGGCCTACATGGCCACACTCGAGCCACCACACAGCCATGTCTTGCGCACGGCCATGCCTTCGTCGATCACACGGCCGTTGTAACACCCCAAACCCGGCCCATTCACTACTACCGAATTTGAAATGCCACTGCGAAAAAATGTTTGAAAGTAATCTGACTTGTAGGTAAAGTATATAAAAATTTATTATCTTTAGGAAAGAAAACCTTGTGTATTTAAAATTTCAAATAAATTAAGTTGTTACAAAATTCTCGATTAAAACTTTATTATATATATACTTAAGAAAATAAGATCATTTGCAATTAATATTTAAATTGTCAATCCATAATAGAACATAATAATAAAGATACTTAATAAAAATACTTAAATACTTTAATGGGCCTTATTACAATAAACACTTAATCAAAATACTAAAACTATAATTACTTAATTAATTAAAATATCTTCTCGCATGGGCCACCTCGTATCCACTCCAACCCATCAGATCATCATATCACTGCGATGTTTGATAAAATATTTGGGTGAGTCACACGGACTCGAGGTGTAACTAATCCACTGGATTCCACCCATATGTTAACCACATATTAACACATATATCAGATAATAATTATCATATTCCCATATTATCACATTCTGGCCTTGGCCCATATTCAAATCACTTATCAAGTAACAAGGTAATTAACCACATAATTTCCACATACTGGGCTTAGCCCATTTCGTATTCAAATCCACATTCACATACTGGGCTTGGCCCATTTCCACATTAATCCACATATCAAATAAAATTATGCAAAGTGCACCCAACCCAAACCTAGGGTCCATCCTCTACACACTCCCTTATCCAGCCTACCACACACCAGGGGATTAACAAATCACCCTCTCCTTTTCACTCCCAAGGGTAATCAATGCCGTCCACGTGCAATTAAGCACAATAATCCACAACGCGACCTCAGTCAGTGCCAATCCATGATGTAGCCGTAGCTAACACCAAAACCACGATGGAACACATAGTCACTCATCAACCACGATATGGCACATATCTGATTTCAACCACGATGAGGCACATAGCCACTCATCAAGCCACGCGAACTAAATCGCAATTAATCCACAATGTGACCTTAGTCAACGTCAATCCATGATGTAGCTCAAGGCTAACATCAAACCACGTACTCGAAGTACACCCGTACCTTCTTTCATATCCCAACCTATGCATATGCAACATGTAATAGTGTCATAATAGTAAATGCATGCACATGTTATTAAGACAGACAATCACAATTCCACAAGCATAGTCACATTCACATCGGTACTTTCACATTCTTATCAACAGGTAATACTAACCTGTTTATCGATATACCCCATTTTAGGGTATCCATCTTATAACTTTTACTGCATTTGTTAGTACACAATCAACACATACAGATATAGCAAAACCCGAAAAACGGTGGGTTAATCACACACCTGATTACTTGTAGAACTACGCTTTCAAGATCGATGCTATCACTAAGTGACACTACGGCTATCCGCCTATTTTGTCGCTTCTCGACGCTTTGGTCCACACCCGGTGGCCAATCCCGAACCACCGAGATGATCTTTTCTTAAACTTGGGATAGGAACTTTCCTTTCCTTCTTGATCGGCATCCATGTCCATTAATGATATCCTAATCAGAACTAAACGGTTAACTGATAACATCACAATCTAAATATACCAAATTTAGCTATACTTACTAAATATTCTTACCAACGAATCAAATCCCGGAACTTGTCCTACTGCTGTCGATTTGCCCCTTAAAGTCAGAAATCGGTCACACTTATATCCCACTTATGGCCTTAGGCCGAAACTACAATGGCTTACCTTGTTGTAGTCGACTCCTTATAAGCTTCTTTAATGGTCCCTACTTCGACACAAACGAAACGCATTAATAAGGCCTTAAGCCCATTCGGCCATGCCTACAACCAAGGCTTGGACACTTGTATTCGGCACACTTAAGAAAAATATCCAAAATCGATTACTAAAGGAATACTTACCACTATCGTTGCTTACCCTTAATGGTCAATCTTCCCAAATCACCTCTCTAGGTTTGGCCACATCCAAGAAATAGAGTTAGATCTCCAACTTTTAGCTTTGAAGAGAAGAAAAGAAGTGATAAAGGGTTTCAAATAAAGATTCGGCTATGGCTCATCAAATGGAGATGCAATATTTGGCTTTTGAGAATCAAGGTAGTGATGGTGTTTCTTTAGAGTTTCAAACAAAGAGAAGCTACTAGGTTCGGCTATGGCACTAATGGCAAATGGGGTATTTGGCCATATTAGAAAAGATGGAGAATTAAAGTTGAAGAAAAGAGAAAGAATAGGGAGAAGAAGTGAGAAGCAATTCGGCTCAAAGAGAGAATTAGAGGAACAACTTTCGGCCAAGGAAAATAAAATTAAAAAAAGAATAGCTAAAGGATGGTCACCCATATTTATAATTCAGCACTCCTACCTCCTCTCAAATTCCACTTCCTTCTCCTATAATAACTCTTGAACACATATTCAAAATATATAAAATAAATCTATAATTATCTTCTATCTATCAACTTAAAATAAATCCACCTTTATCAACTTAATTAATAAAATAAAAATTATCCATCATTAATCCCTCATCAAACTCCTAAATCATCTCTTATCTACCTATAAAAGAATAATAAAAATAAACTAACAATTATCTACTATTCTTAGCCAATAATAATAAAAATAAAACCAAGCATTATCCTTATCATTTGAGAGTCCATATGCCGTCCCACTACTCACCCTGCTGTCAAAAGCCAAAAATAAAAGCCGCAAAATTTTGCTTCCCTTGCGTCTTGAACTCAGGACCTGCACTGCACCAAGCCCCTTTAACACAAGCTCTAACGCCCCAAGCCACTCTGCCAAGGCGTTCTTTTGTGACATAATGCACCCAGAATTTCTTTTAAGACTTACTCAGCCCAAGTGCCTTCTTCTTTGCAAAAATAAAATGCCCTTTCTTGCTTCCTTCGCAACTCGAACTTGGGCCCTCATTGCCGGAAGCCACATATAGCGCCCCAAGCCACTCTGCCATGGCCTTTTTTATGACATAAACTCACCACAACAAATTTTAAAGCCTCTTTATCTTGCTCCCCTCTTAACGCCAAAAAATAAAACACCCATTTGCTTTCCACGCTACTCGAACCCAAGATCTGCGCCAGGCATCACCTCCAGGCCCTTAAGTGGCGCCTTGCAGCCACTTTACCAAGGCTTGCTTTATGTCCAAAGACCATTTCATATTTCCTTAAAGCCGTCTTCAGTCTAACCTCCCTTCTTGACGCAAAATACAAAAATAAAACACTCCCATGCTGCCCTCAAGACTCGAACCCCAGACCCTTGTTGGCGTCATTCCCAGGCCTTAAGTGGCGTCCTTAAGCCATTTTACCAAGCCCCTTTTTATGACCCAAAACTCCCACAAATTATTCTTAAGGCCTCCTCAGCTAATTTCCTCTTTTTACACTTAAATCCAAAATTTTCCCAAAGCTTTCACCTTCATTCTAAAGTTCTAAAAACTCTTAAAACATCTCCAAAAACCCTTAAAACCCACTAGCACTTGGGTTATGCTCCAAACGCATAACCCCTAATCTAGGATGTTACAGCTGTGACCTCATACACGGCCTACCACACTGGCAAACATACAATCGTGTGGCGTCGACAGTGGCCATTGTTGACTTTTTCCAAAACCTCTATTTTCGCATTTCAGGTACATACTTGGTAACGATTCGATGTGGAAACACTTCTGAGCCTTCCAGAACCTAAGAATCGATATACCAATGCTCAGAATCAAACTTAATACACGATTAATTCGTAATTATGAAACCAATAGCAAATCCAATACTTACTCTAACACCCCAAATGATTCAATTATGATAACGCGAGAGGAGAGCCCCGTTCTTCACAATTCAATGCTGCCAAACTCAGTAATTAGACTAACGGAAACAACACATTATCTCTAGAATGGCACTAAATGAAACCCACTCTTAATTCGAGAAGTAAAACTTACCATAATGTACACCAAGAGTCGAAAACTCCAAAGATTTAATCAAGTAAACGAAAAATACAAAAACAAGAAAGGGGAATTTGACAGAATAATGGAGAATAGAATTGACGTGATTCTTCTTGCGAAAAAGAGAAAATTTGAAACAGAAGAAGAGATAAAAATTAAAAATAAAAATAAAAATTAAGAAAATAAAATCTAAAGGTTATCAGGAATCCCTCAATTATCTCCACTAACCCACTACTCAGAGTTCCAACTGTACTGAAACACTTGCGCTAAACCGAGCAAAAATAAATTTCCTTGCTTGCACAAGGATTCGAACAGAGGACTTCCAGCACACCAACACCCTTACCACTCGAACCAGCAGGCTCATTCTGATATGAATTAACTGACAATTTAATAAAAGCCCATTCAACAAGGGTAAGGCTTAGATCCAAAATTAACAAAATTTGGCAAGGATGAGACTTGAACTTGAGACCTCATACATACACCCAGAACACTTAGTCACTGAAGTAGATACACAATTGTGTCAAAATTTTACAAAAGCAAACATAAGAAATTTGGGGTGTTACAGTGTTACCAATTATAAAGCGGCTCAAATCTCGGCAAAAGTTTGAGGAAGGTAATGTGGAAGGTTCTGGTAGTGGCGCGGATATTGTGGTTTGTGGTTATTATAATAAACGTCATCTTGGCGAATGTCGAAAAAAGTCGGGAGCATGTTTCAGATGTGTGTCCACGGGGCATCGGATTAGGGAGTGCCCTCGACAACATTGAGACAAGTATGGTTGTAGGTTATCTCGACTTTGTGTGTTGTTGTTTAAGAATGATTTGACTTTTTGATTGTCGGATAATGTATTGTGTGTGTGACAGTAAAGTAAAATTAATTTGGTTTAGTGGTTAAGTGTTTGAGTGGTGTGTGTGAGATTTTAAGGTTAAGTTTAGTTTGGTAATGCGTCGGGATTAGAGTGCACAATGGAAGTGTGGTAGTGAGTTATGTCTAGACGGCTATTCTGTTAGTGGGAAATTTCGGGGACGAAATTTTTTTAAAGAGGGGTGAGTTGTAACATCCTGGTTTTGGGGGTTAGAAAAATTAAGCTTTGCATGTGAGTCAGAGACTTCAGTTAGAAATTTACATTTTCTTATTGCGTTTGGGGAACATTAGTGAGTTTAATGGTTCATCGACTAAGTGTTAGTACTCTCTTAGTTCCTGTGTTTGAATCCTTTAAGCTGCTTAGTAGGAAATATTTTTGTTTTAGTTTTAATTCTGAAAATTTTGGTAGGTCAAAGTATTATTAAAATCTTTTTAATTTTTATTTTAGTTGGTTAAGTTTTTAATTTATTTTAATTCATTTTTAATTTCTTTTTAATTAAGATGTCAATTTTTCTCGAAAGAAAATCATGACAAGTTCAAATGGTGTTTTTAAGTAAAATCCTAAAACTTTTTTTATATAATTAGGGTTAAGGGTAGGGATGATTAAGGATTAAACCTAAGCTCTCATGCCACTAAAGCTAAGAGGTTATTGTCTATTTAAATAGTACATAACTACCATATTAATTCCAAAAGGTCACACAAGTGAATTTAATTGAAGGACTTTAATGGCGGTAATGACTAGACTCAAGTTTTAAATCCAAAGAGTAGAGAGATTAAATTCTTAAAATTAAAAGTAGGGATTAAATTTCAAATGTATGAAATGTATATACTATAAAGACTTAAAACATATTTTAACATAAAAATTTTACTCTATAATTTAACACAAACAAATAATTTTCAACATTTAATATTTTAAATGTGTTTGATAATTATTTTAATTTTTATTTAATATAAACTTTCCAAAAAAAAAACGTTAAATAAGGTAAGTAAGTATGTAGCTACTTATCACTCAATGTAAAAAATATTAAGTTGATTTTATTTTCTTAAAAATTAAAATAAATTATCCTTTTATAAAATTAAAATATTTATTTTCATTCAAATCTATTCAAAACAATATATATTATATATTATACTAATAAGATTAAAGTTTAAAAATTAAAATTATATTTACTAATTTACTAAATAATTTTTACTAATTTTTCAATACTTAAATTTTAATTTATCAAATACTCTTAATAAATTCAATTCAAGTAGAATACCACTTACTTTTCTTATTCCCCAACACATGATTTATTTTACACATAAAAGGAAGTGTAATTTTTACTTCATAGGAGAAATATTTTAGAGCTTAAATCTTAAATATGATGTAAGAAGTAAAATCCTAAATATCCCATATGATTTATATATGTATAAATCAATGGAAATTTGTCTTATGATTAGGCAGTCTTCCTTGACTAGATTTCCGTCCATGTTTTACAAAGTCAAGAACCAACTACATACATCGTATGCATATATGTGTTAATGCATGCTTGATTTTTATGGAAGTTTCCGAGCCGACTGTCTGCCATGATTGTTTCAACATCTCCATTTCTGCTATTTCATGTTCTGATTTTTTTTTATTCTCCAACATATAAATATATTTATTTTTTAAAAACAAAATTTTCAATTTAAAGAATAAAAAAAATTCAAAGTATAAACTTAAAACCTTATTCACTTCTTCGATTATATTTCCCTTACTAAAAATTTTTATTGATTTAAATATTGAATTACAAATAGAACAGCAAATGAAAATCTGAATAAAATTAATAATCGTAGACAACCTTATTATGTGATAGAAGAAGAAGAAGTCACCAAACCCACTGAATATTTTCTTTTCCAGACAAGTTTATGTCATTATCTATGTCAAAACCAATTTTTTGTAAAAGGGGATTGACTTTGATTTTAAAAATGAAAACGAAAATGGGAGTCGCCACCAATCTTTTTTGATGAGGTGTGATCGGGTCACCTCGTAATTTAATCATTTTAATAAAAATTTAAATTTACTTAAAACGATGATTTTTGGTATACGGAAATTTAGAAAATAGGTTCGAGAGTCGGTTACGTACGAAGAAGGATTAGCACCCTCATAACGCCCAAAATTGGTACCCAATTGATTAATTCACTACACCAAAATAGACTTTTAGCGGCGTTTTTAGTGGCGTTTTAATGAAAAACGCCGCAAATATTATACGTTAGCAGCATTTGAAAGAAAACGCCGCAAAAAGTTGAGCAATAGCGGCGTTTATTTCAAAAACGCCGTTAAAAAGGAGAAATAGCGACGTTTTTTATTCAAACGCTGCTAAAGATCTGAGCATTAGCGGCGCTTTTAAAAAAACGCCGCTAAAGACCTGAGCATCAGCGGTGCTTTTAAAAAAATGCCGGTAAAGACCTGAGCATTAGCGGCGCTTTCAAAAAAACGCCGCTAAAGACCTGAGCATTAGCGGCGCTTTTAGAAAAACGCCGCTAAAGACTGTGCATTAGCGGCGCTTTTTCAAAAACGCCGCTAAAATTTTTTCATATTTTTTTTTCTTATTCTTGCTTTGAATTATATTTTATTTTGATACATTCACTTATAAGCAATGAGAAAGTTTCATTTTAGTTACTTAATTAAGAAAAGTTACAAATTGCTAACTAAATAATTTAGAAGTTTTCATTTAAGTTACAAATTAAGCTATTAAAATTGATTTAGGGTTTAATGTTTAGTATGTTAATTTTATGGTTTAGGATTTGTTATTTTGGTGTATGGGTTTAGTGTTTTAAAGTTTGTTGTTTAGGTTTATTGTATAGTGTTTAATATCTTAGTGTTTATCGGTATTAAGGTTTAAGTGTTAGTGGTTAGGTGTTAATGTTTAGGGTTAGGGGTTAAGGGGAAAATAGTTAATGGGTTAGGGTTTTGAGTTTATGGTTTGTGGGTTTAGGGTTTAGGGTTAGGGGTTTAGGGGAAATGGTTAATGTGTTAGGTTTTTGAGTTTAGGGTTTATGGTTTAAGTTTAGGATTTTAAGGTTTAAGGTTTAGAGTGTTAACTATATGACCCCAAATCCCAAAACCGAAATCCCTTATGAGGGATTTATGGTTAATGTGCTAGCTATTAAAATATATGTTTTGTACTACACTAACATTGGCCACATGAATTCCCCAAAAATTGGTCTCAGATTATGGTTTAAGGTTTGCAGTTTAGAGTTAAGGGTTCGAGTTTTATGGCCTAAAATTTATGATTTGGGTTTAAGGTTTATGTTTTTAGTGTTTGTGGTTTAGGGTATAATATTTAGGGTATAGGGTTTATGTAAAAATTTAAACAACTGATGCAGACCATACTTAAAAGAATAATGTTGATGTAAAAAGAAAGAAAAAGAAATTCCTAAAAAGTTGATAATGGTAATTAAATTTTAAAATTTAATAATAAAATTTAAAATTTAATATTTAATATTTAATATTTTAGTTAAAAAGTTCAATACTCAAAATATAATAAAATAAAAATTAAAAAATGATAATGTCAAGACAAAAATTTTGAAAGAAATAAACATAGAAAAGTATAGGTTAAAAATGAAAAAAAATTATGTAAAACGGTACAAAAAATAGAGTTATAGTGGCATTTTAGTAAAAAACACAACAAAATTTCATAAGTTTACATAAACGACACCGAATCAGTATATCGGTTTAATAAAAATCTAAGGCTCGCTCCAGGCAGATTCACTTGAATTGGAAGTTGAATCGTGACCTAGCTATTGGATTTGTTCTTCGCTACCCACCTTCTGTCTTCCTTACTTTCTATCTTGTCTAAACTTGCAGGATTTTCCTCATCCGCTGTATTGAATCTAGCCGGCTTACGAGATAGATGTAACATAATCCTCGGAGAAGGATCCCAAGGAAGGAAACTAATCCAAGGGCTTATGCTTAGAAAAAAAGGAGTGGATTAGGGCTTGCTTAGGTTACAGTCTCTCCGCCTCCGAATCAATGGTGAGCCCCTCGATATTTCTCTTCTTTTTTTATTTTTTTTGGTTGTTTTGTATATCTTAACTATAATCTAGGGTTTGTTTCAAGATAGATCTTGATTTCGGGTTCTGAATCTCTCACTTTCAGGCTTTCTCCCTCTCACATAAACACTCTTTGGTAAAGAATCTTGAGAAAAGAAAGCAAAATTTGAACATTGGTTGGTGGGAAACTAAGAAAGCATAGCTAGTACTCTTTAATTGTTGTAACACCTGGGTTTTAGGGGTTATGCATTTAGGGCATAACTTTAGTGATAATAGGCTTATGGTGAAGTTGGGTGAGTTATAGGGGGGTTTGGAGAACCCTAGAAGGTAAGTGATACCTTAGGAAGTTTTTGATTTTTAGTGCTAAGTAGGGGAGCTTGGCTATTGGAGGTCTTAAGAGAAATATTTGGGAGGTTTTGACTCAAGAATTGCTTTGGAAAAGTGGCAAGGAGGCGCTACTTTAGGCCTTGGAAAGGTGACGCCTCATGGTGCAAGGGGGTGTTCGAGTGCAAAGGCGACTTTGCTTTTGTTTTTGCGTCGGAGAGGGGAAGGAGTTGGTTTCGGTTTGGCACCTTAAAAGGAGGATTTTGACTTGTTCAAATTAGTTTAAATGGGTGGCTAGGAGGAGAGATGAGTTGGTTTTTATTTTGAATTGTTTGAAGGGTTGGTGTAGAGTGTTTCTAGGAGGGAATTTAGGGATCTGTGGGAGAGTAAGAGAGTTGGACGGCTAGGGGGTGCTCTTGAGGGTATTTTCGGTCATTAAAGGTTGGGAAAGGTGGCTGAACTCTATTTAAAGGGTGTGAGCTTCCTTGTTGCCGAATTTTGGCTTGTGCTCCTAAAACTTTCACCCCTTTTTCCTTCATTTTCTCCCTTGCCGAATTGTAGTTTCTTCTTAAGCCTTCACACTTCTCTTCTCATATTCTAACCACACTAGAAACGTTCTTCCTCCTCACCTGTGCACTTTGGCCGAATCTTCAAGGCCACTTAGCCGAATTTCCTTCTTGTTTCTCTCCATTTCTCCTGAGCCGAAACCATTTCATCTTGTCTCCTCATACATTCTCTTTCTTTCTCAAACCCTGTTGCCGAAACTCCTTGAGCCGAATCTCTCCTCAACCTTTGCCGAAACCTTCCTTGTTGTCTTAGTGGTTGGCCGAATATTAGGTGGAGGGGGTAGATCAATTTGGGTTCCTTTTTCAAGCATTGGTGAAGGGTCTCCGGGGTCGCAAAGCAGTGGGTTTGATCCTTCATTCTCTGATAATCAGTTGGTAAGTGGTGGTAAGAAGCTATTCTGATAGTCTATCTCCTTTAGTATTTATTTAGCCGAATGCTTGGGTGATTAACCGCTGTTCTGATTAAGTGTGTTGATGGAGGCGAGTGCCAGTCAAGGTGGGTAAGGGAAAGTCCCTATCCCGAAGTTCAAGAAAAGGGCTGTCTCGGTGGTTCGAGATTGGCCACCGGGGTGTGGGCCAGCGTCAGAGTAGCAGTTTAGGCAGATCACTGTAGTTTCATTTAGCGATAGCTTTGAGATCGAGGGCCTAGAACTTCAAGTGATAAGGTGCGTAATCATCGCACTATTTCTTTGCTTACTTGCTTGCTAATGTGTATACATATGTATGATGTGAGGTAGCCGATCATAATGGCTTAAGTGGTAAGTACCCATGTTTTGGTAATCGGATATCAGGTGAGTAAGTTTGTGATGTTAAGTTATTATGATGTATATGTATGATGTGGTAATGATATGAAATGTATACTTATTTTATATGATGATTTGACATGAGGCCCTTACATACATTCATGGGAGTTGGGTTTGATCGAGGAAGGAAGGGTGTACACATTGATGTACGTGGTCTAATGTCAGCCTCGGGCTACATTAGCGCTTGATGAGTTGCTGTGTGCATCATCAAGGGAGATGTTGGCTAGGTGCCCATCTTGGCGGTTGATCGCTATGTGCATCACCGCAGATAGATTACTATCGGGATCACTTATGTGATCGGTGGCTCTGCCACGGCCTTGTGCAGCGGGTCTGCCGAGGTAAGAATTGTGGGATCACTCGGTTGTGATCGGTGGATTAGCCACGGCCTTGAGCATGGAGTCTGCTAAGGTTAGAGTAATGGACGGACCTAGGTTGGGCTGTGATGCATGATTGCATGAATGGTTCGTGGATTGTATGGATATGGGCCAAGCCCATACGTGTGGAAATATGTGTTATGGTTATGCACTGAGTCTGTGGACTCACCCAATTATTTTCTTAACCATTTCAGGTGATGCGTAAAGTTGGACCGGGATCAGAGAGGACACAAGGAGGCCCATGCAGAAGAAGATGTTAAATTGTTTGAAGTGTTTTTTTTATATTAAGTATCATGTTTAATTATGGGTTGTAATAAGGGCCTTATTTTATTTATTTTTGGAATTGTTTTATAAGTATTTTTTTTATTTTGGCTTGGTTAAATTGAATGCTATGTGAAGATGAATTAAATTTTATCAACTTATTTATTCAAATGGGTTTTACATATATTCACTAAGGTTCAATTTTGGACATTATAATAACATTAAAGTTTTCATACAATATCAAATAGACATGGAATTTTAAAAGTTAACAAATTTTCACGTTTATTCTAAAGTCAAAAAGATTTTTAACCGTCTTTCCGCAGTGACATACCAGATCCGGTCAGGGCTTGTGGGTCGGGTTTGGGGTGTTACAAATTGGTATCAGAGCCCGGTTCAAAACTCGGACTTTGAGGTTTTGGGCTCACAAATAGTTTTCAAAATAGGCTTTTCAAAATATGGGCTTTTATAAAAAGTTTTCAGGTTATTCTGGCATGGCACCTGTACCTCCGGCCCGAAGTCCACCAGGTAAGTACTTCTAGCTTTTAAAGTAATTTGTTTGTGTGATTTATTATGGGCTTGATTGGGCTCGTAGATTAGAATATTAAGGCTTTTGGACCCTAGGATTAGTCTACTCAAACATATGCATAAGGCTTAAAGATTACTAAACAAACCTGTGAAGTTAGTCGCCGAGTTAAGGTGTGGTAACCACTGTACGCATGTCTAGGATTGGTATTCAGTAAGAGCTTGGTATTTAAGCAGTCCTAGTGACTCACCTCCTCTTTACTTGAATCCTACCTAGTGTGTAGCTACGGTTCACCTTAACCAAGAGGACTTATTCATAGGCTAAACCAGTTACTAAAACCCGAAAGGGATTAGCCTTACTGTTTTAAAACCCTTAGTTTTAAAATCTTTAAATTTACTCTTTGGATTGTAAACCCTAAATTTGATTTTGAAAGATGTTTTCTCAATTTACAAAATTTCAAAATGCCCTAGTGGCAAAATTACAAAATGCCCTCAGATTATAAAATTACCATACCACCCCCCAACTTTTGATAAAATGATTTTTTCTTTGTGCAATACCAAAATCTTGAGTTTTCAAAATATTAAGAAACTCTGGTTTGTGGAAATTTACGAAAATACCCCTGATTGATAAAATTACCAAAATGCCCTTGGTTTCTAAATTTTCATATTGCTCTCGATTTTACTAAAGTGTTTCTACTGTACAAAATACCGAAAACTTTTATTTTACAAATATTGTGATATTTCGATTTGGAGAATTTACAAAAATGCCCATGATTTCCAAAATTACTGAAATAACCCCGATTTCTGAAATTTTCGCAACATATCTGGTTTAAAAGCAAATTTTTCAAGATGACCCCCGAGATTTTATAAACTCTAAAATATCTTTAAGTTGGAAACTATTTTCAAAATGGACCCTGATTTGTTACTGAAATACCCCGGTAGGAAAATGACGAAATTACCCCTGGGTTGGGAGTAGACGGGAATGCTTTGTTGAATGTGTAACTCTCTGAATTAGAATAGAGAACTTTAGATGAAACTTTGGTTGATCGAAAGAACCACTTCTAGAGCTTCTTTCATAAAATTTACTCGTGGATAAATAGTGGAACCAAAATTTCTAATGCATAAAACTTTTAAACAGACTAAATCGAGGCGCTAGATATGAGTTCTAGGGGGCGTAGCCGCAATGCTCGTGGACGTGGTAGAGGCAGGATGTCAATATCGGAACCAGTTGGGTCTGGCCATGGGTCAGAGAGTGATGTGCCACCGCCACCAGTTGTTGAGGTTGAACATCAGGATCAGACTGGAGGAGACGACTCAGTATCATAGGCTATGCTGCGGGTGCTTGAGAGAGTGGCAGGAGCCAATGTGGGCAGTGGGGCTCGAAAGTCAGTACCCGAAAGACTTAGGTCGAATGGAGCCGAGGTTTTCAGAGGAGTGTCTGGGGTAGCTCCGAACGTGGCAGAGTACTGGCTGGAGGCAGTTGAAAGGATTATGGACGACTTGGATTTAACTGCAGAGGAGAAGCTTAAGGGTGCTATTTCGTTGTTACAGGATGAAGCCTACCAGTGGTGGCTCACTGTTGAGGAAAGTGCACCTGCCCATCGAGTGGACTGGGGTTACTTTAAGATCAAGTTCGAGGGGAAGTATGTCGGAGCGAGCTATGTGGATGCTCAGAGGAAGGCGTTCCTCAATTTGGTGCAAGGAGGCAAGTCAATAGCGGAGTACAAGGCTGAGTTTCTGCATTTGAGCCGGTGTGCTCGGGGCATCGTGGCTACGGATTATGAGAGATGCGTCAGATTTGAAGATGGGCTGCGAGATGAGTTGCGGGTTTTGATTGCTCTGCAATGAGAAAGAGACTTCGCTGTGTTAGTGGAGAAAGCTCGGATAGCTGAGGAGGTCAAGAGGACTGAGAGGCAGAATAGAGATAGAGAAAAGAGCCGGGATAAGAGGAGCTCAGGATCGTTAGAATCGTTTGAGTGATTTTAGAAAAGACCGAGGGTCAAGACTTCTACTCGTATTCCTAAGTCAACTATTAGGAGTCCAGATCGTCCGTGTGCTCGGTGTGGAAGGTATCATATTGGCGAGTGCTGGAATCGGGATTGAGAATGCTTCAGATGCAAGTCCAAGTCTCATCTGGTTAAGGATCATCCCGTAATCCGAATAGGACTCGAGACGAAGGGCGAGGTTATGTGCACCAGCAGAGTTGGTCGTGAGCGATAAGGGTCGTGGTCCAACCATGGAGGAATGGTTTCTACCGAGGTCGTGGAGCGGTGAGCCACGAGAATGGTAGCACTCGAGGCAAGACAAATGTGTCTGGTTTATGCAGTCCGTCGGAGGGAGGATAATGATGTGTCAAGTGAGTCAGCTGGTAAGTTTCTTATGTCTGGAATATTCTTAGTTACTTGTTGCTATAGTTGCAGATTGTTTTATTGATAGTAAGTATGTGGAATCTTGTGTATGGACTTAGAAACTGTGCCTAGAAAGCATGTTGGCTCTTTAAGATCAGAGTGCGCAACTATAGCGTAGTGTGTCATTAGTCTAGCTAAGTAATTTCGAGGACGAAATTATTTTAAGGAGGGTAGAATTGTAACACCCGGGTTTTAGGGGTTATGCATTTAGGGCATAACTTTAGTGATAGTAGGCTTATGGTGAAGTTGGGTGAGTTATAGGGGGTTTGGAGAACCCTTGAAGGTAAGTGATGCCTTAGGAAGTTTTTGATTTTTAGTGCTAAATAGGGGAGCTTGGCTATTGGAGGTCTTAAGAGAAATATTTGGGAGGTTTTGACTCAAGAATTGCTTTGGAAAAGTGGCAAGGAGGCGCTACTTTAGGCCTTGGAAAGGTGACGCCTCATGGTGCAAGGGGGCCAGTGTTCGAGCTACAAAGGCAGCCTTTTGCTTTTGTTTTTGCGTCAGGAGAGGGGGGAAGGAGTTGGTTTCGGTTTTGGCACCTTAAAAGGAGGATTTTGACTTGTTCAAATTAGTTTAAATGGGTGGCTAGGAGGAGAGATGAGTTGGCTTTTATTTTGAATTGTTTAAAGGGTTGGTGTAGAGTGTTTCTAGGAGGGAATTTAGGGATTTGTGGGAGAGTAAGAGAGTTGGACGGCTAGGGGGTGCTCTTGAGCGTATTTTCGGTCATTAAGGGTTGGGGAAGGTGGCTGAACTCTATTTAAAGGGTGTGAGCTTCCTTGTTGCCGAATTTTGGCTTGTGCTCCTAAAACTTTCACCCTTTTTCCTTCATTTTCTCCTTGTCAATTGTAGTTTCTTCTTAAGCCTTCACACTTCTCTTCTCATATTCTAACTACACTAGAAACGTTCCTCCTCCTCACCTGTGCACTTTGGTCGAATCTTCAAGGTCACTTAGCCGAATTTCCTACTTGTTTCTCTCCATTTCTCCCGAAATAAAACCATTTCATCTTGTCTCCTCATACCTTCTCTTTCTTTCTCAAACCTCATTCAAACTCCTTGAGTCGAATCTCTCCTCAACCTTTGCCGAAACCTTCCTTATTGTCTTAGTGGTTGGCCGAATATTAGGTGGAGGGGGTAGATCAATTTAGGTTCCTTTTTCAAGCGTTGGTGAAGGGTCTCCGGGGTCGCAAAGCAGTGGGTTTGATCCTTCATTCTCTGATAATCAGTTGGTAAGTGGTGGTAAGAAGCTATTCTGATAGTCTATCTCTTTTAGTATTTATTTAGCCGAATGCTTGGGTGATTAACCGCTGTTCTGATTAAGTGTGTTGATGGAGGCGAGTGCCAGTCAAGGTGGGCAAGGGAAAGTCCCTATCCCGAAGTTCAAGAAAAGGGCTGTCTCGGCGGTTCGAGATTGGCCACCGGGGTGTGGGCCAGCGTCAGAGCAGCAGTTTAGGCAGATCGCTGTAGTTTCATTTAGCGATAGCTTTGAGATCGAGGGTCTAGAACTTCAAGTGATAAGGTGCGTAATCATCGCACTATTTCTTTGCTTACTTGCTTGCTAACGTGTATACATATGTATGATGTGAGGTAGCCGATCATAATGGCTTAAGTGGTAAGTACCCATGTTTTGGTAATCGGATATCAGGTGAGTAAGTTTGTGATGTTAAGTTATTATGATGTATATGTGTATGATGTGGTAATGATATGAAATGTATACTTATTTTATATGATGATTTGACATGAGGCCCTTAGATACATTCATGGGAGTTGGGTTTGATCGAGGAAGGAAGGGTGTACACATTGATGTACGTGGTCTAATGTCAGCCTCGGGCTACATTAGCGCTTGATGAGTTACTGTGTGCATCATCAAGGGAGATGTTGGCTAGGTGCCCATCTCGGCGGTTGATCGCTATGTGCATCACCGCAGACAGATTACTATCGGGATCACTTATGTGATCGGTGGCTCTGCCACGGCCTTGTGCAGCGGGTCTGCCAAGGTAAGAATTGTGGGATCACTCGGTTGTGATCGGTGGATTAGCCACGGCCTTGAGCAGGGAGTTTGCTAAGGTTAGAGTAATGGACGGACCTAGGTTGGGCTGTGATGCATGATTGCATGAATGGTTCGTGGATTGTATGGATATGGGCCAAGCCCATACGTGTGGAAATATGTGTTATGGTTATGCACTGAGTCTGTGGACTCACCCAATTATTTTCTTAACCATTTCAGGTGATGCGTAAAGTTGGACCGGGATCGGAGAGGACACAAGGTGGCCCATGCAGAAGAAGATGTTAAATTGTTTGAAGTGTTTTTTTTATATTAAGTATCATGTTTAATTATGGGTTGTAATAAGGGCCTTATTTTATTTATTTTTGGAATTGTTTTATAAGTATTTTTTTTTATTTTGGCTTGGTTAAATTGAATGCTATGTGAAGATGAATTAAATTTTATCAACTTATTTATTCAAATGGGTTTTACATATATTCACTAAGGTTCAATTTTGGATATTATAATAACATCAAAGTTTTCATACAATATCAAATAGACATGGAATTTTAAAAGTTAACAAATTTTCATGTTTATTCTAAAGTCAAAAAGATTTTTAACCGTCTTTCGGCAGTGACATACCATATCCGGTCAGGGCTTGTGGGCCAGGTTTGGGGTGTTACAATTGTGGTTTTTTGTGAGGCTGCTATTCTAATTTGTATCAAAGAAGATGGATAGCAAAAATGGCGGTGGTCCCGTCACAACAATAGGCAAAAGGCAATCCGATTTGAAGAAGTCTTTCAAGCTCGCCGTTCGCTCTCTTCTCACTACTTGTCCTACACAGGTTTTTATTTGGTTACCTCTTTTAATTCTATTTCTATTGATGGTGTGGATTGGTGCTTTCAAATGATTCTCTTTTTGTTCTCATGAAGGAATTCAGCAAAGCGTTTCCAAAATTTTTGAGTGTCGAGCAAGAACATCTCCACCAAATCTGTCCAAGAAGTTCCTGCACAAGCACCGTAAGTTCATTCTGGAATAGTTTTCCTCCCTCAAAATCTGCCCTTTTTCCCAAAGTCAGTAGCATTCATAATTTCTTTAATTTCAAGGACTCAAAGAGTGGTACATCTGCTTCAGATGCTGCAACAGCTAAATATGTGGTGTATCTCCAAAATACTTGTATATAAGGTATTTCTTGGTGCTTCAATTTCTTGATTTCATATTCTTGGCTAGATTGGTTCTCTTACCATAAACCATTCCATATATAATAATTGCTTTTAAGTGGCATTTAATGCCATAGATTCCCAATTCAATCCTGCATTTTCATTCTTTCCTTTGACGATTTATTGCTCTAAAACTTTCAATTAAGAACTTCATATCAGGTTAGAATTTCAATTGAGAAATTCCTTTTTCTTTCATATTCATATTCTTTTTGGTTCTTACTTTTTCTTTTTACTCTCTTATTTGTTCTCTAATCATATTTGTCAAAATACAAGAGAACCGATATGCAATAGTGGATGTTTGCTACCCACGGTCAGTAAGTATGATTTTAAGATTCTTTTCTTCCATTTTTTCCCTAAAGAAATTAAGTTTGTATCAAAATGGAAATAAATTGAAAAAAAAAGAAAAGAAAAGAATTGTGCAACTTAAATCCTTTTGAAATACCTAACGTAAGCTTTATTTTTTAGCCTGTTGGTTTTATTCGTGAGCGAGTAGCGTCATTGCTAGACAGTGAGCTATTAAACTTAATGTATCTTCATTTTTGTGATAGTTTTTTTACTATGAAAATATTGAACAAGGGTTTATCTGCTTTTTAATCAGTATAATGAACTGCTTTAAAAATGAACAAGAATGAAGAAATTGATGGTTGATTGGACACCGGAAAGGGAAAAGCTAAAAGTTGTAAATGTTTTGAATATAGAGTTGTATTCTTTTCATGGCTTCGAAAAATGTATGCGATGTTTGGCCAAATGATAATGGACAAGGTTTTTCAACCTCCATGCCTTAGTCATGCTTTCATAAACATGGGCACTAACACCGAGAAGTCTCATTGAATGTAGTGCGATTTAAAAGTGAAGCTCATATGCGTCATTACTACTTGCTTTGCAAACTAAACTCCCGAGTGGATGGGAATGGTTGATTTGATGTTTAATTCTAGCTAGTAGATTCTTAGGTTTTGATTCATTGTTTCTTAAGGGTCTTTTTAGAGACAAATGTCTGAGATTGCTGGAAAATGCTTCTTACCATCATATTAATGTCTATTTGGGTTGCGTTTTCTTGGAGTTTTGGATTTTTGCATCATATCATAAAATTGAGTTAGATATAACATCTCATTGTTATCTCGTTAATTGTTTCACTGGGGACCGGGAGCATGTTGGCGATCTCAATAATAATTCTTACCATCATATCGGTTGAATCTGCTTAATTAGCTATTATTTTGTATTGCTATACCCAAATATTTTTTCATGATCGTGTAGGATTATTGTTATTTTTATTTAAATTTTATGAAATTAAGGCTCTAATATGTTTGTTGATTGATTGATCGATACCATTTCTAGAGAACACGACTAATGAGTTGAAAGATTGTTTTCAAACACTATACAAAGGAAGTAAAAGTTTATGTACTTACTTTTGTCTTTCTATGATCACTAATACAAGTATTTGGATTTAATTATTGTCAATCATAATTTATTGAGGTTATGTTATTTTTATTAATACTAAGTTTTTATTATTATATAAAATATGGATTTTTTGCATTTTAGTATTAGTTTTGTACCTTTTGATTATCATTTCTCGCCTCTTCCACATGATACCGATGAAAACATATTCTCGATCGCTTCGAGTTCAACTCGCAAAAGCATCACTTTGTAGCAAGCCTTTGAGTTAAATGTTTGGTATCTAATACAAAACTTGAACTTGCCCTATCTTCCCACTACAACTCAATTTCAGCTACAATAAAAAAAAAGGATATGATTAATTTTATCACCCAAAACCCATGAAAAATAGAAAAGGGTCACTTCATGGTTTAAGTTGTAAATAAAGAAAGGTTACCTAATATCTCCTCTCTCTCTTGCTCTCTCTATCTATCTATGCATGCAAGCCGCACTTTTACACACGCATATGGTTATTTATTATTTGGATCTATCTCTATTTCGCTTGCGGATGATGACTCTTAGAGAAGCATTTAATGGAGACAATAGCTTTGCTGATTCTTTAACTTTCTATTTCGACTCGTTAACTTTCTAATAAGGTTAAGCATTTTACAAATAATTGAGTCATATGCCTTTTTTGGCTAAGCTATAAGGTTTTTGTTTTTAACAATGTAAGATTGATATTGTGAGTTTTTTTTTGGTACACTTGAGTACTTTGAGCTTGACAACTTGGACCAAAGCCCTGCAAGACTATGCTTTATTTTATCTTTTTATTCTTCTTCAAAGTGACGTCAAGGGAGTATGTTTTACTAATTTAATTGTCATCTACATATATCATTGTTGATAAAATAACTTGCAACTTTTTCCTTTTGGTTTATCTTGCAATTATATCTTGTAGACCATGGCTTTTAAGTTTCTTTATGTCGATAAATAGATTAAGCAAGGAGAGCCGCTTGTATTCTTATATTTTAGCTTTTATCACCAATCATGCAAAGGTAGAAGGCATCGCCTAATCCTAAAATGTTGAGCATTACTTAACTTTGTCCATTTTAGGAACTCTAACTGTAAGCAATGAAGTAGCATCGACACAATCGACTACTTTACGGCGAGATGTTATTAAGGGTTTCTCATTGAGAGGTGGATACAAGTCTAGATAACTTGTAGATATGTCTTCATTCACTTGGACTCTTTTGAATCACTATTATGTTTATTTGTTTTCTTGTACCTTAGCCACATGTTTAGCTTCAATAACTTCTCCTTTGAGTAATGATTAATTGGGGTTCGATCCTCTCTTGGTTTTTGGTATAAAAATTGTTTATAGTTGCGCTTCATCGAATTGCCTCAACCGCATGGTTGCTATTCTTTCTTAATGGTATGTTTTGCATACCGTGTTTAATCCATTGTTTTATTTGAGCTTTTGTCCGCTCAATACTCATTTGTTTTGCTCGTATGTATGGTCTAACCGTGTTTAGTCCGACTTTACCCTCCTTTTCATAGGTTGTTAGGGAGTATACCGCTCTTTGAGACAATTGCTTGAGGTTGGGTTTTTCCATGTCGATCCACATCCAGAAACCTATTTGCTACTAGCAATGGCTCCTTGCATATTTAGACTTTGGGATGATGGAAGATATCCCTCGCCATTATTATGTTGGACTTATTTAAGTGGTAAGACTCGGTCTATTGATAATTATACCAGGTTGCTACTTTAAATATCATTGTAGTCATGACTGATCTCCTACAGCAACTAGGGCATAGGCTTGCATGAAGCTAAATAATATTTCAAAACTAGAATTTTATCTTTTTCCTCTAACTCTTGATCAGAAAATAGTTTTTATTTATTTATTTATTAAAGACGACTCAACTAGTGTTTGCATGTGAAAGTTTATAGTAGTATTTTATTGATGTCGATGTTGAAAAAATTAATGGAATGAGTAAAGCAATAGTTATTAACCGAGGCTCTTAGTAGTCTTTACCTGGTTACTATTCCTTGCATATGTCATAATCTTCCTTTTCATCTTTTATTCTTTAGCATGTTTTATTATTTTGAATCCTCCATTTACATATTTGCTACTTTTAACATGTTTGTTATTTTCTGCATCTTGATCTTGTGTTTTGTGAATGTTGACGCTGAGATTTGATGGTTATTTCCATGAGCTTGTATTTGTGTTGATAAGTTCTTGCTTCTCTTAGCTTGTGCACTTTGTTAATCGTGACTCTCTGGGATTGGCAAATGACTTTCTTTCTTTGGGATTTATTCCTGAAGGAGTTGATATACAATCTGTGGTTGATGCATTGCAGACATCTTTTAGGAAGGGTACACGACAATCTCAAGACTTCCGTGTTTTTGCTTGTAGTCTCCTTACCTTGTTATTCAGATCTGCTTCCGGCAAGTAGGTATAATAAGCACTTAAAAATGCCACTCTGTTGTAGATTTTGTAGTTCTACAAGTTTCTCTGTTGTTGTTATTATTATAATAAATAAAATGGTTCTCGATTTCTTTTCTTAAGTAAAATGATGAAACTTGACAGTTGTGGGGAAATATTTGCATTAAAGATTGTAAGCAATTCTTTGGAACATATTACTTTGTTATGTTGCATAATTATAGCAAGTATCCATTTGCACTACCTTAAGATGTGTATTTGGCTTCATGCCTTTAATGACTGGGTTCATCTTGTGTCAAATAGCGCAATATTAGAACAGCATCCGAATCGTCCCGAGGAGCCTCCTAAGTCTCAAGAAAAGGTTCGCATCCTTGGGATGGAAGTCATTCGATATGCATGCTGTTGTTGCTGCCACCTAAGATCTCCTGCTTTTTATTCTATTTGAGAAGGGTCAAATAGTGCATATTTGTTTATGTATGTATTATGCATTGACATGTATATTGGAAATTGACATCTAATAGCCATTTTAATTTTTGGGAATGGATTTGTAGCCTTTTTATGATATTTTAATTTTTTTTTAGAACCTTTAGCGGTGTTTTTGTAAAAGTGCCGCTAAAGATATGACTTTTAGCGGCGTTTTTAAGGAAATGTCGCTAAAAGTCATATTTTTTAGCGGCGTTTTTTATAAAAGCCCCGCTAAAGACCAGGACTTTTAGCGGCGTTTTCTATAAAAGCGCCGCTAAAAGTCATGATCTTTAGCTGCATTTTTTAAAATAAATGCCGCAAATTTTAGCGGCGCTTTCTATAGCGACATTTTTTGTGGCGCTTGTAAAAGCGCCGCAAATAGTTTTAGCGGCGCTCAAAAGGCCAAAAAAAGCTGCAAAAAGTCTGTTTTCCTGTAGTGATTAATGTCTTAATGTCAAACATTTGAAAAGATTTTAAAATACGATCCTCTTTGCTTAAAGAAAAATTTGAATAAATTAAATTGGATACTGAGACCCGCTTATTTCGAAGAAGTAAAACATCATGTACAGTGAGTTAGGATACGACGTTTCGAGTTCTCAAACTAAGCTTGTCTTTTGACTTTTAAAACTAGAGCATTTAAATTCAAAAAGGATATTCAGTCATTTGGGTGAAACGAAAAAAATCGAAATCCAGTAAGTTAGGGCATGATTTCCCAAAATTCCAAATATAGAATATTGCCTTTGTTTTTAGAAATCGTTATCTCGAGATAACAAAACGTCACATCCAATGAGTTATGACACAACATTTTTGAGTTCCTGAGAATAAGTTTTTATTTAACTTATGTGCTTTAAAAAATAATTGGTTCTTTAGACTCGACGAGAAAAATCGAAACCTAGTAAGTTAGGGTACGATTTCTTTCAAATCTTAGAACACGAAGTATTTGCTTATTTCAAAAATCGGACAAAATATGATACGATCGTTGTAAAATGGAAAATGAATTTTAATGCCAATATGGATAATAGAATAAAAATGAGGGCAACAATATAAATAACAATAATAAAGGTCAAAATAAAGTACAATAAAATAAAAGCTAAAACAAACAATCTATATGAAATAATAGATAAATGTTAAAAATAATAGATAAATTTGTAAATCAATAGATAAATAAATACTATGTGCAACAGTTGAAAGGTAATAAAATAATAATAATTGTAAGTCCCAATTTTCGTCCGGATCACTTTAAAACCAAAAAATAAACCAAAAGTCCAAAACAATAATACAGTCCAATAAGCACAGTCCATTACAAAAGTGGCCCAGATTCAAACCCACAAACTCGAGCCCAAATGTTATAACTAAAATGGCCCAAAGTAATAACCCAACCAGCCCAATTCTAAATTTTCCCAAAACTTATTGACCCAATAACCAAAATTGGCCCAAATGGCCTGAAACATATGTAGAGATCAGGAACCCTAAGTGTCGCAGAAGCATGTTCGCACCACGCGCGTGCCTTCACGCTCATCACAATGTGCCTCCGTACATGCGGTAGACCCTCGTACGCCTTGTGCCGAATGACACATCGTCTCCGTACCTGCAAATCAGAGCACGACAGCAATAAATAACAGAATAGAGATAGAATGAAATAGCAGAAACTTTGTATTTTTATTTTCTGAGAATCGGCTATAAAAGGAGCCAAAGAAACCCCTGTAGTTTTTTACGATTTGTGATAGACAAAAACATAGCAATTTTCAGAGGTATTCTTCGATTTTTTCATCCATTCTTGCTTCACATATAAACACATACATATAGAAACAAAAAAGTTTTTTTCTTCACGTTTTTGAATACAGAAAAAGGATATTTTCATCCAAAGATTTGGTCTATTTTTCATTTCAAATACAGATTTCGAATACAAAGAAAGAAAACAAAGAAATTTTACAGGTGATTTTTGGGTTGTTTTAAAACATTTTTCATTTTCTGTGTTGCATTTTGATTCCTTTCGAATGTATAGAAAATAGAAAAGAGGGAAGAGATCTTATCTGTTGATGTTATTATCGGATCTCTGTTCGCTCCGTATTAATCGAGGCTTTGACGGAGATTAGAAAACTAAAAGCCTTCCGATATGCATCCAAATGAGGCTAATCGACTTTCGGATAACCACTCATCGTTCATGGTGGCGAAGTGGGCGTCGATTCGGTTCGCTAGGCTGAGCAAGGAATGAGGCTTTTAGGTTTTCCTTTTGTTTGGTGTCTGATTAAGGAAGGGGTAGGGGTGTTTAGGTTTTTTTTAGCCTTATTAAAATGCACAGAACGACACCGTTTAGGCCTGTTTCAGTGGCTCTAAAACAATGTCGTATAAGGCGACCCGATTTGGACCCGACCCGTTACCTATTGGATCCGCGCGTTTTGGGCTTCGATGGGAAATTTCTGTGATTGGTCCCTCCTTTTCGCATCTTCATTCGATGGAACCTTATTTCCATTTATTTATTTTTAATTTCTCCCCTAAAGTTTGAGCGTTAGTTCAGTTTAATCCAATCAATATGCTACGTTTTGGGAATGGGGACATTTTCTGTTTTAATCCCTGATCATTTGCACGTATTGCATTGTAGCCCTTTTCGTTTTTTAATTTATTACTTTTAGCTCTCTAATTTTGTTTTGATTTAAATATAGTCCCTTAATTAATTAATTTAATTATTTGTTTATTGTTTTTCCTTTTAATTATTCTTTTGAAATTAATATTGAATGTTAAACATATTTTAAACGTATTATTTATTTCTCTATATTATTTTCATTAAACTTTTATGTATATGTTCTTTTATATACATATGTAATTTATATTAAATTATTTTTATGTATATGTATATATAATTTATGTTATTTTTAGCATATATATTATTAATTTCATATTATTTATGCATATATTTTCTTTTAAATCCATCTATGTATATATTTTATTTTATATAAATATAATTGCTCATTTAAAGATCTTATTTTAAAATTATGTATTTATATATTTCAATTACTTTTACATATCATTTGTATATCTTTTATTTATTATATAAATGTTTAACTTCGAATATTTTATTTATTCTATTGATTTCGTAATATTGTTGATGTATGTGTTTTATTATTCTTATTATTTTGCTTATCATTGATCCAACGCTTGATAATTATTGCCATTATGTGTGTTTTAATTCTCGTTTTATATTTATTTGTTTTTTGAGATCTAATAGCATTGTATTTCATTTGTAAATAGTTACTCTACTTTGTGTATTAGTATTCCATTGTATCTTACGAAAGATGTAGTGTTTTAATGTCATTTCGGTTTTAAGATCACAAGGCAATGCTCGCGTTTAGGGGTTTTGAGAAAATCGTGCTCTAACTTACTGAGTTCCGATTCTCTTCGTTTAAAAACTAGTAACCGAGTATCCTTTCTCTCTTAAATCAAAATGCACGATATTTTAAATAAATAAAAAACTTATTCTGGGGATTTTTGAGATATTGCGCCCTAACTTACTGGGTGTGATATTTTATTATCTCGAGATAAGATTTTTAAAAGAACAAAGGCAATATTCCGTATTCGAGAATTTTGAGAAATAGTGCCCTAACTTACTGGGTTGCGATTTTTCATTTGACCCAAATAATTGAATATCCTTTTTATTTTTAAATGTACGAGTATTGAATGTCAAAGGATAAACCTAATTTTGAGAATATAAGATGTGGTGCCCCAACTTACTGAGTATCGCATTTTATTTCTTCGAAATAAGAAGCTTTGGCATCCAATATGATTTTGTCCAAATATATATTAAGTAAATGGATTGTAATCTAGAATCCTTTCAAATTTTCGACGTCAAGACATTAATTAATCAATTCGGTACCAATTTTGGGCGTTACGGGGGTGCTACTCCTTCCTCGTGCTTAACCGACTTCCGAACCCGTTTTTAGGATTTTGTAGACCAAAATTATTGTTTTAATAAATCAAAATGTTTTATTCAAATAATTCATCTCAAGGTGATCCAATCACTCCTCTAATAAAAGATCTGTGGCGACTCCACTTCCATACTTTTAAAGTCGATTCCCATTTTTCAAAACAATTCGATTAAAAGATGGTTTCGACAATAATAATAAATAAAATGGTAATAATAATAACAATAATAATAAATTATAATAAAATACATTAATAAACAAATAATAATAGTAAAAATAAATAAATAAGAGTGGTAATAATAATAATAATAATAATAATAGTAGTAGTGAAAATAATAAAATAAATAATATAATATTTGAAAGCATATAAAAATAATAAATAATGAATAAAAATAATCATAAAAATAAGTAAAGTCTAAAAAAATATATTCAACATTAAATATCAATTTAGTAATAATAATAATAATAGTAATTATAATAATAATGATAATTAAAATTAATTAATTTATCAAAATAACAATAATAACAAGTAAAAACAACTAAATAGATAATAATAATAATAATAATAACATTAAATTAATAATAAAATGTCAAAAATAACAAAAGAAATAAAAGAATGGACTAAATTGAACTTAAAATCGAAGTTTTGGGCCAATCTGAAATAAATAAAAAGGAAAAGGACCCCATTGCAATGCGCGACCGAAGTGGGAGGATTAAAAGAGAAATTATCCCCTCCCCCTAAAACGACGTCGTTCTTCGGGGGCCAAAATAGAATAAAAGCAAAATTATAGGTCAAAATTCAAAAGAAAAAAAAGAGGACCAAATTGAGATAGGTTATAAAGGCGAAAGGGCTACGGGCATAAATAGCCCATTTTTACCCAAAACACGCGGATCTTGGCTTATTGGGTCGAGTCTCGGGTCGAAGGCTCAAAACGACATCGTTTTGACCTCCGAAAATGACTCTCAAAACGGCATCGTTTAGTAGGTATATAAATACCATTTTTAACCCAAAAAATTCATTTGTTTGCTGTTTAAAAAAAAAGGGCTTCTCTTTTCATTTTTCTCTGACAAGTTCCTACGGCTGGCCAGGCTCCAGTGGGATTCTGGTGCGCCTCTGCACCGGCGACCACCATGCGCGGTGACTTGAAAGGTGAAAAGTCACCCTTTTAAACCCCGTTTTAAAACCTATTCAAAGGTTAAGCCCTTCAAACCCGAGAGGCTGAGAGAAAAGGGTCCCTAGCCCGTGTTTTAAGCCCGATTCTGACGATGGAGGGGGGCCTCCGACGATGGGACGGTGAGCCGATTCTGGTAGATCTTCTTTCCTTTCATTTTTATTTTTTTGAATGCAAAATAAAATAAAAAAATAAAAAAACTTAGGAGTTAAATAAACAGAAAATAAAAAAATAACCTTTAGGAAATTTCTTTATATTTAATATTTGAATTTTTTGTGTTTTTTCCTCCGTTCCATTGGTTCGGTCTAAGGCTTTTATAGCGAAGAAAATACAGGTTTATTATTTTGTTCATTTTTGTCTTCTTTCCACTTGTGTCTCGCTCTGTTGTTTTGCAGGTTCGGGGGGAAGTCAATGGAGAAAAGGTTGCTATTTCAATGCAACGGAGACTGCCTCAAGCGTTGTGCCTGCTGAGACCGGCACATGGAGGTTGCGGTGCCAAGGAAAAGGGTAGCTAGGGTTTCTGCCTCAAAAAGAAATTGGGCCATTGGGCCATTTTTAAATTGGGTTAGGGTCAATGTAATTGGATTAGGCTTAATTGGGCTGTTGGTTTAGGTGTTTTAGTAGGCCCGGACAGAATTGGGCTTGTACAGCTGCCCCTATTTGCTCATTGTCGTGTAACGGGAATGGAGCAAAGACTTTAAGAAAGGTCAATTTTACCCGGTCTTGCTGAGTCTCGGCGCTTCTTTTCTTCTTCTTCAAGTAGCCTCGCTCTAACCCATTGTAACTTCAGAAGTATAGGAATTGGTGCTTCGATCCGCTCGAATGTAATTTCAGGGAGAAGATATTTTTAGCTTTGATCTACTCCGTTGGAACTTCAAAAAGATAATAATTGGTAATTTCAACCTGCTCCACTGCAACTTCAGGGAGATAAGGTCTGCTGGCTTCAATCTACTCCACTGCAACTTCAGAAAGATAAGATTCGCCATAATTTGTAGCTTTAATCTGTTCCACTACACCTTCAGGGAAATAAGATTCGATGTCTTCAGTCTACTCCGTTGCAACTTCAGGGAGATAAGGCTGGTGGCTTCAATCTGCTCCATTGCAACTTCAGGAAGATAAGATTCGCCAATTTGTAGCTTCAATCTATTCCACTACATCTTTAGGGAAATAAGATTCGCTGTCTTCAGCCTACTCTGCTGTAACTTTAGGGAGATAAGGCTGGTGGCTTCAATCTACTCCACTGCAACTTTAGGAAGATAAGATTCGCCATAATTTGTAGCTTCAATATGTTCCACTGCATCTTCAGGGGAATAAGATCCGCTGTCTTTATTCTGTTCCACTGTAACTTCAGGGAGATAAGGCTGGTGGCTTCAATCTGCTTCACTGTAACTTAAGAAAGATAAGATCTACCAATTTGTAGCTTTAATCTGTTCCACTGCATCTTCAGGGAAATGAGATTCGCTGTCTTCAGTCTACTCCACTGCAACTTCAGGGAGATAAGGCTGGTGGCTTCAATCTACTCCACTGCAACTTCAGGAAGATAAGATTCGCCAATTTGTAGCTTTAATCTATTTTACTGCATCTTTAGGGAAATAAGATCTATTTTCTTCAGTCTGCTCTGCTGTAACTTCAGGGAGATAAGGCTGGTGGCTTCAATCTGCTCCACTGCAACTTCAGGAAGATAAGATCTGCCAATTTGTAGCTTTAATCTGTTCTACTGCATCTTTAGGGAAATAAGATTCACTATCTTCAGTCTGTTCCACTGCAATCTTCAGGGAGATAAGGCTGGTAGCTTCAATCTGCTTTACTGCAACTTCAGGAAGATAAGATCCGCCAATTTGTAGCTTCAATCTTTTCCATTGCAGCGCCAGGGAAATAAGATTTTTTGTCTTCAGTCTGCTCAGCTGTAACTTCAAGGAGATAAGGCTGGTGGCTTCAATCTGTTCCACTGCAACTTCAGGAAGATAAGATTCACCAATTTGATCTACTCCACTGTGACTTCAAGAAGATAAGATCAACTTCAATCTACTCCACTGCTACTTCAGGGAGATGAAATTTCTGGATTCATCGATCTTGCTACACTGTCCTCTAGGGGACATGACGTGTAGAATCGATGTGCTTATATTTATGCCAAATGATTAGGATGTCATGATTAGAATGAATCAAATGCTCCTAATTAGATGTGTATGAATGATATTTGCATGAATGCATGAGAATGATTCCTTTTTAATGTTTGGGTTGTCATTACTCGTTATTCATCGAGGTGGTATCACTGATGTGTTACCATGCCTTCTTCGTTGTTCAACTGGTGTCTTTGACAGAAAATCCAAAGAAGTAATCACAGTTTAGACTCTTCTTTCTCAAATATTTCTAACCCTTAGGTTTGGTGAGTTCTAAATAATAGTCATGTTTCCAAGTCCTTATACTAATTAGAAGCTTCCAAAGTAATATGCAGAACTCCTTTTATGAAAGTATATTAGTCCATTAATTGTTATTTCAATGCAAAATGCTTGAAAAAGATATAATGATGGACAAAATTGAAATTTATCAAGAACAAAATTTGGAAAGAATAGATTAATCCAAGAAAGTAAACATTGCTTAAATACAAAATAAGTGAGAAGAAAGTAGGTGCCCCAGATATCGCAGCATGAGCTTCTCTGCACAAACTTCTTGAGGACCATTTTGAGCTCAACATGTGTTTAGGAGATCAAGATTGCTTTTTTGATGCCTCAAGATGTAGCATACTTCTTCTTTGTTAATTCAAGCATCGCAAGACTACCGCATGCCTTCCTTTAATCAAAATTTGAATTGCTTTTTTCGGGTTTTCGATCTAGAACCCATTTTGTCTCAAGGCGTAACGTCTCTCCTTCTTGTTAAATCGAAGAAAGCGAGACTACCACATGCCCCATTTTTTATTAAAAATTGAATTGCCCTTTACAAGTTTTCAATTCAAAACCCTTTTAGTCTCAAGACGCCCTTTGCGGGTTTTCGCCTTGGCCTCTCCTTTCCTTTTCTTTTTTTTCTCTTTTTTTTTCTTTTCTTTTCTTTCCTTTTTATCTTCTTTTTTTCTTTTCTTTTCCCATTTTTTTACTAAAATATTTCTTGATTTGAACTCATAGGATTAGGCAGGTCCTTATTATCCCTCTTGGTCAAAATCAACGCTTTTCTAGAAAATGCCTTCTTTACCACTTAAGGTCCTTCCCAGTTTGACATCCACTTTCCTCAAAAGTCTTTCTGTACGGGAAGGATCCTTTTCAAAACTAGGTCTCCTTCATGGAATTCTCTAGGGCGAACCTTTTCGTCATAATCTCGGATAGCTTTCAACCTCTTTTCTTCAATCAGGTTTACTTGATCATATGGAAATTAGATCTATTCTGTTTTATCCAACTCGAACTCTGGTACAACTCAGAGGAAATAAATCTTGACTTTAATAGGCAAAATTGCCTCTATTCCATAAATCAATGAGAAAAGCGTTGCCCCGGTGAGGGTCCTAACAGACGTTCGACAAGCACAGATGCCAATCTTCATGAGTCTCAATCATTTTCCTTGTGATCTCTTTTTTTTACTGTTCATTTTGGGTCGATATGATGTTTAATCTTGAACAAACTGCAAACTTCTGATGTCGCGCTGTTGTTCAAATTTAATGCATCGTCAGATATGATCTATTTTGGCATTCTATACTGACATATAATCTTTTTTTTCAAGAATTTACTGACTGTCGACCTACTTAGTGAAGTAATGGACGACTATAAGGATGAATCGATGCTCGATAGAAGCCTTTGGTGAGATTGGCCCTCTGACATCCATGCCCCACATAGAGAAAGTCCATGGAGATGTCATACATGAAGAGATGAAGGAGGCAGAGAAATTTTGTCTCCATAATTTTGGGAATTATAGTATAACTGATGCAATCCCCTTCCATGGTGGACCAACAGCACTTGAACCTCATGATTTGCCTGGCTATTGTAAAACCATTAGCATGTGTTCCACTTCTAAAATTTCCTTAGCCTTAACAACATCTACACGTCTTCGCAGCTAGGGCATATCCTGATACGATTATGCAAAAACATCTTTGAATTCTTAGAATAACTCAATGACGTCTCGCTTTGTTTTTGTGGTGATACAGGCTCCGATCTTCACCTCTTTCTCTTCTCCTAAGCTCAAAATTTCCACTGATTCTTTGTAAGGTAGGATCAGTTTCATCTTATCCTACCATCCTTAACAAATCAGGAGATAAGTTACAGTCTCTATCGTCTTCAAAGTCCTAAGATCCCTCTAGACATATATCTTGCTCAAAAGTAGATTCTGAGTCAGTAGCAGCGCCGCTCATGTTGTTGATATATAGGGACCTGTTGTAGGTATGAAGGAATATTCAAATAACAAATGAATCTAAGAATAATTATTTATGTGTTATGAACATGAATGAAATAAATGAATAAAAGAATATTTGGTCAAAGTGAGATAAAAATGCATTTTCATTGAAAATATAGATGTTGAACATAAGTCTATTTCACAAAAAGATTCTTATTGCTCCTAGGCTTAGAGCAATAAGCGTGTTTTGGACATTACTCCGAATTTGGCTTTAAAAAATACAGGGATCTCTTCCACAGTCCCATTGTTCAAAACACTCCCAAGTATGTAAGAGCAGACGCTTGGAAAATTCTATTCATCGGTTTCCTGTTTAGGTACGGCGTTAATGTTTAGATTCTCCGATATTCCTTCCGGGCTCTTGACCTCTTCAAGGAATTCCAACTCTTTATTATCCATTAGGCTCTGCACCAAAGCTTTGAATTCGGCACACTCCTGGACTTTATGGCCTTCTTCTGTGTGGAACTCACATTAGCCCCTCATCCCTTTGGGTACCTCCTCCAAAATCTGAATGATTAATCCCATGTCTATCATTTGTTTCAAAACCCATTTCAATGGGGTTTTTACTTCTGCAATATTCTCATTGATTTTTTTCTCTGTATTCTCGATTATCGCGTTTACCCTTTATCAGAATGGTTGGGTAACAGATTTTCTGCATCAAATGGATCATCGAATTTCACAATACCCATATTGATGATCTTTCGATTATCTTTTTGAAAGTGGTGCAGTTCTCAATCGAGTGTCATGTGACTTCCACGTGGTATTCCATTGGACGTTCGCCTCGTACCATTTGGGAAACTGAGGCTGCATAGGTTTTAGATAGAAAGGGGATACTATATGTGCATCAAACAAACTTTGGTACAACTCCCTATATGTGATTGGGATAGGCATGAATCAAAGTTTTTCTAAATTCGGTTTTGTATTGGAATCTTACCTTGGCGGGACCTGATGGCTCGTAGTTGACGTCTTTGGCTGGCTTACAGCAATCGGCCTTGAATAGCCCTTATTGTACATACTCGTATTATTCACCACATTTTCCCTTCTCTTCGAGGTCTTTAGAATATTGATCTGGGAGCTCCACTCTCGCCCTTTCTGTTTGTAACGATCTTCAAATTGTTTTGGGAGCTCCACTCTCGACTTTTTTGTTTCCGTTAGATCATCCAAATCAAGGATGACAGGATTAATGGGATTATCCCCTGGACTAGAACCTGAACTTATCAGGAAGTTCACCGGTGTCGGGGTACCAGTCTGGTATTGTGGTCTAATGTTAACAGATGCCCTTTGTGGATACGCGTCTGATTATGCTTGGGTGTTTGTTGGGGTAAGGTCTGAATGATAAATGGAGCCCTCGTTATCGTCCTCAGAATTAACCATAGATTTTTCAAATCCTCCAGCTAGCATCTAGGTTAGTTGGCTCATCATGTTTCTTCGAAATTCTAGCATCTGATTCTTCATATCTTGTTAAATTTTGGCCAATTGCTCTTACATCTATATTTGCATTTTCTCTAATCTCTTCAACCTTTGGTCCATTGCTTCAGTTTGTACTGTAATGATGTTCGATCGGTTGGCTCTTGTCGGTTTCCAGATTAACTCTGAAATAATTTTGTTTTAATTAGGGTCTCTTTGTGAAATTTAATGCACATGATGCAATGCAATGCAAATGCATGAGATGAATGCAAAAAGAGGCGTTGACTCTAATTCAATTTTGTTAGAACAACTATACTAGAAAAAAATTTCTTTACATAAAATAGATTACATATACAGCCTTACCCTAATACTCAAAGTGAAGACATCGATCCTTTTCTTCATATCGGGATGTTAAGATCAAATCTCGTGAATTTCCCCGTGGATGCCTCTACTAGCTCCTTTTTGCTTGATGCGGGCTGCGACCCATTGCTCACTCATCCCCGTGATGCTTGTTTACTTCTTTAAGGAAATCGGGATGTTAACGGCTCTTGAATAGTATTTACTAGCTTGAATCCTTGGGAGACGAAGCAAAGTCGTGTACTCCTCTGTCAGACCATCACTCTTCTCTCGTTGTGTTTACTCGGACCGTATTCGAAAGGTCGCATTATTCTCCATTTTATCAAGAAATCCATTTTCCATGACAAGCTCTCTATTTAGCAACTGAACGTGAATCAATACCTCTTTTGTATGATGAAAATTCTATGTAATCATAACCAGAACAAATAAAATATGTCAGCAAAAAAATAAATAACAAATAGAGCACCTATTTGGATAACCACTAGGGGTTTGGAGTGGTTCTACCTAAGGTGGGCTCTTAAGGCTCGCTATATGGGGTTTGGTTTTAAAGCAAAGGTACCCGAACCGGTAGATTCCTCGATCCTCACCCATTATAGGCTTATGTGGGCCGAGTTCAGTCCAGGGGAATACATTTCCCTATGGCTGTACGGAGATGAGAATCTCATGAAGGCATATGTACGGATGTATCCCGAAAGCGATCCACTATCCTGCACGGAGGTAAAGACCTCACGAAGGAATAGTTTCTCACTCCCACTTAAAAGGGTATAATCGAACGGTTATGTAATGCAAATATGCATAAATATATCAAGAACTCAAACCAGAAAAGCAAACATATCAAATGATGCAAACCACGAAAATGAAATAAAACGATCGTAAATTTAAATCGGATTTCTAATTTTCGACAAAAGGACAAAAAATAATCAATTTACGGGTTGACTCTCTTATTTGTCTCCAGTGGAGTCGCCAAGCTGTCGAAATCATTTTTTTATAAAAGGGGATCAACTTTGATTTTGAAAATGAAAACGAAAATGAGAGTCGCCACCAATCTTTTTTTATGATGTGTGATCGGGTCACCTCGTAATTCAATCATTTTAATAAAAATTTAAATTTACTTAAAATGATGATTTTTGGTCTACGAAAATCCAGAAAATAGGTTCGGGAGTTGGTTACATACGAAGAAGGATTAGCTACCTCGTAACGCCCAAAATTGGTACCCAATTGATTAATTAATGTCTTAATGTCAAAAATTTGAAAAGATTTTAAAATATGATCATCTTTGCTTAAAGAAAAATTTTAATAAATTAAATTGAATACTGAGACCCGCTTATTTCGAAGAAGTAAAATGTCATGTCCAGTGAGTTAGGATACGATGTTTCGAGTCCTCGAAACTAAGCTTGTCTTTTGACTTTTAAAACTAGAGCATTTAAATTCAAAAAGGATATTCGGTCATTTGGGTCAAACGAAAAAATCGAAACCCAGTAAGTTAGGGCATGATTTCCCAAAATTTCAAATATAGAATATTGCCTTTGTTTTTAGAAATCCTTACCTCGAGATAACAAAACGTCACATCCAATGAGTTAGGACACAACATTTTTGAATTCCCGAGAATAGGTTTTTATTTAACTTATGTGCTTTAAAAAATAATTGGTTCTTTAGACTCGACGAAAAAAATCGAAACCCAGTAAGTTATGGTACAGTTTTTTTCAAATCTTAGAATGCGAAGTATTTGCTTATTTCAAAAATCGGACAAAATATGATACGATCGTAGTAAAATGGAAATTGAATTTTAATGCCAATGTACATAATAGAATAAAAATGAAGGCAATAATATAAACAACAATAATAAAGGCCAAAATAAAGTACAATAAAATAAAACTAAAACAAACAATCTATATGAAATAATAGATAAATGTTAAAAATAATAGATAAATTTGTAAATCAATAGATAAATAAATACTATGTGCAACAGCTTGAAAGGTAATAAAATAATAATAATAATAATAATAATAAATTATAATAAAAATACATTAATAAATAAATAATAATAGTAAAAATAAATAAATAAGAGTGATAATAATAATAATAATAATAATAGTGAAAATAATAAAATAAATAATCTAATATTTGAAAGCATATAAAAATAATAAATAATGAATAAAATAATCATAATAAAATAAAAAATAAAAAATAGGTAAAGTCTAAAAAATAAATATTCAACATTAAATATCAATTTAGTAATAATAATAATAGTAATTATAATAATAATGATAATTAAAATTAATTAATTTATCAAAATAACAATAAGAACAAGTAAACACAACTAAATAGATAATAATATTAATAATAATAACATTAAATTAATAATAAAATGTCAAAAATAACAGAAGGAATAAAAGAATAGACTAAATTGAACTTAAAATCGAAGTTTGGGGCCAATCTGAAATAAATGAAAAGGAAAAGGACCCCATTGCAATGCGCGACTGAAGTGGGAGGATTAAAAGAGAAATTATCCCCTCCCCCTAAAACGATGTCGCTCTTCAGGGGGCCAAAATAGAATAAAAGAAAAATTATGGGTCAAAATTCAAAAGGAAAAAAAAAGAAAGAGGACCAAATTGAGACGGGTTATAAAGGCGGAAGGGCTACGGGCATACATAGCCCATTTTTATCCAAAACACGAGGATCCTAGCTTATTGGGTCGGGTCTCGGGTCGGAGGCTCAAAACAACGTCGTTTTGGCCTCCTAAAATGACTCTCAAAACGGTGACGTTTAGCAGGTATATAAATACCATTTTTAACCCAAAAAAATTCATTTGTTTGCTGTTTTTTCTTTAAAAAAAATGGGCTTCTTTTTTCATTTTTCTCTGAAAAGTTCCTAGGGCCGGCCAGGCTCCGATGGGATTCCAGTGCGCCTCCGCCGCACCTCTGCCGCCAGCGACCACCGTGCGCAGTGGCCGAAAAGGTGAAAAGTCACCCTTTTGAACCCCGTTTTAAAACCTATTCAAAGGTTAAGCCTTTCTAACCGGAGAGGCCGAGAGAAAAGGGTTCCTAGCCCGTGTTTTAAGCCCAATTCTGACGATGGAGAGGGGACCTCCGACGACGGGACGACGAGCCGGTTCAGGTAGATCTTCTGTCCTTTCCTTTTTATTTTTTTTAATGTAAAATAAAATAAAATAATCAAAAAACTTAAGAGTAAAATAAACAGAAAATAAAAAAATAACCTTTAGGAAATTTCTTTGTATTTGATATTCGAATTTTTTTGTGTTTTTTCCTCTATTACATTAGTTCGGTCTAAGGCTTTTGTAGCCGAAGAAAATACAGGTTTATTATTTTGTTCATATCTGTCTTCTTGCCACTTCTGTCTCGCTCTGTTGTTTTACAGGTTCGGCGGGAAGTCAATGGAGAAAAGGTTACCATTTCGGTGCAACGGAGACCGCATTGAGTGTTGTGCCCATTGTGACCGGCATATGGAGGTTGTGGCGCCAAGGGAAAAAGGTAGCTAGGGTTTCTGCCTCAAAAAGAAATTGGGCCATTGGGCCATTTTTAAATTGGGTTAGGGTCAATGTAATTGGGTTAGGCTTAATTGGGCTGTTGGTTTAGGTGTTTTAATGGGCTCGGGCAGAATTGGGCTTGTACAATCTAAATTAAAATTTGAAACTAAATATTCATTAAGATACATTAAGATCATCCCACCGTCCTTTAAAATTAGACGTCAAGTAAGAAGTGTGAGAATATCACGCTGCCTTTGTAACAGCCCGGTTTTAGCTAAATCGGAACAGTGGTTTCGAAATAATAAATCTGAGGTTGAAAATTTATTTTAATATTATTTTATCTGTTTAGAGCATGAAATCATGAATGTGTGAAATTTTCGTGAGTTAATTTTAGTGATTGAATGCTAAATTTGATAAAAGGACTAAATCACGTAAAATGTAAAAGTTGCATTCTATTTGTTAAAGGCACTGTTTAGCTATTAAATTTAAATTTCTTGGTCCTTATAATGTTATTAAACCATTGATAGTGGAGATGGACATAAATGACATTGAATTATGTGATTTATAATGTTTTAACTAAAGGATAAAATGGTAATTAGCGAATTAAGTTATATTAAATAAAATAAAAACAATTTTATGCTTAATTGTCATCTTCTTCAACTGAAATAAGAAAGGAAATAAGGGTTTTGGAAGCTTTGAAGGTTCCTCCATTTTTGTTCAAGCATGTAAGTCCGTTTTAACTCGGTTTTTGATGATTTTTATGTTTTTGTGATCGTTGCATCTAGTACTAGCTAGCCCGTGCTTTAATTTTTGAATTTGTTCATGATTTTGTGAAGTGTCATTGATGATTATTTGAGCTTTTGTATGTTTGAGGATAAAATATGAAAACTTGATGATAGATTTTAATATTTTGTAAAGTGATTTTGACAAAATATCAAATAAGGATTATATTGGGAAATGTGTAAATTGAGGGGTTAAATGTGTGAATAAATGATAAATATGAGCTGATATGTACATTAGGAAAATTTAGCTAGCATGTATTTGAATTAAATTGTGTGAATTTTGTGTATTTATGAAATAGGGACTAAATTAAAAAATATGAAACTTTAGGGAATAAAGTGTAAAAAGGCCTAAATATGTGTTTGTGGACTTAATTGAGTGATTTGATGAATAAGTGAGTTAATTTTGAATGTATATAGATCAAGAACGAAAGAAATTGGATTTAGATCGAGGAAAATCAAAAGTTATCGAATAGTCGATCCAGTCCGCTTATCCCTAATACGAAGCAAGTTCATATGCAAATAAATGTCTTTAAATTGAATTATATATGTTTAATTGTCATTGAACTGTTATGAATGTTGAATGATCAAATACGAGCAAGAATCGACAGGATTACAATATCTGAAAGTCCCATACGAACCTTAGGAATAGTATAGGATACGAATGTCATGACATTAGGATTATCGAGATGTGATTATGTGTAAGACCATGTTTGGGACATTGGCATCGTTATATGATTTCATATAAGACCCTGTCTGGGACAGTGGCATCGATATGTGATAACATGTAAGACCATATCCGGGATATGGCATTGTACGAGTTATATGTGATTTTTGAGTATCCTTAAGGATTCTGAATGATTCAACGGGCAAAGTCAAGTCGAGAATGAATGTGTGAATGATTTAAGTGACTCAGGTACGTACGAGATTCATACGAGTATTGAAAAGGGAAGTATTTGATGAATTCATTTATGATTTTGAATATGTGTTCAATGGGAAAGTTTTGTGAGCTTTTATATGCTTATTCATGATTTGCCTATTAATGAAAATGATGTTGACTCATGTGGTAATTTTATTTGTATATGGCTTACTAAGCTTTTAAAGCTTACTTTGTGTGTTCTTTCCCTGTTTTATAGATAATCGAAGCTAGCTCGGACTCGGGGATCATCAGGAACATCGTCACACTATCGAACAACTTGTTGGTACTTTTGATGCTATGTAAATATGGTATATGGAATGTATAGGCTATTGTTAAGATGTTATGTTTTGAGTTATGATATTAGCCATGAGATTTGGCTCATAAATAATGTAAATGTGGGTGTGCATTTGGCCATTTGAGTTGGCTTAATTTATGAATTTGGTAAGTGATATGTGATGTATATATCGCATTGTGTTTCGACATGTTTGGTATGGTTGAAGATGAAATGGTATGTTGTGGCTAGATTTTAAGATAATGGTTTGGTATGTTTTATGACATGAATTAGTTGATAAGATGGTGAGAAAATGCATAGAGAAGATAGGTGAAATTGTTGGTAATGGCATATTGTTTTAGTATGTTTTGGATTATGATTTGAGTAGTGAAATGGATGGATTTTAAATGGCATGATTTATATATGAAATACCATGTTTTGGTTGCCTATAAATGTGTTGAAATGGTATTATTTTGGTTGTTTAGGTGAGCATGAAAAAGGGTGGAAAAATTGGCCTTGTAAATGGCCTATTCTTGTCCACACGGGCAGAGACACGGGCGTGTGTCTCAGTCGTGTGCGACACACGGTCATGATACACGGCCGTGTGTCCCCTGGTGTTGAAATTAAATTGAAGTCAGTATGATCCACACGGCCTCATACACTGGCGTGTGACCGACCGTGTGGCACAAGTCAGTATATCCCCTAAATGACACATGGCCTAGCACACGGGCGTGTGACTTGGCCGTGTTGCACAAGTCAGTATACGCTACAGGATTGGCACGGCCTAACCCACGGCCTGGCACACGAGCGTGTCTGGAGCCGTGTGAGGCACACGGCCTGTTCACACGAGCATGTGGCCCTTGTATGTTTGAAAAATTTGTAAGTTTTTGAGAATTTTGTATGTTAACGGTTTAGTTCGAACCATTTCTAAAGCATGTTTAAGGCCTCGTAGGCCCTTATAAGGGACAATGTAATTATGATTGAATGGTGTTTGAGAATGGATGCATAAATGTATGTTGTATGTTGTGATTTGATCGGTAATGCCTCGTAACCTTATTCTGGCGACGGATATGGTTTGAAAAGTTAAGTCTATCAGTGCTCAATTTCTACTTGCAATTATCGAATTTGGACCTAAACAAGTTGTCAAATTTTATGGCACTGTTCATAGCAATGCCATAAGATCTTCCAAAACTTCTAACTTAATCAACTTAGTTCTGTGTTTCGAAACCATAAAATTTGGTAGAACTCCCACAAATTTTTACGAAAACTTAAGTTTGGAAACACTTATTTCAAACCCATAATTTGAAAGTATCAATTTTGGGCAAATCATTTCCAATTAACGATAACTTTTGCTAAAAACTATTTATTCACTTAGGTGATTACTTAATTATGCAACGGAAAACTTTCAAAGTTTTAGTTTTGAAGTCTGAATATTAGTTTGTTAACCTGTGCAATTTTTTTAGTTTTTACGTTTAAAAATATCAAATATTGACGAATAAAACAAAAACCAAACCAAATCCCAAAAACGAATTATAGTCCCAAAAGTCCAAATAAATTACTAATGTAAATCACCATATTTAATTAGCCGAGAAAATAATTCGAGCTCTCACACACCGTCTAGTCCTAAGTCTGAAGATCACCTAAAACGTATTAAACAAAAGACTGAGCTAAAAGCCTAGTGTCTGACTTGGCCGACAAATAGAATATTTTTTATAACATGCACGAATGCAAATGTCAAAACAAAAATTTACTTATAATGTACACATATGCAAATAACATATAAGAATTTCATAATTTCAAAAACATATATTAGATCAGAATGTCATATCTTATAAAAACAAATCCTACCCCCATCCACTACACACCAAATCCGTCCAACCAATCACACCAAACAGGACTACAAGAGTCCATCCATCCAATCACACCGGGACGTGGTGGTATGCCACTCAGAATAGTGTAGCTGATCTGCCAGATAGATATTGTGGTTTAACCACTAGAATTGCAGTAATATTGCCAGAAAAAACTTCCTCCATCATATAAAAACTCACCCCAATGCACATGCATAATCATAATAACATACGTACATATCACATGAATGGTATGACATGCATAACTAAACATAACTTACAGATCATAACATATCATGTAATAGCCCAAATTTCAGCGATATCAGAAATAGTGGTTCGAGACCACCAAATCTGACAAATAAACTCGTAGCTTATATTATTTAATATTTATGAGCCAAATGAAGCTTTTAAAAGATTTTTGAAATAGTAAATTGTATTTTATAAAGATCTATTTGGTCAAGAAATTGAGAAAAAGAGGTATCGAGATCTCGGTGTTATAAACTGAGTCATAAATATTTTTATAAATATTTACAAAATGTCAATAAAGTAGTATTAAAATTTCGTTAGAAAATTTTGACGTTTGGGTGGTTAATTAAATAAAAAGTACTAAATTGAAAAAATGTAAAAGTTGCTAGAAGGATTAAATAGCTTAATTTTCAAATGAGGAAGGACCTAAAGTGAAAATAAGCCCAAAAGAGATATTTTGGGGGGCAATAGCTGAGAAAAATCAGGAAATTGCTGAAATAAGGGCAAAATTGGAAAATTTTCAAAATTAGCTAAATAAAAAGGGGGACCAAATTGGAATATCTAGAATTCTCTTCATTTCTTTTCATTTTCTTCAGCTGAAAAATAGCCATGGGAGAGAGTTCAAGATGGTTTTCATACTCAAGCTTCATGTAAGTTTAATTCTTGCTTTCTCCTTGAAATTTCTATATTTTTGGACTTTTGCAATTGAGTCCAACTTATTAATTCATTAGCTTTTGATTCTATGGCTAATTTTTAAAGTTGATGTGGATTAGTGCTGGAAGAATATGATGAATAAATATTGAATTGAAGCTTTAATTTTGTTATATGATGATTTTATCAAGTGAAATTGATGGAAATTGGTTTTAGGACCTAATTGTGAAAGAGTTGAAATTAAGGCCTAGTGTTAAAATTCTAATTTTCGAAGGTTATGAAGTAGTTTAAAATGATAGAAAAAATTATTAAATGAGAAAATTAGCTCAATTGAGGGGTTAATTGAGCAAGGACTGAATTGTATGGATTGTGGAATTTGGGACAAAATAGAAACTAACATGTTACACTAAAGCAGTTTTGGACAGCAACTGAAACACCCCAAACCCAGCCCACAAGCCCTGACCGGATCTGGCATGCTCCTTGAGTAAAACGTAATTAAGTCTCGTATGACATTTTGAAAATCTTGATGATTTTGAAGAAAATGGATTTGGGTTGTTCTCGAGTTAAAAATTGAGTTGCAACTTAAACCGTTAATTTCTTACTTCAAAAGTTACAAGTTAAAGAAATATCGAATTTTAGGGTTTAATATTATTGTTAACTTGAAAAACTATAGGTGTTTGAGTTTCAAAACGATTGATGTTATTCGTAACATAATAGAAATTTTAAATGCAAAGAAAATAAAACAGTTAAGTAATAATGGCCTTATTACATCAAACATAACCCAAAATAATTCCAAAATAGAGTTAAATAGAAAAACCCAAAAAACTGAGCTGTGCATGGCCACCACTAAGTTCCTGTGGACCCGGTCTATCTACTGAGTGCCATCCGCAAAAAATTAGCCCACGAAGGGTGAGTCAACAGACTCAGTGTGTAACTACCATCACAGATTCCCAAATCATACAAGGCATGATAAATCACATAAAATAATTGTAAATCATGATGCAACCCAAACCACCTAGATCCAACCTCTACACATCATCCGTACCTACCGATCACACCGTGGGGATTACTAAATCGACCCTCTATCCCTACACACCATCGAAGGCAGTCGCTGTAGTCAACTGCACATCGCCCTTATAATTGTGGCATAGCCACCAGATAATGTGACAGAGTCACCAGATTCATATTATGTGACATAGTCACCAGATAATGTGACAGAGTCACCAGATATTGTGGTATGAACCACCAGATCACTTCCCCTTTCACATAATCACCGATATGCCCATGCAACATACATAACATATGAATAGCATGCATTATACCTTACCCCATAGCCATAATAATATTTCTCATATATCCATATTCATGTTTTATAAACTTTACTTAACTGAGAGTTAGGGGTAACGTACCTGAATGCACTGTACCATGGGATGGTACTTTTAGCCATATTCATGCATAGCCTTATTAACATATACAAATCAATATTATTGTTAGTTGGGAATTTAAGGTGGGTTACCCACCTGATTATTCATAGATCTAATCGAAATCCCGAAGATCTCGATCTAACGTACTAGACCCCTTTTTCCTACATTCGGCCAACCCTAGGCATATTAGCAAAAAGCCATTTGGCTAAATAGTCAAATCCTGAAGGGTTAACGAGACCAAAACCCTTACCTTGCTACCGATTTGGTTACCAACCAAATCTCAAAACTTCGTGATGATCCCCCCTTACAATCGGCTAGGCACTAGAACACTCAATTGATTAGTTTTCGACTTTTGAACTAATAAGAAACAGATCCAAACACTAGAAACCTTACCTAGATTGCTTAGCCAAACTCAAGATCTCATGAAATCTCCTAAAACACCATAATTAGAATCGGCACCCTTAATAAATAATATGGCCTTGGCCGAATATTAATATCCCTTACCTTGATTGTCTAAATCCTGAAAAGATCACCCTCCCACTTTCTGCTATAGGAAAATAAGAGGATTTAGTATCCTTGATTTCGGTACTATACAAAACAGTCAAGGAGAGAAGGGAAATAGGAAGTTCACTTACCAAAAGATTCGGCTACTAGAGGCAGAGAGGGAAAAATCGACAGACCTTAAACAAGTGTTTCGGGTTAGATCTTAATGGAGAAAGAAAGAAAGAAAAGAAAAATTAAAAGGGAATTCGCATAGAATGAAATCCCAAAACTCACCCAATTATTAAGGAGTATGCGGCTTATGGTGCACCTTCGGGAAACAGAAACCTTCCTTGTAGATTCGGTTATGGAGGAGGGATATGAGTAAGAAGAATTCGGCTTTCAGGAGGATATCGGAGAGGAGAAGAAGGCTAGGGAATTTTGGCTAGAAGAGAAAGAAGAGAAAAAGAATTTTGGCTTGAGAAAAGATGAGAAAGTGGAAAAAAAATGAAAAAGATGATAATTCCCTTCCAAAACTCGGCTGTACACAGGCACACACTCAGATTGGTGTTTCGGCCAACTCTTCTTCTCTCACCCCAATCCCCCTTTTCACTCTAACTTAGTCGAATCCTTGAGCTTTTGACTCAATCTACACTTCATCTATGAAGTGTCATTGTACCGTCCAACACTGCCTCTCCTTGATGCAAAATAAAACTCCAAAAATGCTTCCCTTGCTGCTCGAACCTAGGCCCTTCTCACTCCCTGTGGCGTCACCTTACAAGGCCCTAAGTGGCGCCTCTTTGCCACTTTATCAACTGGGTTCTTTTTGTGTTCTAAACCACACAATAAACTTCTTAAGGCCTAGCTCCCTCAGTTCCCCTTTTTAGACTTAAAGATCCAATAACTTCTAATGCTCCTACCCACAGCCCAAGGTTCTTGCAGCCCCAAAACACATGCAAATCACACTCAAGCATGCAATCACATTCATTTAAGTGAAAATGCATAACCCCTAAATCCCGGATATTACAGCAGCAGCTTTCTAACTTTGAAAAATCACCAAAAATGGTAGAAATTGAATTAGAAGTTGAGTGAGATATAGAATTAAAGCTTATTGAGTATATTTTCATATAAAAGAAACAGAGCAAGCAAAGGAAGTCTATATATTAAGATATTTAAATTTTTTTATGACTGGTTTAGAATAACTTTGTGATCCCCTGTTCTCACTTTAGAAATTCACTAAAAATTGTAAAAAAAAAAAAGGAATTATGAGTTATAATTTATATTTTTGTATTCCTTATTGAGCCTATTTTCATTAGAAATAATCGGAAACACTATATGAAAACCGTACTATGAGATAATTAATTTTTAGTAAAGAGAAGTCAGAGCTGTTAGACTGTGTAATAAGGGAGAACTTAACTAAAAAACTATACTAATTGGCCTCACAAAAAATTCTGAAAATATTATTTTAAGAAGATATGTGAGTCTAGTTTCAAATAAAATTAACGGATCTTAATTTGGAGTTTTGTAGCTCAAGATAAAAATAATTTAGTGACTATGACACAGATGGACAGCTTGAATATTCACATAGGTAAATAGTGAAAATTATAGATAATGTTACTTACAAGTGTCTTGTTTATACTAAGGATGTGGATGGAGAGGAGGAGGGCGAAAAATAATATATGAACGACTTGTGTATAAATTGATCACATGCTCGATTATAATTGATAAATGTTGAATTAGAAATGATATAATGTTTTATTTGGAATATTTCTTATGAAATTATAATTATCGTTATAATACAAAAATTGAACTTGTGAGTTTATACGGCTAAATTTTAGTGATCATCTATTAACTTTATGAACTTCATGATGTGTTATTTCATATGTATTGATGATAAAATCGTAAATAATGTAAAAGCATGAAAATTTGAATAAATAATCAAATTGAGTACTTCAATTTAGTAACAAGAGGAATTATCAGCAAAAACCATGGATGAACCATGGCAACACGTGATAAGTGATAGCTTCGGCTACACTTATCTGATCAAGGACAAGTGAAAGTGAAAAATGGTAGCTCCGGCTACCTGTTCAGTGAATAGTGGTAGCTTTGGCTACAAGTGACAAGTGATTTTCGTATAAGACCAATTTTGTAAGACCATGGGTGATTCATGGCAAAGAGTGAAACGTAGGTATGGTATCATCCATACTGAGTTGTGAAATGTAGGTATGGAATTAACCATACTGAGTTGTGAAACGTAGGTATGGTATTAACCATATGAGTTGTGAAACGTAGATATGATATCATCCATACTGAGTTGTGAAACGTAGGTATGGTATCATCCATACTGAGTTGTGAAACGTAGGTATGGTATTAACCATACTGAGTTAAGAAACGTAGGTATGGCATTTCCCATACCGAGTTGTGAAATGTAGGTATGGTATTTCAATGAGGAAAATCATACTGAGTTTTGAAATGTGGCTCTGAGGAACACCGTGTAGCTTTTCATGACCAACAACTTGTGTGAGCATACCAATTCTGTAAGACGTTCACTAATTTGACAAAGTTTGGTAAGTGTTACATGGAATTATATGATATAAGGAAATATGAGTTGATAAGACATGAACATAGAACTTGGTTGATGAATGAGTTCATTTGTGATTATATATTTGTACACCCTTGAGTGTATTATCCGTATGAATTGGTATTCTGAATGAGTTAATGAGAAAAATTCTAATATGAAATAATCTGAAATTTGAAATGACATATTATGAAACCGTACTTGAAATACATTGGTATATCTTGTATATGTTATTTGAGTTCATAATGTGGAAAGTAAATGCATGGAGAAATTTGAGATGATGATATCGGTATATGGAATCTATTGGTGGATACGTACATCCAAATTTATATGATAGATTTTAGTGAACATTGAAATTTGACTCAATAAGTGATTTGTCAATTTAAATTGTGATTGGCAGGAAGAGTTAGTGAGTTGTATGTCTATGAATTGTTACATGTTTTTGTCTGAAATATAAGGAAATGATGGTACTTAATACATGGAAATATGAGATTGTGATATATCTAAAAAAAATATGGAATATGTTCGATAAATTTATTTATTCATAATTATAGAACTGTACATCTCAAGTGTGCTATTTGTGTAAAGATAATGATTTCAAATTATCTGAAAGTGGTCTGTATTCTTTGGTAATGACTCGTAACCCTATTTCGGCGACGGATACGGGTTGGGGGTGTTACATATCATATTACTTATACTAATAGTTATTTTACATACATATGTCATGCATGTTTTTATACATAATTATGCTTTCGAAATTATCAGAACACAAATCGTACATACATTTTTCACATACTTTAACCATATTACATACTTAATAGATATCACATTTCGAGTATTATTTAAGCCAAACGAACCCCTCGAAAAGTCTAATTACAATTTTTTTAGTCAAACGGGCCTAAATGAAAATTTCTAAAAAATGGGCCTGAATGGTCAGCCCATGTGGCTCACACGGTTGACCTAATCTGCCCGTGTGATCACACACGCCTGTGTGTCCCACATGGCCTAACCAAATTACCTATGTAATCGCACATGCCTGTGTGCTCCACACGGCCGACCGCACGCCCGTGTGGTGCATACGATCAACCACACGACCATATGACATAGAGCAGTTTCGAAAACAACCTCTATTTTCAAATTTTTTCGAGTTCTAATCGACGTTTCGGGTTAAAATCACACACCTAATGATATTTCTGATAAACCACACAACAACACACTCCGAATCCTACATATGACATTAAATCGAATTGATTAAAAATCAACTAACAACACCGGCATCTTGAATTCCAAAGTTAAAACTTACTACAAAAATCCCCAAATCTACTATTTGAACTCTTACCTTGCAAAAACAATGGCCAACAACAACTAATTCGCTGAACAATTGGTCGTTTCACAATCAACACCTAAACAATTCCAACAAAACTATTAAACTCAATCTCAATCCCGAACAACCAGTTATCCACTTAGCTTCCCACAAATAACATAACAACACCAAACCTTATAGAAATATTACTATTGCTTACCCGTAAGAAGACAACAAAAAGATGAAGATTCAACCACACAACAAGTTGAAGAAACGTAGGAGAACAGGAAACACAACGGAGGCAAAAGGAAAAAGAAAAAAGAATCAATTTGATAGAATCATAACATATATAAAACGATAGAAATGAGTAATGGGAAAAAACAAAAGAAAGAAGAAAAGATGGAGAAGAGGGGGATAATTTGGGATAATTTCAAAACTACCCACATCCCACTAAATCCCATTAACTAACCACCTATCAGATTCCCCTCAGAGTTCAAAATAAAAATAATTCCCACTTTGCACACACAAGATTTGAACACAAGACCAAAGCGTAAGTTGAAGCCTTACCACTGAACCAACAAACTCATCATTATCATCAATTGAGTGAAAATAATATATAAACTAGTCTTTAAAGTCAAAGGTTGAAATAAAAAATAACAAAAATTTAAGAAAAGGGATTTGAACATAGGACCTCTCACGCACAAACACAACTTTTAACCACTGAACCAAAACAAATTACTTAACATAATTTTCACAACCTTAATTCAAAACAGAACATGGATACTCTTGGTTTCACTAACCCACTTTCTTCTAACCTAGTTTTTAGGATGTGACATCACTATCCTCTAAGTTCCCTCTGAAAACTTAGGATAAAACCAAGTGATTTACTTGATTACTTACAAAAAAAACACTCTAAAGAAACAAGTTCTAAAGAACAAAATAAGTGCTAAAATTCTCCACACATAAGCCTTTCAATATATAAGAGTTAAAGATTGTTAAGATAAAGATCGATTACAATAAATCTCAATGGCAAGCTAATCAATTAGGATAATATATTCAATATGATTAGGATAAGTATTCAAATCTTCAGGATATGTTACCAAGGTAACCGATATAATCCAATTTCCACAAAATAGGGAAGTTGGTTTCCTTGATCCAATCCAAATAAATATTTAAGACATGTTCGTATAATAGTTTTGGATATCATAGATAAGCTTACACACAGGGGCGAAGCCAGAACAATTTTTTAAGGGGGTCGGATGAAATTTTAATTTTTTATAGTTTATATCTTTATAATTTATAAAGGATGAAATCAAATTTTTATAATTTTAGAGGGGCCAAAGTATAATTTTACTTTTACTAATTTAAATTTTTTAAAAAAATTTAAAAACCTAAATAGTAATTTTACATTTTAGGAGGAGCCAGAGCCCATGCCAACCCCCCTTAGCTTCGCCCCTACGTACACATGTCCAAAATATCAGCAAATATCATAACCTAATAATTTTGTTACAAAAGAAATATTGCAAACTTGAACATTGCAAGTTTTCTAACCAAGTAGCGTAACAATCAATTGACATTGGTCCAAACTACTTAAAAACTGCCTCAATAGTAACTAGTATTCCAAACAGTCTTTATAAAAGTAAAAATGGAAATATTTATCGAATATATGCATATAGAAAGAATGAAAATGTGTAATCAATGTTGACGTGTATTTAGACAATATATTGAAAATCCAACTAGTATTTAGCTATTTGATTATAATTAACTTTGATTCTTCACCATCTCAAAGATTTACAAATTCAAAGACAATCGCCAACAAAAAAAATGATCCTTCTTCGGTATATCAGTATATCAATAAAAAGATGGAGATGAAACGAAAAAGGAAATGATAAAATGAAAGGAAAAAGGAGCCCAAATTTGATACGGTTGATTCATACACTTAATCTTAATGACTATATCAACATGTTGGGGTTTGAATCCTAACATTTACTGTCATTATTTATTCCAAAATCTTGACCTCTAAGGGGATTCACTAATTATTCACCAACGAGTTGCACTCTCAGATATACTCAAAAGTTCCTCCAAATAATCAGCTCCCAAATCCTCTAACACGATGATATTTTCCATCTCCATACTCTCCTCTTTCTTGATGATCTTCTTCTTCCCTGATCGCTTGCCCTTCATGGAGTACCTTTTCTTCATCGTCAAAACAGGTGAACAACCTTCTTCAAACCCATAGTTCATTTCTAGAAGTGACTCATAAACTTTATCCATTGGGAAATTAAGTATCGCCATTGAACCTCGCATTGCCAATGCAGCTTGATCATAGGCTAAAGCAGCAGCCTCAGCAGTATCAAAGGTTCCAAGCCAAACCCTCTGCCCATTCCTCGTTGAATCCCTTATCTCAGCTGCATATTTTCCCCACGGCCTCTTCCTAACTCCTCTGTAAGAAACCTCTTTCGAGTTCACTTCATGTTCGTCTCGAGAAGTACAATTGACAGATGCGGTATCAATGGAGTTCTCTGCAGGTGCTGGAGCTTGATTTAAAACTCCCAAAAGAAGCATTTCTTGGGAATCGTTTTCGTTGAAAGGAAGGGCTTGAGAAACATAAGAAGAAGATGATGATTCAGGTGAGAAATGGAGATTTGGGTAATGAAAGAATGAAGAATCCATGTCAGAAAATCAGGTAAGTTATATGTGTTATGGCAAACGATTTTGTTCAATTATGTGGGATTGTTTCATTTTTCACTTTGAAGATTAGGGTTATTTATAGTGAGATTGAACAAGTTTCAAAGATTATCATTTGGTCGTTGATGGAACCCCCAAATGGACGTTGTTGATGCCCGTGTGAGTCAAATGGACTGCTCTGGGGCATGGCGGCCATGTCAGTTTAAAAAACTTAAATCTAACATCATCTTCATGACTTCAGCTATGTCTTCCCTATATAAACCCTATTAACCTACTCTATATCATAATGATATCTTAGAATCATATTTATTTACGTTACACTAATCAACATTAATTTATATTTGAGGTACAATTAACTTTTCCACACAACAAGAGAAATACATGTTTCTTTTCTAGTCTAAATAAAATTTTATTAAATTTAAAAGTTATAAGTATTGGTATCAACATATTTCGAATTTATCATTATTTTTAAATATTTTTGCATATATATTTATAGTCTCATTTTTACTTTCTTAATAAATTATATATACATTTAAATATTTTTCATATATGTTTACAGTTTGATTGTTTAGTTTGTTAATAAATTATATATTATATATACATGTAAATATATTTCAATTACATTCGTATAAATATATTTATATGTAAATTTAAGTTTTAAAATTTTAATTAAGTTAAATAATTTAATCCAATAACTTTTACTTTTAAATATAAATATAGAAAATTTAAAATGATTAAAATAAAAAAATTAAAATTAATTTAAAATATCAAAATTTGTATCAATCAGTATGGGTTGGTACTCACCAATACAAACTGGTATTGATCGAAACAGACCGACACGCATCGAAATAATTGAAACACACCGAAATAAAACAAAGGTTACTTAGTATTAATTTAAGACCGAGCCAATAGGTACCGATCAATACCAATGCAATACTGACTATCATAATAATAACTAAAAGGTTGGTTTTACAAAAGCCAAAACCTAAATACATTATGTCTTGCTTTGTATTTTAATACTAATTTTTATTTTACAGAATTTTATAAACTGATACTTTATATTAGTATATAATATCACCCTTTTCTCAATTATCATTGATTTTTTTATTAATTATTTTGAAATAACACAAAAAAAAAAGTTAAAAAGGTGGTGGTTTAGTACATTATGATTACAGTAGTTTTCCAATTCAAAATAGTCCATGTAAAAGTATTTATATGTAGTATTTATTTGATGATTTGCCAATTGGTTAATTAGCTTCTATATAATATTATGTTGATCAAATCTTTGATTGTTCATATATACACATACATATCCATTAGTCATTAATTTATACCTGAAATATGAAACATGTTTGTTTATACGAATTAAAAGTTATCGATTATTTTAATATTGCAAGTGTGGGGTAGTGTGTCTGATTTTAGGCCATATCCAAAAAGCTCCTCGAAACATGATTTATGGAACTTTTTATTGCATATTATTTTAAGAAACTTTACTAGCAAAAAGAAAAAGAAAATCTAAGATGAAGGAACTCAAATCTATGTAAAACAATAAAAATTAATATTTGGTCTTTTTTATTTTGGAAAGAGTTTTAAAAGGTTATTATGTGTATTTTTAATATTTTATGATATTTTTATAGAGTTGTATATATGGAGTTTAAAATTTTATTGATAGTATATTAAATATTATTTAATTTAAGAAACCATATTTAAAGTATTAAAACATCAAAATAAAGATATGATTAAGAGTGTGGTTGGTTGAGTGAAAAATTGGAGGACGGAATTAGGGAGTGAAAAGTAGAAAGAAAATAAATTTTGGGTGTGATTGGTAAAATGAAAATAATTATTTTCCATCCTAATGCATAAAAAATAAGATGAGAGAAAATTAAAAGTGTTAGTTTAAATTTATACATTTTTCACATATTTTATCTTACTTTTCAACTCTACCAACCAATGAATGAATAATTTTTTTTTTCTTTTAATTTTTCCATCCATTCTACAAAGTACACCAATAGAAAGAAAATTTATGTTTTCCATCTTCCAATTTTCTACCCTTTCAATTTTCTATCCGCTATAAAGCAAGAAAATTACAAGATTATGGCACATGATGTGGGTGAATTTTTTTTATGTAACAATTTTATAAAAAAAAAAATTGATTTAAAAATCAAACATTGTTTTGATTGAAATGGTAAGGCTGAGATAGCAAAGACTATGATGTTTTGAGTTCAATTTATAATATTTATGTGTACATGTTTATCTAAATTTTATATAAAATATAAAACCACAAACATTCCCTCAAAATAATATATTTCTTACTTTGTAAAAATAATATTTTTTTTGTAATTTTATAATAGTATAATTTATTATTTTTACATAAAATTAGCATGAGGATAAAAAATCTAGAGAACTTCACAAATCAAATAAACTTCGATTATTCAATTTGTTATCTAGTAAAATAATTAATCAAAATTGTTAATTTGGATTAGGGACAACCTAACTTGATTTAATGATATATAACTTTTAATTTTGGATTAATATCACATACATGTTCAACCAAAAAAAATCACATACATGAACCTTAAAAACTCCACAAATAAAGTTGTGATGATGTCACTTTTGGCATATTTGATAGTTAATAGAATTGATAAAATATGTCGGATTTCGAAAATTCGTTCATATCGATTCAAATCCATTACAATTTGAATTTGAAAAAATATATTCATAAAAATTTAAATCTGAGAAAAATTTAAGTTCGAAAATGTTTGAACCTAAAAAAATTCAAACATGAATTAATCTAAGATTGCAAAAACACAAGCATGATATAATCTAAGCTCAAGACTGACCAAAGCTCGAGCTCATAATGACCTAAACCTATGGCTGATCTAAACTTGAGCCCAAAGTAAATTTGATCTAAAATCTGAAAAAGTTTGAATTTATAACTAAATATGCATTAATAATTAATATAATGATAATGATAATATTTAAAATATAAATGAAAATTGATCATTTTTAATTTATGAAAATGTATTTTAAATATTATATAATTATATTAAAATTTTATAATTCATAATAAATATTTATGTTAAATTGTAAATTAGAATAAATTTTAAAACTATTAATTATGAATATGAAATAATTTTAATACAATCATTATGTGTACAATAAATATACGAAGGTAATATTTAATAGAGTTTACAAAATTTAAATTTAATGACTATATAAAAGAAATAATGATATAATATATTAAATTAACAAAATGAAAATCAAATTAAACTTAAAATAACCCACCGATCCAATTTGTTAAACTTCTCATTAATAGAAAATCAAATTTATGTGGGCTAAAGTGTTAAAAAATTCTTAGTAAAAAAAAAGGTTAATTAAGACCTTAAGGAAAAGGACTCAATTGAATCCTCAGAAATTTAAAAGAAATTAATTGGACTCTCCCATTAATAAAATTTATCATTGATTGGTTTAACTATTAATGGAAACTAACTAAATTACAGAAGCAATAAAAAGCTGACACATGACTTATCATGTGGAAATATGCTTATGTGTCATGTCAAACTGGAATAAATTTATAACAGCAAAATATCCTAAAAGTTAAAAAAAAAATTTTAACAATTTACATCGAGAATGCACCTGGACAAAATGACGTCCATATTCATTTAAATTGTGGACATCCGTTTGTCCAAATTCTTTCTGGATATGGTTATTAAAAATCTAAAAATAATCTAAAAATCATTAAAGGTTTTTAAAATATATATAATTTTATTAAAATATAAATAAATAAAATAATTATAAAATAGAAATATTATTAAAGTTATCAAAATTCCAAAAAATATAACTCTTTTAAACGTGAGATGTCACGTCAATATATTTGTCCATATAGAATGTCACATGTTAAGTTCTCATTAATTTCATCAATTACATCATTATTTATTAATGATTAAATCAATGATGATTTTCATTAATGAAAGAGTCTAGTTGATTTTCTTTTAATTTCTACATTCAAAATAAAATATTTATAACTTATAAAACACTAAAATTATTTGGATCCATCTAACCGCACTCAATTTAAACTATCAAAATCTGAAAGAATTCAATCTAAAAATCCAAATCCAAAAATATACAAATGTAACCTAATTCAAACTTGAAATAATCTAAATCTAAAAAATCGTCTCCTATGCAACTTTTAATATTTAATCCATTAATTTCTACATGCAAAAGTTACGCAGCCTCTTCCAAATATTCTGACAAGAAGTTAAATTTATTAGAAAACTTCAATAATCATAATTTAATCTAAAATAACAAGTGGGTAAATCTGAATTTTAATGTAAATAATGAGGAAATTGAAAATTAATTATAACTCTTTTTGATATGTGCATGAATCTAAATATTGCAGAGATGGAGAAAGGTTGAGGTCTTCTTTTCGTACCAAAAAAGCCTTTAATAATATAACAGTAGTTACGTAAAACTTGTCACGTTTATTTCATTCATGATAGTGGATTAATATGCCTAGCAACTTGCCCATTTTGTAGTGATTTCTTTTGAAATTACCCTACTTCTTTGCCTGCAGTCAAAATCAATTAGGCAGAATGAACCCATATATCATTATTTATCATCAAATTCACTAAAAAGTTGTATGAAAGGGATATAGTGCTTCAATTTCCATTCATCTCCCCATGCATCAGTGCATCTTTAACCATTTATCAAGCATTATAAATAATACAAATACATTCCAACAATATCCATATATGGTGAGAATAGAATATGAAATCTTAAAATTCCCAATTATTTAACCTTTATTACCTCTATATCTGAGATGGTTAAGAACAAAATTAAAACCTGAATCTCAGTTTAATTGCATTCCAAAATGATCCATGCATTATTATTCATGTCCTCTAATATTTTCCCAACTTGGTGATAATTTAATTTGTTTTCAATGATAAATCTTCTATGTTACTAAATTTATTTTGTTTGAGGGTTTGTTACCCTTTAACTAAGTTTAAAAATAGGTTTAGATAAAATATTAGATCCAACCAAAAATGAGTTATTTTAAGTTTTGATATTCAAAGTTCATGCTCGCTCGACCTAACCCGCTTTTAATTATAATATCTTATATAATTTATAATACATAAAAATTAATTTTATAATAGTATATAATATTATAATATTTAGGTTTAAAATTTTAATAAATAAAATATGTCAAATTAAAATAACATAATTTTTAAAAATTTTTATCTTTAAATACTTGATGGACTTAAAACAGCTTAAGAGATAAACTTATAAACAAAATTTAATATTCATATTTTAGATTAGTTCAAACTTAAACTTGATTCAAACCCGATCCGATTCAACTCAATAAATATTTAAATCTAAAATTCACCATTCCTATAGAATTTGTAACATTTTCCAATTCTTAAAAAAAAAAAAAAAACCATTATTGCTTATTATCTCATTTGCCAATCTGCCTATCTATCTTAAAGTGAAGGCATTGACGAAAAACCATTGTTTATAAAGTTGATTACGATGTTGGTATTCATATGAATTCATGGTGGAAAAGAAAATTAGTCAAAACAAAAATTCTATTTATTAATTAAAAGAAAAGCAATAAAGTGGCATTATGGGGTTTTTTTACCTAAATAATACAAAACAAAAAAATAACTAAAATAGTATAAACGAAAATTTATTTACCAAAATGGTACATGTAGGGTGGTGCCGCTTATGGCAGAGGAGTGACCACCCTACTCTGCCATAATCTGCCACATTCTGTTAAAAAAAATATTGTTTAAAAAAATAGAAGGGTGGAGGGTGTGGGACAGGCGACACCAAAGGAGGGTGTGCCAGAGGCGGCACCAGTTGTGGGTGTGCCAGAGGCGGCACCAGTCAAAAATTTGTCCATTTGCTCAGCTTTGGGGACCTTAAATGGTCCCCAATTTCATTTTCATGGCCACCTGCGAGACAAGAAGAGGAAAGGAGAAGAAGAAGAAGAAAGAGGACGGCGCCGAAAAAAAAAAGGAGGAGAGAAAGAAAATAGAGAGAAAGGAGAAAGAAAGAGAAGAATAAAAAATAGAAAAAATAAGGTATTTATTTTAAAAATAATGGATTATCATTGTTTTTTAATGTTTTTTGTTGTTAGTTTAGTTATTATTGTTAGTTATTAAGATTAGTAAAAACCCTAATTATTATTTTAGTTATTATTACAGACAATTTGTAAAAATTAAAACATCAGTCACAATCATAATGTCCCATCTGTAGGTCAACGAGACCTAAAACATGCTTAGAAATAGGGTCAGAACTAAACCGAAACACATACAGAAATTATCGAAAATTTAAAACTTTTCAAAGTTTCAGGGGTTACATGCCTGTGTGGGCAGACCGTGTGCCTCCCACGGCCGCATAACACCCATGTGCCTTCCCCGTGGTCGAACCTGACTTTACTCCACGGCCACCAAGCATGCCAGTGTAGTTTAGCCGTGGTCGATCCTGACTAAACCACATGGCTACCAGGCACATCCGTGTGCCAAGGCCGTGTACTCTTAGCTAGCTACTGACTTAGCACCACGGTCACTAGGCACGCCCGTGTGCCACAACTATGTGGCAAAATAGGCCATTTGCAAGGCCAAAATACCACCCTCATTAAGGTCAAGCCTACAAGCAAATACTAATACAATCCATGCACATTTGGCAACCAAGAACATACCAAAATAACCATCCCATCTTTACATTCAAATCCAATTTCATTCATGCCAATTTACAAGACTAAACTTATGTATGTACAAGCATAATTAATCCATACTTACCTTTCATGAGCTCATTCTTTTGTCAAACATATATGCTCAAAATTTTGTCCATGTACTTACCAAAAACTCAACCATTTCATATACTACCAAACCACACCAAATCATGCAACATATAACATATTCATTAAAACATATGACCAACATATCACTAGCCAAATCACATGGCTAAGATCACATCTCATTTTTAACCAAATATCTAGCCTATACATGCCATATTTAGCTATATACATTTTCAAATTGTACCAAAATGAGCTTGGGTAGTGTGATGACGATCCTCGACGGTCTCGAGCCTTCAGTAGCTTTGACGATCTATAAAACAGAGAAAACACACATACAGAGTAAGCTTTCAAAAGCTTAGTAAGCCATATACAAATAAACTTTGCATATAATACACATAACTATCTTGACACATTGACATTTATAGTTTTCATAACAAATTCATCCAATATTCTTTGGCTCATATTCTTAACCATATCATACCACATTTATCAACTCAAACATCACATGTTCACATGACTTATTCAAACATATCTTCACATATCATTTCATCATTTCATTTCACATATTCATCGTAGTAAGTTCATATAGATACTTACCTTTCATACACACTTAGTGTACATATCAAACGTGCCTGAAACGGATATACAGATCACATAATCGTTCGTATCTCAGATTTTCCCATTAAACCATACGGAATCTAATAGGATACTCAGAATGCTCGGAATAGTCGTACAATGCCAACGTCCCTGACGAGGTCTTACATGTACTTAAATATCGATGCCACTATTCCAAACAGGGTCTTACATGAATCAAATACGATACCAATGTGCCAGACATGGTCTTACACGTAAATCTCATATCAATGCCTACGTCTCAGACGTGGTCTTACACAAAATCTCAAATCAACGCCAATGTACCAGACGTGGACTTACATGATATCACATAACAGACACATATGTCATGACATAGCTAATACTATCTATTCCTAGGTTCACACGGGACTTCTCGAATATTGCTACTATGTCGTTCTTATCTCTGAACTCATATACACATCATCTCGTAAACATTCATCGTTGTCAATAATCATATGAACATACACAGCTCAATACAAATGCATTTATTTGCATAATGACTTACCTCAAGTTCGGTTTAACGGGAATGGATACGGCTACTCGATTACTTTCGCTTTCCCGCGATCTAAGTCTGATTTCTTCGGCTCTTGATCTATACATATTCAAATTTAACTCTTTTATTCACTAACTCATCCAATTCAATCCAAATACACATATTTAGAGTAATTTACAAATTAACCCTCACATTTGTATATTTTATCAATTTAGTCCGTTTTTCTCAAAACATCAAATTCACGAAATCATCATTTAACCATGCTTAGCCGAATATCACTCACACTTATACAAGTCCCCACATTTCATTTATTTCATAATTTAGTCCCTCAAATTGTTATTTTCTCAATTTAGCCCTAATTAGCTAAATTCATAAAAAATTCAAGAACAAAACATGTTCATCAATTACATAAATTTCATTTAACAACTAAACTCATCATAAAGCTTACCATTTCATCAATGGCATAACTCATAAATATCATCAATTCTTCAAATTACAACATGGGCTTGATAGTAAACTAAGCAACAATATCAAAAACATAAAATTATCAAAAATCATACTCAACTCATACATTAATTTTGCTTAATTGTTGCCGAAAATCAAAAGAACTTAGCCCTTTCTTCTTTCTCTTATTTTCGGTGAAAAATGAGTGGAAAATAGCTACATTTCATGTTTATATTTTATTATAATTTCTTAAATAACAAATTTCCAATTTTAACCTTATAATAAGACAGTTATAAGACTTATTTCCCAAGGACATTATGGACCATAACCGTCCATTACCAATTAGAGTAGGCAAATTACCTTTCAAGGACTTCTTATAATAAAGACATCAACATTTTGATACTTTCATAACTAACTATCAAACTTTCATTTTATGCGATTAAACCATTTTTCTCAAATTAAACACACAAACTGTAACACCCTGAAAATGGGCCTATGCATTTTTGATTTAATTATACGAAATGGCATGTCTTATGTATTATGAATGTATGGTGAACATTTTTGGAAACTTGGAAATGTTAAGTTTAAAAGAGGAAAGTGAACATTTTTGGAAACTTGGAAATGTTAAGCTTAAAAGAGGAAAGTGAACATTTTTGGAAACTTGGAAATGTAAGGAAATGTTTTAGAAATGTTAAGTTTAAAAGAGGAAACTAAGGCAAGGTGGTCTTAAGAAATTAATAGAAGAAATTTGACACAAGAACGGGCTTGGAAAAGTGGCTAGGAGGCACCACTTAAAGCCCAGTAAGTGACACCACAATCAAGGGGGAAGGAGCCTAGGTTCGAGTCACGTGGGAAGCAAATAAAAGAGTTTTATTTTGTCATGCAAGGGCAAGGGAGTTGGACGGCACCAAGGCACTTGGGAAGAGTTTAATTCTCTTTAAAATTCGCTAAATAGGTGGATCAATGATGGATAATTATTGTTTAAGAGATAAGAGATAATTAAGGATTATTTCCATTAATTTTAATAAAGATAAGAGAAGTGATGGCCAAGTAAGGGAGTCTTGGCACGGTAATTTCGACAAAAGGAGGAAAATAAGGCTATTCATCAATCTTCTCTTTTCCATTAAAGTCTCTCAAAAATTTCCTAGCAAACTCTCTCCTTTCTCTTAATTTTGCCATAGTCAAATCTTTTCTCCATAAGTCCACCATTGTCGAATCCTCGGTGACTCTTTTCCTCTCTTTTCTTTTGATAAACCGACAACACAGATAACCTTTAGCCGATTTCTTGTTAAGTTCCAAAAGCCAAAAACTTGCTATTATCAAGACCATAGCCGAATATTGCTAAAGGTTCAAGCAAGGATTGCCGATCTCTAAAGTAAGGGTAAGATCTCATTCGCCATCCTTTTCTTTTAAGATTTGCGAAATCTAGGACTAACCCCATTAATATCTTGTCGCCGAAACTTTGAAGAGATCTTTTGGGATTTACTAAGTGTCGACTACAAGGAAGGAGAAATTCTGTAACATCCTGAATTAGGGGTTGTTTGTAATTTAATTATTTTCCCATGTGTGTGCTTGAAGAAATGAATACTATGTTTGCTAGACATGTTTTAGGGTCTAGTCATAACCCCAAACTAGGTCAGACTTAGAACTAAAAATTTCTTTTTAAGGGTTTAAAAGGAAGGAGCTAGGAGATAGGGGTTAAGAGAAATTTTGGGAGAAAACATGACACAAAGAATAGCTTGGCTAAGTGGCTTTCATGCGCCACTTAGGTGCTATGGAGGTGGCATCAAAGGGAGCTTCAAGGGAGGAGGTTCGATTCGTGGAAGTTACAAGGGGGAGACGTTTTGTTTTTGGGCTTTTTGGGCGGTTAAGAAAGGGGCTAAAGTAAGAAGGCTTTAAAAGATTTTTTGCGGTGGAGTTTGGACATGAAAGTCGTTTGGTGGAGTGGCTTGGGGCGCCACTTAAGGGTGTTGGCAAATGGACTCAAGTTCGAGTCACGGCAATAGCATTGGGATTTTCTTTTTTTTTTTTTTTGTAAAATGGCGCCATAGAGAGGGAGGTGTTGGACGGCAAATGGGACTTTGGAGGGATAGGGATAAACATTTTTTTTTATCCATTTTATTTGATGAAGTGATAAAATTTATCACAAAGGGGGAGAGTTGGCCGAATGAAGGACTCATCAAGGCCATTCACAATCGGTTTTGAGGCACAGGTATAGCCGAATGCCTTTCTCCTAAATTCATTCAATGTCATCTTCTTTTCTCTCAAGTACCTAGTCGAATTCCCTATCTCCCTCATCTATTCTCTTTGTTTCTTTTCATTTGGTTGCTGGCCGAATCTCCCTCATCTCCCATCTACTTCCTTCCTTCTTTCTCAAAACCGAAACCACCATTAATTCCCTACTTCTCTTCCTTCCCTTTTTCTTCCTCTATTAGCCGAACCACTACCACTCTTGTTGCCGAAATCCTGCCTCTTCTATTTAGACTCACTTGGCCGAATATAAACGTTATTATACGTCTCTTCGGGATTTTTTTTCAATCGATTTGAGAAGGTAAATGGTTGCCGAAACTCTTCTTCCATATTCTCTTGTTCTATGTTGATTTAGATGAAGGGAAAAGTCGAGATCTGGCATTTATTGATAATTTGGCTAACCACTCTTGAAACTGATTTCACCTAGGGACTCCGGGATTTTCAAAGCAGTAGATCTAATCCTCCATTCTCTGCTAATCGGTTTGGTAAGTCTACGGTAAGGGATTCTCTTTAGTCTTTCCATTAGATACTTGGAAAAGTCGAAAACTAATCAATTATATGGATCTTAGGTTTGGCCGATTGTAAGGAATCCAGTGTGTAACTTCGGGATTTGGTTGGAAACCAAATCGGTTCAAGGTAGGTGCCACAAGTGAGTCTTCAGGTTTTTTTTTATCATGGCTGAATAGGCCTAAGTCCCTAACCCTGTTGTTGGCCGATTATAGGGTCAAGAATCTAGCATCGTAGATCAGATCTTTGGGATCTAGGAATTTCGGTAGTAACAGGTGTGTAAAACTCTTTACACACTTTATTAATTAACATTGCCATATTGTTGCCTTTTAATCTTTTTGGTAGTGGTTTGCTTGTGGGCATAAGATTGGATTCCGGGTAAGTCCCCTATTTTGTGATCTATAATGTATGTTGAGTATGCCATCACATGCTGTTAAATGCTACGCTATACATAAATGCATGATATATGATAATTGTTATGTAAGCATGATGATGGTGGGATTGATGAGAGGAGGGGGATGTTCTTATGGACTGTCACCAGTGGTTTTGACCACAAGATGGGTTAGCCCCATCAGATTAATTGTGACTTCGGTCACCAGTGGTTTTGACCACACTGTTGTGAAATTGTGACTAAGTCCCAATGGTTTGGTACCACCAGTGGTTTTGACCACACTTGATAAATTGTGACCGATGGTCATCAGTGGTTTTGACCATACGATGGGTTGGCCTCATCATTTAATTTGTGACACTAGTCACCAGTGGTTTTGACCACCAGTGGTTTTGACCACACGGGGTAGTTAAAGGAGTACGGATGGTTAGTGGGGTTGCACATTTGCATGTTTATTAATAATCTGTGTATGAGTTACATTTCCGGGTGGGGGATTTGTACACTGAGTCTTGGTGACTCACCCCTTCCCTTACTATTTTGTAGATGAGTAGATCGCAGAGATGGATCCGGGGAGGACTCGAGGCGGCCATGCTTATTCGATGGATTTGAATTTAATTTATTATAGTTAACTTTATTTTCTTTAAAGTTTTTTTTTATTTGGGTTGTAATAAGGCCGCTAATTTCTATTTGGATGTTTACATAGTTATTTAATTTTACTTATACTATATTACAAAATGAAATTTATAAATGTTAAGTGAACTTAGGTAAAAAAGTAACTTTTTCAAACTTAATAACTTTTACGAGTTTTCAAAGATGTTACCATCGGGTAACAAAATACACCAAGTCAACTATAACCTTGACAAATTTTAAAATTTACATGATCAAACGTTTCCAAAGGGTTTATCAACACAACCAGGTTTATAAAAATAATCCCAACCGAGTTTTATCAAACCCTATTTTAACACCTTAGCCATATTTTAACAAGTTTTCACCAGACCCTCAAAATATTTTAAATTATTTTACTCCGTGACATACTAGATCCGGTCAGGACTCATGGGCCGGGTTTGGGGGGTTACATTTTTGGTATCAGAGCCCAGTTCAAAACTCGACTGTGGGGGCCCAAGGCCCAAAATGTTTTATTTATGTTAGTAGGCCTTATTGAAATGTTTTGAGAAACTGTTTATGGCTTGAGCAGCATGGCACCGAGTCTCCGGCACCAATCCGCCCAGGTAAGTAATTCTATCCATTTTTGTGAATACTTGATAGGGGTAGAAGGGTAAATTGGGAACGTAGACTACTAGAATAAGGAATTGTTGAACCCTAGGGTTAGCATACCCCAACGAACAATGCATAAGATTTAATAATTCCCTAAACAACCCTGTGAGTTGTCACTGAGCAAGGGATGTGGCAATCGTTATACACATGTCTAGGATTGGATTCGGTGGGGGCCTAGTATTTAAGCAGTCCTAATGACTCACCTCCTACTCACTTGAATCCTACCAGTGCGTGAGTGACGGCTCATCCTAATGAGATTTACACTCACATGCTAAACTTGATAACTAAAACCTGAAAGGGACTAGCCGTTTTGTTTTTGAAGTAATTAAAACCTTGTTTTAAAAAAATGACCAAAATACCCCTTAGTTTGAAAAATGACCAAAATACCCCTGGCTTGTAAATTACCAAAATACCCTCCGTATGAAAAATTTTCAAATAAAAAATTTTCAAAATATCCCTCTTTTGTGAAATCAATTAGAACCAAATTTTGGAAATCTTTTTATGAAAATGCCCTGATTATGGAAAATTACAAAATTGCCCCTAACCAACAAAATTACCAGAATGACCCTGATTTTTAAAATTTCACAACATCACTGTTTTGGAAAGTGCAATTCTCAAAAAGAACCACTAAAGTTTTACAACATTCGAAATATCCCTGATTTATTAAATTTTACAAATTCACCTTGATTTGTGAAAAATTACCGAAATACCCCTGAGGTCCAAAATTACCGAAATACCCCCGGATCTTAAAAATTTTTTGAAATACCCCAGGAATTTTAAAAGTTTTAGAATACTTTTTAACAAAATCATCCGAGAACTTTTATTTTTGAAAAATTACAAAAAATACCCCTGTAGGATAAATTACGAAAATACCCCTAGGTAGTGGAAAAACAATCACAATGAAAACTATAACGTCTCTTTGAATGAACGAATGGATGACTGTGTGCATGTATGAATACGAAAGAACCACTCCTAAAACTCTTATCATAAAATTTCTTCGCGGATAACCAGTGAAACAAGTACTAATGCATAAAATTCTTAAACAGATAAACGCAATCGTTAGAAATGAGAACAAGAGGTCGAGGACGTCCGCCCCGTGGCTGTGGTAGAGGTAGGATGACCTTATCGGAGCCAGCAGGGTCTGGTCATGGGTCTAGAAATGAGATGCTTGGATTCGCCAAATGGTAAACCCAATTTCAAGATCGACGGTGGTAACAATGTAGTATCCCAAGCGGTGCTACGGGTGTTGGAACGAGTTACTGAGGCAGGCACGGGTGCAGGAGCCCGTAAATCTGTGGTTGAGCAACTTCGGGCTAATAGAGCAGAGGTATTTAGAGGAGTTTCTGGAGTGGCACCCAGTGTGGCGGAATATTGGTTAGAATCTACTGAAAGGATTATGGGTGACCTGGATTTCACAGCTGAGGAGAAGTTGAAGGGTATCATCTCTCTGCTTCGGGATGAGTCATATCAATGGTGGCTCACCATTAGAGATGGAGCGATGGCGGAGGATCTCACGTGGGAATTCTTTAAGGTCGCCTACCAAAAGAAGTACATAGGAGCTAGTTACGTGGATGCACAGCGGAAGGCTTTCTTGAACCTGGTTCAAGGCAATAAGACAGTAGCGGAGTATGAGGCTGAATTTCTCCGGTTGAGTAGGTATGCTCGTGGTATTGTGGGTACCGAGCATGAACGCTGTGTTAGATTCGAGGACGAGCTAAGGGATGAGTTGAGGATGATGATAGCTACATAACAGGAACGGGAGTTCGCTATCCTAGTGGAGAAATCGAAGGTTGCTGAAGGGGTAAGACAGTTGGTTAGACGGAATCAAGATAGGGGTTGGAATAAAAAGAGCTCCGGATCTTCAAAGTTTTTTGGTAATCAGCAAAAGAGGACGAGGTTTGGTGGGTCGATCAAGTCGCTAGGCTCACTTCGCTAATTCTCAATGGTCACACGGTGTGCCCAGTGTGGGAAGTCTCACACGGGGGAATGTTGGAATGGTAATCGGGGATGCTTCGAATGTGGGTCCATAGAGCATCGAGTTAGAGACTGTCCAAAAAAGGCGACTAGACTGAGATCAGAGGGTCAGGATCGTGCACCGAATAGAAGGGATAATCAACAGCCAGTGAGGGGTCGTGGTGCAGGAAGAGGAGGTAATGGTGCGGGCAGAGGCCGTGGGGTACCGAAGGGAGGTACTGGTGGTACTGAGGCTAGGCAACCTGGTTTGGTCTATGCCGCAAGGCATCAAGAGGAGGCTGACGTACCGGACATCATAACCGGTATGTTCTTGATCTTTGGTGTACCCTATAGTACTTTGATTGACATTGGCTCAACCCACTCATACATTGCTAGTAGCGTAGTGGAAACTCTGCATTTAGACTTTGAGCTTACTTCTAGGAAGATGACTGTATTAAGCCCTTTAGGTCACTCTGTAGAAGTAAGTAAACTCTATAAGAACGTACCCCTAGATTTCCAAGGGGTCGTGTTCTTGGCTGACTTGATGGAACTATCGTTCCGGGAGTTCGACCTAATCCTCGGGATGGATTGGCTAGTAAAGTATCAGGCTAGCCTGGATTGTGCAGCTAAGCACATGGTAATAAAGACCATGAAAGGTGATGAGGTGGTGATGATAGGTAAAAGAAGGGAATACCTATCTAATTTAGTTTCTGCATTGAAGGCAGAAAAGATGGTTAGGAAGGGTTGTGAAGCTTATGTGGTGCATGTCTGTGCTTTGGAAGCTAAGGATGTGGCTGTGAAAGATGTCCGGACCGTAAGAGACTATGTGGATGTGTTTCCAGAGGAGCTTCCGGGTCTACCTCCGGACCGCGAGGTTAAATTTGGTATAGACTTGTTACCCGGAACCGCGCCCGTATCTATAGCTCCGTATCGGATGGCGCCGAAAGAATTGGTAAACTTGAAGGCGCGGATTCAGGAATTGTTGGATAGAGGGTTCATTCGACCAAGTGTATCACCTTGAGGAGCTCCAGTGCTTTTTGTCAAGAAAAAAGATGACACAATGAGGATGTGTATAGACTATCGGCAGCTGAACAAGTTGACAATAAAGAATAGGTACCCTTTGCCCAGGATTGATGATCTGTTCGATCAACTTAAAGGGGCATCGGTGTTCTCTAAGATTGACCTAAGGTCAGGGTACCATCAGCTTAAGGTGAAGAAGGCTGATGTCCACAAGACGGCATTCTGTACTCGGTATGGGCACTACGAGTTTCTGGTAATGCCTTTTGGTTTGACGAATGCACCGGCAGTGTTTATGGACATGATGAACTGGGTTTTCCAACCCTATCTGGATCGGTTTATCGTGGTCTTCATAGACGACATTTTGGTGTACTCAAAGTCTGAGGAGGAGCATGACGCACATCTTCATGTGGTTCTACAAGTTCTAAGGGAGAAATAGCTGTATGCCAAATTCAGTAAATATGAGTTCTGGCTCGAGGAGGTAACTTTTCTAGGACATGTTGTTTCAGCCGAGGGAATTACGGTAGATCCCCGCAAGATTGAAGCAGTATTAAAGTGGAAACCACTAAAGTCGGTTACGGAAATTTAGAGTTTTCTGGGGTTAGCAGGATATTACCGGAGATTTGTGGAGAATTTTTCCTTAATCGCAGCACCGTTGACTAAGCTGCTGAGGAAAGGAGTTTCATTTGTGTGGTCTAAGAAGCAGCAAGAGAGTTTCGACAAGCTGAAGAAGATTTTGATAGAAGCACCAGTCCTAATTCAGCCTGAGGCTGGAAAGGAGTTCACGGTGTACTGTGATGCATCGCATACTGGTTTAGGGTGTGTATTGATGCAAGAAGGGAAGGTGGTCACTTATGCGTCACGGTAGTTGAGGCCTCACGAAGCTAACTACCCGACACATGACTTGGAATTGGCTGCTGTGGTATTTCCCTTGAAAATCTGGAGGCACTACCTGTATGGGGAGAAGTCGGTAGTGTACACAGACCACAAAAGTCTGAAGTACCTCCTGACTCAGAAGGATTTAAATTTGAGGCAGCGGAGGTGGATTGAGTTGTTAAAGGACTACGACAATGTGGTAGCTGATGCATTGAGTCGAAAGGTGGTAGTGAATTTGCGAGCAATGTTTGCTCACTTAAGTCTCTATGAGGATGGGAGCCTTTTGGCAGAGTTGCAAGTGAAGCCGTCTTGGATTAATGAGGACAAGGAAAGGCAGATGAGCGATGAAGCTTTGAGTACTCGGAAGTTGCAAGTACAGAATGGTGAGGCCGAAGGTTTCAGCTTGGGTAGTGATGGAGTGTTGTATTTCCAAGGGAGAGTATGCATGCCTAAGGATGATGATCTGAGGCAGCAAATTCTTAAAGAAGCTTATAGCAGTCTGTACGCTATGCACCGGGGAAGCAACAAGATGTATCGGGATTTAAGAGAGCAGTTTTGATGGCTGGGTCTTAAGCGGGAAGTAACCGAGTTTGTGGGCAAGTGTCCGACATGCCGCCAAGTTAAGGCCGAGCATCAATTGCCATCGTATTACAATAGGTAAAGATCCCACAAAGGAAGTGGGAGGAGATTACTATGGATTTCGTAAGTGGGCTTCCCCTTACGCCCAGTAAGAAAGATGCAGTTTGGGTGGTAGTAGACCGGTTGACTAAGTCGGCTCATTTCATACCGGTGAGGGTTGACTATTCGCTTCAGCGGTTAGCTAAGTTGTATATCAAAAATAGTGCGGTTGCATGGAGTACCAAAGGTTCTATTATCTCGATCGAGATCCCCGTTCACGCCGAGATTCGAAGGCTTTACATCAGAAGTTAGGCACGAGGTTGAATTTCAGCACGGCTTTTCATCCGCAGTCTGATGGACAATCTGAGAGGGTTATTCAAGTATTGGAAGATATGTTAAGGGGCTGTGTTTTGGACTTCCGTGGTAGTTGAGAGGAGTACCTACCTTTGGCAGAGTTCGCTTATAACAATAGTTATCAAGCGAGTATTCGGATGGTACCGTATGAGGCACTGTATGGTCGAAAATGTCGTACTCCTACATGTTGGACGAAACTAGGAGAACGTCAGATGTTGGGTCCAGAGTTAGTGGCAGAGATGGAGGATAAAGTTAGAGTAATTCGGGCTCGTCTTAAAGAGGCATCGGACAGGCAGAAATCCTACGCTGATCTTAAGCGAAGAGAGATTGAATATGCAGTAGGTGATAAGGTCTTCTTGAAGGTATCACCTTGGAAGAAGGTGCTGAGGTTTGGCCGGAAGGGCAAGCTAAGCCCTAGATTCATCGGACCGTACACAGTGCTGAAACGTGTGGGACCGGTAGCTTACCAACTTGAGTTACCAGCAGAATTGAGCTAGATACATGACATCTTCCATGTTTTGATGCTGAGGCGCTATCGATCGGATCCCTCACATGTAGTACCGGTCACAGAAATTGAGGTGAACTCGGACCTATCTTTCGAGGAGGAGCCTACAAATCTTGAATCGGGATGTCAAGGTTTTGAGGAGGAAGTCAGTGCCTTTGGTAAAAGTGTTATGGCGAAATCATGGTACGGAGGAAGCCACATGGGAACCCGAGGATGTGATGCGGCAGCAATACCCCTAACTCTTTTGATCTAGGTAATTTCGAGGCCGAAATTCTTTTTAAGGGGGGTAGAACTGTAACATCCCGAATTAGGGGTTGTTTGTAATTTAATTATTTTCCCATGTGTGTGCTTGAAGAAATGAATACTATGTTTGCTAGACATGTTTTAGGGTCTAGTCATAACCCCGAACTAGGTCAGACTTAGAACTAAAAATTTCTTTTTAAGGGTTTAAAAGGAGGGAGCTAGGAGATAGGGGTTAAGAGGAATTTCGGGAGAAAACATGACACAAAGAATAGCTTGGCTAAGTGGCTTTCATGCGCCACTTAGGTGCTATGAGGTGGCATCAAAGGGAACTTCAAGGGAGGAGGTTCGAGTCGTGGGAGTTACAAGGGGGAGGCGTTTTGTTTTTGGGCTTTTTGGGCGATTAAGAAAGGGGCTAAAGTAAGAAAGCTTTAAAAGATTTTTTGCAGTGGAGTTTGGACATGAAAGTCGTTTGGTGGAGTGGCTTGGGGCGCCACTTAAGGGTGTTGGCAAATGGACTCAAGTTCGAGTCACGGTAATAGCATAGGGATTTTCTTTATTTTTTTTTTTTTTTGCAAAATGGCACCATAGAGAGGGAGGTGTTGGACGGCAAATGGGACTTTGGAGGGATAGGGATAAACATTTTTTTTATCTATTTTATTTGATGAAGTGATAAAATTTATCACAAAGGGGGAGAGTTGGCCGAATGAAGGACTCATCAAGGCCATTCACAATCGGTTTTGAGGCACAGGTATAGCCGAATGCCTTTCTCCTAAATTCATTCAATGTCATCTTCTTTTCTCTCAAGTACCTAGCCGAATTCCCTATCTCCCTCATCTCTTCTCTTTGTTTCTTTTCATTTGGTTGCTGGCCGAATCTCCCTCATCTCCCATCTACTTCCTTCCTTCTTTCTCAAAACCGAAACCACCATTAATTCCCTACTTCTCTTCATTCTCTTTTTCTTCCTCTATTAGCCGAACCTCTACCACTCTTGTTGTCGAAATCCTGCCTCTTCCATTTAGACTCACTTGGCCGAATATAAAGGTTAATATACGTCTCTTCGGGATTTCTTTTTCAATCGGTTTGAGAAGGTAAGTGGTTGCCGAAACTCTTCTTCCATATTCTCTTGTTCTATGTTGATTTAGATGAAGGGAAAAGCCGAGATCCGGCATTTATTGATAATTTGGCTAACCACTCTTGAAACCAATTTCACCTAGGAACTCTGGGATTTTCAAATTAGTAGATCTAATCCTCCATTCTCTGCTAATCGGTTTGGTAAGTCTAGGGTAAGGGATTCTCTTTAGCCTTTCCATTAGATACTTGGAAAAGCCGAAAACTAATCAATTATATGGATCTTAGGTTTGGCCGATTGTAAGGAATCCAGTGTGTGGCTTCGGGATTTGGTTGGAAACCAAATCGATTCAAGGTAGGTGCCACAAGTGAGTCTTCGGGTTTTTTTTATCATGGCCGAATAGGCCTAAGTCCCTAATCCTGTTGTTGGCCGATTATAGGGTCAAGAATCTAGCGTCATAGATCGGATCTTTGGGATCTAGGAATTTCGGTAGTAACAGGTGTGTAAAACTCTTTACACACTTTATTAATTAACATTGCCATATTGTTGCCTTTTAATCTTTTTGGTAGTGGTTTGCTTGTGGGCATAAGATTGGATTCCGGGTAAGTCCCCTATTTTGTGATCTATAATGTATGTTGAGTATGCCATCACATGCTGTTAAATGCTACGCTATACATAAATGCATGATATATGATAATTGTTATGTAAGCATGATGATGGTGGGATTGATGAGAGGAGGGGATGTTCTTATGGATCACACCGGTGGTTTTGACCACAAGATGGGTTGGCCCCATCGATTAATTGTGACTTCGGTCACCAAAGTGGTTTTGACCACACTGTTGTGAAATTGTGACTAAGTCCCAGTGGTTTGGTACCACCGGTGGTTTTGACCACACTTGATAAATTGTGACCGATGGTCATCAGTGGTTTTGACCACACGATGGGTTGGCCCCATCATTAAATTTGTGACACTAGTCACCAATGGTTTTGACCACCAGTGGTTTTGACCACACGGGGTAGTTAAAGGAGTACGGATGGTTAGTGGGGTTGCATATTTGCATGTTTATTAATAATCTGTGTATGAGTTACATTTTCGGGTGGGGGATTTGTACACTGAGTCTTGGTGACTCACCCCTTCCCTTACTATTTTGCAGATGAGTAGATCGCGGAGATGGAGCCGGGGAGGACTCGAGGCGGCCGTGCTTATTCGATGGATTTGAATTTAATTTATTATAGTTAACTTTATTTTCTTTAAAGTTTTTTTTTTTATTTGGGTTGTAATAAGGCCGCTAATTTCTATTTGGATTTTTACATAGTTATTTAATTTTACTTATACTATATTACAAAATGAAATTTATAAATGTTAAGTGAACCGGTTAAAAGTAACTTTTTCAAACTTAATAACTTTTACGAGTTTTCAAAGATGTTACCATCGGGTAACAAAATACACCAAGTCAACTATAACCTTGACAAATTTTAAAATTTACATGATCAAACGTTTCCAAAGGGTTTATCAACACAACCAGGTTTATAAAAATAATCCCAACCGAGTTTTATCAAACCATGTTTTAACACCTTAGCCATATTTTAACAAGTTTTCACCAGACCCTCAAAATGTTTCAAATTATTTTACTCCGTGACATACCAGATCCGGTCAAGACTCATGGGCCGAGTTTGGGGGGTTACAAATTCTTTTCCCGAAGGTACACCATAGGCCGCGTGTTCCCTAGTTATTCAGTGAGTTTCGGGATTTAAAATCCACAAGGTAAGTATCTATAGCATTCGGCCAAGGCCATGTTGAGTAAATAGATGTGTTTCATTAATATTTAAAAGTCGAAACTAATCTATTCAAGTAATGTAGTGATTGCCGATTTCAAGAAAGAAGGATACAAAGTTTCCGGCATTTAATTAGACATCAATCGGCAAAGAAGGTAAGGATTTAAGTGTACTAATCCTCTGGATTTGGTTTTATGGCGAATGGCTCTTTACTAAGTATTAAGTGATTGATCAAATGTAGAGATTTAAGATCTAAGGCATTAGATCAAGCTTTTCGGGGGTTGGAGTGAACTTGCTAAAGCGAATCAGGTGTGTACCCCACACTATCTTTTAATAAGAATTATGGCTAAATTTAATATGAACATGTTTATAAGAATGTGAGTATGGCTAAAGTACCATGCTATGGTACAAAGTACTCAGGTACGTTTCCTACCCCTACTAGGATTATGTTAAATATTTGTTACGACACACATATGACATTATAAGAATGTGAAATAAGAATTTGGCATGTTAATGCATGATATGTATGATATGGGGCATGTGGGTTATATGAAAAGGGGAAGTGAATGTGGTGACTTAAGACCACGATAACTGAATGTGGTGACCTAAGACCACGATATCTGAATGTGGTGACCTAAGACCATGATATCTGAATGTGGTGACCTTAGACCACGATATCTGAATGTGGTGACCTAAGACCATGAATTTTATAAGGGCGATGAGCACGTCGACTGCAGCGACTGCCTTCGATGGTGTGTAGCGGATGGAGGGTTGACTTAGTAGTCCCCACGGTATGCAGGATGGTACGGGTGATGTGTAGCGGATGGCATATAGGTTTGGGTTTGGGTTGCATCATTATTTCCTATCTGTTATATGAATATGCATGTAATATGTGAACATATGCCTAAATTGTTAAATTTTAGTGTTGGTTACACATTGAGTTTGTTTGACTCACCCCTTGTGGGATTACTTTTCAGGTGACGATCAGTGATGGGCTGGGTCGGCAGAGCTTAGTGGAGGCCATGTGAAGTTCAGATTTTTTCTTCGTTTTGGACTCTTATTATTTTGAGTATTTTGAATTTATTTTTGGGAATTATTTCATGTAATAAGGCCATAGTTGAATTATTTTATTTTACTTCTACTTATCTTGCTACAAAATATTATTTGAAAAACAAAAAGAGACTAAGTGAATTTATCATGAACTAAACCCTAAATGTTTTGTCACCTAAAGTAAAGGATTTTAATAATGAAATAAACTTGTTTTCAACTCAAGCCCAACCCAAAACAATCTTTCTTTCAAAACACACAAGTTTTTCCTAAGTAACAAAAGAATTTGAAACGGTTTACACCGGGGAACATACCAGATCCGGTCAAGGCTCGTGGGCCGGGTTTGGGGTGTTTCACAAACGGGTAAATTAACTTACAGAGCTTAAACACATACTGAAGCACAAATCATGGGCACGAAAAATAATATTAAATTATTAAAATATTATATAGACTCGAATTTGTGGTCCCGAAACCACTGTTCCGACTAGAGTATAAACCAAACTATTACAATTCTCCCCCTTAGGAATTTTCGTCCCCGAAAATCTTATCGTTAAACAGATTCGGATATTGCTGTCTCATTGAATCTTCAGGCTCCCACGTAGCCTCTTCTATTCTGTGTTGATTTCACAGTACTTTTACTAATGAAATTTTCTTGTTTCTCAACTCTTTCACTTCACGAGCTAAGATACGAATTGGTTCCTCTTCATTCGTCATATCAAATCGGATTTCAATTTCAGATGGGGCAATCACATGTGATGGATAGGGTTGGTATCTACGGAGCATTGAAACATGGAATACATTCTGTATCTTTTCTAGCTCAGAGGGCAACCTTAATCTATATGCAACAGGCCCAACACATTCATTAATTTCATACGACCCGATGAACCTCGGACTTAACTTGCCTTTACATCCGAAACGAAGTATTTTCTTCCACGGAGACACTTTCAGAAATACTTTGTCACTAATTTCAAATTCTATATCTTTTCGTTTCAAGTCCGCATAAGACTTCTGACGATCAGATGCTGATTTCAGACTATCTAGGATTACTTTCACTTTCTGTTCAGTGTCTTTTATCAAATCAACCCCGTGTAACTTATTTTCATTGAGCTCAGTCCAATACAGAGGTGTACGACATTTACGTCTGTACAAAGCTTCATAAGGTGCCATTTTAATGCTTGAATGAAAACTATTATTGTATGTAAACTCAATCAATGGTAGGTACTGTTCCCACGTACCGTCAAATTCAAGAATGCAACATCTTAACATATCCTCAAGAATTTGAATGATCCGCTCGGATTGACCATCTATTTGCGGATGAAAAGCTGTACTGAAATGTAACTTTGTGCCTAATGCTTCTTGTAATTTCTTTCAGAATCGTGATGTAAACCTCGGATCTCTATCTGACACAATAGATAGTGGCACCCCGTGCAATCTTACAATATCAGAAATGTAAAGTTCAGCTAACTTATCAAGTGAGTAATCAGATGGTACAAGGATAAAATGGGCAGATTTTGTTAATCGATCAACTACGACCCATATTGCATTCTTCTTTCTCGGAGTCAGGGGCAGACCAGAAACAAAATCCATTGTCACTCTATCCCATTTCCACTCGGGAATTAGAATTGGTTGTAGCAAACCAGTCGAAACTTGATGACAAACTAAACATTTCGAAACAAAGTCAGAAATGCCTCTTTTCATACCAGACCACTAATAATGTCATTTCAGATCATGATACATCTTTGTACTACCAGGATAAACAGATAAACGACTGTTATGTGCTTCATTCAAAATTAACTGAATCAACTCTAGATTTATCAGAACACAGATATGATCTCGAAATCTTAAGCAATCATCAACAACTCAAAATTCAGATTCAGAATTCGAATCACACTGAGCTCGTTTCGCTATTATTTCATTATCAATTTTCTGAGCATCATAAATTTGCTGTAAGAACAACGGTTTTGCTTTCAACTCAGCTATCACAGAACTATCATCAGATAGATCTAACTTAGTATTAGAAGCACACAATGCAAATAACAATTTTTGACTTAGTGTATCAGCAACAACATTTGCTTTACCATCCATTACAAGCTCATAATCTTCAACAACTCTAACCATCTTCTTTGACGCAGGTTTAAATCTTTTGGAGTCATTAGATATTTCAGACTTTTATGATCTAAAAACACGTGACATTTCTTACCGTACAGATAATGGCACCAGATCTTTAGTGCAAACACAATCACATCTAGCTCAAGGCCGTGCGTCAGATAGTTCTTTTCATGAGGCTTCCATTGTCTCGAGGCATAAGGTACAACTTTTCCTTCCTACATCAGAACACATCCCAAACCATTTAACGAAGCATCACTGTATACAACAAATTCTTTACCCGATTTTGGTTGTAGTAACACTAGAGCTTTTGTTAATAAAGTTTTCAACTGATCAAAACTTTTCTGACATTTATCATACCATTCAAATTTAACATCTTTCTGAAGTATTCTAGTCAACGGAGTAGCTATCACTAAAAATCCTTTTACAAATCGACGATAATAACCCGCTAGACCCAGAAAGCTACGGACTTCAGACACGTTCTTCGGAGGTTTCCAATCCAGAATAGCAGAAATCTTGCTCAGATCAACTCAAATTCCAGAAGCTGGCACAATGTCCCAGAAAACTAACCTCGTGTAACCAGAATTCACATTTGCTGAATTTCGCATACAATTACTTTTCTCTCAAAGTTTGCAACACAATTTTCAGATGTTCAGCATGCTCATTTTCGTCACGTGAATAAATCAATATGTCATCTATGAACACCACAACAAATCGATCTAGGTACGATCTGAAAATTCTATTCATCAGATCCATAAAAATAGCAGGAGCATTGGTTAGTCCAAATGGCATAATTAAAAACTCATAATGCCCGTACCTCGTTCTGAAAGCAGTTTTTGGTATGTCTGAATCTTTCACTCTCAACTGGTAGTATCCCGATCTCAAATCAATCTTGAAAAATATAGTAGCTCCTTTTAACTGATCAAATAAACGGATATTTATTCTTTACAATCACTTTGTTCAACTGACGATAATCAATGCACATTCTCATCTTGCCATCTTTCTTTTTCACAAACAGGACAGGAGTACCCCAAGGCAAAAACTCGGTCTAGTAAACCATCTATCAGTCAATTCTTGCAACTGTGACTTTAAATCTTTCAACTCTATTAGTGCTACTCAATACGGAGCTATCGAAATAGGTGTAGTACTAGGCAACAAATCAATACCAAATTCAACTTCACGTATCGGTGGCAAACCCGGCAATTCTTCAGGGAATACATCAGAAAACTCACAAATGGTTGGCACTGATTCAACTTTCTTTTTAGACACTTTTGAATCAATCACATAAGCAAAATATGCCTCATATCCTTTTTTCATATATCTTTGAGCTTTCAATACAGATATCATAGCAGGCAATCCATTTAAATCATTAGACTCAACACGTACAATTTCATTATTAGGACATCTCAAATCAATAGTCTTTCTTTTACAGTTTACAGCAGCATCATGCAATGTCAACTAGTCCATACCCAGAATGATATCAAACTCATCAAATGGCAAAAGCATCAGATCAGCAGGGAAATAGATATTTCGAAACATTAACAGACAGTTCTTGCATACTTTGTCAATCAGGACACTTTTACCTAAGGGATTCGATACTTTTATAGCAAACTCAGTAGACTCTACAGGAAAAGTCTTACTGAATACTAAATTCATGCATATATACGAATGAGTAGAACCAAGGTCTATCATTGCAATCACAAAAGTATCATAAAGTGTAAAAGTACCCGTTATGACATTTGGAGATGAAGCTTCCTCACAAGCTGGGATAGCATACACTCTGGCAGGCGCTCTAGCTTCGGATCTCGCAACAGTATCTCTCGTAGTTCTCTGACTACCACTGACATTTCTTACATTCTTTGAAGGTCTACCTCTCGCAGGTGCATTATCAGATCTCGGATTCTGAACAGTCTCTGGCTCAACAAACTCAGGGCAATCACGAATAAAATGATCAAGTGATCCACATCTGAAGCAAGCTCTGTCATTTAACCTACAACTTCCCGGATGCCTTTTTGCACATTGCTTACATTCAGGTTTCTCGGATCGAACACTTGCTACTAAAGTTACTGGAGTTTTGGAGCTCATTTGTGATCTAGCTCGATTTCTAGTCGAATGTCCCACATTATCTCTTGAACGACTTTGATCATCTCTGAATTTCTTTGAAGCAGACTGAAATGATCTACTCTAAAATCTCTTTCTCACATCTCTAGCTTCAGACTCAGCTTTTCTTTTATCTTTCCTGAGTGCCTCATCTTTGCACGCTCGATCAACAAGTATTACGAACTCTTTTTTTTCTAAGATCCCGACTAACAAACAGATATCTTCATTAAGACCATCTTCGAATCTTTTGCACATTATTACTTTGGTAGATACGCATTCCCGAGCATACTGACTTAACTTTACAAATTCTCGTTCATACTCTATAACAGTCATTCGGCCCTATTTTAGTTCCAAAAATTCCTTTTGTTTCTGATCGATAAATCTCTCACTGATATATTTCTTCCGAAACTCAATCTGAAAGAAGTCCCACGTGACTCGCTCTTTCGAAACAATAGAAGTTAAGGTTTTCCACTACTGATAGGCTGCATCTCGGAGCAATGATACAACACATTTTATGCATTCTTCTAGAGTCAGAGACATTTCATCGAATACCCGGATAGTATGTTCTAACCAGAACTCGACCTTTTCGACATCATCATCACTGGTAGCCCTGAACTCTTCGGCCCCATACTTACAGATTTTATCAACTGGAGGCTTATTCCACATATTCAGATTTGTAGCAGAAGGCATAACAGATGTCTGAGGGGGATTAATCGGGGGCAGAGGTTGTGAAACAGTCGGGTTATTTCTTACGAATTGAGTGAACCACTCACTCATCATCTGGAAGAAGGTTTATTTAGCTTCTCCCTCTTGACCGCTCATAGCCAGTATCGGATCAGAGGGCGATGTCTCTTGCGCGAGAGCAGGCACATTACTTTTTACGTCGTCAGTTACGGCTCTTTCGGGATCCATTACTATACGAAAATCACATTTTATACGTTAGAATTCATCACACTTTCACAGTTCAGATATATGGCATGTATAGCTACACTCGGACACGCTACGTTAGTCTGAGAATTGACTAAATCGTAGCTCTGATACCAACCAAATGTAACACCCCTATCTCGTATCTATCGTCAGATTAGGGTTAAGGGCATTACCTGACAGATCAAAAACTTTAACAGACAATTTATAAAAATTAAAACATCAGTCACAATCATAATGTCCCATCTGTAGGTCAACGAGACCTAAAACATGCTTAGAAACAGGGTCGGAACTAAACCAAAACACATACAGAAATTATTGAAAATTTAAAACTTTTCAAAGTTTCAAGGGTTACATGCCCGTGTGGGCAGACCGTGTGCCTCCCACGGTAGCATAAGACACCCATGTGTCTTCCCCGTGGTCGAACCTGACTTTACTCCACAGCCACTAAGCACGCCCGTGTAGTTTAGCCGTGGTCGATCCTAACTAAACCATACGACTACCAGGCACATCCGTGTGCCAAGGCTGTGTACTCTTAGCTAGCTACTGACTTAGCCCTACGGTCACCAGGCATGCCCGTGTACCACAATCGTGTGGCAAAATAGGCCATTTGCAAGGCCAAAATACCACCCTCATTAGGGTCAAGCCTACAAGCAAATACCAATACAATCCATGCACATTTGGCAACCAAGAACATACCAAAATAACCATCCCATCTTTACATTCAAATCTAATTCCATTCATGCCAATTTACAAGACTAAACTTATGTATATACAAGCATAATTCATCCAAACTTACCTTTCATGAGCTCATTCTTTTTTCAAACATATATGCTCAAAATTTTGTCCATATACTTACCAAAAACTCAACCATTTCATATACTACCAAACCATACCAAATCATGCAACATATAACATATTCATTAAAACATATTACCAACATATCACTAGCCAAATCACATGGCTAAGATCACATCTCATTTTTAACCAAATATCTAGCCTATACATGCTATATCTAGCTATATACATTCCAAATTGCACCAAAATGAGCTTGGGTAGTGTGATGACGATCCTCGACGGTCCCGAGTCTTCAGTAGCTTTGACGATCTATAAAATAGAGAAAACACACACACAAAGTAAGCTTTCGAAAGCTTAGTAAGCCATATACAAATAAACTTTGTCTTGACACATTGACATTTATAGTTTTCATAACAAATTCATCCCATATTCTTTGGCTCATATTCTTAACCATATCATACCACATTTATCAACTCAAACATCACATGTTCACATGACTTATTCAAACATATATTCACATATCATTTCGTCATTTCATTTCACATATTCATCATAGTATGTTTATATAGATACTTACCTTTCATACACACTTAGTGTACATATCAAACGTACCTGAAACAGATATACAGATTACATACAATGCCAACGTCCCTGACGAGGTCTTACATGTACTTAAATATCGATGCCACTGTCCTAGAAAGGGTCTTACACGAATCAAATAAGATGCCAATGTCCCAAACATGGTCTTACACGTAAATCTCATATCGATGCCAACGTCTCAGACGTGGTCTTACACGAAATCTCAAATCAATGCCAATGTCCCAGACGTGGTCTTACATGATATCACATAACAGACACCTATGTCATGACATAACTAATAGTATATATTCCTAGGTTCACACGGGACTTCTCGAACATTGCTACTATTTCGTTCTTATCTCGAAACTCATATACACATCATCTCGTAAACATTCATCGTTGTCAATAATCATATGAACACACATAGCTCAATACAAATGTGTTTATTTGCATAATGACTTACCTCGAGTTCGATTTAACGGGAATGGATACGGCTACTTAATTACTTTTGCTTTCCCGCGATCTCAGTCTGATTTCTTCGGCTCTTGATCTATAAATATTCAAATTTAACTCTTTTATTCACTAACTTATCCAATTCAATCCAAATACACATATTTAGGGCAATTTACAAATTAACCCTCACATTTGCACATTTATCAATTTAGTCTATTTTTCTCAAAACATCAAATTCACGAAATCATCATTTAACCATGCTTAGCCGAATATCACTCATGCTTATACAAGTCCCCACATTTCATTTATTTCACAATTTATTCCCTCAAATTGCTATTTTCTCAATTTAGCTCTAATTAGATAAATTCATAAAAAATTCAAGAACAAAACATGTTCATCAATACATATCTTTCATTTAACAACTAAACTCATCATAAAGCTTACCATTTCATCAATGGCATAACTCAAAAATATCATCAATTCTTCAAATTACAACATGGGTTTGATAGTAAACTAAGCAACAATCTCAAAAATATAAAAATTATCAAAAATCATACTCAACTCATACCTTAATTTTGCTTAGTTGTTGACGAAAATCAAAAGAACTTAGCCCTTTCTTCTTTCTCTTATTTTTGGTGAAAGATGAGTAGAAAATAGCTACATTTCTTGTTTATATTTTATTATAATTTCTTTAATAACAAAATTCCAATTTTAACCTTATAATAATAAATTTATAAGACATATTTCCCAAGGACATTATGGACCATAACCGTCCATTACCAATTATAGTAGGCAAATTGCCTTTCAAGGACTTCCTATAATAAAGACATCAACATTTTGATACTTTCATAAGTAACTATCAAACTTTCATTTTATGCAATTAAACCCTTTTTTCTCAAATTAAACACACAGATGGGTAAATTAACTTACAGAGCTTAAACACATACTTAATCACATATCATAAGCACGGAAAATAATATTGAAATATTTGTCGAAACCATTTTTATATATTTTAGAAAACGGGGTCGACTTTAAAAACAAAAATGGAGTCGCCACCAATCCTTTTTGCTTAGGTGTGATTGGATCACCTTATAAAACATTTTATTTCAAAACATTGATTTTAGTCTACGAAATTTAGGAACACGGGTTCGGGATTCGATTACATACAAGGAAGGATTAGCACCCTCGTAACGCCCAAAATTGGTAACAGATTGATTAATTATTGTCCTAATGTTGAAAATTCGAAAAGATTTGAAAACATGACCTCTTTAAAACTTGAACAATTCGAGTTAAAATTTGAGATTTCTTTATTCCGAAAGAATACAAACATCACATCCAGCACGTTAGGACATGATATTTTAAACCCTGGTAACTAAAATCATCTCATGATTTACAAAATCTTATTAAAAGGACATTTAGTTATTTAGTCAAACGAAAAATCGAAACCCAGCACGTTAGGGCACTATTCCCCGAATTTCTAAATACAAAACATTATCTTTTTAAAAAAAACCTTTAGATAAAAAATAGTAATTTTGCAAAAGTTTTTTATTTTAAACGATAATCCATGTAAAAATATCGCATTAATACTTCATCAAACATAAATACCAAAAGCAATCATGATATACTAACATTTCATATTAATATAGACAATAAAAGAAATAATAATGTAAAAATAACGACTAATAAAAATAATTTCACTAAAGCAATCATAAAATAATAACTAAATAAAAGAGCATGGACAAATAGAATATATAAAGCAATAAATAACAAAATAATAAAAAGAAAAATACTAAATAAATATGAGCTTTTCACGCAATGGCATATATCAAATAAATAATGAATATTGCAAATAAAAGAGTATAAAATGATATAGCAAACAATAAAGATAACACATATATTTTGAAAAATAAATAGAATACGCTTTTGAAATAAATAAATAATTTATAACTTTAAATAAAAAACATATTTATAATAATCTAATATAAAAAACTATATATTTAAGAATAAATAATATGTTATACAAAACTATACAATATTAAGAATAAATTAAAAGTTATATATAATATAATATAATACCATATAATACACAAAATTTCATAATCTATAATATAATAACTAGTGTACATATTTTATATACTATATGAATAATATTAAACTTAATAGATAATAATTAGTAATAATTTAATATATATTATATAAAGATAATATAAAAAATACATATGAATTTATACTATTAATAAATTAATATACAAATAATAAAAATAACATAAAATTTTAATATGATAAAATATGTCAATATAATATTAGAATAATTAAAAAAATAAAAAGGTTTTAAAAATAAATAAAGAAACCAGGATTAAATAGCAATAAAAATAAATATAAAGGGGTTAAATTAAAACGTGGGCTACACTGCAAGGGGTTAACATGGCAATTATGCCAAATTTTCAAAACGACATCGTTCTGATTTTAGCCTTTAAGCAGCCCGAGGATTAAAATGAAACAAAGTATAAGTTTTAGGGCTAATTTGAAAAATAAAAAAAGGTTAAATTGGACGAAATTAAAACTAATAAAATTGCGGAGGGATTAAAATGGCAAATTACCCTTTTTATAAAACACGCGGATCCCCCCGGGTTTTTGGGTCAATACGCGGATCCTCTCTTTAAACGACGTCGTTTTGGCCTTTAAAGGTAACCCCCAAAATGATGTCGTTCACATAGTCTATGTAAGTCAGTTTTAATAAAAAAAATCATTTCTAATCTTTTTTTTTTTTTAAAAATTCAAAAATCCTCTGAAGCCCTTTATCCTCTAGTTTGGGCTCGACTGTGGGACCTCAAGCCATCGCCCCCACGCGCCATCATGCTTGGCAAGCGGTGGCGGAGGCTAAAACCTCGATTTTTACATGCAAATAAAGAGGTAAACCCCTTTTCTTTTATCTTTTTAATAGTATATTTACATAAAAATATAGACCGAAAAGAAAAAAAGAAAATAAACAAAATAAAATAAAATGAGAAATCACCTCTGCTGTTAAAGCTTTCTGTATTTTTTATTTTAGAATATTTTTTGTCTGCGTATATCCTTTTACAGGTTATTTTAGGGGTTTTTATAACCCGAAAAAATAAAAATAAAAGGAAATACAATCTGTCATATTTGTTTCTTTCCTTTTGCTGTAGTTTTCCTTGTTTTGCAGGTGAGTGACGAGGATCTCGGTGGTGGCGCAGTCAGCGTGGACCGCAAGGCACGATCAAGGTGGGATTTAGGCGACTTGGCACTTATGCGCTTAGGGTTTTCTAGAAACTGATTTCGCTTAAGCATTGGGCCCTTTTGGGCCGTGTGAGTTTGGGTCTAGGGTTGGGTAGTCTGTTTTAGGTTTGGGTTAATGGGTCTATTCGGGTAATGGGTTATTGGGCTAGGGTGTAACTGGCCCACGGTAGTTTATTGGTTTTGGGCTTTGTAAAAGGACTGTAAAAGGGCATTTGGTATTTTTTGGTTTTTTATTTTGTCTTGTTTAATTTACATGGGCCCGGGCAAATTGGGCCAATTACAGCTGCCCCTCTTTACTCATTGTCGTGTAACAAGAATCGAGCAAAGACTATAAAAGACTAATTTTTCCTGGTCTTGTCGAGTCTTGACTTCTTGGTCCTCATCTTCTCCAAATGGCTTCCAATCCCAACTGCATCTTCAGGGGTACTGGAACTGCAACTTTAGAAGTATTGAACTATAAGTCTGTTGGCTGAACAATCTGCTTTGCTGCAACTTCAGGAAGGCAATATCCGCTATCTTTAGTCTGCTCCATTACAAACTCAAGGAAACAAAATTGGTATTTTCTAGCTCGTTCTACTGCAAACTTAGAGATCCAAAGTTAACATCTTCGATCTTCTTCCTGCAACTTTAGGAAAGTAAGATTTGTTGTCTTCGATCTGCTCCACTGCAACTTCAGGGAGATAGATCTGCTGTCTTCAGCCTGTTCTGTTGCAACTTCAGGGAGATAATACTATAATATTCAGCCTGCTCCCTTGCTACCTCAGGGAGATAAGGCTGGTGGCTAAAATCTGCTCCCCCGCTACCTCGGGGAGATAAGATTCGCCGTCTTCAATCTGCTCTACTGCTATCTCAGGGAAACAAAATCTACAATCTTTAGTCTACTTCCTTGCTACCTCAGGAAGATAAGACTACAAGCTTTAGCCTACTCCCTTGTTACCTCAGGAAGATAAGGCTGGTGGCTAAAATCTGCTCCCCCGCTACCTTAGGAAGATAAGATTCGCCGTCTTTGATTTGCTCCACTGTAACTTTAGGGAAACAAAATTTACAATCTTTAGTCTGCTTCATTGCTACCTCGAAAAGATAATGCTACAAAATTTAGCCTGCTCCCTTGCTACCTCAGGGAGATAAGGCTGGTAGCTAAAATCTTCTCCTCTGCTACCTTGGGAAGATAAGATCCGCCGTCTTCGATTTTCTCCATTTGGAACTTCAGGGAAACAAAATCTACAATCTTTAGTCTGCTTCCTTGCTACCTTGGGAGATAAGGCTGCAAACTTTAGCCTGCTCCCTTGCTACCTCAGGGAGATAAGGCTGGTGGCTAAAATCTGCTCCCCCGCTACCGCGGGGAGATAAGATTCGCCAAATTTGATCTGCTCCACTACTACTTAAGGAGACAAAATCTACAATTTTTAGTCTGCTTCCTTGCTACCTCAGGAAGATAAGACTTATATCCTCAACCTACTCCACTAAAACTTCAGGGAAATAAGGTTGGTGTGGTGAATCTGCTCCACTGCTACCTCGGGAAGATAAGATTCACCAAATTTGATCTGCTCCACTACTGCTTAGGGAGATAAGATATGTAAATTCACCGATATTGCTACACCGTCCTCTGAGGGACATGTCCTGTAGACTCAGTTCCATATGTTTATGTCAAATGACCAGAATGCTATGATCAAAATGAATCAAATGTTTCTAGCCACATTTTTTATGAGTGACATGAATGCAACATGTCATGAAAATGATTCTTTTTTAACGTTTAAGGATTAGGATGCAATGATCGGAATGAATCAAATGCTCCGAATGAGATTTGCTATGATGAAAAAATGTTATGAATATTATTCCTACTCTAAGTGTCATCACTCATTTGTTCTTCATCCTTGTTCCTCTCGAAACATCAATCATGTTCTGCTCAACAAGCTTGCCCCGCTGTAATTTCAGAGTCAACTCTGCTTGAAACTTGAGGACACAAGGCTTGTACTATCCTACCACGATTTATAGGAATTGAAACTTTTTCAATCCATCCCATCTGCAATTTAAGGGTATAGGATTTATTTCAATTTCAATCCATTCCACCGCAATTCAGGAGCTCTGGATTTTTCATCAACTTAGTTTGTCACACCATTCCCTGAAGTTGTGACCTGATGACATCACTTAGTTTCGTCACATCAACTCATTATTTTGTCCAATTATCATTTGGACAAAGAATTCAGAGAAATAGTCTCTATCCAGACTCTTCTTTCTCGAATATTTCCAATCTATGCACATGGAAATTCTAAATAATTGTCCTATTTCAGTTCCTTATTTTATCTAGAAATTTTTAGAGTAATATGTAGAACCTCTTTTGTGAAATTATTAGTTCGTCAATCATTATTTCAATGCAACATGTTTATGAATAATGGGTGACAAATAAATTGATCTCAAGGATAGTCAAAGTTAAATAAATTATCCAAAATACAAAGAAAATTAACTGGGAACATATCTTGGAGAAGAAAAAGAATCCAAAGATAGTAAAAATGAATAGGACAAAGATCAGCTACCCTAGATATTGTAGATTGGGCTTCTATATACAAACTCCATGAAGACTGCTTTGTGCTTAACATGTGTTTAGAAGACCCAAAGTACTTTGTTGATGCCCTGATATGCAACATACTTCATTTCTTGTTCATTCAAGTATAGCAAGATGATTGCATGTCTATTCAGAATTTGAGCTGCCCTTTTCGGGTTTTCAACTCAAAACTCCTTTGGTCTCAAGGCGCCCTTTGCGGGTTTTCACCTTGGCCTCTTCTCCTCTTTAAGAAAAATACTTTTTTGCTAAATTCGAGTTCACAAGATTGAGTAAACTTTTCCCATCCATTTTGGTCAGAATCAGTTCACCTCCAGAGAAAGCTTTCTTCACCACATATGGTCCTTCCCAATTCGGCATCCATTTTCCTCTGAAATCCTTTTGTATGGGAAGAATCTCTTTCAGTACAAGGTCCCCCTCATAAAACTCTCTTGGGTGAACTTTTTTATCATAGGATCGCATCATTCGTTTTTGGTACATCTGACCATGACGAAAAGCCCTTAGCCTCTTTTTTTCAATTAAGTTCAACTGATCATACCGAACCTGGATCCATTCAGCCTCATCCAGCTTTATTTCTGACAAAACTTGAAGAGAAGGTATTTCCACTTCAATAGGTAGAACTGCGTCCATCCCATAGACCAACGAGAAAGGCATTGCCCTAGTAGAGGTTCTGATGGATGTTCGATAAGCATAGAGTGCAAACGATAGTTTCTCATGCCAATCCTTATAAGTCTCAGTCATTTTCCCTACTATCTTCTTAATATTTTTATTGGCCGCTTCCACTGCCCCATTCGTTTTTGGATGATATGGAGACGAGTTGTGGTGTTTGATGTTGAATTGACTACAAACTTCTGCTATCGTGATGTTGTTCAAGTTCAATGCGTTGTCTGATATGATCCTCTCAGGCATTCCATATCAACAAATGATCTCCTTCTTTAAAAACTGACTAACTGCTGACTTAATAAGGCTAGCATATGAAGCAGCCTCTACCCATTCCGTGAAGTAGTCAATTACCACGAATATCAATCGATGCCCATTCAAAGCTTTCGGTGAGATTGGTCCAATAGCATCCATGCCTCAAATGGAAAAAGGCCATGGGGAAGTCATAACATGCAAAGGTGACAGAGGCACATGAATTTTGTCTCCATAAATCTAGAATTTATGACATCTCTTGGCATAACTGATACAATCTCCTTCCATAGTGGACCAATAACATCCAAATCTCATTATCTGCCTGGCCATTGTGAATCCATTAGCGTGTGTTCCACAAACGCACTCATGAACTTCCTCTAGGATTTTCCTAGCCTCTACAGCATCAACGCATCTCAATAATACTTGATCTTTTCTCTTTGTATACAAGATATCCCCATCTAAAACATAGTCAGAGGTCAGTCTTCTTAATGTCTTTTTCTCATTCTCAGTTGCATGCTCTGGGTATTCACGATTTTTTGCGTATCGCAATACATCATGATACCAAGGGTGATCATCTCTTTCCTCCTCTTCCACATTGTAACAATAAACTGGAACTTCAAAAATACTCATCTGAATAGGTCTCATATCCTCTGGTCTATTTACTTTGATCATAGAAGCCAGGGTTGCCAAAGCATCTGCCATCTGGTTTTCATCACGTGGGAGATAATTAAAAGTAATTTCATCGAACTCCTCAATCAATCCTAAAACTTTTTTTCGGTAATCACTTAGCTTGGGATCTCTTGTTTCACATTCTCCTTTAAGCTGGTAGATTACTATGGTAGAATCTCCATATACTTCTAGCACTCTAATCTTACGCTCTACAACTGCTCGAATTCCCATGATGCATGCTTCATATTCCACCATGTTATTCGTGCAATAAAAATCCAAACTGCTTGTAAATGGATAATGATCACCACTAGGGGATACCAAGATTGCCCCAATTCTATTTCCCACAGCATTTGATGCTCCATCAAAATTTAGCTTCCACAGACATTCTTCAGTATTTGCCACATACATCAACTCCTCATTGGGGAAATCAAAGTCAAAGGTTCATAATCCACTAAAGCTCTGCTACCTAGAAATTCTGCTACTGCACTCCCTTTTATAACCTTTTGGTTCACATAGACTATATCGAATTCAGACAGAAAAATCTGTCACCTTGCCATCCTTCCATTCAAAGCAGTTGACTCCATCATATACTTTAACGGATCAAGCTTCGAAATTAACTAGGTTGTATGATATAGCATATACTGCCTCAGTTTTTGGGTTGTCCAAATCAAGGCTCAACACAATTTTTCAATCGACGAATATCTCATTTCATATTCAGTGAACTTTTTACTGAGATAGTATATCGCCTTTTCTTTTCTTCCTGACTCATCATGTTGACCAAGTACACATCCCATGGAGTCATTGAACATTGATAAATACAGTATCAATGGTCTATCTAGATTAGGCAGAGATAGTACTGGTGCATTTGATAGATATTGTTTGACTTTGTCAAAAGCTCTCTGGCATTCATCATCCCATACACCTTGGTTGTGTTTCTTGAGAAGACGAAATATGAGATCACATTTCTTAGTTAATTTTGAAATAAACCGAGCAATGTAATTTAACCTTCCAAGAAAACATCGAACTTCCTTTTGAGTGTGCGGTGAAGGCAATTCTTGTCTAGCTTTGACCTTATTTGAGTCAACTTCGATTCCTCTCTCGCTGACCACGAAACCCAGTAACTTCCCTGACCGAGCTCCGAAAGTACATTTTGCCAGGTTGAGTTTCAATTGAAATTTTTTCAATCTCAAAAACAACTTCCTCAAAACTTCAATGTGTTCCTTTCCTGTTCGAGATTTGGCGATCATGTCATTAACATATACTTCAATCTCTTTATGCATCATGTCATGGAATAAAGTTACCATGGCCCTTTGATATGTTTCCCCTACAGTCTTCAGTCCGAATGGCATTACCTTATAACAAAAGGTACCCCACAATGTTATGAAGGTAGTTTTCTCCATATCCTCAAGGTGCATCCTGATCTGATTGTATCCTGAAACTCCATCTATGAAGGAAAACAATGAATATCCCGCCGTATTATCCACTAACGTGTCAATATGCGGCAAAGGGAAATTGCCCTTTGGGTTGGCTTCATTTAAGTCCCTATAGTCTACACACATCCTGACCTTTCCATCTTTCTTAGGGATAGAAACAATGTTGGCAACCCACTGTGAGTATTTGACCACTTGTAAAAAACCAACATCAAACTGTTTCTTGACTTCCTCCTTTATTTTCAACAACACATCAGGCCTCATCCTTCATAACTTTTGCGGAACTGGCTTGCACTCTTCTCTTATGGGAAGACGATGTACTACAATATCAGTACTTAGACCAGGCATATCTTGGTATGACCATACAAAGACGTCCTTGAATTCCCGTAACAACTCAACAAGATCTTGTTTCGTCTCCTTGGCTATGCGCGTTCCAATTTTCATAACTTTTTCTTCCTCCAAGGTTAGGTTCTCTACCTCCTCTTAATGGGGTAAAATTTGTTTCTGTTCTTGCTTTACCATTCTTAACAAATCTGGAGATAAGTCACAATCTCTGTCACCTTCAAAATCCTGAGACTCTTCTAAACACATGTCTTGCTCAAAATGGACCTCTGGGTTTGTAGTGTCGTTGCTCATATCATTGATATCTAAGGACCTGTGATGGGCATGAAAGAATGTACAAAGAACAAATGAATTCGAGGACAACTATTCACATGATATGAATGGGAATAAAAAATTTAGAATGAAATTAGAAAATCCAAAGAATAAAAAATGAAAGAATATTTGCCAGAGTTGGTCATTAAAGATGTATTTTATTAAAACAAAAATATCCGAACATGAGCCTATTTCACAAAAGAAGTTTTATTGTTCCTAGGCTTAAAAACAATAAGTGCGTTCTGAATATTACTCTGTATAATGTCTAAAATCTACAGGAAGTTCCTCTGCAGTCCAATTGTCCAAAATACTTCCAGATTCATAAGGGTGAATACCCAACGGGTTTCTTTGCTCAGCTCTTTCCTCGTGTATGGCATTAATGTGAGGATTTTCCAATAACCCTCTCACAGGGTGCATTATCCCTCCAGATACAAAGGTCTGGGATTTGTAGGGAAATGTCATCGATTCCCACTTGATTTCCTCCCCATTCAACTGAACTCTTCTTCTTTCTTACTTTTTCTCTATTTCTTTTCTCCTCTGTCTGGCATCTAGCCTGAAACCCAAGCCAAAACGGTCTCTCTTCTCTTTTAGCATTGGAACTTGAGTCTCTCCTTGAAGATGTCTGCCCAGTCCTTTTCCTGGTAAGGCTCCTCTCTCCATCATCTTTTGCAGGCCCATTCTCGTGGTCGTGGATATTTTAGGCACTAGAACTTCATTCTCTTCCAATATGAATGTTGCATTTACGAACTCTAAAGACCGAAAGGAACATTCAGTGGCCTTCTCATTTGTCTCTAAATATGGCACCTCATTGGTAATAGTTGCTATGATGTCTTCTTCTGCGTTTATAGTTACCAGCCGACCCTTTGTTACCAATTTCAGTTTTTGGTGCAGCGATGAGGGCACTGCCCCTGCCGAATGAATCCAAGGCCTTCCCAATAAGCAATTGTAGGAGGGCTTGATATCCATCACTAGAAAGTCCACTTCATATGTGTTAGGCCCAATCAATAATGGTATGTCAATTCTTCTCATCACTCTTCTTTGATGAACCATAATATGAACATATTTTAATCCCACATTTAGCATGTTTTTGGAATATTTATCCCTTTAATTATGAAAATAGGTGCTCTTAATCCTTTGTTTTCATATTTTATACTCAGGAGAGCACCGGAGGATGAAAAGAACGAGGAACGGGTAGAAAACAGAGAAAATGGGCCTAACATGAATTACACACGACTTGGGCCCAAGACCACACGGTCGTGCCTCATCAATAGACCTGAACACGGCCTGGCCTCGACTTACACCGACGTGTGCCACGGGTGTGTCCCTGTCGTAGCAAAAAAGAGTTTCATTCAGAATAGGGTACTTAGAGGCAAAGACAGGCATTCCAAAAGCCTATATAAACACCCTAGAGGCCAACCTTTAGGGAAGCATTCAAGAGCAGCGTTTAGCGAATGCTCACTAGGCCAAAGAGCCAAGCCGAGGGGGAATTGTGGGATTCACTCAAGAAAGCCAGGTTGATTCATCTCAAGAAGCGAAATCATACTCAAGACTGAGGATCTCTCCTTCAATTCCTTCAGGGGGTTTAGGGTTTTCTTTATGTTTTGTTTTATATTTACTTCTGAGATGTATTATTTTATAATTATAAACTAGACCCCTCAAATACCAGAAAGGGATGAAACCTAAGACAAATCTTGCTATTGTTTTCTGAGCTGTATGATAAATACTTGATTTGTTCTTAATTATGTGTTCTTAATTCTTGCTTTCATATTTTAGGATATTGATTCAAGTATTGATGTGCTTAGGCAGTGGAGTAAAAGTCCCTGTTTAAGAGTAGATCTAGCACAGTTAAGTGGAGTTGATTGCAACCCTAGAAATAGGATGACGAAAATATGCCGGATTAGGGTCAAACCAAATATGGGAGTCCATAGATTGAGTTAATGTAATTCTAGGGGTTTTAATTAGAAAGAGATTTAAATTAATCAACCTAGGGTTAGACGTTAGTAGCCTCGAAAGAGGTATTACTATAAATTAGGGAATCCTACGAATCAAGTCAAGTGAATAAATCGTCTGGTTCAGAGTTAAATAATAAGTGAAGTCTAGGTGGATTCTTCCTCGGGTAATGTCTTAATCAATTGGTTTTTCCCCCAAGTATTTCCCCAATTCATTCTCTTTGTCTTAGCATCTTTAGCTTAATAGTTAGTTGATTTTAGATTAAACAACAACTCTTTTAATTCTTAGGCTAGATAATAAAAAGAAAGTTAGTATTAGTACTTTTGGTTCCTTTGGGTTCGACAATCCGGTCTTGCCACTAAGCTATACTACTATTCGATAGGTGCGCTTGCCTCCATCGTTGTCTTAGTTAGTTTCCAGGTTCGATCATTCTTTTTATAAATTTTTAAGACTCTGACACACGATCAAGTTTTTGGTACCGTTGCTGGGGAATTGAAATATTAAGAAAGCTCAATTTTTATTGCTTTAGCCATATTTTATTTTATTTTATTTTGCGATTAAATTTTATTTTTACTTTTCTAATTTTCTTTTTCTTTTTTTTTCCTAGTAGGTACCTCTAGTTTATGACTAGAAGGAACCCGACAGGACCACTACTTTACGACAGTGAAATTAAAGCACAGTTCATAGAAACCGAAGAGAAATAAGGAGAAGCCTACAATACATACAAGAAGAGCGAGAAGAAGAAATTAATACGAACGAAGTGATGACTGAGAATAATCTGCTACCTCCAGAGGTGGCCGAAAATTATGCTCCTCTAACTATGTATGATTATGCTAAACCTAATTTAACAAGAACTGAGTTAAGTATTGTTAGACCTGCTATAGCTGCTAATAATTTTGAACTAAAACCTAACACTATACAAATGATACAGCAATTTGTTCAGTTTGATGGTTTGCAGGATGAAGACCCAAATAATCACTTGGCAAATTTCTTAGAATTTTGCGATACTTACAAAATTAATAGCGTTTCTGATGATGCCATCATCTTCGGTTATTTCCTTTCTCTTCAAGGAATAAAGCTAAACAGTGGCTGGATTCTCTTCCACGAGGATCAATCACTACATGGGACCAAACTACCGAAAAATTTTATTAAAATATTTTTCGCCGGCCAAAGTGGCCAAATTAAGGAATGATATCTCTTTTTTTGTGCTGATGGATTTAGAAACACTATACGATGCATGAGAGAGATACAAAGATCTATTGAGAAGGTGCCCACACCATGGATTACCCTTGTGGCTACAGGTCTAAACCTTTTACAATGGTGTGAACCCTTCAACGAGACAACTGATTGATTCAGCAGCTGACGGAACCCTAAATAACAAAACTCCTGAGGTAGACTATGAGTTTATAGAGGAGATGTCACTGAACAACTATCAATGGCAAGTTACACGGACAAGGCCAATAAAAATAGCCGGAGTTTTCAACCTCGACGCAGTCACCATGCTATCAAATCAGGTAGAGATGTTAAATAAAAAGGTTGATGGTTTATGTGGTTATTTACAGGTACATCCAATTATGCAATGTGACTCAAATCTAGGAGGTGTGGAAAATCCTGAGTACTCACCCTACAATCCTGGCATGGAAAGCGAACAGATGAACTATATAGGTAATAATTTCAAATCTCAAAATAACCCTTATAGTAATACTTATAATCCAGGTTGGAGGAACCACCCCAATTTCTCATGGGGTGGTCAAGGAAATCAGAGACAACAACCCCCTCCAAATCTCCAACAATAGCCCTACCCACAGGAAAAGAAGTTAAACCTTAACGAGATGCTGAAAAAATTCATCGCTGTGTCAAAAACACGTTTCCAAAACACTGAGACAACACTTAAAAATCAACAAGCATCAATTAAAGGAATCGAGAATCAGTTAGGGCAACTCGCTAAGCTGATCTCCGAACGACCACAAGGTAGCATGCCAAGTAACACTAAGACTAACCCAAAAGAGCAAATTCAAGCCATAACAGCTCATGACAGTGAAGGGTTAGTAGAATCTGAACACGAGCCAAGGCAAGAACCTGTGGTATGTGAAGGTAAGGTTGAGGTAAGCCAAGAAAAGCCAAAACCGGTAATTAAAGAATACCAACCTCGAATACCATACCCCAATACGATAAAGAAAGACGACGACGAACAGTTCGGTAAGTTTCTTCAACTTTTAAAGAAATTACATATTAACTTACCATTTCTTGAAGCTCTTTCGCAGATGCTAGATTCAAGGAAATTTTTAAAAGAGCTTTTAACAAATAAGAGGAAGTTAGACGAGGATTCGCATGTGGAATTAAACGTAGTGTGTTCAACAATGTTGCAAAACAGGCTACGATAAAAATTAAAAGATCCAGGGAGTTTTACAATTCCATTTTTAATTGGTAGTTTATCTATTAATAATGCTTTAGCTGATTTAGGGGCAAGCATCAATGTTATGCCTTCTAAAATGTTTAAACAGCTAGGTCTAGGGAAACCCAAACAAACTAGGATGATAAGACTATTCAAATTCCTAGGGGTATAATTGAAGGTGTACTAGTTAAGATTGATAAATTCATATTCCCAGTAGACTTTGTTGTTTTAGATATGGATGAAGACAATAGTATTTTCTTAATTTTAGGAAGACCCTTTTTACCAACTGCCAGATCTAAAATTGATGTTAGTACAAGTGAACTCACACTTCGTGTAGGTGACGAATCAATCAGTCTTCAAGCTCTCGACTCGGCTAGGACATCGAGTGATAAAGGTGAGGATGTAAATTCTATTAACCCTTCGGTTAAACCTTCTTTATAGGAAGCACCACGACGCTACATATCTGAGCCAGTTCATAAACCTCGTGCCAATGAAGAAGAAATTCATGAGGAACGAAGGCTTTAGATTGATTACCTAGACAAGTGGAAAGCGCATTTCAAGGAGGAATCAAGACCACAAGAAGTGAAACTGAAGGAACCCCCAGACGAGATTAAAGGAATATCAAATCACTTCAAAATAGGAGATCAGGTACTGTTAGATAAAACAAACCCACGAATCACCATGTCAGACCTAAATACAAATGAAGAGATCCCTTTTAAGGTAATCAATGTCTTCCCTTACGAAACAGTCGAGGTAAGTAATTCTATATTCGGTACTTTTAAAGTAAACGCTACTCGACTCAAACCATATAATGATGGTATAAGAATGGATTTTTCACTCCTTAAACCACCATGAATGTATGAATGAGAGGTAAGTCTAGTTTAAGACTTTAAACGAGCACTTCTCGGGAGGGAAATCGAGCACTAACCCCATTTATTTTTATTCTCTTTCTTTTAGCACCTAACTACAAACTAACCAAGTTAATGAAGCACAGATTTCTGTACCACATGGCCTCACACAGACCGTGGTCGTGGCCGTGTAGATGCTACGGATTCTAGTATTGGCATGGCAGAAATAGTACGAAAAAAGACAGAAAAATATCTTCAAGTCACTGGCTACAACTAAACACCACGGCCGTGCGATGCGGCCATGGCCGACACTATTTTAGAAACACAGGCGTGGCGACATACACATTGGCGTGGGAGAAATGAAGGAATCATAGCACGACTGTCAAACATGGTCGTGCGATTCAACACGCTCACGGTACACGGGCGTGGGATGTACCAGGACTGTATTTCTATTTAAAACACCCCTCTCCCCTTCTTACCTACTCCCAACTCATTTCTCTCCCACACCCCTTACATTCCCTTTCATTTTCATTTCCATATTGTTCTTCATTCCCCTAACTCAAGATCTAACCATACCCATGCCGAAGAAATAGAAGGATCCTATCCCAGTCTCCCTGTGCGAGATCGATCTACATAAGTTCATGCCGGTCACTTCATTAACTCAACAGGAAAAGGACCTTCTAGTCCATTTATTTTCTCTTTTTCTTTCCTTGTCTCTTTTAATTTCCTTATCTTTATTTCTCTTATACTAAATATGATTTATTTTATTTTAGCTTCTTGGTTTTAGGTTCTACAGGCTGCTTGGGAATCACACACCACGGCCTTAGACATCACACCCACCTCACGAACCATCTAACAATAAGGACCTTTCGGTCCATTAATCAGTTCTTGTAGTCTTATTTCACTTTTTACACTCTTTCTTTTTATTTTTTTCTTTCCTTTAAATATATAATTAGTATATTTAAAATTATTCTTATTATTTCCTAGCTAACTCTTCACAAGATTCCCAATTTTTTCATCCAGCACAGAGATTGTCGACGGCCACCACACCACGACCACTGCCAATGCAAGTAATCCATCCAAAAATCAGGAAGTTTCACTTCACCCTATCTCTTATGATTTCATATATATCTTTGTACATTGAGGGCAATGTACATCTTAAGTGTGGGGGTGAAAATTACTTAGAAAAAGTACCTAACTTTTTGCATTATTCTTAATTCCCTGAATTATGTCTTGTCTTAAGTAATCTTCTTATACAACTAATTAGAATGAAATTCCTATTGATTTATGATTTTTATTGATATGTTTTAGAGTAAGTCATAGTTAATTGTGCATTGACAATTTAAACTCTAAGATACTAGAGAATCAAATATGATGAGTCTATTTTCAAATATTAAAATTTTGTTAGGTTGTCTACCTGAATCTAATTATTACCTTGAAGTTTAGAATTTACAAGGTTGTCATCAAAAACCCATAATTTTGTGAGATTTTGAGCCTTTTAGAGCATACATTCTTTTCGTGCTCACTTTATTGATTATGAGTGTGTCAACATTGATTTGTTATTCTAGAACTTGCTTCGATTATACATGTCAAGACCACATCATTGATTTGATATACTGAGATGATAAAGGCACTTAGGATTTAACCCACTTACTCCACTAAAAGCCTACCTTCACAATTAACCCCTAGTGAATCCCGTTGATCCTAACAACCTTTTTATTAACTCCCCCACTAATATTAACCCAAAACCCATCTTGTATTTATTATCACCATTCCTTTTGACTACCCTTCTATCGAGACTTGATTTGATCAGTTGCCTAATTATTTTTTCAGTAGTTGAATTCTTCTTATATTATGTATTACTTAATTATGTGTTCTTAAAAAAATTCAAAGTATATTCATTATTAGTTCCGTGATTAAGTGAGCTTGTACGTTTAAATTCAACATCTTGAAAAAGAAGCTTGTATTATTAATATTTCAAGTTTTCAATTTATGTAATTATTTAGGATTGTTCATTTTTCTAGTTACGTAAATTGTCAACTCAATCTCGATATTAACCCTTCTAATTTAGCCTTTATCAACACCTTTAACCTAAGCCCCGTTACAACCCTTTAAAGACCTTTTGATTTGTGTATCATCTCATTTTGCAGTTGTGGAGATTTGATTTTCATGCAAACCTATGGGATTAATTTTTCATGTTCGACTTTTGAGTGCTTAATTTTGAACCTTAAACACTTTTGAGTGAATCTTTAGTGAGGATGTCAACTCTAGTTAATTTTAAATTAAAGGTAATTATTTAGATAAGGGGAAACACCTATTTTTTCGTCCTAAAAACTATGACTTTGATTGTTTGAATCATTAGGACTCTTTGAGTTAAATTATCCATGTATAAATTATCTATGAATTATGATGAAACATTATCAATGAATATTATGAATCGAAGAAGTTCGTTTTAATTGTGAGTTGAGAATTTTGCTTGAGGACAAGCAAAAGCTTAAGTGTGGGGGTATTTGATAAACCATAATACGAACATATTTTAATCCCACATTTAGCATGATTTTAGATGATTTATCCCTTTAATTATGGAAATAAGTGCTCCTAATCCTTTGTTTTCATGTTTTATACTCAGGAGAGCATCGGAGGATGAAAAGAACGAGAAAATGGGCCTAACACGAATTACACATGGGCTGGGCCCAAGACCACACGTCTGTGCCTCATCAACAGACCCGAACACGGCCTGCCCTTGACTTACACGGGCGTGTGCCATGGGCATCTCCCTGTCGTAGCAAAGAAGAGTTTCATTCAGAATAGGGTACTTAAAGGCAAATAAAGGCATTCCAAAAGCCTATATAAACACCCTAGAGGGCAACCTTTAGGGAAGCATTCAACAGCACGTTTAGCAGGGCGTTCAACTAGGCAAAAGAGCCAAGCCAGAGGGGCAAAATTGTGGGATTCACTCGAAAAAAGCCAGTTGATTCATCTCAAGATGCTGGAATCATACTCAAAACTGATGATCTCTGTTCAATTCCTTCAGGGGGTTTAGTGTTTTCTTTACGTTTTGTTTTATATTTACTTCTGAGATGTATTCTTTTATAATTATGAACTAAACCCCTCAAATACTTGAGGGGGATGAAACCTAAGACGAATCTTGTTATTATTTCTGAGTTTATGATAAATACTTGATTTGTTCTTAATTATGTGTTCTTAATTCTTGCTTTGATATTTTAGGATATTTATTCAAGTATTGATGTGCTTAGGCAATGGAGTAAAAGTCTCTGTTTAAGAGTAGATCTAGCATAGTTAAACGGAGTTGATCACAACCCTAGAAATAGGATGACGAAAATCTACCGGATTAGGGTCAAACCTAATATGGGAGTCAATAGATCGAGTTAATGCAATTCTAGGGGTTTTAATTAGAAAGAGATTTCAATTAATCAACCTACGGTTAGACGTTAGTAGCCTAGGTATTAATATAAATTAGGGAATCCTACGGATCAAGTCAAGTGAATAAATCGTCTGGTTCAGAGTTAAATAACAAGTGAAGTCTAGGTGGATTCTTCCTCGGGTATTGTCTTAATCAATTGGTTTTTCCCCCAAGTATTTCTCCAATTCATTCTCTTTGTCTAAGCATCTTTAGCTTAGCAGTTAATTGATTTTAGATTAAACAAAAACTATTTTAATTCTTAGGCTAGATAATAAAAAGAAAGTTAGTATTAGTACTTTTGGTTACTTTGGGTTCGACAATCTGGTCTTGCCACTAAACTATACTACTGTTCGAGAGGTGCGCTTGCCTCCATCGTTGTCTTAGTTAGTTTCCATATTCGATCATTCTTTTTATAAATTTTTAAGACTCTGGCACACGATTATTCTTTCAGTGCCATCAAATGCTCTCACTATGTTCTGGCATGTCTTCATGTGAGAACTGTCTATAGGAAACCTCTTCAGCATAGACAACGGTAAGACATTCAAAGTCGATCCGTTATCTATTAACACACTTGGCAGAGTGTATCCCTTGCAACGACTAGTGATATGCAAAGCCTTTGTTGATCCCATACCCCCCGGTGGAATTTCATCATCACTGAAGTAAATGAAATTGTCAGCACTTATATTACTAATCAATCGGTCAAGTTTATTGATAGATATATCTTTAGTAACGTAAGTCTCGTTCAACACTTTCATCAATGCCTCGCGATGTACTTTTGAACTTAAAAGTAATGCCAGCACTGATATACGAGCCGGTTGTTTACGCAAGTGATCTACCACGCTGTAATCACTATGCTTCAAGAATTTTAAAAATTCTTTAGCTTCATCCTCCTTCACAGGTTCATTGATAAGGGCCTCAGGTCCTTTCTCTCGTTCAACTGCCATAGTCTTTAACTTTACTGGTTCTGTTTTGATGTTTCCTGAATCGTAATGCCTTCTACTATGTGTGTAGGACCCTTCATTTTGAACTTCCTTGGAGTGCCGATTGAGCTTCCCACTCTTGGTATTATCACATTACTGTCATAATTCCAAGGCACCATTTTGTTATCCTTCTAAGGAAAGGAAACAAGTTTCTGGATTATGACCTTTGGCACCACTTGGGCTCTATCTTCCGTACTTCGTGGTTGGGAGATAATAATCCTCTGATAATTGGCTTTTTGCTTTGTCAGTTCTCCTTTAGTTGCTTATATGTTTCCTCCCTCTGAGCCTTCTTCATAAAACTCTAATTCCTTATTGTCCATAAGGCTTTGCACCAAGACCCTAAACTCAACACATTCCTAGATCTCATGCCCCTCTACTTTTTGGAACTCACAGTAGTCCCTTATTCCTCCACATCCTTTCACAGAATCTGATTCTACAAATCCTCTTCTCATCATTTCTCTCCAAAACTTTCTTAACGGTGTTTTCACCTCTAATATATCCCCCTTGATCTTTCTCACGACCTTTTCACTGATCGCATTTATCCCCTTATCATCATGGTTTGGTAATGGGTTCTCCCCACTAAGTGTATTGTCGAACTTCACAATCCCCATCTTGATGAATCTCTCGACTAACTTTTTAAAGGCAGTACAGTGTTCTATTGAATGCCCCATTATTCCCGCATGGTAGTCACATTGAGCATTTGAATCATACCATTTGGGATATGGGGGTTGTAACGGTTTCAAATAAAATGGAGACACCACGTGTGCGTCAAATAAACTTTGATATAGCTCTTTATACGTCATTGGGATTGGTGTAAATTGGAGCTTTTCAGCATTTTTCCTTGTACCTGATTCTTGTCTTACTGACCCTTGTTGCCCGGTAGTAACTACTTTTGGCTAGCTAACAGTTATTGCCTTTGAGTACCCTTTGTTGTATGTACTCGTATTATTCACCTCATTGTCCTTTTTTTAAGAGCAGACTTTTTAGTGGTTTCTCCCGCTTCAATCTTACCACCCCTTATGGCATTTTCTATCATTTCTCATGCCATCACTATATCCGCGAAGCTCTTGGTAGTACTTCCTATCACGTAGGTGATGAATGGAGCCTTTAAGATGTTAATAAAGAGCATTGTAGTCTCCTTTTCTAAGAGCGGTGGCTGAACTTGTATGGCAACTTTCCTCTATCTTTGCGCATATTGCTTGAAGCTTTCATTCAATTTCTTTTCCATGTTTTGCAACATGATTCTATCAGATGTCATGTCTTTGACATGATTGTTTTACTCCATGAAGGCTTGGGCTAAGTCTCTCTAGGAGCTAATATTAGTACGGCTAAATTGATTGTACCATCTGGACGCTGCCGCTACTAAACTATCTTGGAAACAATGAATCAAGAGTTGATCATTATTAACATAGCCAGTCATTCATCTATAGAACATAGTAATGAGGGCTTTAAGGCAGCTAGTCCCATTGTACTTCTCAAATTCTAGCATCTTAAATTTATGAGGAAGTACCAAATCTGAAACCAAGCTCAAGTTTTTTGCATCAATACCATGGTGATGATCAGCATTTTCTAAAGCCTTGAACTTTTCTTCCAACCAATTACAGTGATCATCTAACTGCCTCGAGGATTCAGTTCTTGTCCCTTCCCTCTCTACTATATCCAAATCAGGGACAACGGGATTAGTAGGGTTATCTCCTGGGTTAGATCCTGAGCTGACTTGGAAGTTTATGGGTGGTCTAGTATCAGCTTGCCCCTGTTGAGGCCTAATCATGATAGATGGCCTTTGGGATACTCATCAGGTTGTACATGTGGTGGGGTGAAACCACGAGGAAAGTCCTCATTATCTTCAGCATTGACTATGGGACCCTTTCCTTTGTCCATTGCCCCACTCAGCATCTGGGCCATTTGAGCCATCATGCTCCTTTGAGCTTCCAACATTTGGTCTCTCATCTTTTGTTAGAGTTTTGCTAATTGCTCTTGCATCTGGTCTTGCATGTCTCTTTGAAATTTTTCAAGTCTGCGATCCATTTTCTTTGTCTTGGCATGTGTACCTTAACGGTGTTCAGTTTCCAAATTTTCCTTCTCTCTTTTTCTCTCTTCTCTGATAATTTCAACTAATTAGGCTCTTTCTATGGACTTAAATGCATATGATATGATGTAATGCAAATTCATGAATGCAAGGAGGCATCGATTCAGATTCAACTTCATTTTAGAAAACTTTATTAGAAAACAAAATCCTTTACATAAAACGGACTACAAATATGCTTTCGCCCTAAGGCCCAAAATTTTAATTTTCCCAAATAACGAAACTAGCTCTTGACCACAATCTGACTGTAGCTCATACTTCATGCTCAATGTGTCAGCCTGTGCTGCCAAAGTCTGTAGGTGATTAGCTTCGAATCTGAACTATTGCTTCTCCCATGAGATAGTTTCGATTTCTAACTTGATCTTGGGAATGGTGGAGCTCTTCCTTCCAATGTCCTCTTGCTTCAAGTAGCTCGATCCAAACTTCACAATTGTGCAATACTGATTATAACTCTTCGATCTTACCCTTCATTTTCTCGATCTTGTTCAGACTCGACTTCAGCTCGTTTGTAGAATTACGACTTCAATAGTAATGAAGAGATCGCCCATGTTCAGCCACTCTAGCTTTTAATTCTCCTTTTTCATTTTGACTTTCTGCTAAAATCTTTTCTAAGGCCTCGTTTCGCGCTTGCATTTCTTGAAACTTCCTCTCCCAATCGTTCACTTTGGCCTTTTTCTCTTGAATCTCTTGTTGCCACTGTTCCGAAGTCTTTCCCAATCCAGCGTTCTTCATCGTCAAACGTATCTTCTTACATTTCGTCTTCAAACTATCTCAATCTTCTTCTATCTTTCTCTTTTCTTTTCTTAATTTTTCAGCCTCCAGTTTCTGAACATCCGCATCCAATCTTAGATGCATTTTTTCTTCTTCTAACTTCTCTATCATCTTTCCAAGCTCTAAACTTTGCCTCTCGAAGTCTTGCTTTATAATCTCTAACTCCGATGGGACCACTTGTAAATACTCCTTCATCGATCAAGCACCTTCCAAGCTTGGCCCAGGGATGTTATCATTGATCCTTTTGCTCGACCACTCCTTGTATTTCAAGGTTGTCATCAGTCCTCCAATCAATATCTTCATACAGCAGCCTACTTCCAAGCCTTAGAAATCTCTCGAATCTTCTTCTTATAATTATCCCCTTTATATGAGAATTCACTTTGAGCTAACCCATATGTTGCCGGTATGAACTGTCTTGCTTTGTATTACCTTAGTACGAGCAACGGTGCATATCCAACAGCTCTCTAGATTCCAAGCAGAAGTACTCAATCAAAATTTCCACACCGATAAAGGGCTTCGTCGGGAACCATCCAGGGGGCTTTCCACTCAACATCTTCCTCTCGGATGTTTTGAAGAATTTCCATCCACCTTTGCTCTGATATATCATCCCTCCTTGTCGTAAATGTGGCCTCCTTTAAAGGGGAATAATTTTCAAAGAACACTCGGTAAGGAACCTTTTCAATCCTCCAAAAATGACTGTGGAACCAAACCAACAATAACTGTGTGCATCCAATAAATCTACCTTCACCAGCTCTCCAACATGCATTCAAAGATCTGAACGTCTCGCCTAAGATCGCAGGTACAAGTGTGACCCATTTGTTAAGTCAGTCGAATAAATCAGTAACTGCTTCATTTATATGTCTTAGAGCTTTAGGGAAAATTACCAAACCATAAATAGATAAGGTAAAGACGTCGATCTTCTTCTTTACATCTGGATGTGCTTGGATCAGGTCCCTCAAACTCACCCATGGTATGCATTTACCCTTACCTTTCTATTAGATTCTGGCTGCAACCCACTGTTCACTCATCCCCGTGATACTCATTAACTTCTTCACAAAAGTTGGGACATTGGCAGCCCTAAAATAAGCTTTTTCGACTTGGACCCTTGAACAGCGAAGCAAGGTTGTATATTCCTCCACCGTAGGCACTAAATCTACTTTTTCGAAAGTGAAACAACTATAAGCAAAGTTCCAAAACTGAGTCATAGCCCGGAATAGATTCTTATCTACCTTGATGTCGAGCAAGTAGGGTAGATCGTCATAATTATGATAGAACAGCTGCTTTGCCTCATTGTCCCACTGGGTCCATATTTCTTTCAACTCTCGAAACTCATTTTGCGTAATACTAATACGATTAAAATCCCATAGTTCAGATACATACCCGTCTGCTAAGCTGTTCCCTTTCTCTAATTGCGTTTGCTGTAACCATATGCAGACGACTGCATTGTCCTCCACTTTATCAAGGAATTCGTTCTCCATAACCAGCTTTCTAACTTAGAAATTGACCGTGAATCGATATCTCTTTAAAATATGCAATGACATGCACCAAAACAAAGCACCACAAGTCAGTATTATGAAATAAAATATAAAGCAAATAATAAACAAACACCTATCTAGGTATCCACTAAGGCTTGGTATAGTTCTACATATGGTGAGTCTTTATTTTTTCTACATGTGGTTTAGCTCTAAAGTTGAGGTACCTGAACCAGCAGATTCCTCGATCCTCACCCATTATAGGCTCATACGGACCGAGTTCGGTTTAGGGGAATACATTTCCCTATGGCCATGCGGAAGTGAAAACTTCACGAAGACATAGGTACAGATGTATCCCGGAAGCAATCAACTAGCCCTTGCGGAGGTGAAAACCTCACGAAGGCATAGCTTCTCGCTCCCACTTAAAGGTGCGACCACAACGGTCATTCAATGCAATGCAGAGATATTTTATAAAATAGAACCACATGCAATAAAAAGGATCATGGTTTTAAAATCAGACTTTTTAAAAAAGGGCAAGAAATAATCAAATTTAAGGCTTGACTCTCCTATTCGTCCCTAGTGGAGTCGCCAAGCTATCGAAACTATTTTTATATATTTTAGAAAACGGGGTCGACTATAAAAACAAAAATGGAGTCGCCACCAATCCTTTTTGCTTAGGTGTGATTGGATCACCTTATAAAATATTTTATTTCAAAACTTTGATTTTAGTCTACGAAATTTAGGAAAATGGGTTTGGGAGTCGATTACATACGAGGAAGGATTAGCACCCTCATAACGCCCAAATTTGGTACCGGATTGATTAATTATTGTCCTAATGTTGAAAATTTGAAAAGATTTGAAAACATGATCTCTTTGAAACTTGAACAATTCGAGTTAAAATTTGAGATTTCTTTGTTCCGAAAGAATACAAACATCACATCCAGCACGTTAGGACATGATATCTTAAACCCTCGTAACCTAAATCATCTCATGATTTACAAAATCTTATTAAAAGGATATTTAGTTATTTAGTCAAACGGAAAATCGAAACCCAACACATTAGGGCACTATTCCCCGAATTTCTAAATACAAAACATTGCCTTTTTTAAAAAAAAAAACATTTAGATAAAATATAGTAATTTTGCAAAATGTATTTTTATTTTAAACGATGATCCATGTGAAAATATCACATTAATACTTCATCAAACATAAATACCAAAAGCAATCATGATATACTAACATTTCATATTAATATAGACAATAAAAGAAATAATAATGTAAAAATAAAAATAATTTCACTAAAGCAATCATAAAATAATAACTAAATAAAAGAGCATAGACAAATAGAATATATAAAGCAATAAATAACAAAATAATAAAAAAGAAAAATACTAAATAAAGCAATGGCATATATCAAATATATAATGAATATTGCAAATAAAAGAGTATAAAATGATATAGCAAACAATAAAGATAACACATATATTTTGAAAAAATAAATAGAATATGTTTTGGAATAAATAAATGATTTATAACTTTAAATAAAAAACATATTTATAATAATCTAATATAAAAAAACTATATATTTAAGAATAAATAATATGTTATACAAAACTATACAATATTAAGAATAAATTAAAAGTTATATATAATATAATATAATATCATATAATATACAAAATTTCATAATCTATAATATAATAACTAGTGTACATATTTTATATACTATATGAATAATATTAAACTTAATAGATAATAATTAGTAATAATTTAATATATATATATATATAAAGATAATATAAAAAATATATATGAATTTATACTATTAATAAATTAATATACAAATAATAAAAATAACATAAAATTTTAATATGATAAAATATGTCAATATAATATTAGAATAATTAAAAAAATAAAAAGGTTTTAAAAATAAATAAAGAAACCAGGATTAAAAGAAATAAAATAAATATAAAAGGGTTAAATTAAAACGCGGGCCACACTATAAGGGGTTAATATGGCAATTATGCCAAATTTTCAAAACGACATCGTTCTGATTTTAACCTTTAAGGAGCCCGAGGATTAAAATGAAACAAAATATAAGTTTTAGGGCTAATTTGAAAAATAAAAAAAGGTTAAATTGGACGAAATTAAAACTAAAAAAATTATGGAGGGATTAAAATGGCAAATTACCCTTTTTGTAAAACACGCGGATCCCCCCGGGTTTTCGGGTCAACGCACGGATCCTCTCTTTAAACGACGTCGTTTTGGCCTTTAAAGGTAGCCCCCAAAACGATGCCGTTCCCATAGCCTATGTAAGTCAGTTTTAATAAAAAAAATCATTTCTAATATATTTTTTTTTAAAAAAACTTCAAAAATCCTCTGAAGCCCTTCATCCTCTCGTCAGGCTCGACGTTGGACCTTGAACATTGCGCCCCCATCGCCACACTCGCCATCATGAGACGGTGGCGAGGCTAAAACCTCGATTTTTCAAGCACAAATAAAGAGGTAAACCCCTTTTCTTTTATCTTTTTAACAGTATATTTACAAAAAATAGACCGAAGAGAAAAAAGAAAATAAACAAAATAAAATAAAATGAAAAATCACCTCTACTATTAAAGCTCTCTATATTTTTTATTTCAGTATATTTTTTGTCTGTGTATATCCTTTTACAGGTATAGGGGTTTTTATAACCCGAAAAAATGAAAATAAAAGGAAATACAATCTGTCATATTTGTTTCTTTCCTTTTGCTGCGGTTTTCCTTGTTTTGCAGATGAGTGATGAGGATCTCGGCGGTGAGGTGCAGTTCGCGTGGATTGCGGCGCGACCGAAGGCTGGATGAGGCGGCTTAACACTTGCGGCGCCTAGGGTTTTCTAGAAACCCTAGGTCTCTGATTTCGCTTAAGCATTTGGCCTTTTTGGGCTGTGTGAGTTTGGGTCTGGGGTTGGGTAGTCTATTTTAGGTTTGGGTTAATGGGTCTATTCGGGTAATGGGTTATTGGGCCAGGGTGTACTGGGCCACGGTAATTTATTGGTTTTGGGCTTTGTAAAAGGACTGTAAAAGGGCATTTGGTATTTTTTTGGTTTTTTATTCTATTTTATTTTATTTACATAGGCACGGGTAAATTGGGCCAATTACAATATTAAAATATTATACGGACTCGGATTTTTGGTCCCGAAATCACTGTTCTAACTAGAGTATAAACCGAACTGCTACAACTTTTATTGTTAGTAAAACCATAATTATTATTTTAGTTAGTATTATTATTAGTAAAAGAAACTATTATTATTTTTATTTTAGTTAGTATTATTAGTCTTGTTAGTAAAAAAACCCTATTTATTATTATTATTGTGTTAGCTATTAGGATTAGTAAAACCCTAATTATTATTATTGTTAGTTATTAATATTGTTAGTAAAAACTATTATTATTGTTAACTATTATTGTTAGTAAAACTGTAATTTTTATTTTTTATTTAAGTAATTTATTTATTGTTCGAAATTTTTTTGAGAAATTTTGTTTATTTTTTAACAGATTGAGTATTGAAGATGGATAATCAATTTTTCGTATGCGTTTATTTCGATGGAATCATCTTGACAACAACCGTTGGATGCATATTTGAATGTCGGCAATAAATAGCAATGAGATTTAATAGAAATGTCTCGTTGGATGATATGAAGGGAAGGATTAACGCAAAAATTGTTAGACGTTGTGGGAGAAGGATTTCAAGAATTTTCTACAAGTTTCCAGTTTCGATAGATCCGATCAAATTCACTAAAATGGAACTTGTAGACGACGAAGACGTGGAGACAATGATCGCTTTTTACTGTGGGAATGGGAATGGGAGTAACAAAAATGCACCGATTCACTTATTTGCTGAGTTAGCCGGTATTGAGCAAAATGAAGATATCAATGCATATGGTGAAGAACATAGAGCTCAATAACCATGCATGGTGCCTCCAATATCGTACGTTGATAGTGAATCGACTATACATAGGATCAATATCGATCTTAATATTACACCCGATATTGATGTGGTTGGTGATGATGGATACGATAGTAGCGATCATTATGAGCAAGAGGTCGATAGTGACAGTGATCCCGATGTGGATAATATATTTGATGATATTGACAATTAAGATGTGAATGACGATGGAAAAATTAACGCATCTTCGGTCGGAAACCAGATGCGGTGTATTATGATACACAATAATCCTGGGCCACACATGTCGCTCATAGACCCCGACGCAACTAATGTAGCTGAGTTCCCAGAGTACCCTAAAATACTTCCTGCTCACCGACTGGCTTTAAATTCCGATCATGAAGAGTTATTCATAGGCCAGAGATTCGAAAGTAAAGAAGAGTTCGTATTTGCTATTAAACGGTATAGCATGAATATACAAATGGATTACAAAGTCGCAGTGTCTAAACCAACAGTATATATTGGGGAGTGTTGGAAGGCTGCGGAAGGCTGCAATTGGTGGGTACGAGCTGCATTCATTCAAAATTCGCAGATGTGGGAGATACAAAAATTTGTTGGACCTCACACATGCACATCAACACGTATGACAGAAGATCATCGAATACTTGATTCCAAAACTATTTGTACGTGTATCACGCCAATGGTGAAGAACATGCCAAACCATTAAAGTTTCGGTACTGATTGCCGAAATCAAGCACTATTCCAGTATTGAGTATCATATCAAAAGGCGTGGATAGCTAAACAGAAGGAAATGGAGCAATTGTATAGGGATTACGATTCGTCATAGAACGAGCTACAGGGATGGATAGTTGCTATGTGGGAGTACGTATCGGGGACTATGATTGAGTTACAGATACGACGTTATTACGGCCCGGATGACCAATTACAGTCGGGGAAAAGAATTTTTCATCAGATGTTCTGGACGTTTGATCCATGTGTGTGGGCATCTCCACACTACAAGTCATTTGTGCAGGTGGATGGGACCTGGCTATATGAAAAATATACACAGATCTTACTTATTGCGGTTGCTCAAGACGGCAATAGGAACGTGCTCCCAATAGCATTTTCCATTGTAGAAAAGGAGAACTTGGAATCCTGGGAATTATTCCTTACCAACCTGCGGAGGTATGTTATTAGCAATGATAATATTTGCATCATCTCCGATAGAAGGAAAGGATTAATTACTGTAATTAGGCATTCTGGTGTACCATGGAGACCCGTTTACTGCATTTGTCATATTGCGGCTAACTTCCTTCGAGATTATAAGAATACAGACTGGAAGAGACAAGTGGTGAAAATGGGTAAAGGATAACCTTATCTTTTCAATATAAGTTTTAATGTTTTATGTTATCCAGTTACTGTAACTTATCTTTTCTTAATACATATACAGTGTATGAGTTAGAGCCACATATTTTTTGCCAAAGAATGACTCGACTTGAGAGTGACATGGAAGGTCAAATGAACACATCTTTTCGACAGTGATTGGGTACAATGGAGCCGTGGTAATGGGCTCAAAGTTTTGACGAGGGCTTTCGTTATAGTCAAATGACCACAAACTTGGTGGAAGGGGTCAATGTTGTGTTATTGTAAATACGACATCTTCTGATTTCATCTGTCTTCTCGGCTACATTCTACAGGAATTGGCAACCTTGATACCAAGAATGGGTGAACAACAAGTCAACCAAATAGAGGCGGGACACGTGTTTCTCGAAGATGTCAGGGATGCATTGATTGCAAACCGTCAGATTGCGAGGTCGATGACTGTAGAAATATATTCACAATGCCTGAAAACTTTTCGAGTTACAGAGTCCATTGGTCATTGACCCGGTATACCACCTAGCACCTATGGAGTTGATCTCCAAAACAGACGGTGCGAATGCAGGAGGTTCCAAACACTTCATTATCCGTGTGCACATATCGCGGCAGCGTGAGCTAAAGTGAACCTTAATATTGAACAATTTGTCGATGATGTGTACACACTCGAGCGCACGTTGCGTGTCTGAAAAATGAGTTCCCCGTCCTGCCTGACCTATCTACGTGGGAGGTGCCTCCGACGGCTTTCGACCTTGTCCCAGACAGAGCGCTATGCAGGAATCTGAGAGGTCGTCCACAATCATCCAGAATCCGTAATGAAATGGACATTAGGGAGAAATCTGACGGAAAGTTTTGTGGATTATGCAGGTTAGGTGGTCATAATCGAAGTAACTGCCTGCAGCGAAACTATCATGTTGGAAAATCGTCACGATCGAGTGGGGATTGAGCTTATGTTGTAATGTATTTAATTTATATAAAAAACACATCATTTACATGCTTTTTCAATAATATTTATGGCTCGGTTTATAACACCGAGATTTCGATACTTCTTTTTCTCAATTTTTTTACCAAATAACTCTTTGTAAACCACTGTTTATTATTTCAAAAACCTTTTAAAAGCTACATTTGGCTCATAAATATTAACTAATATAATCTATGAGTTCATTTGTCAGATTCGGTGGTCTCGAACCACTATTTCTAACATCGCTGAAATTTAGGTTATTACAGTTGTAATGTGTATTAGTGTTTTAATGTTATAATCTCCAAATTAATCTACTCTGCGTTATGGTCAAATTTTGTTACAAATTTTAAAGTTCCAATTAATCAAATTAAATTTATACAAAAAAAGTACAAACAATATAATATAAAAAAATACAAACTAGAGTAATATCAAAACCACAAGAAACACCTAAAATTGATGGTTCGATGGTGTGGTCCTAGGGGTATACTTCTATGGAGGTCGACATTCACGTTGTGGGTGCTCGCGACGACCAACATCCTCTTCATGCCCAGGTGGGGGTGTGCTAAACATGGCAGAAAAATTATGTGGCTCGAATGGCATCGATGAACTTAAGCCGGAAGGAGTGCCATGATGCAATGTATACGAGCCGAGAGTGCTATACTGCGGTGGGTACGATCTAAAGATATCAAACCCGTAATGATATCTACCCCCTGACGAGCCCGAGAAATAGTCATTGCCTGGCACATCTGGATGATACGAATGTTGATCCGAATGTAAATGTAATTGCTCGAGCTCCGACTCAGGATCAGGATTGCCACTGGCTCGGCCTCCATATCGGCCACTGGCTCATATGCCCCATGTCGCTGCATGTGTGGGGGGACTATAATTGACTACCCTTCAAGTATATATAACTTTCCCATACTAGAGTACCATTGTATGTACTCTAATGGAGGTTGCAAATCAGAAGACATATCCATCTGAGCCATTCGAGTCATCTGATCATTCCACACTGCAATAAATCTCCGGTGCTTAACCCCCCAATGCAATCCCTATTTCCCTCTCTTGTTCATGCAGTGAGCTTCTCCCACCTCGCATGGCGAATCCAGGATATATTGGCTGTAACCAAACTGTCGCAGCACTCGATCCCCGTGGGTATCACTCAACTAAATTAAAATTGATAATTGGTGCGTTAGTGCACCACATATGAGAATGAATGTAGGCAGACGAGGGTATAATGGCTGCAATTTCTGGTCTATGATATGGCATCCATATAAACTGCACGATTAATAACATTGTTAAAATTTAACACTGTGTGAGTAAGATATACAAAGTAACATGTCACGAATATTGGAATCGCTTACCCCTTCCCCGGCATGTTGTTCAATCATAAGCCGATATATCGGGACAGTGTACAACCTCCCGATACCCGGATAAATACTCCATCTACAAAAATAAATTTCAAGTCAATATAGTATCGTTACAATAGTATCAATATAAAGAAATTGTCAATTAATAACAAGTTATATTTTATCACCTGTTAACTAGTGGATATACGTATGGTTGGTGACTAACTGATGCCAAGAACGGCATCCGATAAAGAGCTAACGACTGCAATAATGTAAGGCATCTGCCTATGTCTACGGCAGCTGGCTTTGTCATCCGACAAAGCTCATGATACAACACCGCAAGAACTGTGGAGCCCCAACTATAAGAGCGAGCATTACTCAAATCAGCTAATAGAGGTAAGTACATGATATGAACCCTGTTATTGTTTGCATCGGGCATCAGTACACCCCCTATGATGTGCATAATGTATGCTCGAGCAGCGCACATCAACTCAACTTCAATGGCATTAGCTGATAAGTGTTCATACCTCGCTTTCAGCCATGTAAATTTCAAGCGCGAAATATTTTCCACATCATTGTCGTATGAGACTCCTAATAAGCTCTAACAGAGTGCAAATGGGTCAGCTATCGCACTGACGCCCGTTACGGGACTCCCGTCAATTGGGAGCCCAAGTTGCACTGCAACATCCTCTAGAATGGCTGTGCACTCTCCACAGGGGAAATGAAAAGTGTAGGTCTCTAGGTGCCAACGCTCGACTAGTGCGGATATTAAATCATACCGCAGATCAAACATCCGGATCAATGATGCTGACCCAAATCCAGCTTGCTCTAAGTAGAGCATCAGTCGTTCATCCGGGGGATTTCCTAAGCCGTTCACCCGGCCCCTTAATACACGGTACGAGCCCTGACAGTGTTAAATCATAAAAAATAATTATAATAACATAATTTATTTCCCTAAACTATGTAGCTATTTTTTTAATATAACATGTGATTAATAAATAACAATACATTACCATATTATTAGCTACGTCGATATGTGAGGAACTTTACTAATCAATGGAGCCATTGCTTGTCTCAAATATTTAATTTTTACCTACATAAAAACAAGAAATTTATATTAAATTACTAAAAATAACTTGCCAATAAAAATAATATAACAAAAACATAACATAAATGACACATAATAAATACAATTTTTATTATTTATACAAACATAAACGACACATAATAAAAATAATAATTAGGGTTTTTACTAACAATATTAATAGTTACTAACAATAATAATAATAATAATAATAATAATTAGGGTTTTTTCTAACAATATTAATAATAATACTAACTAAAATAATAATTAGGGTTTTTACTAACAATATTAATAATAATCTTGACTAAAATAATAATTGGGGTTTTTACTAACAATATTAATAACTAATAATAATAATGATAATAATATTTAGGGTTCCTTAATAATATTATTAATAATAATACTAACTAAAATAATAATTAGGATTTTTACTAACAATATTAATAATAATAATGACTAAAATAATAATTAGTGTTTTTACTAACAATATTAATAGTTACTAACAATAATAATAATAATAATAATAATAATAATAGGGCTTTTACTTGACAATATTAATAATAATACTAACTAAAATAATAATTAGGATTTTTACTAACAATATTATAATAATAATACTAACTAAAATAATAATTGAGGTTTTTACTAACAATATTAATAGCTAACAACAATAACAAAGAATGACAACAACAACAACAACAACAACAACAACAACAACAACAATAATAATAATAATAATAATAATAATAATATTTAGGGTTTCTTAATAACAATATTAATAATAATACTAACTAAAATAATAATTAGGGTTTTTACTAACAATATTAATAATAATAATTGACTAAAATAATAATTAGGGTTTTTACTAACAATATTAATAGTTACTAACAATAATAATAATAATAATAATAATAATAATAATAATAATAATAATAATTAGAGTTTTTACTAACAATATTAATAACTAACAACAACAACAACAACAACAACAATAATAATAATAATAATAATAATAATAATAATAATAATTAGGGTTTTTTACTAACAATATTAATGACTAACAATTAGAGGTGTACATGGGCCGGGCCGAGCTGGGGTTGGGTCGGGTCGGGCCCAACTAAAAATTTAGGGCCATTCATTGGGATCGAGTCGGGCCGGGCCAAAAAAATAGGCCTAAAATTTTGCCCAAGCCCGACCCATATAAAAATGCTAAAACCTGAGCCCGGCTCGGCCCACCCATATTAATTTTTTATAATATTTTATATAATTTTTAAATATATATAATACATCAAAAATACTAAAAATTAAAATAAATATTTTTAACAAATTGAAAATAAATTTTAAAAATATGTAGACTTAAATAATACTAAAATAGATGCAACTTAACAAGCAAATGCCTCTAAAATAATAACAAAATTAATAAATGTCTTTAAAATAATAACAAAATTAACAATAAAATAAGTTTTATATAATATCTAAATAATAACAACAAAATAATAGAAACATAATAGTAAAATTGTAGTAAAATAAGGAGAAAACAATAAGAAAATATTATTAAAAATATTTTTTTTCATTTAATGAATTTAGGTTTGCCTGCCCGGCCAAAATGCTTTACCTGAGCCTGCCCATTTTTAAACGGGCTTTATTTTTTGTCCAAGCCCATTTTTGGGCCTATATTTTGCCCAAACCCTCCCACATTTCAAGTGGGCCTTGAGTTTGAGTCGGTCATTTTACCATGCACACCTCTACTTCCATAATATAGGTCTTTTGGCATGCATCATTTAAGATTTGAATTTTTAGTAAAAAAGTAATTATTGTTAGTTTTGTTAGTGTTATTGTTAGTAAAAACTAATATTATTATTGTTAAAACCCTAATTATTAATATTGTTAGTTAGTATTATTGTTAGTAAAAATCCTAATTATTATTTTAGTTAGTGTTATTGTTGGTAAAAAACTATTATTATTATTATTATTATTGTTGTTGTTGTTGTTGTTTTTTTTTTAAATAGTAACCGACAACCGTTTATTAGGCTAAAAAAAACTATAACAAAGTCATTGGGCCTTCTGGTTTTATGTTCCATCAGGCCATTAGATAAACCAAAATTGAAAAAACCGACAAATAAAGCTCCTAGGAAACTGAAACAAATTATTGCTATGAAAAAAGGAAATCTAGGTTATTAATTGATGCCGATTCAATTACAGCTGGGCATCATTTCACTTTGTCTTTTCATTTTCAGCCTATCCCATCTGTTTCAGGCGATAGCTTCTGGCCTCTGTCTCCATCTTCCTTTCGGGTTCACTTGAGGAATATGTTGCTCGTCTCCTCCTGTGCAGTCTGCATCCATTTTAAGCGCTTCATCTGCTATTTTATGGGCCAACACGTTTTCATTTCATTAATGAATTGAAATCGACTTCTTGAAACAACTTGATTCTTCTTGGATGTCTCTAATTATTATACGATAACGGTTTGTCCTTCTCTTTTGTTTTACATTTCGCATTACAGTAGCGTGAATCCCTTTTATCGCGATCGGCGTAACCCCATTGAAGTGCCTAATCGACCGCATGAAGCCCAAAGATATGCTTCACGAAAAGAGGAAGGAACATTTGAGTTCAAAGTCGACTTTGTGTTTATTATTTCTCCCATTCTATCAATAACCACCGGACCGACCATCGATTTGGATTCTCTCGCTAGAAGTCGCATCAAGTAGATTGTCTCCCCGAAGTTGGATCTCACGAATTTGTGCTTCTACATGCGTTTAAGGTACTCTTATTTTCTTCTAAACCATCAATCTCAAATAAGTACCTTCTTAATTTTGACGCTAATTCCCTTGTCAATCTGATTTTCCTTCGTGTATGAACTGTTTCTAACCCCACATGAGCCAAACTGCATACAACAAAACACCCGACTTTGTTTGTAGTTGCTATTCTTGAAGACCTGTAATCCAATCCTCAAATTCGATTCACAAATCGTTAACCCATGGAATTCTAACAATTGCCATATCTCACTTGTTGCGGAGACGAGGCGAGACACATGGCCAATATCCTCTTCTCCAGTTCTACATAGAGGGCAAACAATATTATCTGCTATTCTTTTTTATCTTAAATTAACTAGGGTAGGCAAATAATTCCACGAAGCTTTCCAAATTGTAATCAGGATCTTTGATAGGAGCTTTAGGTTCCATAATTTTTTGTAAAAAAAATTTAGATCATCCTGTATTAATAGGTTACTCGGATCCAGGCTAGCATTTTGTAATAATTTGTAAGCACTTCTGACCGAGAATTTACCAGAAAGCTCTTCCTTTCATACCTGAAAGTCCTCTCCTAGATTTTTCGCCAGCGGAATTTGCGAAATCTTTTGTGCTGTGTCGGCTGAGAAGTTATAGTTCACTAAATCTATTTTCCACACATTATTAGTAGTATCAATTAAGTTAGGGACTAACTCAATTCGATTATCATTTCTGTGTCTCCATCCTTTCACCACTTGTCCTGGTATCCAGTGATCTTCCCAGACTCGAATTCCAGTCCCCCGCCCTACTCTCCAACCCATTCCACTATGAAGCAGACCTTATACAGCCCAGATACTCCTTCAGGTAAGTGAAGGTGAGTTGCCTAATTGAGCACTAAAAAAATCTGAACATGGAAAATATTTAGCTTTAAGAACTCTCGCCAGTAAAGAACTTGGATGATTAATCAAACGCCAACCCTGCTTAGTAAGCATAGTAATATTAAATTGGCTCATATTTCGAAAACCAAGACCACCACAATCCTTCAATATGCATAACTTTTTCCACGCACACTAGTGGATGGCCTTTTTCCCCTGTCCTTTTTGCCACCAAAATTTGGCCATGATATTTTCAAATTCATCACATAGTGTTTTAGGTAAAAGAAAGCATGCCATTGAATAGGTTGGAATAGCTTGCAAAATGGACTTAATAAAAACTTCATTTCCTCCTTGCGATAAATGTCTCATACTCCAATGATCTATTCGCTGCTTGATTCGATCTTTCAGTGCCTGGAACGACTCTTTTTTCTTTCTTCCCACCATATTAGGCAATCCTAAGTAACGCTTTGGATCAGTCGAACATCTGACGCCCAAAATTCTGACCACCAAATTTTTTTCAATTTCTAAGGTATTCTTGCTGAAAAACACAGTTGATTTATCAAAATTGACGCATTGCCCTGAGCACCTTCTATATTTTCTTAGTATCTCCTTTAAAACATTAGCTCCCCTATTAGATGCTTCACTGAACAAAATATAGTCGTCTGTAAATAATAAGTGCGATATTTGCGGCCCACTCCTATTGGCTTTAATCCCTCTTAACAAACCTTCGTGCATTGCAAGACGCATTAGGCTAGATAATCCCTCCCCGCATAAGAGAAATATGAAGGACTAAGCAGATCTCCTTGATGTAAGCCTCTTGTCGGATGAAAAGTATCTCCTTTGCAGCCATTTATAACCACCGAATACATAACAGAAGTTAAGCACTTCATGATGATTTCGACCAAGCTAAGAGCAAAACCCATTCGAATCATGAAGTCTTTAACAAAATTCCACTCAACTTTGTCATAAGCCTTGCTCATATCGAGCTTTACAGCCATAAATCCTTTTCTCCCTATTCTTTTTTTTTAACGTGTGAAGAAGTTCGTAAACGAGTATGACATTATCTGAAATCAACCTCCCAGGTACAAAAGTGCTCTGAGCCATGTCTATGCACTTTTCAATGACCCCTCTTAGCTTGTTTGCTATGGCTTTCGCCATGATTTTATATAAAACATTACAAAGGCTAATTGGTCTGAATTGTTTCGTATTTACTGGGTTTACAACTTTTGGAATAAGGACTATGTTTGTAGCATTTACCTGCTTAAAGTCTTTTCCTTCATTCAGTGTTTGTAGATAGAATTTGATAACTGCATCACCAACAATGTGCCAGCATTTTTGGTAGAATAATGCCGGTAAACCATCTTCCCCCAGAGCTTTTGTAGGACCCATCTCAAATGTTGCTGCTCTAATCTCTTCCTTTGTGTATGGCACTGTAAGCTGATGGTTGTCCTCTTCTGTTATACATTTCTCGATTCCTGACAACAAATGCTCACTTCTTCCCCTCTCTCCTGTTCGAAATAGCTTTTGAAAATAAGATCTCGCAATGTCTTCTATATTTTGACTGATTTCTATTTCTCTTCCGTTCTCATCTTGCATCTTGTGAATCATATTTCTTCTTCGTCACTGTATGGCTTGGCAATAAAAGAAAGCAGTATTTCAGTCACCATATTTTAGCCAGTTTATGCGCACTCTTTGTTCCCAATAATGTTCGTCTTTGTTAATTTCCAGTTTCAATTGAATTTTGGTGTCAATCAGCTCAGCCAAATTATTGTCATCTCTTTCTGCATTTAGAAAATCTTCTAATCTGTCAGTTAGAAATGCCTTTCTCTTCTTTCGATCGTCTTGAATTCGACTGGCCCATCTTCTCAAACTGTTCTTTAACTCGTCTAATTTCTGCATCAAATTACTTGATGATGATTCCCAAATAATCTTGACTTCCTCCTCAAATGATTCCTCCATCGTCCACCAAGCTTCGAATTTGAAAGCTGCCTCCTTTGCCCCTTGTTTTGCCCTGTTCGTGCTTACTAAAAGGGGGCAATGATCGGAAAAAGAGTGGGTTAGGTGTTGAATGAAAACATCAGAAAACCGTGCCACCCAATCTCTGTTTGCAACTCCTCTGTCAAGACGCTCACGTATGTTTGTCTCTAGTAAGTTTCCTCTCTCCCATGTGAACCATCTCCCAAAAAAAACCCATATCCATGAGACCACAATCTCATAGAACCTTTCGAAATAGCTTCATTCTTCTTTCGTCTCTAGGAACCCCTCCTTTTTTCTCGAACCCGTACATAATTTCGTTGAAATCTCCACAAACTAACCATGGAACCCTCTCTTCTATGTATAAGTTCTTTAAATCAGCCCATGAGTTATCGATCGTGTTCATATGGGGATTCATAAAAACCAGTAAGCCTCCATTTTCCTTTTGCGTCATTTTCATCAATCTCCACATCAATATACCTTTTTGAAAGCTGTCGAAGTTTAACACTCACTTCTTGTTTCCATGCCAAACATAATCCTCCTCTTGTACCCTCTGGGCCAACATCAATCCCATTAACATATCCACAACTAAATGGGCCGGGCTCGAGTTTTAGCATTTTTATATGGGCCGGGCTTGGGCAAAATTTTAGCCTCCTTTTTTGGGCTCGGCCCGACCCGAGCCCAATGAATGGGCCTAAATTTTTAGTTGGGCCCGGTCCGGCCCATGCACACCTCTATATGGAAGTAAAATTTCTTAATTTAATTTCTATATAATTACAATATTATTTTGAGATGGTATATAAACTAACAAAAAAATAATAAAATCAATATATAATAATAACAAAATAGCAATTTGTTTAATAACAACAAAATAACAAAAGACCCTAATGATAACTAACAATTTGTTTAATAACTAAACTAACAATAAAAACAATAAAATATTATTTTAAAAAATTATCCCTTCTTTTTCTTTTTTTCTTCTCTTCTTTCTCCTTTCTCTTCTCTATTTTCTTTCTTTTTTTCTTTTTTTTTTCTTCTCTTTCTTTCTCTTTCTTTCTCTTTTTTCTTCTCTATTTTCTTCTCTATTTTCTTTCTCTCTTTCTTTCTCCTTTCTCTTCTCTATTTTCTTTCTTTCTTTTTTTTCTTTCTCTTTCTTTCTCCTTTCTCTTCTCTATTTCTTTCTCTCTTTCTTTTTTTTCCGGCGTGGTCCTCCTCCTCCTTCTTCTTCTTGTTTTCTTCTTCTTCTTCTCCTTTCCTCTTCTTCTCTCGCATGGCCATGAAAATGAAATTGGGGACCATTTAAGGTCCCCAAAGCTGAGCAAACGGACAAATTTGCTACACAGATGTGTCCCGTCGACTGGTGCCGTCTCTGGCACACCCTTCTTTGGTACCGCCTGTCACACACCCTCCACCATTCTTTTTTTTTTAAACAGTATTTTTCTTAATAGAATGTGGCAGATTATGGCAGAGTAGGGTAGTTACGCCTCTGCCATAGGCGGCACCACCCTACATGTACTATTTTGGTAAATAATTTTTCGTTTATACTATTTTATTTTTTTTTTTTTGTATTATTTGAATAAAAAACCCTGGTATTATGGATAATGAATAAATAAATTAGGGAGGCGCATAAATGTTTCAATAATTTCTACTAATTTAATACGAAATGATTGAAGAAATAAATATTGACCAAGTATTTTGTAGGTCTGAGAAATTAGCAACACTGCCTATCGTTTGATTGCTTTAATTGGTGTACATCTTACTATTTTCTGCATATGTTGTTGGAAATTGACGACAAAGCACTCGATTACTAGGAAAAAAATAACATATTCAATAACAAATAATCCGACAGATAATAATATTTAATTCGGATTTAGATTTAGATATTAAAAGTACTTATAGCTTCAGATTCAAACAATTCAAAATTTATAGATATTCTTACTGTTTTTAACAGTGCTTTTTGATATCATAACTTTTCAAAGTGCTTTTGGAACAATTAACAATGTTAGATACGTAATTTTAAGGTTAAAAGTGCTTTGAACCAAAAAAAAAAACAAAAGTATTTTTTAGTTCATACTTTTGGAGAAAGCACTTTTGAACCCAAATAATATTTTTAACTTTTATTTATAATTTAATATATTTTATGTAATATTTATATTGGGTTTAAAATTAGTTTTCTATTGAAATTTATTCCGGTATATAACATTATGTATGTTAAAATTGGTAATGATTATATTTTAATAATATTTAAAATGTAAATTATGTATTCAAATTAAATTTTACAAACAATTAAATATTACTTGCTTAAAATTTTAAAACTATTGAAATATCATAATATTAATAAATCTAAAACATTACTTAAATACATTTTTTAAAATCAGATGTTTAAAATAAATATTTTATTTCTCAAATCCATTTTTTACAACAATAATAAACATTTAAATCATAAATAAAACTTTTCAAAATACTTTTCTTTGAGCAATTGGCACTTTAATCCAATTATTCCAGTGACTGAAAATTCAAAAATGTCACAAATTTTCTTCTTTCGTTCGATTATCCAATTTTAAACCCTAATTTTGATTCCTTCCTCACTCCAAGTCAAAACCCATGTATTATTTTATTTTTTTTAAATATTCTCCGCTCTTTATTGTTATAATCCTCTCTTTTTCTAGTATAGAAGGAATGCAATAGACAATACTGGAAAGAAGCTGAGAAAAATAATACTGTCAAAGTGAGACAAAAAAATGGAAGCACAGAAGAAAAGCAAAGTTTTAAAGAATGATCAATTTGTGGATAGGGGGGTTTATGAATTCAAATAGGCTAATCGAAGTTCAAATTAATATATATATATATATATATATATATACATACATATATATAGTATTTCATTCTTATTTGAACAGCGAAATGGACCGACAAACCAAGTCAAACCTGATTCAATTTTTTTGAATCCCTGCACAGAGGTTTAACATGAAGATGCCAATTCTACCAAACTTCCAAGTTAATTTTCAGACAAAAATGCCTTCTTTTCCCCCGACTCCTAGACCTGCAATCAACTTAATTTAAAGGCTTTTGTTGAACAATCAGTAATTTCAAGATTAAATGCAGCTAGCATGTATTATCATTCAAGCCCTCAAAACAGGTCTGGAAATTTATCAGCAATAATATTAGGAAGAACGCATTTCAACTATTAAGCAAAGCACTATGGTTTTCAAAGGTCAGTGCATAGTCTCTACTCAGTCAAATGTATCAACTAACAAGGGAGTAACAGATTCGGACCGACCTGTACAGATATATAATATTACACTGCGGCAATGGTGCATGGGGCGAGGAGTTGAACATCTATTCACTATTTGTAAAAACAAGCTGTGGTTTAACTACCTACGACAAAACAAATATCTAATCTGCCATATGACCATACTCCCCGTTTTGCGGCGACTGATGAATCCCAAGGCCTGTTTTTCCTGCAATAGACGTGTAGTTTCAGAATTTCTTGCTGCCTCAGCATGCATGCATATATGCATGATAATGACACTTAACAGTCTAACCTGTCAACTCGAAACCAGTTCTATCACCTAGGCCAGTCCTCCAATCTGTGGGCCGAGATGTCATATGCATGCCCTGTGGTTGCATCATGAAATGACTTCCTCCAAAACTCTGATGATGATGATGATCATCGTTTCCCCCAATTGGATTTCTTCCTGAAGTTTCAAAAGCAGAGCGAAAGCCTACATTAGATACAGAAGCCCCACCAACTGGATCACCTTTTGCACCGGCACTAACATCCTTCTTGTAGTCAATCATAAATGTACCAACAATAACCTGTACGGGCAATAAACCATTGCGACTTCAACATAAGATAACTGACAACTAAACCTTCTTAAAGAAATGAATCTACTAATTCTTGTTCTCGTTTGCTCTCATGCCAACATAAATGATAAAATCCCAAGTCATACACAGTATCATGAACCGAAGTTTTATTAATATTGGTGTATATTTTAATAATGCACAAGATCACGTTCAATCCTCCCCTTATCTAAACCAACGAATAATAACACTAATACCTGAACCGGGCCTGCAGCCTTTAGAGGTCCACCAACTCCTCCTCCTATAATCTGGCCATCTGCACTTAATAGACATGCACTGAGCCCACCGGTCCTCCCTCCAATCTCAGTCCGAACATAAGATCCAGAGAGTGAGATTATCTCAAATTGGCCCTAATATTATATCATCAAGGAAAGAAATTATATTTTTGACAGTAGCAAAATAAGTATATTCTAGACAAACAAGTTGCAAGTTTCATCCAAGATATCCTAAAGGTGAGAATATTAACAAAGGTGAGCACATCAAGGCACTTATACAAGCCGTTTAGGCATATGGGCATGGCAATAACATCACAATAAGCATACGAATAAGCTTCCATTTGTGGTTGAATATTTATATCTTTCTTTAGACCCTTTATTTACTTTGTATTAAGTAACAAACATTCCTCATGTTCCAGAATCCTTGCAAACTTTAGGCAATACCAAATACTCTGTCAGCTCTTCAAAGCAATGTGGGTTCCTCTATCAAAACGTTATTCATATTTTCATGTGTATTTTCTTTTTCCTTTCAGGATGCAGTAATAATTTGAAGATCACAGAACAAATAAACAAGGAAAATTATAACAAAAGAAGAAAAAGAAGTGGTTACCTCATACGCTATGTTACCACCTGATGTTGCTGGCTGTCGGAGAGAAGCATTAGAGATTGTACCAGATGCAGACAAAATACATATTTCGTGCTTGTTTTGTTGCATGAACATCATTATCTTTTGGCCAACATCCTACATGGATCAATGTATCATGTCAAGAGGACAAGAAAATAACTTGATTTACATACAGAAACAATACCGCATCAAAACCTACCCTAAAAGACTCAACTCTTCGAAATGTATTCGAAAATAATAACATTAAAAAACTACTCTCATGACACTCTTAAAAAAATTCATTCAACTATGAAATAGCCAAGGCAGAAATGGATAAGGATTCACGCATCCTTTTCTAAAGAGTATATATTCAGAAACCAGTACAAATGGGGTAACATAACGGTGTGAATCTATTGCATATGCCAAATGCATTAACTCACATCCTTCTAACTGCTCTCAACTCCAAAGAGGAAAATCTAAAGGAAAAATAAAACCAACAGGAGGAACTATCACAAATGTTCTCATTGAACTTTCCACAATGGCTATCATGGCCTCAAGTTGTTTGTAACTGAAACATCATAACCTTAAAAAACATAAGGATTTTATATCAGAAACACAAAGTCAAAACATGCTATTTGTCTTTAACAAGTTGAAGAACACAGCTTGTTGAAACTACTGGATAATGCAGAATGTAACAGATGACTTAAGGAGACTAGTATGCATATCTGTTCTGCAGGAACATATATAATTGATGCCAACACATATCTGAAATATTAATAAAAACTTGCAGCAGTGATGAGCATCATACCTCTCCTGCAACTACATTGATAACGTGTGGAGTAAAACTTTGACCTGCATTGCCTGTATCCATTACAAGGACGCAAGAGAAAGAAGTTAAGTGTCTAATGAGAGGAAAAATGAAATAAAAGCAAACAGTAACTCGACCAACTTGAGAAGGGATTCATACATGAAACAATTAAATGTTTCACAATAATAAGGTGGCTTAAGAATATGCATCCATCTCAATTCGAACAAATTTGCAATCATGAAAGAAAAGCCCCAAAACCTTCTCAATTCGAATAAATTTGCAACAATTTCCACAAATTAGCAACACGACCCCCCAAGCCATCAAATTCACGAATATGGAACAAAAGAAATAATCTCTTTTATCAGAAATCCAACCATAGAAAAGAAAAAGACAATAGATTCACATGCAATCCATCAAACCCTCTCATTTCCAAAAAAGAAATTTGTGGTAAAAAAAGCTTCTCAATTTTCACAAAGAAGGGTAGCAAACGTGAAATACTTCAAAAAAAGGCCTCCACAAAGCAGAAAACAAAGACGACGGTTTCCAAAACAATGCACCCAAACTCCTTCATTTTTCAATAAATTTGCAATAAAACCCCCCAAAACCATCAAATTCATAAAGAAGTACCAAAAGGCAATAATCTTTTTTTATGAATAAACACCCACCTAAAGCAAACTGAGACTTCTTAGAAGACCCAGAAAGCGAACCACTGGTACCACCAAGAGCCAACTGCTGCAGCTGCTGCTGTTCACGCCGTTCCTTGGAGCTCAACGACGCCGTTTTCTTAGCTGCCATGGCCTGTTCCGGGGTTCCATACTTCCTAGGCCTCCCTCTCTTCCTCCTGGTAGGCTCCAACGGCGACGTCACCGCCGAAGGCACCGAATGAGGGTACAACATGTTGTGGGAACCCCCACTTTCATTATGGAGGAGAAGCCCATTGGTCGTTGACGGAGTGGTGGTGACAGTGGTGGTGGTGGTGGTGGTGAAGTAGTGTTGGTGATGATGGGTTTCATTGGGTTCCATTGATATTTTCTGTTTATTGAGATTTTTAGAGAGAGAAATTCGAAAAATAAAAATAAAAAAATTGCAGAATTTTTTTATTTTTAATTTAATTTTTTGTTTGTAATTTCTTTTTTGGTTTTGGGGGTTTTTTGTTTTCGTTTTAGGGATTTTTAATTTGGGGTCGAGGAATTTGAGCCGTTGGATGAAGCTTAGGAAGGTCAGACGACTCACTGTTGAAGTAAATATATATATATATCTTCATAAAGCAAAACGGATTTTGTTGATTTTGTTTTTAGGGTTTAAGATTTTTAGGATAAATTACTTTCGTAGTCACTTAATTATGAAAAATTACAAAATATCACCTAACTATTCTATTTTTTTCCTTTTCGGTCACAAAATGGCTATCGGAAAGAGGATGTAGTAACTTTGACCCTCAAATATTTATACATTGTGTTAGTTTGATTTTGACTCTAAAAAATTAACACTTAATGTTTACACATTATATAATTTGATATTTTTACAATTTTATTTTTCTTTATGACTGCTCCACCTAAAAATAAATTTAATAGCTAAATTAGATTAAAACACTAAAATTGGAAAATTCAAAAATCTAATATCATAATTTTCACTTTTTTTTAATTCTTTTCTCTTGATACTTTGAATCTCAACCATTGGGTTCAACACTAAAGCTTAAGATGACTCAGTCTTCGTCAGTTCACTCTTTACTAATTTCATAAGATTCATGCTTAAATTGTTCGATATTGGTTCAACTAAGCCTTTTGTTATTGTTATCATCATCGTTGTTACCATCTTCGATGAACACAGAGGATCTCACCACTCGTTTAACAAACTCACTAAATTTTTAAAATTAAAACTAAATTGACATAATTTGTAAATATTAAGAGTCAAAGTTACTATTATACTAAATTGTAAAGCTGACACTTCATATTTTCGTTAGCCGGAAAAAGAAAATGAGTGACCATTTTATAATTTTTCATAATTAGATGATAAAAAGGAAACTTGTTAATAATTGAGTGACTACTAATAAAATTTACCCTTTTTATTTTTGAATAATTTTGGTTTATTTGTGTCCCTTTTTGGAAACCGACGATGTTAGATTCTAAATTCTATTCGTTCCTCTGTTAGTCCCTGTAATTGTATAAAATTTGAGGTTTGGTCTCTATATTTTAAAAGTTAAAAGTTTAGTCATTCTACTTTTTCAATTTAAAAGTTTTAGTCCAATTTTTATCGTTGATAATTTTTGTCAAATTTTATTAATTTAACATATTTATTTTCTGTCAATCATATACTACATCATATGAGAATAATTTAATAAAAATTAAAATTAACAAATTTTAATAAAAATAATTACGATTTTAATCACTCAAAATTTTTAAATAAAAAATAAGGGTAAATTACACATGGTCATCTAATTATTTAAAAAACATTTTAAATACTCTAAGAAAAAATTATAATTAAAGTACTAAAGTTACATAGTTTGATTATTTTGATCATTCTCGTTAAAACCATGAATAGAAATATGACTTGACATTTTGTTTTTAAAATTTTGATTTTCATGTCATTGTTATTTATTAAAAAGCTATCATTTTAGTCTCCCAAACTTTAAGTTTAATTTAAATGAGTCCTAAAAAAATTGGGACATTTGCATTTGTGAGACTCTGTGTCAGTTTCTAACACAGCAATCCCAAACCCACCGTGGCCGATGATTCTATTGGCATGGAAGCATCGCGTGGCTTTAAGCTCTCTGTAAGTGAATTCTTGTGGCATTTTGATTATCTCCGTGCAAAAGATAGTCCTAATTTCTACTCATGCTTGAACTTTTTAGAGTAAACCCATATCAAAGCACCAGCAAATAAGGCTAAAAATAAAGCTCTGGCGCTTACCACCCCTGCAACAGCTCCTGGACCTTCTCTGCAACGTTGGTTATGGCATGATGAAGAAGAAGAAGGCGGTGAAAGCGACGGCGGTGGTTTGACGGAATTGGCGGTTAGGTTTATTAAAGTAGTCGCCGTTGGTGGCGGCGGAGACTATGTTGACTCTAATCCTGACCTTGAGCTGAAACTCCACCATTCTATCCTACCGTAAGTGAAATTATTAGCATATTAAAAGTGAATAATAAGATGGGGGGTTTTTAGGAATTTGAATATGAAATTAATATGTTTAAAACTCCAAATGAACCATATATTCGATCATGAATGGATAACATTGTGGCTCTTTAAATTGATATCCAAAATTACATTATTAATATCTACACTTGTTTAAAAAGTAAAAGAGTTTGAATAAAATAAAACTCATTTTAAATAGCTCGCCCAATCAATGTTTTTTATCGTTTTGTTATTATATTATTCTTATTTTATTATTATTATTTGGATATTATATAATTATTATTTTATTATTAATTTTGTTACTATTTTAAAAATATGTATTTATTAAGTTGTAAATATTTTAATATTATTTAAGTATAAAAACTTTTAAATATATTTTCAATCCGTTGAATAACATTTATTTTAATATTTTTATTTTATTTAATATATTATATTTTTAAATTTTATTTTTATATAAAATGTAATTTAAACTACTTTAGAGCCTAACGCTCCCGTTGGTTAAGTGAACATCGCTGAGCGGTTTCAAGCTGCCACGAGATGCTTCCATGCCAATAGAATCATCGGCCACAGTGGGTTTGAGACTGTCCTGGTAAAAACTGACATAGAGGCTCACAAATGCAAAATGTCACCATTTTTTTAGGCCTCATTTAAATTAAACTAAAAGTTTGGGAGACTAAAATGATAATTTTTTAATAAATAATAATGACATGGAAATCAAAATTTTAAAAACAAAATGTGACATGATTTTAACGGGAATGACCAAAATGATTAATCTATATAACGTGGGTGCTTAAATTGAATTTTTTTTTTTGAGAGTACCTAAAATGAAAAAAATTTATAGTTAAGTGACTATATGTGCAGTTTATCCAAAAGTAAAACTTTTAACTTTTTAACTTTTTTAGTGCAAAACTAAAACAAATAACCAGTAGCACTAGTATTTGCTGCTAAATCAATATATGAAGTCATTAAAATTACACAACCTTTTCAAAAGTTTTTAAAATAAATAAAATAACTTATTTAATCACATTTTTAAATTAAAACAAGCATCTAAATTCTAGGTTAAAATATGAAAGATAAATTTGCATAAAAATTTCCTAATTTATTTGCACATCATTAAATTTGTTAATAATATATACATTTAATTTATTGATAATATATATATATATAAATTTTAAGTTACAAATAATTATATTAACAATTTGAATGAGAACCAATTACAAAGTTCCAGGGAAAGATTGGGACCCTGGGTGGATTGGTGGCTAAATGGATGTACTCTCAATGAACTACTAAAATGGCCACTCTTCTTCTGATAAACTGGTGTGGAGGGAGGATCCAAAAGGTATCTTTTCCATCAAGGAAGCTTATTGCTTTCTCTGAGAAAGGCAATTTAACTACCAACCAATATGCGGTAATTCTTTGGAGGCTTAATCTCCTCTATAAAAGTATCATGTTCTTGTAAAATCAATTTGCAATAACTATTTACCTATGCAAAAGGATTTGGTGAGCCATGACATCCCTATTAGGACATTCAAGATCAGAGGGCCTCAGCCTTTGCCAATAATACCAAAGCCTCAATAGCAACACTAAATATAAATTTATCCACTGCAAATACAATAAATACGAATCATCCACATAATCATATAGGTATCCCTTCAAATGCACGGATATACTCACACAGATCATAAATGGGGTATCAAGAATGAGTAACAAAGTGCAAATCAACAAATATTTTACAGACATTAATAGAGAAAATGAGTCATTAGAAGTAGATCACAACCATATGAAGAACTGCTTCATGAGTTCTTCTCAACATGCTCATCTTTCAATGGCTCCCCATCATTAGTCTCCTTTGTCAATGGTGAAACTGAAGAATGCATATTCTTAAGCTCCTCTAACTGCAACAAATAAATAACTCAGTTAACTAGTGAAAATTTTTTGATTCCGAGATTATCATGGTGCACAGATTAAACTGATAAAAGAACAGTAAGAAAACCTTTGTCATCAGGACAAACTTGTAATGCTTAAACTATATGCTTGCAATGTTAGGCTAAACATGTCAAAATCAGTCAAAATTGCTGGAGCAGCAAGGATGTTGGCAGGAGCATGATGAATGCAAAAAATTGCATCAACATAAGCACCAGACCTAATCCAGTTACTTTATGCAGTCATCACATTCAACATGCCTGAGGTATGATCATGTCCACCATGATAGAATTTTCATCTAAAAAGCCGTATGTGAATAATAAAGAAGCTTTTATCTTTGGTTAATAATTGACCTTGAATTATAACCAGTTTACAATCTGGTATGGTACCTGATCTAATATTCTGTTAAAATGTTACTCCAATGAACTAACACTGTTACATAAAACGCTGACATTGTATGTTGACCAATGCTAAGTTACCACATATTGGGCCAGATTTCTTTTTCAAATGCTGATGTGGCATTGATTTCGACACATGGCAACATAATATTGGTCAACTAAGCTACGTTAGCATTTACATGCCATCATATGTAATGCAAAATGCTACCTTACACAAATAAACCAAACTATACCTCTTTGCAAGCATCCTCATGCTTACACAATAGCTCATTGTACTTTGTTTGCAAATCTGAAATCTCAGCTTGTAGCTTTTCATATTCATATATAGTTGGACCCCCTAATTTTTGTTGTATGAACCTACCATGGAGAAAAACCTATAATTATATCTCAACATTCCTTGCAAATAACATAAAGTGGATGTCAACCATAAGCTGCTCAATGTAGAGGTAACTAAACTTAGTTAAGCCATTTGCTATGGTCGCATGCCAATGCTTTAGCTTTACTACCGTGCGACCTTTCACCAAAAGGCACAGACGACGACACAAGTACCCTGACAAAGTCGATTCTAATTTATCATTTGGCATAAAAATTAAAATAATGTTAGAGAGGCTATTTCATTTCAAGTTTTCATGAATTCGGGACAAACATTAAACAAAAACAAGAAAACAGGATTACAGATGTTGCAAGGAAAGCAACATTAAGAAATCCAAGATGATAATATTGGAACTTGTAAGATATGATTCACACAAATAGAGTCCAATGTACAATATCCAACATTATTGAAATTGAACTACAGATCTCTCTCTCTCTCTCTCTATATATATATATATATATATATAAACTTGAACAATGACATGGAAAACTCAATTGAAAGATTGAATTCTGAAAAACTTACTCAAGGGCTGAAGATGGCTTCTCATTTTGTTCATACAATGCAACCAAAACTACAAAATAATGAAATTAAATTACAAACAACCAAATACCCACATCAAGAAATATGTTAAAATAAGAGAAAATAATAAAATTATATATATTAAAAAGAAAGAAAAAAAAAAACCTTTGGTGAGAGCATCAACAGCTCCACTGGACTCAAGATACTTCCTAAATGCTTCTTTCTTAGCATCTTTTTCCTAAATCCAAAATCTGGGTGTTTAGTATTTATAACTAAAAGTGATAAAAAATGCATTTGCTGCGGAAAACAATAGATAATTCCAACAACTAAACCGGAAATCTACAAGTGTGTTTAAAGCTGACATTGAAGTAAACAAACTGTACCTCTTTATATCTCATCATTATCTTCAGGCTTCAGCAGTTGGCTTTCCTTCTTTGCCTGGAGCCCTTGTGTTTGAGCAAATCTAAGATTCAAGTCTATGTGAGATGGGTCTTTCATGTCCTTGTTTCAGTAGCCAATCGTGTCGGTTAAGGTTTTCTGAGTTGAGACCAAACTTGAAAAATAACATCTCACAACCATGGGTGGACTACAGTTTGGATACTGTTCCAAATTCCAATTCTGCTTGAGATGTTGGGCTCAGCCCATCAGCAGTTTTTTAGTAAAAATTTTAGATGGGTCAATTTATCATTTGGTACCTATATTTGATTTTAATGTTCAATTTGGTACCTAAGTTTGAAATTATTCTCCAACCAGATCATATCTATCTGGTCACCTTGAAACTTGTTCGACACCTTTCTTAAAAATGCCTTGCAAAGGTCCTCTTTAACGAGAATGATCATTGACCCCGTAACAACTGGCCTATCCACCGTTAAATCGAATTGTAAAGTTACGTCCTCAAGTGTGATTGTACACTCACCGCATGGAAGATAGAAAGTGTGTGTCTTGGGCCTCCATCTTTCCACCAACGCACTGATGAGTGTAGGATCGAGTTTACAGACCCCAAGCATACGAGACCCATGTAAGAATCCCGCCTCTTGTAAGTAACCACGAATTTCGATGTCTAGGCTATTTGACAAATTATGTATGAACCCTTCCAAAACACGATCATTCGTCTATTTGTATTAAAAAAATTAAATAATTTAAAATATTTAAAAATTTAAAACTTTAAATTTAACTTGATTGAAAATAACAAAATATAAATCTTCTCCTCACCATTATCGCTTGAGCGGCGAAAATGTGATTGTCGTCGAAACGAATCAGATAGCTTGTTATTCATGAAAATTTAATCAAAATGAATATACGAAATAATTAAATAAAACTATAGTATTTTTAAACAAGTGTATAGGAAAATTTTGAAGAAAACTTCATAAAGTTGAGAGAATTGAGAGTTTAGAGAGAGTAGAGAGAGTTGGATTTGAGTGAAAAGAATGAAAAATGACCTAATATTTATAGGAAAAAAATTACCGTTAACTTTTTAAAATTTTTACTGTTACCAATGTTTAAAAAGTGGTTGGGAAAATGATCGTTAGAGGAAAGCACGCCCAACTGGATACGCTAAGGAAAAAAAGTCTTTTTTTTCGTACTCTATTATTTTATAAGATAAGTATTGTTATAAATATTGTTAATAGCCTCTGGTGTGAAAAGAAAAAAAATTTGTAATACTGAGATGGGCCCACGAAAGCTAAGATAAAATTGGAAATGCCTTTTCTCTCGTACTACTCTTTCTATACATAATCTAATATTTTGAAAAAAAAAATCAAAAAAAATTAATATCGAATTCGAAGTGCCATGCTATTATTACTTACTAATTCATATTTCATATTGCGAAGGCATAGTCTTCTTTTTTCTTTCCATCAAATAAAAAAAAACTCATTGGTGCCGAGTGTGTGGGAATGCTAGACGTTTGGTAATTTCTCCTCCAGCCAGGAGAAAAGATCCCATTGAAGCAGCCAATCCCGTACATATTGTATGCACATTTGGTTGCACAAATTGCATAGTATCATAAATAGCTACTCTGTGTATTACCCATTCACCAGGAGAGTTTATAAACAAATATAGATATTTGGTATCATTCTCTATACTGAGATATACCATAAGACCAATAAGTTGATTCGAGGTCTCGCTATCAACCTCTTGGCCTAAAAAAAGTAATCTTTCTTGATAAAGTCGGTTGATTAGGATAAAATTGTATCCTTTAGTAGCCGTACAGGCACCTTTCGATGCATATGGTTCAACAAAAATTGTGAAAAAAAATCAATGTGTAGATTCCAGCCATCCTTCGTTTTTTCTAGTGTGCCTTTTCTAACTTCTAATTTCTAACGAAGGGGCTTTTTCTTACATTTTTTAAATAAAATGAAATTTAAAATGAAATTTAAGAGAGATAAGTTTTGGCCCGTTTTCCTATAATCTATAATATAGAAAAAATTCGCTAAACTTATCGCACAAACTTTTCATTGATCTATTTTTTTCATTGGGATTCAATCCAAATCACGATGTCATTTTCTTGTTCCTGAATGGGTTTCATCAAATTTTTATTCACTTTTTTTAGGTTTATGCTCTACGTAAAGATCCGCCCGATTTTGATTCGCGCATATAGGACAAATGACCCAATACCACATCTTTTTGCTATAATTTCATTTCCTTTTTTATTTAAATTTAATTCCTTTTTCTTTTAAGTTTTTCGCCAAATATTCAACGTATTTTTCATATTATTCGAATGATTAATAGTTTGAAATCATTCTTATTTCTATTTCGATTTTGTAAATAAAAAAAATTTATGATTATGATATACCCTCTCTTTCAAAAAATGACATATTTCCCTAATTAAAAAAAACCTAAAAAAAAACCTAAATTAGCCAATTAAAGAAAACGACACATATGGCTAATTTAGCCCTCTTTTTAGCAACTATTTTTCTTATTAATGAGCTACAGTAGATTCGTAGTAATAAATATGAAATTTTGGGCTTTCCCCTTGAAAACCAAGGATGCTCTCAAAAGAGTCCTAGAGAGAACAGCTTCTTCTGTTGCTTGGGATGGATGAGGGTGGTGGCGTGTAGAGGGAGAGTAACAGCGAGATCTCATTGTTAGCCGATGAGTTAATCCAACTTTCAATCAAGAAATCATTAGTGGTGTCGACTGATAAACCCACTTTGATTTGTTTTGTTTGGACAAAAAAGTTCTTCAATATAGAAAGTTTCAAAGCGCAATTAAAGAGTATATGGAAGACAAAAAGAAAATTTGGAATCAAGATGGAAGGGCTGAATCTTTTTTCAATAATCTTCAACAGTGAAGAGGACTTGGAGTGTATCATGGAAGGGCGCCCTTGGTTATTTCGTAAATATCTCATATTGTTTGATAGGTTGCGCAGTCCAATGGAAAGGGATCATATATGTCTCACTACGTCTCCTTACTGGATCCATATTGGTCCATGTCCACCAGAACTTGACAGGAAGGATCTACTGCATGCGATTGGGTGCACGTTTGGAGGAGTCCTCAGATCTGAGATTAATGATGATTTATGCAGATTAAGGGTCAATTTAGATGTACAAAAACCTTTGCGCAGAGGTATCTTCGTTACAAGCGGAAATAGTGTAAAATCTTGGATCCCTTTTAAAATTGAAAAATTGCCAGTTTATTGTTTTGGGTTTGGTAGATTAGATCATAGTTTCAATGATTGCAAATTGTCAGATACTGTAGAAAAAATCAGAATTAGGGAAGACCCCCTATTTAATTGTGTTAAAAGTAGAATAAAAAATAATAGGTAAAGAGAGCATGAAATTCAATGCCTTCGTTAAAAAGGTGGGCACGCAGAGACATTACATAGGGAATCCAAAAGTGGCAGAAGGACAAGAATCGGTGGATAAAACTGGTTATATAGGTGAAATTGTTTCAGGAGGTAAAATTTTAACAAATTGGGAGGAAGGATTGTAGGATCTGGTGGATAAGCCTAACTTCGGGAAGAATGAATTGATGAATACAGGAAGTATCGTAGGAGATAGTTGTTTGAAAGGTTCAAAGAAGACCAACTGGAAAAGGCTTCCCACAAAGGTTCATCACGATTTTATGCATCATACCAGTGTGGGGGCTAAGAGGAAATCTACAGAAAAAGAAGATGATAAGGGCTGCGTGGAACAAACAATCAGAAAAGATTTGAAGAGGTTTCAATCTGATGATTCGTGTGTCAAGGGGGCTAAAATTATAGAGATTATGTTGGGTAACTTGGAACAATCTTCTGTTTCAAATAAATCAGAATCGGCGGCTGCTATTGAGCAAGCTGACCGGACATAATGAAAAATGTATGTTGGAATGTCCGTGGGTTGGGAAGCCCCCGGGCTGTGAGAAGGCTGCGACATTTGTGTAAGAAGCATAATCCCCAAATGGTCTTCTTGATGGAGACTAAGTTAGATCAGAAGCATAGGGAGAGGGCTCGAAGGAGTTATGGTTTTGATAGTGGTATAGAGATAGATGTAGAAGGATTCCGAGGAGGACTATGTTTAGCTTGGAAAGGAAGGATTGAGATTACTTTGAGGAGCTATTCTAAATGGTACATTGATGTATTAGTAAAGAAAGAAAGTGTGCAAGAGGAGTGGAGGTTTACGGGTTTTTATGATCTCCATATCTGAAAGATAAGAATTTTGCATGGAGTTTTCTCAAAAGACTAGGCCGAGATTGTAACTATCCTTGGTTAGTAGCAGGAGATTTCAACGAAATTCTGCACTCTTTTGAGAAAAAAGGAGGAATGCCACGAGATCATAGACGAATAAAAGCTTTTAGAGATGCATTAGATGAATGTCAATTGATGGATCTAGGGTTTTCGGGATCATGGTTTACATGGAAAAGGGAAAATCTTCCAGAGACAAACATTAGAGAGCGATTGGATAGAGGAGTGGAAAATGAGAAATGGATGCTTCAATTCTCATGAGGTAATATTCATCATCTTGCCTATTCTTCCTCTGATCATTGCCCTATTCTAATAAACACAGATAGTTTGATCCAATCTCCTAGTAGCCGACGATATTTTTTTGAATCTTGGTGGATCTTAGAAGAATCATTTGAGGATATTATACAAGACTTTTGGGTCTCTTCCTCAGAACTGTTAGTTGAGAAGTTGAAGGGGTTACAAACTTGTATAAAAAATGGGCATATGATATTAAGAGTAAGAAGGGGGGATTGAAGAAGAAGTTAATGAAAGAGCTTGAAGTTTTAATGCAGTCTGAAAGGGACGATGATACATTGGCAAGGATTATTGATACAAAAATCCACCTTAATATGGAGATTGAAAAAGATGAGATGTATTGGGAACAGAGAGCTAGAGCGAATTGGCTTAAGCTAGGGGATAGAAATACAGCCTTTTTTCATAAATGTGCAACGATTCGAAGAAGGGCTAATACGATTAATAAGTTGTCTTTGGTTGATGGTAGAGAAATTTATAACAGCAGTGAAATTACTGAAGCTGCTACAGAATTGTTTGAAGATCTTTTTATGTCAAGAGGAAGTGGAAACCCGCAGAAGGTGCTGGCAGGTATCAGATTAACTATCTCACATGAGATAAATGACAGATTATTAATCCCCTTTAAGGAAGAACAGGTGTGGCTAACTTTGAAGGGAATGGGGCCAACAAAAGATCCAGGTTCTGATGGTTTTTCGGCGCTATTTTTTCAGAAATTCTGGCATATTGTTGGTAAGGAGGTTATTGATTTTTGTTTGTGTATTCTGAATGGGGGCAGAGGGGCTGAAAAAGTTAATACTACAGAAATTGTGCTTATCCCCAAAACCAAAAATCCTACATCTTTGGCAAATTTTAGGCCTATTAGTTTATGTATTGTCCTTTATAAAGTGGTTGCAAAAGTAATTGTTAACAGATTACAAGATGTTATGGGGTTATGTATTGATGAGGTTCAAAGTGCTTTTATCCCAGGGCGACTGATAACAGACAATGTTCTTGTAGCATATGAAATCTTGCATTCTTTCCGGAAAAAGAGGACAGGAAAAAAGGGGTATATGGCCTTAAAATTAGATATGAGTAAAGCGTATGACAAGGTGAAGTGGGAATTTGTTAAAAAAGTAATGATCCAAATGGGGTTTGCAGAGGAATGGGTTGATTTAATTATGAAATGCATTAGTTCAGTTTCTTATGATGTTAACGTCAATGGCAATAGAGGCAGAATTTTTCATTCGACTAGGGGATTGAGGCAGGGAGATCCATTAAGCCCTTTTCTTTTTATTTTCTGTAGTGAAGGACTCTCTTCACTAATGAGAACAGCAAAGGTAAATGGTGTGGTTAGAGGTGCAAAAGCGAGTAGGAGAGGACCAGAAATCTCTCATCTTTTATTTGTAGATGATTATATGTTGTTCGGCAAAGCGACAGAACAGGGGGCTAGAAACATAAAGGACATTTTACAGGAGTATCAGGATTGTTCGGGTCAGTGTGTCAATTATAGTAAATCGATGATTTTTTATAGCACAAATACGACAGAAGAGGCAAAAATAGCGACTTCATCATTGTTAGAAGTTAGGAGTTCCTCCAATCCAAAGAAATATTTGGGACTTTCAAATGTGGTGGGTAAAAAGAAGAGGGATGCCTTTCAGAACTTAGTGGATCGGATTAATATGCGTATTGATGGGTGGAATACCAGATGGCTATCTCAAAGAGGTAAAGAAATCTTTATTAAGTTAGTTTTACAGGCTATTCTTACATATGCCATGTCATGTTTTCTTATTCTAAAAACCTTTTGTTAGAAAATTGAAAGTTGTTTCGCTAGATTTTGGTGGCAAAAGGAGGTAGGCAAAAGAGGGATTCATTGGAGCAAATGGAGTAACTTATGTTGCCCAAAAGAGGAAGAAGGGTTGGGGTTTCGAAATATGGCACAGTTTAACATAGCTCTTCTTTCAAAACAAGGGTGGAGAATGATTCATTATCCGGAGTCATTAATTGTAAAAGTTTTTAAGGCAAAATATTTTTCAGATTGCGGTTTTGAAAAATCCCAGTTGGGTAGTTCAAGTTCGTATGTATGGCGTAGCATTTGGGCCTCAAAGAAGTCACTGGAAAAAGGGCTAATTTGGAGAGTGGGCTCGGGTAAAAACATTTTAATATTTACAGATGTCTGGGTTCCAAATTATGCAAATTGAAGACTAATTCCTAATGGTGCTAATGCGTATTTGGTTAATGTAGCAGAATTAATCAATAATGATGATCGCACTTGGAATAAAGTTATGATAGAGAATACCTTTTCAGCTGCTGAAGTTGAATTGATCCTCCAAATCCCTCTGTCGATGGAAGCACATGATGATTTGCTGATTTGGAATGATGAACCATCGGAACTATTCTCAGTGCGGAGTTCCTATAAACTAGTACAAAGCCTCGATCCTACAGCTTACACTTTACATAATGACTATAAAGAATTCTACAGAAGATTATGGCGAAATGACATCCCAGGAAAAATAAAAATTTTCATTTGAAAACTATCCTGGAACTACCTATCTACCCGAGTTAATCTACATTGCAGGAAAATAGCTCCTAACGGTGTATGTCTTTGATGTCAGAATGGGGAAGAGATAATGAATCACCTCTTCAGGGACTGTCCTGTGTCAATGGCAGTTTGAAGGGAATTAGAAGGGTCATTTTCTTGTTCGTTCACAGGTACAGAGTTTTTGGAATGGCTTACCAGAACAATGGGAATCCTCTCAACGGAGCAGGCGAGAACATTCTGCATACTGCTCTGGGTCATCTAGGGAGATAGAACTCTCGGATTCATGACAAGACCAACAGATCAAGTAAAGAGATGGTTAACTTTGTTCGTAGTTACATAAAAGAACTTGACGGAGTTAAATCAGGCAAACAGATTACCTCTACGATGAAGACGAAATGGCGAAAACCATCAGGTTCAACAGTCAAAGTAAACTTCGATGGGGCTTTTAATGAAAGTGCCAAACAATCGGCGTCTGGAATTGTGGCTAGGGATAACAATGGGTCTGTTCTCATTTCAAGCACGGAAATACATCATAGAGTGACCTCTGCTTTTGCTGCGGAAGCCGTTGCTTGTAGGAAAGCTCTCCAGATAGCCATAAAATTGCAGAAAAAAGAAGTTATTATATAAGGTGACTCTTTGACTGTGATAAATAAATGCAAGAAAGGAGATATCGACAGATCGATAATAGGCCCTTATATAAATGACATACACAGACTAAAGTCCAGATTTCTAGATATAACTTTGAATTTGTTCCAAGATCTGCAAATATTGTAGCCCATATCTTAGCAACTGAAGCTTTAAAGAGAATGGAGGGATTTTACCTAATCGATGGAATTCCTTGGTATGCGAAAACTCAGGTGGAGAACGAAAGTGTCCGGGAACCAGATTAGAGAGAAGAGGGAACGAGGAAGGAGGAGAGTTTGCCATATAGAAAATCAACAGTTTGAAAGAGCTATTAACTCCCCTCGATTTATGAGAGCGCCATTAATGGGAAAAATGACTGATGGGAAATGAAGAGACTGACGATTTTGACTGACTGGGCGTGATGATAGGTGTTATCTTCTTTTAAATTTTATTTCTCTAGATTGTTCTTTTTTTGGGCCAAACGTTAGTAGGCCTGTTTTCTAGTTTTATGTTCTATCTTTACTCCTCAATAAAATAAAGTCGAATCTGTGTTTTATCAAAAAAATATGAAATTTCAAAATAAAAATAAAAAAATTTAAGAAAAAGGTAATTTATATTGTAAAAATAAAATAAAATATATTATTAATATAAACATTTTATTATTAACGGGATTTTGTCAACATCAAGATAAGTTTAATATACTTTAAGACTCTAAAATTAATTAATAGAATTTTATTTTATTTATATGTCTTATATCTATAAATATTAATTTTAAAGAAATATTACACACATTTTGATTGAACAATAAATTTACTCTTCTATTTCTTGTTCATTTACCCTCTTTATTATTTACTAATTTCATAATAATTTTAATTTTTGTGAAATTTTCCCATCAAATATGCCATGCAAATGATATTGCATAGATTATATGATAATTAATATTAGGTTCCTTGTTTGACTAAAGAATAGTTAGGAAGTCAGATGACATTGAAGTTGAAGTAAGATTCCAGGATGCTTCAACCAATTAATATAGTCAATTTATTTTTTTGGAAAAGTGAAACTGCAACGTGAGTCAAGTTATTTTTTGGAAAAATTATGCAACGTGCCCTTTAGCTTGAGTCCTTAATTTCTACAATCAATTGTTGATTTTGAAAATATGGATCAGATTGTCAGATTTGTTGATTTCAAATACCATACGAAAATATAACAATTTATTTTTATTTTTATGAGATGTACGTGTTTATTGTTTTTAAAAATTAAATTAAATTAGTCAATTGAATCTTAATTTAATTAGTATTATTGTAATAACAACAATTAAAAAAATATAAATTCGAAAAGCAAACAAAAAAGATGGGGTCTGCCTCTTGGCACGGTTCTTTGTCTGCCTCTTGGCACGTTTTTATTATTTATTTTTCATTATTCATTATTTTTCAGATCTGCTCTAGCAGTTGACGTTTTCTTTTATCCAACTTCGTGTTTATTCGGCGTTCTATTGTTATTGATAGCGTTTGGATTTTGGATTTGGGTTTTACTCAGTTTCGGATTCATGGAGGAGAACTTGGCGAATCTGAGCATTATTGACAAAGAAGAAGAAGCTTTTCAAGAGGATGAGCAAGAGGTGGAAAGGATTTACAGATACTGTTTGGTTGGTCGATGTTTAACAGACAGTGTTGTCCACTTCCCTTCGTTGAGAAACACTATGGCAGACCTATGGCATCCCATTGGAGGAATCTGCATTACGGATATTGGGGAGAAGAAATATCTATTTCATTTCTTTCACGAAATTGATCTGTAAAGAGTTATTGATGGGACCCCTTGGTTTTTTTAATAACCACTTACTTATAATTCAAAAAATCCCAAATGGAGAAAATCCATCATCCATGCTGATAAATGTTACAGAGTTTTGGGTGCAAGTCTATGATTTACCACTGGGTTTGATGTTAGAAGCGATGGCAAAACAACTCGAAAACTTTTGTGGTGAGTTTATTAAATATGACACTTCTACTATTTCTTTGGGAATAATGGCATTCATGCGCATTCGTATTTCTTTGGATGTAACTGTTCCATTGAAGCGTAAAAAGAAGGTCCAAATTGGGAATAAGTTGACAGTTTATGCCAGATTTAGATATGAAAAATTAAGCCTGTTTTGTTTCATTTGCGGTAGACTGGGTCACGGGGAAAGCTTTTGCCCCTATCGTTTATGAATTGAAGGTAATAGAATTGTCTTTGGCTGGGACTTATCTTTGCGCGTCGAGCCACAGCGGAGAAGAACGGTGGAGAGTCGATGGTTGCGGGAGGCTGATGGTTCTTCGAGATTTGATGGTAATTTGAAAAGTACCAAATATGGTAAATCATCATCTGCAGGGAGAGATTCTAGGGGACAAACAGAGGTAATTATGGGGAATCAAATTGTGAATCCAAACTTTTTTCCTTTAGGCGTCAATCAGCAAAATTTCCTTAATGAGAAAGCTCAAAGGGATTCTCGGGTTCTGGCAGATTTGACTGAAAAAGGTATGCTCAAAGGGCCTATGGAAATGGGATTTGAAGAAGAACATGATCCGATTGCTATTGTAGAAGGGAAAAAACGTCAGAGGAGTATAGTGGAGGCCTCGATTTCAATGGTTACTAAAGTGAAAAGTGAACTATCTATTTTATCGGCTAGCTGTGGTGCTCAGAGCAGCCGGCAACAATGAAGACACTTAGCTGGAACGTTCGTGGTTTGGGGAGACCACGAACTGTTGGTAGGCTCAAGAATAAATTGCAAGCAATTAATCCCCAAATTTTGTTTCTTATTGAAACAAAATTGAGTGCCAAAAAGATAGAAATGGTCAGAAGAAAATGTGGTTACGAGAATGGTATTGATATTGGATCGATGGGCTCAAAGGGTGGACTATCATTGGGATGGAAAGGGAACTCGTTGATTACAATCATAAGTTTTTCCTCTTATCATATTGATGTTGAGGTTAATGACACTGATTGTGGGATCAAATGGAGATTAACAGGGTTCTATGGTAATCCGAATGCTAGGGGGCGAAGCGAGTTATGGAGTTTACTCAAACATTTGAGTACCAATAATAGCCTTCCCTGAGTGGTTTTGGAGGATTTCAATAAAATTACTAGCTCGATTGAGAAGAAAGGGGGTCGTCGCTGTTCGAAAAGCCAAATGTCAGCTTTTAGAATGGCTTTGGAGAATTGCAACTTGAATGGTATTGGATTTCGAGGACGGTGGTTTCCATGGGAACGTGGTAGATTTAGATCAACAAATATTAGAGAACATTTAGACCGTGGGGTTGCTACACTCGATTGGATGGATTTCTTCCCAGGTGTTAAGGTTGATCATTTGACTCATTCCTTCTCAGATCATTGTCCGATTCTGCTAAATACCATCGGCGTGGAAAGGTTCGAAACAAAGGGTCATTTTCTGTTTGAAGCGAAATGGTGTCTAGAGCCAAAATTTGAGGAGCTAGTGAAAGATTGGTGGATTGATACATGTGGGGATATTCCTAATAGATTGGAGCAACTAGGACAAAAAATGCAAGCGTGGAATAAAAATAGAGAAATGGATGAAAGAAGGAAACGGGTCTGCTTGGAGGATCAGTTGGAGTATCTTTATAAACAGGACATCTCAGATGATATTTTAACTGAAATTGCTGAAGCCCAATTGGACCTTAATCTGCAGGCTGACAAGGAAGAATTATTCTGGGAGCAACGTGCAAGAGTTAATTGGCTAAAAAATGGTGATCAGAATACAAGTTTTTTCCACAAGATGGCTGGTCAACGTCATACCCAAAACAGGATCAATGAACTTGAAGATGAAATTGGTATTAGGGTATCAACGATAGATGATATGCTCAAGATTGCGTCAGACTACTTTGAGAACCTGTTTTCTGTATCTGAGGCAGGAATGGATGAACGTATTTTCGGTTTGGTGGGGAAAAGAGTGACGGAAGGCATGAATGCAAATCTCACTAAGCCGTTTTCTGAGGAAGAAGTTTGCAAGGCAGTAAAATCCATACCAGCCTTAAAAGCCCTAGGAATCGACGGTTTCGTAGCAATCTTTTTCCAAAGATACTGGCATATCGTTGGTATGGACATTGTTAGATACTGTCTTGACACTTTGAATGGAAAAAGAGAGGTTAGTGATATAAATAAGACATGTCTTGTGTTGATTCCGAAACTTGATAAGCCAAAAAATATGTCGCAATTTCGGCCTATAAGCTTTTGTAATGTTATTTATAATATTACTGCAAAAATAATGGTAAATCGTATGAGTGACATTATGGGCGAGTGTATCAATGAATCCCAAGGTGCTTTTATCTCAGGTAGACTTATTTCTGACAATTTCCTAATAGCTTATGAAGTCCTACACTCTCTAAAGATGAAGAAGGGGGGCAAGAAAGGAAATTTTACGCTCAAACTAGACATGAGCAAGGCGTATGATCGAGTGGAATGGGATTTTTTAGCAGGTATGATGAAATCTTTGGGCTTTCATGATGACTGGATTGTGTTAGTAATGCGTTATGTCTGCTCAGTATCCTATTCGGTACAGCTTAATGGAATTTGTAGCGACTGGTTTTCTCCTTCTAGGGGATTGCGACAAGGCGACCCTTTTAGCCCCTACTTATTTTTGATTTGCGCTGAAGGCTCTGCCCTATTGGAAGAAGCGAAAACCAGTGGAGATATGAGAGATGCAAATATCGGAAGGGAAAGGATATCTATCAATCACTTGTTTTTTGCAGATGATTGTATACTTTTTGGCGATGCCACAGTGAAGGTGTTCATAAGGTTCGAGATATTATTTGCGAATATGAAACTAATGCTGGGCAAAGGATTAATTATGATAAGTCCTTAATCTATTTTGGAGCCAATGTTCAAGAAGAGATGAAAGAGGAAGTTACACGAATTTTGGGGGTTCGGGTTGCATCAAGTCCAGAGAAGTATTTAGGATTGCCTATGATGGTGGGCCGAAGAAAAACGTGGGCTTTTGCTAATTTTAAGGACAGATTCAGAAAAAGAATTGAAGGATGGAGTCTGAGATATCTTTCGATGGGGGGAAAAGAGGTATTTATAAAACCTGTCTTGTAGGCTACTCCTCTTTATGCAATGCATTGTTTTCTTTTCCCAAAGAGTTTATGCACACAACTCTAGAATATTATGAACAGATTTTGGTGGGTAAATAGCAAAATGAAGACTGGTATTCATTGGAGTAATTGGGATGCGTTGTGTCTATCGAAATTTGCTGGTGGTCTTGGTTTTAAAAATTTATTTTTCTTCAACAAAGCCCTTCTAGCTAAACAGGCTTGGCGTATTTTAACTAATCCGCATTGTCTTTTAGCAAAAGTATTAAAAGCGCGTTACTTCCCGAATTCTGATTTTTTAGTAGCTAAGGTTGGGTCTTACCCTTCTTTTACCTGGCGCAGTATATACAGTGTTCGTGATCTGATTGAAGATGGCATGGTGTGGAGAATAGGCAATGGCGAACGTGTCAATATTTGGAACGATCGTTGGCTTCCTGGAAGAGAGAAGAACAGGATTACAGGGCACGAAATTAGAGCACAGTGGATATTGGTTAGTAATCTAATGCATTCAGATTCCAATACCTGGAATGCTAACCTAATTCGAAGACTAGTTGATGATGATACGGCAAGGTGAATCCTTTTAAATCCCGCTCTCAGGAGGAAACGTTTTGGATACATTAGTGTGGAAATTCGAGGGTTCAGGCGAATATACGGTACGGAGTGGGTATAGGACCCTAGCCTCCTCTCTAATAAATACAAACTCTACTATTTACAACATTGATACATTTACAGAGTTTTACAAAGGGCTATGGGGCTTGAATATTCCCAGCAAAATTAAAATACATGTCTGGCGACTTTTTAACAACTGGATCCCACACTATTGTAATTTGGCTAAAAGAAAACCGTCTGCTGAATCTTTGTGTCCTCTATGTAAAGAAGATATGGAGAACTTACATCATCTACTATGGACATACGGTGTTTTACGCCAGGAATGGGTCTATTTCCAGTTCAGGACTTACCAATTTGAAAATATTAGGGATCCCAAAGTTTGTTTAGCTCGCTTCTTCACTGCTGCAAAAATTCAACAGAAAAGCATTATTGCAATTTCTATTTGGAGTCTTTGGTTTTGCAAAAACAAGCTAACTCATGAAGGGAAGAAATTCAAAATTGAAGAGGCATTGGGCTTTATTCGGGGATATGCACAAGACATTATAATAACCCATTCAAATCTCCAAAACAAAGTCAATCATTCTCTACAGGATAAATGGCAGGCTCCGAAGATTGGATTTACAAAACTAAATTTTGATGCTTCATTCAATAGTAAAGACAAAATAGCAATTTCAGCAGTCATAGCCAGAGATTTTACAGGAAATATTTTGGGGGCTGAGACTTATCTGTTTACTGATGTTGTTGATCCGTTTGTTGCTGAGGCGCAGGCGTGTGAGAGGGCGTTGATATTTTCGAAAACTATGGGATTCAGTTGTTTGGTCATTGAGGGAGATGCTTTAACTGTTATCAAAAGCATTAAGAGGAGTGGCATCGACAGATCAGTGATTAGATCCATTACTCGCCATATTGTTCTTATGGGTTTAACCTTTGAAAAGATTTCTTATCGGTTTGTGTCGAGAAAAGTTAATGGAGTTGCACACGCGATGGCTATGGAAGGGAGGCGTTGCGGATTCTCTGGGATATGGAGACAAAGTTTTCTAGAATCGGTATCTCTTCTTGCGGAGAAGGAGAGACAACAGTTGTGATAGGAAGGATTTGGGGTTTTTTACTTGCTCTGCTCAGAGAAAGGTTCATTGAATTTTCTGTCTACTGCTGATGACAAGTAGAGCAACAGTCGCATTAATGAGAGGTGACAAATATCTGATGTTGGTTGGTTCTTGATTCGGTGGAGTGGGGCTTAAGGCTTTATTTTGCTTTGTTTAGAGATATCCGTCTGTTTTGATTTTTTCTGCTTTATGTCTTTATCTGTTTAGGAATTGTTGTTTTTTGGGCCTTTGGTTTGAGCCTGCTCTTCAAATATATCAGATTTTTCTTCAATATATATATATATATATATAGGGGAGAGAGAGAGAGAGAGAGAGAGAGAGAACATATGGTTTTAAGTACTTATTTCTCTTTCTAATTTAAGGATTTAAGAAGATTTATAGGTAGAGATAGGCATTGTAGAAAAAAATTAAATATACTAAATTAATTTATATTAAATTTAACTTATTTACAATATACTTAAGAAATTAAAATAAAGTAATTGAAAATTAGTATATTAAAAAATATGAGTATTAAGAAAACGAGTAATTTATATTATTAATATGTAAATTGGAAAATGATTTGCTTTTTTTTTTTGTATATAAATGTGGCTGATATTATATAAATTATGACGTACATATTAATACGTTCCTTTATAATAAAAATATATATGGCAAAATTTTAAGTTGTCATATAGAATTATTTCTTGATTTGTTTATATACTTTACTTTCTAATACATATTAGTATGGTTACTAATTACACTTTGCGTTGGATTAATTATTTATTTTATTAAATTATAGAATAAATGTTATATGCTTAAAGTTTTTGCACTTTATATATATATATGGATTTAGTCTTTCTACTTTTCAAATCTAAAATTTAAATTCATTTATTAACACGGTTAAGATTCTTCTATTAAATTTATTGGTGTGATATTTTGAAAATTCAAAAAAAATCACTTAGTATCTATATAGCAAAAATGATATTGTATGGACTTAAATTTAATAGAAAATTCCAACACTGTTGATAAATTTTAAAATTGACACAAACATTTTAATTAGAAAAAATATTTGGACTAGACATTATAAAAGTTAAGATATCAAATTATGTCAAAATTAAATTATAAATTTAAACGAAATATAAGGATTGAATCTAAAATTCAACCATTCTTATATAATCTCATAAAAAGAGTAAATTAGAATAGAAGTTTGTCCATTAACTTCTCGTGTCACATTGGATAGGTGTTATTAGGGGTGTTCAGTCGGTTAACCGACCCGAAATAACATTAACCAAATTAATCGACCTTTCAAAATTTTTAACCGTTAACCGAACTGAATTTTTTTCAAAAAAATTAACCAAACTGAATTTTTTCGGTTAATTCAATCGGTTAACGAATTAACAAAATATTATATGTTTTTATTTTGGTTAAAATTAACCGAATTAACCAAAATATCCGAAATGAATTACTACATAGTTAAAAAGATTACATAATTTTAGTTTTATTTTTAGAATTTTATTTTTATTTATTAAATTATTTGTAATTTTTATGATTAGGTTGGATTGGGTAATTGGGTTGGGTTGGATATTTGGGTTTGGATTGGGTTTAAAGATTGGGTTTAGGTGAATAGTGGGCCTATTTATATATTGTAATTTTATTTATTAATTTTTTCGGTTAAACCGAAAAATTCGGTTAACTGACCGGTTTCAAACTGAATTAACCGTTAACCGAAAAATCACAAAATAATTAACCGACCCCTGACCGAAAAAATTCGGTTAATCGACCGATTAACCAAATTCAGTCAGTTAACCGAATTTTTTCGATTTTACCTGAATTTTGCATACCCCTATGTGTTATTTAAGGAAGGACTTCATTTTATATATAGTAGTATAGATATTATAATATAGTGGCCAAATATGAATATAAAATATATTTAATATATTAATATTTTTATATATCCTACTTATGTTTTAGGTAGATTAATACAAGGGCTGAACAGTCCGTCCAACTCAAATAGGGCTGAATTTGGATAAAGATTTTTGCACTTTGGTCGTATAACTTGTTTCGGAATATTTACAATATTTATTTTATATAAACCTTTTTATTCATCTTTACAAAATTTCAACTTACTAAGTTTATTCGTGAAAAGGGGTCTTGAAAGAATTTTATTGGATAAAATGATATATTTGATATATGATTGGTCATATAATCATCGTTACATAGATATGTTTTATTCAATATCCTTAACAAAAGGTATAAGAGGATTGGCAGAATTAATTCTCTTTTTTTATAGACGAGTAATTGATGGAATTACAAATGAAGTAGGTATTACAAGTTTTTTTGTGGGAGAAAGCAAAAAATGTCTAGGGGGAACCCAAATTAAATTTAAATAAAAAATATTTTTAATTTTAATTATAAAATATCAATAAAAATATACTTTTTAATATTACTATTTTTTAATAGTAAAATGAGTTTTTGGGCAGGCTAGACAGGGTTGAAAATGAACTTGGACTTGAATTTTTTTTTTTAAATCAAACCTTAACTTAACTTGAACTGACACATGATTGTCTCTAATTTTAAGATTCTAATAAATTATTTTATATTTATGCATTGAGTCATTATTATTATTATATTAAAAAGAACTCAAAATTAATTTTTTTTGAACAATCTCATTATTTATTCTGATAATATTTATTCTTTCTGACACAATATATATCTAGATCTACCTAAAGCCTCTCCCCAACTCACAATTAGGAAGATAATGCATTCGAACCCCATGTCTTTCTATATTGACAACAATACTCATGTTAATTAAACTAAGATTGAAAAAAACCTCAAATTAATTAGCTAATTTGTGGAGGAGATCATATGCTACCGCTCAAAGTCTCAGTAGACGACAGAGACATTTGAAAGGAAAATAAATGTTGACCTTTGACTGGACATAGAGGCCTTTGATGCCTTGATAATAAAAATGCCAAAATCCACTTACAAGATTAGATATTTTAGTGTGCTCTCATCTAAAAAAAATGCTTAGGGACTTTATAGAAATGTCTAACTCCCACCTTTAATTTGACTTCAACTCAAAAATAATAAAAAAATAATTGAAGTTTAAAATTAAAATTAAACGAATCGAGATGGTTGAAATTGATTTGCAAGTGTGTAAAATAAATTTGTAGAATTGAAGGATAAAACCATATGATTTAAATTAAGAAACATCAAATTTACTGGATTTAATTTGGTAACTTCAAATTTAGTTATAGTCAATATTTTCTTCATTGCTAAATATATATTTTAATAAAAAACTAAATTGATGAGGCTTAACATTAAAAATGTTCAAACTAAAAATGTTCAAACTAGGCTTACTTCCTAAGTTGAAGTATTGAGCAACATTAATCTATAATAAAACTCAAAAATTAAAAAAGAAGAAGAAAGAAACACATCTAGACAATTACTGTTTATCAGTTTAAGTGGCAAGTAAGATGGTTGGGTCAAAAAATGACAACAATACCTAGTAGTAATAGAGTACATAAACAATTAATTAGTTTGAAGTTTGACCGTGAAACAAACGTATGAGACACAAATTAATCCTACTATCATCTTACTTCTAACTCAAACAAACCAACTTCATTTGTTTGGCTTTTCATACGTCAATTAATTTGTTTCCTTCAAATGTTGTAATGTTTTCATAGCTAGAGTTTTTAGCAGACAATTTGGAAAAACAAAAACAAATTTTCCCGCCCACCAAACGGCCATTTTCAGAGTCCTTGAAGACTATTTTTAGTGGCGTCTCTTTCTTTTTCAGTCTGTTTTGTCACTTTCCGAAGTTAACAGAAACCTTTGTCCTCGTTTCTTAAGCCCACCGTTGCCTATAAAAAGCAAAGCATTTAAAGGCAACCCAATGAAATCCAGATATCCATCTCAAAGTCTTTCTTTTTTCTTTTATGCCAAAAAAAAAAAAAAAACATGGGGAAACTTAGAGATGATCATTGTGATAAAAGCAAAAAACCCAAGAAAAATTCCCATCAAAGTCAAATATATTTCGAGTCCAATGATGGTTAAAGCAAGCAATTCTGAAGAGTTTCGTGCAATTGTTCAAGCACTTACAGGCCAACATTCTGATATGGAAGAGCCTGTCAATGTTGTTACAACAAATACTAAAGCAAAGTTGGATGATCGCAATTTGTTGGATGCATCTCCAGATGATATGTCTTCAATGGAGTTGTTTGATGAAGGGTTTGTTTGGAGAGGTGTTGCAGAGAATTTGTTTGGATTTCAATCTCCTATTTTTTTATGATCAGGGGTGCAGTTTAGTTGAGCTAATTTTAAGCAATTATTTGTACTCGACTATCAATTGAATTTTTTATATTTATTACAAATAAAAAAAGTTTGAAATTCCCATAAGTTGCAGTGTCTCATACTAGAAAAAAAACACAATGAAAGGTTCCATGGCCAAGTCCTAAGTTGTTTTTTTTTTTTTGCATCAGGAACAAGTTCCTCATGCAAAATATTGTACTGGTTTCGTCTTTGTTTCGACAGACTCTCGGATTCGCTAATCTTACCTCTTAGTTCCCGTCATTTTAAGTAAAGGGCTTCACCTCCATCATCACACTGAACTCCAGAGCTCCCACCACGGCCTTCAGCAGACTCGCCAGCACTCGTAATATCTTGCTTGCTTCCACCTGTAATTGCTCTGCCACTGCCATGTGCGAAATCCGGAAACCCTCCGCCGCCACCTCTAGTGCTTACTTCGCTTTGTAGCATGCTAAGACCTGTGCTTCCGCCAGAGCTAATGCCAACCTGACCATGCAAGGCTTCTTCTTGTTGTTGTTGCAGGGCTGAAAACGGTTGCCGAGCGAACAACATTGAGGACCGTGAGGCCATAAGCGATTGCGGCGTTATCGGTTGGGTTTGTTGATGCTGCATGTAGTGTCCGGATCCTGGCTGCATGATATCGCTGGAAGGGAACTACAAGCAATCGACAAAGACAATCAAGAAATCTACAACTTGAATGAGATCAACTGTATGTTAAGGTGTTTAATTTAAGATGCAATGCTCTATTAAATCTTTTGAGGATATAGAAATAGCATTTGTACCTGAGGGTGCACAGCAGGGGGATGGGGCTGAGAATCCGCGATTGCAGCCAAGTACATGAGATTTCGTTGCAACCTTGCTTGGTTCCTAAGCCATTGAGCATCAGATATTGCAAGGCAGGGGAATACCATACAAATTTAGCCGAAAAAGCCAAATCTGATAGATATGAGAATGAAAATCAGGACTACTTACTCAGCACATTCACTCCATTTCCCCGAATTCTGGCTCTCAACAATCTTTAAGATCAACGACTTGTTCTCGTCCAGATACTGCATGCCAACACGCAATATAAAGAGTTTTTCTTAGACTTCAATAAAAAACCACAAATAGATTCACAAGTGTTAGCATGTCTGATAACCTCATTTAACTAACACTCCTCTAACATTACTTAACAAAAAGTAACTGCAAATTGAAGACAGTCCTTGTACTAACGGTCATCAAACAAAAGGAGAAAAATGATCGTAGCTTTTACAAGCAACAAAAAAGAAGATTATAGCCTCCAGTAGTAATCTTTCACTAATCAAAGAAGAAATGACTACAAGAGAATAAAAATACTCTATGACATACATAGACACATACAGATCAAAAAACAAATAAGAGAAAATAAAGAAAAGGGGAGGACCTGTTGAATATGATCAGTAGTGACATTGTTGGGATAATAAGCTGAAACCATTGGCTGCATCTGCATCAGGTGCTGCTGCATTTTTCTTTCTCTATATTCAAACGCAAACGCTCTCTCACAAAGAAAATAAAATGAAGTAGTGTGTGTAAATATTTCTTTCTTTCTCTTTTTCTATGCAAATAATTAAAGATCTCACTGCAAAAGAGAGTGAGCTGCAAGAGTAGAATCACAGCAAAAATAATGCAAAAAAAAGGTGACAAACTAAACTCATGAAGAAAGAGCTTTTCCTACTCAGCTCTTTGAAACACTCTTCCTCTCTCCCTGTTGGGAAGAAAAAAGGGTTTGGATTTTTGGGTATTTATTGCTTCCTTTTGCAATCTTTTTTTTTCTGTCTGTAAGAGAGAATCACGTGATAAGGCAATGTTAAGTTATTACAAAACACGAATACAGTAGACATATATAAAATATAGTATGATAGAAGTATAAAACATGAATGATCAGAAAGTGAGAAAGAAAAAAAAAAAAAAAAAAAGACAGAGCCGTGCAGGAAAAGGAACAGAGGGAAAAGCAAAGGTCCTTGCACTTGCAGTTGTTGCAGGCAGTAAATTTGGAGTAACAAAGAAAAAGGAAAATTATTTGTTTATTACATTCGTACATGACGAATTCTGTCTCTCTGTTTTGGTGTCACATGCCGTCTGCTAATCTTGTCCACTCCCCTATATAGTAACTCTCTGAATTAAGGAGATGTTAGATTTTAAAGAAGTTATTATGGTGATAAGGTCAAAGTGAGGTGACCCACAATCTTATCATGAACACAAACCAAAAAGCCTAGTGGGTTGTACTGTAGAAATATGTTGGGTAGTATTGGCAGTTCAGCTTTGAAGCCTTTGTCTGTGGGGCATCAAATCACTGAACCCATATAACTCTCTCTAACGTTAACAATTATTACTCACCTTTGTTTCTGGGTTGGGTGTCACACTTTTTCTGGAAATACTTTCTTTATCAGTTCTTGTATTATTAAATTATATATGAATATATCATATTTTAAAATAATTTAAAAATATACATGAGAATGTAAATATTTATTTTACCAAAACTTATAAAAAAGTAATATGAAGATTTTAATTTTGTTAAATTTATTTTTGAAGAGATGGTTTTTAAGGAAATTTAAGGATGCTCCCAGATGCCCTAACATGATGGGTGGTTAGGGTCTCGTTGAAATTTTTTTTCTGTACTCCCCAAATTCCAACCCCTTTTTTTCTTTTTTTAGTTTTTCTTATAAAAAAAAAATCTTGTGAAAGGATCTTAAATTATGCTTCTCAAGAGAAAATAACAGGAGAAATTTTTGTATGAGTTATGAAAGAAAAAATTATTTAAACTAATATTAAATTGGGTTGAAATTTGCTTTAAATTTATTCCTATAGAAAATTTTAAACTAATAATTAAAATGGTTATGAAAGAATATATATATTTTAAATTAATATCTAACCTTAAACACTGGAAATTTTTTTTATAACAAAAATAGAGACAAAATTAATACCCCAGAGCGTATTTATCCCAATGTTAATAAAACGATGCGTATTATTGGGAAATCGTCGCGACTACTACAACCATCATTGTCATCATTGCAACCCTAACCCTAGGCACATTTAAGTAACCATTGCTTCAACCAAGGACACCAGAGGTAAGATCTGAAACATTCCTCTTCCTTTCCTTTGTCCATCAAATTTCTCATGATAGGAAATTCTATTGTGTCGCCTATGCATTCGGAAAATAAAAGACACACCAAATTTTCTAATGTTGTATAACTTGAAATTTTATATATATATATATATATATATTTCGACCGCATTATACTTTGCTGCTTCCAAACATATGTTTATATGCCATCCAAATGCTTGTTAAACTATGACAAAATGACATATGGATGATTGTTTCCAGACTGAATGAGTGTAAACCTAATCACGGATTGAATTATTTAAAATTGAGAGGGTTTGAAAAAAAATTTAAATTTTAAAAATAGACTTAAACAAAAAATGAGATTCATTTTTTAAATAGGTTAGATCTTAAATAAAATTTTTTGACTTAGGCTCAGCTCGGCTAAAATTGCATAGCTAATTCCCTTATACCCCCACTACAACAAAACAGTCCTATAGCGACACATTTTTTGACATAAGACGACGCAAAAAAGGTTGCCATAGGTTCAGCGACGCTTCTCCCGACGCTTCCAAAATAGTCGTATATAATGGGGTTGGTATATGCATTGCGACGCTTTTGAAAAAGCGTCGCTATAAGTCAACATAAACCGACGTTTATTTATGTGTTGAGAAAAGTTTAGTCAATACCGACCTTTTAGAAAAGTTGGGGAAGGCCTAGTCAAGTACAACCTTTGGAGAAAGGTTGCCAAATACCTATTTAAGATAACATTAAAAAGGTTGGTATAGACTAGTCTAATATAACCTTTTAAAGAAAGTTGGGATAAAATTTGTCTAAGGCAACATTTAAAAATAGTCGCGATAAACCTTGTCTAATGCAACCTTTAAAAAAGATTGGGATAGAATAGTCTAAGGCAACTTTAAATACGTTGGTATAGACCATTCCTAAGGCAACCTTTTGAAAAAGTTGGAATAGACCTTCTCTAAGACAATCTTTTAAAAAGTTGGGATAGACCTGTCTAAGGCAACCTTTTAAAAATGTTAGGATAGACCTTGTCTAAAACAACTTTTAAAAAAGGTTGGTATAAATTAGCCTAAGGTAACCTTAAAAAGGTTGGGAAAGGTCTTCTCTAAGGCAACTTTTAGAAAACGTTGGTATTGACATGTCCAAGACAAAGTTAAAAATGTCGGGATAAACCCTTTTACAGCAACCCTAAAAAGGTTAGGATAGACATTTTCCAAGGCAAGTGAAAAAAAGTTGAAAGAAACCCGTCTAAGGCATCCTTAAAAAGGTTAAGGCAAACCTATCTAAAACAAACTTAAAAAGGTTAGGATAGATCTTTTTCTCATGTCGATTTTTTTTACGATATTTTTTCTGATTTTTAAAAGCCTATTTTAGTGAAATATGAGCAAATTTGTATGAATTGAGTTTCGATGAGTCAATATTAATTGAACAATTAATTAACATAAAAATAATCATATAAATACAAAATTATCATTAAATAATGTAGTTAGTAATTTATATACAAAATCCTAATAGAAGTAGTCAACAAGTTGCAAGCATGTTGTCAACCTATTTCACATGACATCAAAAAATTATACAAAATCCTAGTAGAAGCAGTCAACACGTTGCAAACATGTTGTCAACTTGATTCCCATGATATCAAAAAATTATACAAAATCCTAACGAAGCAGTCAATACGTTGCAAACATGTTGTCAACTTGATTCCCATGACACCAAAAATTATGGGACAATCGCATTCATAAACCACTATTAACATATATATAATACATAATATGCAAGAATCATTCATCATCATCCGAATCAAGGCTTTATCATCAAGTCCGCTACTCAAATTCAACGCAAAAATAGCAATGTACATTTTCTATTTATACGAGTTAAATGAGAAACAACATGAACACATGGGAAGACTATTAATATTAACCAAAGAACCATAACTTGAAGCTAAATAAAGAATTTTCAGCAAGACATCCAAGAAATAATAGTTGAGCAAGCAATGAGGACATTAAATAAGAACCTAGCATTCAATTACAACGACCAATGTCTATTAAACCATTAACAAAGTTGTTGACAATATAGTTATAAAATAGTGACCTTAATATGTTTACTATGAAAACCTTGGAACTTACTTGACATTCCTTTGCCATACACTCATCGATGAGAGCCTTATACTTTTATCACGAGCATCCATCATATCCATGAACTTTGCCTCTCGAATTTCAGTTAATTTCATAAATCTTTCTTCGCCTCATTATCAACGAGCTTCTCGCTCATGGCTTCCGTCTGAAATCGAGATTCGCTTCCTCGAGTAGAGTTTTCTCTCGATCGCTTGTTCGGCTTGAATTGTTTGTATTTGCTCGACATGTTTAGCGCTCATCTCTTCAATCAATGTCTTGATGGTGATGTAGATTGGCTTCCTCGGGATGACCCATAGCCAAACAACCTAGATTTGGTCATCCCGTCCATACCCCAACATTATTCCATCCTTTTCGGGCCAAACAATTGTGTATAAACCTCATTTTCTAATGCAATATTATCTTGAGGTGTGAAAGAACTCTCGGTGTTGGCATAGAGTCTTTAACCATCTTGCATGCTTAATCCTATAGTTCTCTTTAATTAGAAAAATCTATTTTGAAAAAAATTGATGTCAAAATAAATATAAATAAATAATACCCATTTGTTTCTTACATAAACTTGTTCTCACGCTGATGCTCAATTTGTCACTCCCATCTTTGCAAAATGTTGAAATCTAAACCGCTCCAAGCGAGGTTCACGGCCTTCCTTCTCACCTATTATACAACAAAAAATAATTGTTAACAATATTCAGCAATGAGCGCATAATAATTAATATAAGTTACATATTGATTAATATGTAATACTTACAAACTGTGCATTTAGGGTCGCATATCCTATCCTACCAGCAGTGTGTGCATAACGCACCTTTGTTCGGGATTCTTTGGCCTTTTCTGATTGTGCCTATTTGTTTAAATTAATGAGAAAAAATATGAGTGTAATAGGAAAACTAAGTTCATTATGCCTCATTTAACAAATCAAGCATTTATGCACCCCCTACTTTAATGATACCGTAAGTGGAAGCAGGAAAAATGAGACATTTAGTCAAATAAAAGTGTATACCGCAGCTTGCGGTGTTCTCCATTGCTCCACTAGCCACTTCCATTGATCAGCGTGCACACCAGGAGGATTGTTTTCGTATATTTCTTCAATCGTTCGACCTTCTTGGACCATCTCTTTGTAGTATCTAGTTTTCAAAGTCGATTTAAACTCTTTCCGGAGTTTTCCAACATGTGAGAGGATGTCAGAGTCCTCCACCTTACCTTGGAGATCAAACTTTTCCTACACATATAACAAAATAATGTAACAATTACTCATTACATACGATTTCAAATAATTCAAAATTATTGCAATATATTAAATTAGAAAATGATTATGTACTACATACATGAACGATTCTCAATATGTTTTCCAACACATATTTAGAAAGATGTTTCCAATGTTTTGTATTCAAAGGATAGATAGAACCAGTCCTTGAAATTGTACCGAGAAATTCACCAATTTGACGCTTCCTTCCCAATAGGTGGCCATATTGGTTGGCATCTACTACTATCTGAGTTCAGTTCAAGATTCCATATATCTTTCATGTTTGTAGGCCCTCTCTTTCTCTTAGTACCCTTAGTAGCCTCATCAAAAGTGACAATTATATTTTGATATGAAAATTGAAAAAAAATATGTATCAATTTGAAAAAAATAAATATGATGCATGAGCAAATTGTGAATATGGTAAAAAAAAGAACAAAAACCAATCTTAATTATACAGAAGCATAATAAAAGATGTTATTTATAATAAAAAATACATAAACAAGTTTCTTTTATGCTATTACCTGTAATGTGGAAGTGCCTCAAATTGGGCTAAAGTCAGAGAAGCATCAAAATTATTTATGTAAGAGAAGGGTTTTTGAACAATAACAAAAATTCTTTCTATTTGTTCAAATAACCAATAATTTCATAGCTAAAAAAAAGTGACAAAAGAAAAAAAAAAAGAAGAGCAGTGAGAAAAAGAAAAAAAATTTTGGCTCAACCTACACCTCATAAGAAAATTACATAAATGAAAACAAGAACCACCTACATAAGATACATAAGATACATAAGAGCAGAAGGTTAATTAACAAATAATTAATAAAATATATTAATACGATATATGTATATATGCTCAGACCAAATTTGGCTCGACATACACCTCAAAATTTCAAAAAGCAGTGAGAAAAGAAAAAAAAAGAAGAAGAGCAGTGACAAAAAGAAAACAAAAAGAAAAAAAAGCAGTGACAAAATGGTAACAAATATAAAAAAAATGGTAACAAAATGGTAACGAAGAGGAATCTATGAAGGAAATTAAAAAAAAAAAGAACCCGTCTTTAAAACCAGAGAAATAAGGCGTGAGAAGGCAAAGGTACCAGGTAAAGTTGCAGTCTTCGCTACATTGATTGAGTTGGAGTTCCATCTCCTGTACTTTGACTATCGGTAGCAGCAGTTTCGAAGGTGTTCGAACCTGTCGAAGAACCCCTCGAAGAGAATCGTACACCTTTTAATGTGCGCCCTTTGCGAATCATTTTCCTAGAAACAAAGTGGTGCTGGTTAAAGATGAAGTAAGCAGCAGAGGAAGGAAAAAGTCATGGGTTTTGAGGAGGAAAACCGGGAAAATATGAATTTTCAACCGGGAAAAATTTGGAGCAAGGGTTTCTTCTTTATTTACTTACCTGTTCTTTTACCGTGTAGGGCTTGGATGGCAATTTCAAAGTGAAGAGATGGAGAATTGGCTTTTATATATTTTCCAATATATGTACTGCACTTTATTAAAAAGCATGGCCAAAATAAACAGTCCAAAAAGACCAAATGAAGCCCAAAAAAGAAAACAAAAAAAAAAACAGCCCAAATTGTCTCTGCTCTAATTACATATATAGCATGAGAAAAGTGTATAGACTAAAATTGACTAATTTAAAAAGTCTAGGATTAAAATTGAAAAAATTAAAGTACAGGTCCTAAATTCATACCTTTTACAAAATAGACGAACTAACAGTGAATTTAACTAGAAGTGAACTTCATGCGACCCACATATATGACAGCAAATGCATGCTATATGCATGAATTTGATGATGACACACATGAGCATAATTTTTAAACACATACATAATAAATTAACAACAATTTTAATTTATGAAACTGATTATAATGTTTGTTTTTTTACAAGGAAAAATACTGAATGTGCCACGCATGACCTATATTGTGGAGTCATAAACACCATCTCTTCTAGATAAAATCCATTCTCCTTGTGGACCCAAAGCATCAAATAAACTTGAAAGCAAAAGGCATATTATTTAAAGGACATGTTTTTTTTTCCCTCCCACATCCAAAGAAAAATCAAGAGTTTAACCAATTCGACACTAATGAAATATAATAACAAGGAAAGCTAATTCAAGATGGGAAAAATGGAAGGAGATCTGCATGATAAACTTACGAATTTTCATCTCTGCAATTCGAAAGATTAAGAGAATTTGCCTTAGCAAGATATCCGGATCAAGTGAGTATTCTTCTGCAGCAGATAATGGAGGCCCACCTATGTCACCAAAACCAAGCATCTTAGCACAATTCCAACCACCTCGGGCTTGAGCAATTTTTCCCATTGTTCTGGCGTCTCGGTCCGGATCTTTCATCGTGGACATGAAAGCGGGATCCAAATATGTATCTAAGTAACTTGAGTTTCGAAAAATAAACAATTTTTGACATGGTTAATTAATGACTTGAAATTGAAATAGACCATGATCATTTATCGTAATCAAAAGAACCATGACAATTTAAAGAGAAGACTTGAAAGCTGACATAAAACTACATGTCATCTCCACAGAGCAATGGTATGTTACATTTCGCGAATTCTAATTCTATGAAAAAAAACATAATTAAAATAATAACAAGATTTACTTCTTGCTTTAATAATATATTCCTCAAAACCTATCAAATCCACAAATATGGGGAAAAAAACAAATTCCATGTCTTATCACAGAATGTAACAAGTACAAGCATCCATATATGGCAACAAATAAAATGAACTACTCTGTTTATAAGTTGCTATCACAAGGAACAGCTTTGATGGAATTCAAATTGTTGATATGTTACACTGAAAAACATTTAGTCTCTAAGAGCCTCTTAAACCACAAATGCATAAGGTTGAAATATGGATACACCTATATTCTAATATTTGTACAGGGACTGACCTTTGTACCAAACCTACATCACTAGCAGAATAATGAGATTGATTGATTCCATTTTAATTATGATGTGTCTCAAAATATTCAGCAGAATTTGAGCTGTCATAACCAAAACCTGCAAGAAAGTCGTCAAATGATCGAAACTTATGGACAAATAGACAAGAGTCATATATGCAAATGAATATTCACAAGACTCAAAAGAAATAACCATTTTGAGGATATCTATGCTAGACGACCTACTAAAGATTGTTCAATTACATACAGATAGACAAGAATTTAGCAGCTCATAATATAGCGTACTGCATTGTGCTTTAGTGCCGACTAACATTACAATAAGGAAATTACTTGGAACATTAGAAAAGCCAAATGACAGTAAAGCAGAAATTTTCACAAATGGAAAAAGCCGATATGCATTAGAACTTAAAAACTTATATTCTCTCTTTTCTTAAATAGAAATATAATACTAACAAAATGTCTCCAAATATAAAAATGAACATACATAGATGTCAATATAATATGAATGTCATCTTCAGCTAAGTGCTCTGTTTCTTCAGGGCAATTCATACTGCATTAAATATATCAATTACTCAAAATATTTGCACTTCAAACATCGTTCTTGTTCAAATTAAAAATAAAATTATTAAGTTACAATATGATGATCACATTGCGGATATTCATCATCTTCTACGGGGGTTTCAGAGCTTAGATTGAACAAATCTCTTGGCTTTATTCCAATAACATGGAGCCATCCTTCATTCTTGCCATCCTCGACATAAAATACTTGTTTCGCTTGAGAAGCCAATATGTATGGATCGTCTGAGTCACGATTCCCTGTATGGATAAGCTCTGAAAATTTTACCATAATAAAACCATTTGCATCCTTCTTCATACTTTTAGGAGATTTAATATTCACCCAATCACATCTAAGCATGATAACCCAAAACCTATCATAATAGTTTAGCTCGATAATTTCAATACAATTGCCATAATAGTTTATACCGTCAGCAAAAACCATCACGCCACTGTTTTGAGTCTTACGATGTTGCTCAAGTTTTTTAGTGTGGACCCTAAAACCATTAATTATAAGCCCATCATATGTGGAAACCACCTTATGCGGTCCTCGAGCAAGAGCAATTACATCAGCATCAACTTGTTCAACTTCCATCTTTGGAATCTAGCCATATAGTAAGAAATCAATTACCTCTTATTCTATGATCAAATTTCTACAATATTCCCTCATTACATAAATAATACAATAAATTATTTTAATAGTGACAATTTACCTGTTTCGTAATCCATATTGGGAACTTTTCAACCAACCATTTGTCCTCGACGCGTTTACTAATTTGAATGCCACCATAAACAAATTTCTTCAGGACTCCAAAAATTCTCTATATATCATATATTCAAGATATTGGAAAAATGTTGTCAAAATGTATACAAATTATGTGATAAATTTATTTGTCTATTGGTTAAGAAAAGAATCTAATGACAAGATTTTCCTCAGGAAACTCACTGACGGTAAGGCGATAACTTATCACTATGCAATAGAAAATAGCGGTTTGCTTGTGCAAGAGATCGCGTGTCCAATATCTTCGTGTTCATGTTGCCAATTTGACGTCCTCCAGAAGAGAAAATGTACCGTTTTTGAATATTCCCATCATTCCTCGGAGGACGGGAAAATATAGTCTCAACATCAGAAAAATAACGGGAGCAAAATGTAAGACATTCTGAAACTATATACCCTTCAGCAATGGAACCTTCGGGATAAGCTCTATTTCGCACTGACGCTTTCAATCCCATAAGATACCTACATCACATATATTTTTTTTACATACTTATTATATTATATATTAAAATATAAAAAAATAATATTCTGAAATATTATTGGTATATTTCATGTACCTTTCATTGGGTACATCCACCGGTATTGAACAGGTCCACCAAGCTTAGCCTCCATCGGCAAATGAATAATCAAATGAATCATGATGGTGAAGAAACTTGGAGGAAATATTTTCTCCATTTCACAAAGTGTTAATACGACTTGGCTTTGAAGTTGATCAAGTTCTTGTGGATCGAGACTTTTTGCACATAATCTCTTGAAGAAATCTGATAGATTTGTAATAACACTTAACACCTTCTTTTCTACAACTCCTCTTACGCATATAGGAAGCAAATCTTGCATGAGAATGTGACCGTCATGACTTTTAAGGTTGCTGAACTTGTGCCCTTTCAAATTCATGCATCGAGAAATGTTTGATGCATAACCATCGGGTACCTTCAAGTTCTTCACAATGGAAAGAAATATATCTCTTTCCTTGGATGCAAGAGTGTAACACGCTTGCGGTAGGTACTCTTTCCCGTTTCTTATTTTTGGATGGAGATGACTTCGGATGCCCATATCTTGTAGGTCCTTGCGTGCCTTGATATTATCTTTACCACCACGTGAGAGATTAAGAAGGGTGCCAACGACATTGTCACATACGTTCTTCTCGATGTGCATGACATCCAAGTTATGTCGAAGTAAATTGTAACGCCAATAAGGCAAGTCGAAAAATATGCTCCTCTTCTTCCATAAAGTCTCGTCTTGATTTATGAGATTTTCTTCATCACCTTCTACAACCAATTCTTCAAAGTTGTTAAACAAATCACACCCCTCGTCTACATCAAGTTCTACCGACCTTTCATCTATTTCTTCTCTGTCCCTCTTTCGAGCTTTTCCATAAATAAAATTGACACCTTCAACTTCCCTTAAGATATCTTCCCGGATCGTGGTATAGGAGCTACCTCATACTCTATAGTGCCATCGAATTCACGACTTTATTTTCGAAATGGGTGTTCAGCTGATAACCATCGACGATGACCCATATAATAGAACTTCCGACCGTAACGTAGCCATCGAGATTTAGTTTTTTCAGCACATACTGGGCAAGCAACCCGACCTTTTGTACTCCACCCTGAAAGATTAGCGTAAGCTGGGAAATCATTGATTGTCCAAAGAAGACAAGCCCGTAAAGTGAAAGATTCAAAATCTGATGAATCAAAAGCATCAACTCCTGTCCACAATTGCTTCAACTCTTTAATTAAAGGCTGCATGTAGACATCAATGTCATTGCCAGGTCCTTTTTCACCAGGGATAACCATTGAGAGTATCATTGATGATTGTTTCATGCATGCCCAAGGTTCCAAATTATAAGGAATAAGAAGTACGGGCCATGTACTATGACTTGTACTCATTGTTCGGAATGGATTAAATCCATCGCTAGCCAAACCTAGCCTAACATTGCGAGGATCAGATGCAAAATCAGGAAACCTCTTATCAAACGCATCCCAGGCAGAACCATCGGCTGGATGCCTCAATATACCATCTTTGGTTCGTCCTTCTTTATGCCATCTCATGGATTGTGATGTCTTGGAGGATTGAAATAATCTTTTAAGTCTAAGAATCAAAGAAAAGTACCGCAATACCTTGGCAGGCTTAGGACGGCGACAATTACCATCAACTTGTTCATCTACATCCAACTTATTAGAAGATTGCCACCTTGAGCTTTTACAGACATCACAACTGATCTTTTTACTAGCATCTCCCTAGTATAACATACAATCATTCGGGCATGCATCAATCTTGACATACCCAAGATTTAGTGCAGAAATATTTTTCTTCGCTTCATAGTATGTAGTCGGGATTGTGTTTCCATCTGGAAATGCCTCATTTAAAAACTCCAATAAGCATGTCAAAGATTTTGCTGACCATCCAAAAAGTGCTTTGAAGTGGTAAAGACGAAGAAGGAATGAGATGCGTGAGAACTTGACACAACCGGGATAGAGCGGGATCTCACAATCATCTAGAAGATTAGTTGCTCTCTCCGTAGTCCTTTGGGCCTCATTAACATCATACTCCCGACCATTATTTTGAAACTCGCTTGAAACTCCATCAAAACTTTCATTGAGAGTTGGGATGTTGATACCTAAAGCATCCGTTATGAGATCTCTTAAATCAGCTTCGTTGTCTTGTGACAACATACAAATTGACGGAGAAGTTCTCACTGTTTGGTCGGTTTGCACCGATGTTCTTTCAATGGATTCTCCATGAAAAATCCAATGCCTGTATTCTTTTACTATACCATGAAAACGAAGATGCTCACCCACAATATGTGGTTCGTGCAATATCCTATTATTGCAACGATGGCACGGACAATATATTTTTCCATTAGAAAGTGATTTTCCAATTGCAAATGATAGAAATCTTTCTAGTCCAGCTAGGTGATTGGAGCTAAATCTTGGAGCGTCCATCCAACTTTTATCAACCATCTGTTAAAGTAATTAATATTAAAATAGAGTATCTAATGCCTAATCCTAAGGTTCATGTGTGGAAATAGATGAGCTTTCTAGTGAACTAACAGCAACCAAAACTACCTAATTTATCCATAAATAAAATAACTAATTTAAATATTAAAATAAATAAAATTTATCTTTATGACGATTAAATAATATTAAAATTTATGATAAATAATATCTAAATTCCTAAATAAAATAGTCCAAAATACAAAGATAGAAAAATTTGAACCTAAATAAGAAAGACCAAAAAAAGAAGGAAAAGAAAAGGTTAACTAACCTTCTGGTTATATCAAACTGGTAAATCCAATGTCACGTATATCTCACTTATAGTAAAAAGGTATATGCTTCGGGATCTTTAATTTAGCCTGACAAGTTCACAAAAATGAAACCATCAACAATAGAGCACAAAAAAACTTTATATGAGGCAAGCTCAATGGACATGCATTTTCACTAAATTACAGCAAAATAGCATAAGATAATAGATGACTACTGGTTTCTTTTTTACAAAGAACCCTCATTTTTTTACAAAGAACCCAACAATACATAGAAACAAAGAACCCTCATTTCTACAATCTTGCCACTTTGTATCCAAGGTGACGGGGCAACATAGGCTGTTGTACCACACAACTTAAGCGTTCCTGATATCTTTGGTAACTCTCCCAAAAGACAGAAAAGTAAACTAGACTTGCCAGAGCCGACCATACCATAAACAGCAACACTCATGCCATGGGAAATTTTCAAGTTTATATCATTTAGTGTTGCAGTCGGGGATGACATATCCCATGAGAAGTTACCATCAGCAATCTCGATCACTGTATTGGAACTACCACTGGTTAGCTTCTCTATAGCATCAGGCTGCAAGTCATCGAGCCGGAGGAATGCAGCAATGGTATACACAAACACTTGTTCGAACACCAGAAAAAAGAAAAAAGAACAATAGCGCTAAAAGCTGAAGGCAGTAGATTGGCCCCTGAAGAATCCTGAATGTTATGAAATTTCATAACCAACAGTATGCTGCAATTCGATCAAGTGACACCTTTGTTTGAGCTATCATTGAGATTGTGTCAGGAAGGCAGTAGATTGGCCCCTGAAGAATCCTGAATGTTGCGAGTGCAGATAGGATCTTCCCTGACTCAAGTGGGACTCCTAAGAACATACAAGCACCAAAAGTGGCTACAGACACAAAGGATGGTGCAACCCAAAAAACGAAAGCAGTCATGGCATTTGTATAAACAAATCGTTTTAACCATCCTTCCTCGACGCTCCTGAGCTCGACAAGCTTGGAGAGGAACTTCATTTCCCACCCCTGCAGTTTAAGAATCCTCATATTCCTCAAAATTTCAGATGTTGCCTTCATCCTTGTATCTTTTGATTCCATTAACTTATCCTGAAACTTCTCCAAGATTTTCCCCAAAGGAATATTCGCCAACATAACAAGTACAAGAGTAACGAAAGCGGCAATGGATGCAAGCCCGTGGTCTTATACAAGATCAACAAGGCCAAAGCAACTTGAAAACTACAATCCATGGATCATGCATGTACCAACTAAAGTCACCCACCCTTCTCGCATCAACATCATGAAATTGATGATCTCCCCAATTGGTATGGCTCGCTCGATCGCACGAAAGGGTTAACCCTTGTTATATATCATTGCTATCAATACGACCCTCTGTCTAAGTCCAACTTGTTGCAACTTAAAGACCAGCCTACTCGAGACAAGTACTCCACTAGCTTGGCAACAAAGAAAGCGACAACTAGAAGATAGCCTCACTTTAAATTCCCTTTGCCCATTCGAGATCTTTGAGCGAAAGTGTCGATGAGGTATGGGCCAATATATGAAACCACCGTATAATGTAAATGCAAACAAAGCGGTCAAAGAATATCTTTCCAAGTCGAAAGAAAAGTGCCTTCACCGACTTAAGTGAGGTAACACCATTCCCTCACTATCACCGATTCAAGCTGTTTTAAATTTTGGAAAAGCCCCAATAACACTATCATGGCTATCTAGTGAGGAACATCCTCAAGGTCTAATGGTTTCAGATTGCCGGTGACAATGAGAGGCCCCATCCAAGAAAATGTAAGAATCTTTGAAAATACCAAAGATTTGAATATAGGGTTATAGTATCACCCCTTTTTCCTTACTCAACTCTACACCATTCGACACTAGAATCTTCATTTAAAAGGGGTTCCTCAAGGAGGGTATCTTCACCCTCATTTTTTACAAAGAACCCAATAATGCATAGAAACAAACCAGTAACAACAGACAAGACATCATATACTAAATACTGGCTTGGGAAAGAAACATGTTTTTTGAAGAGAACAATGTCTATATCAAGAAAATAACATGAAATTGAAAAGTAAAAACCCCATCAAATTCTCAACACAACAGGGAACCTCTTTTGTTCTCCAGGATTGGAGAATTGACAATGCATGTAAACACATATTGCACATGCACACAGCAGTTCCATTTTACATGCCTACGGTAATACCAAATTAAATAATGTTCTTTGTAACCAAAGGGTTAAGAATGCAGATCACCTGAGATAAGAAAACAACTGCTACCAGTATATATATCAGTACTAATGTCCCACAACACACCTCAATAATGGCAACAAAGGACGCAGCTATGACTGCAAGAGCATCTCCAGCGTTAAAACGTGGTCTTCCCCTTTGAAATGGATACGAAAACCTTATCCTGTATATGCAGCAAACCAAAGATTCAGCTAACCTCTAACCGTCATATATTATATGAAATTTGTTAATGAACAAAGTACTTACTGGACCTTGATTTTGGGTTTTGATTAGGGGAAAGAGATTAAGGGAAAGGAGGAGAAAAGGGGGGTTTTGATTTCGGGTATGGGGTTTTGTATTTTTTTTTCAATAACAGGAAAAAAACTCTAAGGGGATTACAAATTACAAAAGAAGATCATGAAAGACAGAAATGACAAAACAGCAAAAATCCCAAAAAATTCGAACGCATTTTGAAACTAAAATCCAAATTTTCAATAAAATAATCCCCTTTTCTTCACATTTTTGAACCAAGCAGCATAGAAGAAAACAAAGAGAAAGCTTCTTGACTTCACCTTACCTTGGGAAATCGAGATATGGTGAGGATGGATCGGAGAGTACAATCAACTCCGAAAGAAACGCTTGCGTTTTAGGGGTGGGTTGTTTAATCTGATTTTGGGATTTAGATTTGTTTCAAAGTCCATGATTCAAATTTCTAATGGGATAACTTTAGAAATCAACTCCTTCGACTGAAATGACTAAAACCAGTAGCCCAATAGTGAATTTAATTTAGAAATCAACATTAGAAAAGCAATTCACTTAATTGTCCACTAAATTAAGGGTGAACTATATAAAGTTGACATCTTATCATTTTCAACATCAAATTTCAAAAAGTGGTCATTAAATTATTTGAAATTAAATCATTTAATTAATAATAATTTTTATTCAAGTTATTACGTTGTTATATATTTAAAGATCCAACTAGCAAGTTTCAAGTCGTGATTTAATAATCGATGCGATATAGTAATATTTATCAAATATTCAAGTTAATTTAACGATTAATGTCAAAGATAAAAAAAGAAAGTCAGATAGATTTTTGTTTGTAGATTACTGGTGTTCAAAAAAGCTTCATGAAAAACAAGAACTGTAGAAGAGGAGAGCAATATGAGAGCTTTCAATTGGTGCAGCCAGTGCAAATAAAAAAGACTATAGTGATTTTAGCAACTACTGACTTGAATGAAATTTTTTGAAAAATTTAATAACTATTTTGTAACTTTTTAAAGTTAAAATTGATATTAGGTGTGGTTTTGACAACATTACATTAAGTTAAGATATATTTAAAAGAATAAAAAAATAAATTAATCTTTTGATGAAAATTTACACACTAAATATTTCATGAGTAGATGTTAAAATTAAAAATCTTTAAGATGTTCTTAAAAATAAAATTTAAACTCAAATCGATTAGTGTTTTTCATTGCTTTAGAAAAGTTAAGTGGAAGTTAGCATCCTTCCCTAATGAAAGCTTAACTCCAATGACTAATTCACATGCTTCACTTTTCACTTCCACTACGCTGCAACTTCCTCTTTCAGCTTTGTTCTTTCCTAATGATCTTTGCTAATTCAAATTGCATTTTCTCTTAATATAACTTAAATACTTAATTTCTTAGCCCCTTGAAACGCTGTGATGTCCCACTGATTAAAATATCAGAGCATATTCTAAAAACATAAGTCTGATGCTTCCATCTTACACTCTAAACCCTAAATCCATATCACAAAATCCTAAAATGATAAACCCTAAACTTATAAACCATAAACCTTAAAATATAACACTCAAACCTTAAACCCTAAACTCTAAACCCTAAATCTTAAAATATAATCCCGAGCCCCTAAACTTTAAACTTTAAACCCTAAATCCATAATCACAGAATCTAAAAATGATAAACCCTAAACTCATAACCCTAATCCTTAAAATATAACCCTTAAACCTTACACCCTAAACTTTAAACATTAAACCCTAAAATATAATCTCTAACCCCTAAACCTTAAACTCTAAACCTTAAATACATAATCACATACTCCTAAAATGATAAACCCTAAACTCATAAACCTTAAACCCTAAAATATAATTCTTAAGCATTAAACCCTACACTCTAAACCTTAAACCCTAAACTAAATTTAATTTTTGCGATATTTTTATTAAAAACCTTATTCACACTCGAATCTATTAAGTTAATTTTAATTTGAATATATATAATTATTAACAAACTGATGATGTAAAATTTTAAGAAATATCCATATTTTAAATCCAATTTTTTGATGCTACGCATTCAAAAAAAGCCGACTCTTATTCAAGCGTTGCCTTAGGTATACATCTCCCAACCCTTATACAAAGAGTTGGCCAAAGCGTAGTCTATCCCAACACTTAGGAAAGTGTCGCCCCAAAATTGTCGTATTATGACTACACAAAAGGCAACTCTTATTCCGGCGTCGCCTTAGGCAGACATATCCCAACCCTTCTAAAAAGAGTTGGCCAAAGCGTATGTTGGCAAGTCTATCCCAACACTTAGGAAAGTGTTGCCACAAAAACTGTCGTCTTAGGACTATACAAAAGCCAACTCTTATTCAAGCGTTGTCTTAGACATACATATCACAACCCTTATACAAAGAGTTGGCCAAAGCGTATGTTGGAAGTCTATACCAACACTTAGGAAAGTGTCGCCTCAAATGTGTCGTCTTAGGACTAGACAAAGCCAACTTTTATTTAAGTGTTGCCTTAGGCTTGCATATCCCAACCCTTATAAAAGAGTTGTCTAAAGCATATGTTGACCAGTCTATCCCAACACTTACGAAAGTGTCGCCCTGTAATTGTCGCTATAGGGCTGTTTTGTTGTAGTGCCCCAGTTTTCTTTTCTTTTCTCTACCCAAAGAGAACTCCTAAAGCCAAATCAGCACTTCATTTCTCTCCAGTGCAATCGCCTACAGAACAATGTAGAGGATAAAGTCAATAACTAGGACTAGCATAACATGTAATAGATGGTAACATCAACATATTGCTGTCCCAACTTTTCAGCAGGCAAAGAAAAGTAGCTATTATCTAGGTGCTATCACAAAGTACGCATAGCTTACTGCTTGTTCAAGAACGGAAGTTTTATGGCTAAATCGAGCAGCTATATGTGGAAAAAAGACCTGTTACTATGATCAATGATTAGGTGCTGCAACAAAACTATGAGAAGTGGAGTGCACAATCTGCTGAAGTAAAATCCCTTTAGCAAGCTAAGGACGAACTAGAACTTGCAACAAATTACTTGAGAAGCAAATTTGTGAAGGAAAGTTAAAATCATACTAATTTACAGCTCCATGTTCGTCCCGGATCATTGTAACGGGCAACCAAACAAGTAATTTCGATATCGTAGAATTTTTTTTTTATTTTTAGTGAATTTAATATATTATATTTTTAAAATTTATTTATATAATTTTTTTTTAAAATTAATATGAGTCAAGGTCAAATTTGAGCAAAAATTAAAAAAAAAAATTTACTCGAGCCCAAATTTATCAAGTAGACCTAAAATTTTGTTATAACCTGGTTATCCCATCATCATCTATAAATGAATGTTTAATCTTTAAATTTGTGATTTTATTTAATACATTTTTATTATCTTCATGCATTTGAAATGAAGTTGTTTGAAAGCGCAGAAACCAAAAGCATCCTTCATAAATCATAGATTACGTTAAATTTGTCAAGCTTGAAAGAGGAGGATGCCTTGATGAAGATGCTTTATTTTTTTATTTTTCTAACTCCAATATTAAATATTGGTTATTTTATATATCTACAGTTATAGATTATTTTCAATAAAAAATTTAATGTGGAAAATCAAAATACCCAAGCGTTCATATTACATCACTGATCACTGCTATAACTCAGGTATATATATTTTTAACGAAAACATCATGTCAAATAAATTAACAAATCAAACGAAAATTGGTAAGATTTAGACTGATTTTTTATGGGTATAATTTCACTTTTGAAAAGTTTAAATTCTACTATTAGTCCCTATACCTTTTTGAAATTATAGATTTAACATTTATACTTTAATTTAATAATTTTAATTTCTACACTTTTTTTAATTTTAAAATTTCAATCTTTTCTAATGACAACTGTTAAATTCATTAGATTTTTGCTATTTCTAAAATCCGATGTGACAAACATATTATCATATGTGTAATGCACTGTCACTTGTTAATATTCACTAAAGTTTCAACTAATGGATTAACAACTATTATTTTTATTAATACTGAAATTTTAAAATTTGAAAAATATAAGAACTTATTCCAATTAAAAATATAGACTAAATCTACATGTACATACATAATACAAGATTAATAATTAAATTTAATCAAATAAATTTAATTACTATAATTCGAGTTAGGACTAAATTTTAAAATTCAAAAATTAATCACGTAGAATACAAAAACTAAATCCAAAACTTCAAAAAAACTACACCGTAAGGGGGAGGTTTAAGAAATGGAAAAAAGAAAAAGTGGGTTGACTTGAATCTTGATTGGGTCAAATTAAAGTAGTGGTCTTGGAAACAGTACAAGTGTATGACCACCAAAAGGAATAAGAAAAAAAACATTCAAAGTTATCGTCCAGCACAAATATTTTTACTTTCACAATAGTTTTCCTACTATAATCTATATTATAAATTATATAGTTTAATGGGTTGTTTGATTATCTGTTTGTATTGATGATGGGTTTTAATATTTTTATGGAACGATTATTAAATAACATTTTTTTGGTCATGTTAAACTATATATATAGAATCAACTAAATAACAAAAATTTTGTGTATTAGTACTCTGTAAAAATTTGAACTTGTCTTTGATTCACTGTAAAACTTAAACTTTGGTTGCTCGTGAAATAATTTGAAGTCGGGTTATGGTTATATCATAAAATTAACATAAAATCGATTTATTATTTTAAAAATGCAATGCAAATCCAACTTGTCATGCATGAGCCATGTACAATTTATATGGTTCACATATATATTGGTAATAAGTGCTAGAATAATACAAGAATTAAATAATGTCAATTAGTGAATTGTTTAACATTAGTTTTGATGAATATCACAACAATTACATTTTTTTTTTTTCCTATGAATTGTTGTGGGTAAAGTTGTATGTTATATAATACATCAATGAGAAAAAATAAAAATAAAAGAAGCTATTGAAAAAATCTTATTTTTGACCAGTTTCATTACTACCGGCCGATGCTGCACCAAATTTCACGACGAACTCAGGAAACGCCGGTGGTGCAAGATGAGGAACACCACCACCACCACCACACCAAGGCCTACGGCATTCATTTCAGTTAAAATGCACCGTCCACGGCTGCGTCCGGGTATATTCGTGCATGGATTTCCGTGGACGGTGGCACCGGACCCCTTGGAAGTGATTGAAGTATAAGATTGTGGTTGAATGAGGGGACTTCATCTAGAGGTCTGGTGGCCAAAACATGTTGAAAGGTCAGCAGCAAAACAATGGCGGAAATGAATGTAACAGTGAAGTTGGTAACTTTAAAAGAAACCATAGTTTTGGGATTATGAAAAGAAGAAATATAATGGAAGAGAGTGAGTTTTGAAAAATTTGATGTTATGGTACATATATTTATACAAGGTTTGTTGATGTTTTAAGTCTTAAAAAGAGGAGGAAAGTCACGGGGATGGAACGCCTAATAAAATACTAAACTACCAAGTCCATATTCACCTTTTAATTTTGGTTTGTGAATCAAAGTTGAAATAGTCAAGTTCATGTGATTTTTATAATGTTGTTTAGACTCGGCAATTCTTACTTAGTCCTAAAATAGGAAATGGCTTGGTAACTAATGTTTTGTGGAGTTGAGTTGATATTTATGAAAAAACCTAAGAAGGATATGCCTTTCAACACAAGGCACAAGCGTAATTGATGTCCACTGAATACTTGTCTCTCTACCAAGTCTTATGTTGTCTCTTCATGGATTCCAGCACGTCAATGATGCTTCTAAAATCCAACAATTCAGGCTTCAAATTGAATTAGAGTGAGGGCATGAGCCATGAGCAAGCTTCACCCTAATACTATCATTCAATTCCTTTTGGAAAGCTTCCATTTAATTTCGCTATAACACTTAAATTTATTGTCTACTAAATTACTTTTTTTTTTTTTTAACAATCACTTGTTTTAAATTTCAATCAAATTAATTCTATTGTTAAAAACAATAAATTTTAGTTAAGATGTTATTTTAATAAAATATTTACTTTTCTATGTAAAAATATGTTATTCGTATTTTATTAATTAAAATTATTTTTAATAAAAAGAATTACAATTATATATTTTATTAAAAACATAACCTAAGTTTCACCAATTAATAATATTATTAATAAATTTGAAAAATTAAAATAAAATAAATATGATCTGAATATGGAATATCGTTATAGGTAATAACAATCACTTGTCTATAATATTTAAAATTTGTAAAAATATAAAGAGATTGTGACAGGTAGACTCCGACCTTAAATTGAAGATTAAATCTAACTTATATTTTAACCAAAATTTTGTTTTGTCCAAATCTATTTCTCAAATCTCATTAGATTGTTGCATATTTTGAGTGTGACTTTGCAAAAAAAAAAAAAAAAGTGATTTTATTTTCTGGTCCAACTGTGATTTGAATTAGGCGGGCGAATTCATTTTGTTTTATTTTATTTTACAGATACAAATGTAAGTGTGTGATTGTGAGCTAGATGGTTTAAAGTTTCGAGGTTAGTAGAACCAAAGACAATAAAGGAAGGCATAGGCGGAACATCCAACAGAAAGAACTGTTTTAGCGAAGGCGGGAGTAAAGGATAATGAAATATAGGAGCCTGAAGCAAAAGCTACGGCCATTGGAATAATAGCCAAGCTTGTCAAGAGTATGGTGTAGTTTGTGTAGAAAGCAAGGACATCAAGCTTCTGTTTAAGTGAACTGTAGAAATGGAGACTCATGGATACGTTGGAGAAGCTAAAGGCTAAAACGTTTGCTATAACAGATACCCTGAAAGCAAACTTGTGGCTTAGAATCCGCATTCCCGCAATTGGGCCATCACCTACGTACCCACCAGGCATAGTGAAACCTGCTGCAAACGACACTGTTGCAATGATTATTACCGGTAAATTGGTGCTGGCTATTTGCTGAACTTGGCTGAAGTTAAGGTTTCTGAATTTAGCATATTCTTCGCCTACTAAATCTTGTACGTCAATTGCAGTCGCAGGCTCTAATTTTCTCTCTGATTGTTGTGTCTCGGCCTGTTCTTTTTTTCTTGCCTTATCTCCTCCTGTTTTTTTACCATTTCTGTTGATTGCAAGTTCCAAACTTTCTAGGCCTTCATAGATTGCAACAAACGTCGTGATCCACCACTGCAAGTTTAGAAATAGAATTTCAGTATCAGTAGTAGGGTGCAAAATATTGGAGCAGGACCCAAAATTTGAGGTCATGTCATACCTTGAAGATGAAATTTTGTTCTTGCATGAAATATCGATAACGGTGTGACCAGCTGAGTTTGCGATTGCCTTGTCTACCCGAACATCTTCGATCATAGATTTGAAGATCTTACCATGATGTCCTCGCAAAACGGCAAGGTGCAAAGCAGTGTTACCTTCATTATCTTGCTAATTTATAAAGCCCTTGTGAGTCAGATGGTTTGCAAGAATGAAATTGACCGAATAACAGATGCATGTAAGACATTCATTTTGTTCCTACCCCGATGGAGTAATCTGGAGCCACGTTCAAGATAGGTTTAGCAATTCGGTCATGTCGCTTATCCGCAGCGATAAAGAGTGGGGACTCCCCCACATTATTTGTTAGAAGAGCTAACTCCGAATCTCTTCTAATCAACAAATTCACTATCTCCTCATGACCATTTCTTACTGCATCATGAAGTGCAGTATCATGGTTCTTATTCACAACCCTTATCAGTTTTTCTCCCGCTTCGATTTTGCCACCACTCATATGGTTTATAAGGACTTGACATATTTCTGAACTCCCCATCCTTGCTGCAATGTGCAGTGGAGTGTTGCCTTTTGAGTTCTTTTGATGCAGAAGTTGCTCTGCGGATGCAACATGAACGATGTTGTCTCCCTGCGGTGTCACTTGGAGAAGAACAAATCTTGAGTCTGAGCTTGCCAAGTCCCTCATGGAAGCTACGTCACCTTTTATTACAGCTCGATACAGTTTAGGATCCATTTCCTTGTGTTGTTTTTAGTGTGTGTTACAAGTTACAACACAAAATTCACATAAATGAAAATAATAAGAAGATACACGGATAGAGAGAATGACAGAGGATGCAATAATATAGAGAGAGATGAATTTTAGATTTGCTTTCATTGATGGCAAGAATGAATTCTTTCCTTGTCATCTTATTTACACAATTACATGTGCATCATATTGGTATATTTTGTTACAAAACTATACCTTTGTCTCTGTGACAGTTACTTTTTCACCCTTTTATTCGTGTCCATTATCAACAAAGGAAAAAAAAAATCCTTTAATTATGAAAATCAATAAAAAAAAACACACACACATACTATTTTTACTTATAAACCTTGGATTTCAAGTTGAGGTCAGGCCTCCACCATCGACAAAGCTCTTGAGATTGCTTGAAATATTGTGAAATGCTTGATTTCACAATCAGATTTGCTGAAGGAAGAAGATGATGTGGTGGTTCAGAAGATTCTTCAACACCTTCACTCCCATGGATTTTCTTGAAGATTTGACCTAGCTACTACATTCAAAATAATTTAGCTATTTTTAATCATTTTCAATTTTTTGTTGATTTTTAGAGTTTAACAACTTATTTTTAGCCATTGGTTGTTATTTTTTTTTTTCCGCATTAGTTTTTCAGTTTAATGAAACATACACTTCCCTTCAAAATTATTTCTACTTTATTCTTGCTTTTATTGTTTTTTTTACAGCAAGTTTTCTAAAAAACTTTAACATTATGTTTGGTTCACTGTAATGAAAAAGAACTGTAATTGAGTAGAGCTGTAATGGAATAGAGCTGTAATAAGTAATTCAACTGTTTGATTGAATGGAATGGAATAGAACTGTAATAGTATTCTTGTGTTTGGTTGAATGGAATGATGTTGTAATAGTAAAAGGAAAAGAATTAAAATAATCAGAATACCTTTAGCGAATTTTTTCGATAGATGATTATTGTTATTGTTATTAAATTTTAATAAGATTATTATTGAAAATAATTTAATAAAAATAATAAATAATTTAACCATATTTTAACATAATTATTATTAAATATAATTTAATAAAAATATAATTTAATAACATTCTTAATATAATTATTATTAAATGAATTAAAAATTAAAATATATAATACTATAAAAATATTTATAATCTACTTTATTATTTTTAAACCGTAAAACATATTTAATGTGCTAAAGTATCATTACTAAAACAAATAATTTAATTATTCTACAATAAAAATAATTAAATATTAGAAGTAATAAATAACTTGAGAATTATATTTCATATCCAAGCATAATATATTCATATATTAACAAAAAGTTACATTAACGCCCAGTTGCTCATATAAATTTGCATTAACGCCTAGTTGTTCATATAGTTTACTACTCAATCATGGTTCCAGTTCCTACCATTTTCAATTTTAAATGCCAAACTTATTTTATTGTACGGAATTAAAAAAAGAAAAATTGTGAGTAAAAAGAAATTAAATAAATACATCATATTAAAAATATTAGAAAATATTTTATTTAAAAGAATAATTTTTAATTAATAATTATTATTAGTGTAATGGTAAAATACTTATTTATAAATTCACTAAACATGTATTTAGATCTTTTATTTAAAATTTAAAATAAATTATATTTTCATTTCAATTAAAGTAAGTCCCTTATTGATTACACCAAATAGATGATAATGGTTATTATTTCAGGCATTGAAGAATGGGGAGGAGAAATGATGACATTCCATTTACTTTTTCTATTTTTCTTTGATTTGGATTTAGACATCTTTCCATCCCTTTTTATATTCATATTTTTTAGGTTTAAAAAATTTGGAATTCTAATTTAATAAGCCAGTAAATATTCATATAATAAGATACTTATCACAAAATTTCTGAACAAACTTGCATTTAAGTTAAATATAATGAGAATGATGATGGCAAATAAGTAGAAGACAAGAAATTGCAGTTGAAACTTGAATTTCTCACTCAAGAATGCGTATCTAAAACTACATGAAATCGGTTTATGCATGAAGTGCCAGTGGATATAGCAACAGGTCTGTACGAAACAACAAAGACTACCTTCCTTTGCTAACAATTTCTAATTTTAACAAGCAAAACATATGAGTTAGACATTCATGCATGAAGAAAGATGGAACCAAAGTCACAAATGGGGCATATACCACTATTTCCACACCCCAAACTGGAACATTCATGCTTCGTCAATTGGTACTCTCCATGAAATCTAGAGGTTTCAGACAGATGCCTAAAATGAACAATAATAAAGACGGCACTTTAAAAGATGAGATAATTAAAACACGCTGTTTAGCAATCCCACCAATCTGAGTATTGGAGTTTTATTGATCCACTACGGATTCCATTTGCACCAAGGATTTAAGGTAAGTTCCTATAGTCCTTCTACAAATAGGGAGATTAGAAGTGCAATAGAAATACATTATTATGATGTTACAAAATGCAATAAACCAAACATAACAAAGACAACACATGTTTGCATGAAAACAACTTCAATTAGAAAAATGGAAACTCAAGAGCCATAGTTGTAAAATAAAATTACGAGACTAGTCCATTATTACGCTAAATAATGTATATAAAATGATGGGTTGGTACCAAGTTTAAGCATCTTTGCTTGATTTGGAACACACATATACCGCTTATTCCAAAATGCCCAAGTCGATTTTGCACAAGAGAATCATTTCAACAGTTCCAACTCTCCAAAAAAAACATCCAGTTTCTATATTATTCTTTTGATGATCCAAGATCTAATTGCTCTTTTTCCTATTTGTTTTGATATTGGAAGGATATCCTCTCGCTGACCCCCTAGGCTCGCTTGCTTCGTAACAAGTGCTTCCTCGCTCAAAGAAGTAAGGAAACAGAGGTTTCATTGAAGGATGGTACACACATGATTATCCTATATATATAATAAGAGTTTTAGCAACAAAGACTATTTTGTAAATGTTCATGCAGGCCAAAATCTACTAAAAAGACGATCATTTTAACAAATTAATACAATCATGTCACTCACTAATCGATTAGAAAAAACACATGCATCATTGAGATTTTCCAAGATAGAAACAAAATAATTTACCTTTTTTTCTTTTTTGAGCTTTAATTTCGAGTTTGTATGTGCTAACTCAAAAATCTTCTATCACCCTCATGAAACCATCACCACCTACACGATTAAACCACCATTTTCAGAAACTCAATCAAACCAATACCCAATCAAGAAAAGATGAAATCAATAGACAAAGAAACCAAAAAAAGGAAAACCAAAACTGAAAAAAGAAAGGATATGAAATACCTAGAGTTAAATGGGTTTCGAAGCTTCGGGAATCCATTCAACGATCCGAATAGTGAGGAAGCTGCTCCAACCGAAGGGAATGATTTATCGAAGAATTGGGCTGATCTAATGATGGACGGTGGTGAATCGAGATTTTCTATCTTGGAAATTTTCTTGGGTTTCGTAAGCTTTGGGTTCTTCAAGATCTAAGCTATGGAAACAAAAATGGATGAGGAAGATTGAATAGAAAATAGATTGAAAGGGGAAAAGGAATTAGGAAAAAAAAGAAAAAGAAAACGTACCTTGTGTTGAATGGGGAGATAGGAAAAGCGGCAGGCTATTTTGGTCTTCAAAGGGTAAACAGCGTGTGTTGAATGGGTATGCAGACCCTCAACCACTGAATAGGTAAACGATGATTTTAGGGAATGGGGGTGTAATAATTTTTCTGAGGAATCACCTAAACGGTGAATCAAACAAATGTTTAACTGTAGCGGGCAGAATTGGGGGGGAATGCATTTCTATTCCCCCAACCAAACATGCTGTAACAATTTGGTATTAAAGCCATCTTCTTAACGGACTTATCATTGAAAAAATTTCTTCTATGGATTTAGAAACCCCACTCACTACACTTGCACCACCTATTTTCAATGGAGAAGCCTATCATGTCTGGGCAGCAAGGATGGAGGCTCATTTGGAGGCAAAAGATTTCTGAGAAGTTGTTAAAGAGGACTACGAAGTTTCTCCATTGCATGCAAATCCAACCATGATGTAGCTAAAGAATCACAATAAGAAGAAAACAAGAAAGTCCAAGGATAGAGCTATGTTATTTATTGCAGTCTCACCAGAAATATTTGTCAAAATTATGACAAATAAATCAACATTTGAAGTATGGAATTTCCTTAATGAAGAATGTGAAGGAGATGAAAGGATCAAGTGAATGCACATTCTCAACTTATCAGAGAATTTGAACTTCAGAAGATGAAAGATTCTGAGACATTTAAAGAGTATTCTGATAAATTACTCAGCATTGCCAACAAAGTAAGGTTACTTGGCTCTGAATTTCTTGATTCTAGGTTGGCTCAAAAAATTTCTTGTAATAATTCCTGAAAGATTTGAAGCAACTATTTTCTCATTGAAAAATGCTAAAATTTGTCAAGTGACAAGTAGCTAGTAGCAACTTGTTGATAGTGGAGGAGCAACAAAGAAGAGGAGGAGCAACTCTATGTAGCAACTTGTTTTGCAACTAGTAGGTCTAATGACAAGTTACTTGTGACTTATTGATAGTGGTTGCACAAACCATATGACATTTGATCGTGATCCTTCAGGGAGCTAGATACTTAAATAATTTTCAAAGTATAAATTGGTAATGGAAACTATATTGTTGTAAAAAGCAATGACATTGTGACAATTAGATGCCCTTTAAGTACAAAGCTAATCAATGATATGATAAGTGTTGGCCAGTTGCTTGAAAAGGGCTTCAAAGTTGTGTTTGAAACCGATCATTGTCAAGTTAATGATGCATAAGGCAAAGATGTTGTAACACCCCATACTTGACCCGATCGTTGGGTCTGAGCTCCGGATGTCACATTTTTTGCCGGAGCAACTACAAACAATTACCATTCAATTTAACATCTCCTTCATGCAGTTAAGATTATTAAACACTTATAATGTAACGCCCTAAAATTTAAGAGTTTAATTATGAGAATCTGTAGTAATTAGATTTCTGTATCTCTAGTTATATACTCTATTTCTATGTTTAAGGTTTAGAGTTCGAGTTACGTTACTAAAAGTTTTTTTATTTATTTTTAAAACAACCCTTATCCATGTGTTAGGTGGTTAAGTGTAATTCTGGGTAAATTGATGTCAAGAATGAGTCTGTTGGTTCACTGGTTAAAAATTTGTCTATATTCTGTCTGGTTCTAAGTTTGAACCCTATCGTACGCATTAGGAATTATATTTTTGCAGATGTCGGAAGGGGTGGTGGTTATTTTGAAACATTCTAAGAAAATGTTATCGTTTTTTATTTTTCTAAAATTTTAGTTCTTTGTTTCTTTTCCTATCCTTCATTCTTTTATTTTTTTCTTCATTTCTGCAATTGATTTTATGTGAATTGGGAAGTCTTGTTGCTTGTAAGGTCGATATTGAGTAAGTTCTGCTGTGATTTTTTTCGTTTGCGATTTTCGTTGTGTTAGCACTTTTCTGTTGAAACGAGATTTTGCTCGTTAACTTGACATACTGTTAAACATTCGACTGGTTACTTTGTTTAGGCAAGGATATTGCAAGAGACGTTAATCCATCGTGTTAGTCTGATTTCTCCTGTTTTGTATGAGGTGAGTGTCTGAACTGAGTTGGAATTGCGTCGAATCTTTCGACATAATCTTAGCGATGGGTTGATTTTGCTAAATATTGAAATTGATAGTGTAATTGGTTGTTGAATGATTAATTAGGTTTCACTAGTCTCCGTGTTGTTTCCCCGTCAAGACAAAACCAGGTGTGTACTGGAATCTTAATTTTAAAAGTTTCGAGTCGTTGAAAATGGCGGCTGTCGACGCTGCACGGCCAAGTACATGGGCCTGCGTGTGGCAAGCTGTGTGATCAGCCGTGTAACTCATTGTTCATTGAATTGGGGTCACACGGGCTGGCATATGGGTGTATGATTAGGCCGTGTAACTCACTGTTTGTGGGATAAGACCACATGGCCATGGACACGGCGTGTGCCCAGGCCGTGTAACTCACTATTTGTAGTATAAAAGCCACACGGGCAGGGACATGAGCATGTACCTAGGCCGTGTAAGTCACACCGGCAAGGACATGGATGTGTGTCCAGTCTGTGTAACTCACTGTTTATGATTAAAAAACCACATGGCCAAGGCACACGGGCTAGTGACCCGGCTGTGTAGCAGCTTATTGGGCTCGAGAACTATCTTTAGAGGCCGAGAATGTTACTTAACCATGATATTGGTTTCCTCAATGTACAAATAACTGAATTTGATTATATGAGAGATGTCTGATACACTGGGAATGATCTGTGAGCAACATAATTATAGGTGCATTGTAATACCTACTCTGTTACTGAATTGTCTTATTTAAATGTATACTAAGTTGGTATGACTGAACATATGTTACGGTAATTGTGTTTAGCATTGGCATGTGTTAGGATAGTGTGAAGGGGGAAAGAGTATTCCGAAATCGTGGCTACACCACAATGATTATTACTCTGATTCTGGCACTTGTTACATAATAATCTAGTAGCTACGCTGCATTTCTGTGAAAGTGTCAATGAACACTCTAAAGGTGTGCAGGGATGGATGGGCACTAAATGTCCATAGTGGTGTATTGGGATGGTCGAAGTTGGTGTGTAGTAGACGAAATAGGAATATTGCATCTGAATCTGATCTGAACCATATTTGAACTGAAATTGAATATATGTAACACCTCTACTCTAAATCTAGGCTGAATATGTTTCGATATCAAATCGAATCTCTGAATTGGAATTTCTTTATAAACAACTATTTTTGAATTACATTCCTTTACGCACTGAGTTCACAACTCACCTTTTATTGATTGGATTTCAGGTGGTCCCCAATATTGATCGGGTCAATGTCGCTGGAGCTTAGTCAAACTTTTATATTTTCTTTTAAGCATTACTATTAGGGATTTATGCTCTCTACGTTATGGAATTTATGAAGATTATATGTTTTAAATTATTATTGTCCCGAATGTTACGTAACGAATGGTTCAGTTTGACTGTGTTATGATAGTATGAATTTTAGTACGGATGACGTAACTCTCCAAACTTGGTCTGGACGTCTAGGCCGAGTCTAGGGTGTTACAAATAACATGATTCACAATCTTATCCGAGCTTTATATAGGCTTACAAAAGCTCTTTTAATAACCTAAAGTCAAATAAAGATTAAATTGTAAAGTTTTAAAAACTTTTGGGTTGACATGCGACTTCGAGGGTTCTAGGTCGTGACATCACTCACTAGCTGATTCTCGTCGCGACACGAATAATTCAACATCGCGACATGAATTTTGCTTTCGAATACATCAAACTCAAATATTAAACAGCCAGACACTTTCTTTATCACTTCATCAATTCACTTATGTATAAGTCATACTTTATACCATGAAATTTATTTCATACCCTTTTCCTCCCAAGCTTTGATGATGTGATGAGATGTGTAGAGGTCGCAACTTCGTACGAAAACTTCAATTCGATCTTTCACTTATGCGTTGAAAATAACACGTTAAGCTCATGAAAGCTTAGTAAGTACCCATGAATTTAAATATTACCATTTCTTTAACTTAATTAATAATAACAATATTACTAATATAATTATATGAACATATCATTTAAATTAAGAGATTATTCAATATATTTACCAAATTTACTAATACTTTAATTTACTATATTATTTCTTCACTCTTTAGCATAGATTGTTGTCAGAGTTCAATTACCACTTACTTTCTTTAACACTTATTTCATTAATCACATCTCTTTTTCTTAAAATTCTTTAATCACTTACCAGTTATCTTTCTTATGAGTTGATAGCCCATAGTTAACTCAACTGGACAAGTAAGATATGTGGAAATAACACTGTAATGCACCAAAGTGCAAAATCATTGAAATACTCCAAAAAGCCACTATCATTTGCAACGAAGTGTCACTGTCATTTCCGTGCATGATAAATTCCTAATGGCATGTCATCTATATCCAATATGTTCATATCTTGTCTACTTGGGCATTTATATTGTCATTTTCATCGCTATCACTTATCATTTAATGGCATATAAAACTTTACACTCTTACAATTTAGTCTTTATTTTCATAAAAATCAATATTCATTAAATTCACATTTTAATACCACTTATAATTAAATTCACTATCACAAGCACTTCAATAAAGTTCCCCATAAATACTTTATTACTCATATAAAGTTTTGGTCACTTTACTATCTAGTCTTTTTTGCATAAACTTCACTTCACTTACTTTACAATATTTTCAATTTAGTCCCTACTAGCATATATTTTCATTAATCACCATCCTCTCACTTAGTATTCACTTATATTCTATATATCATTACAATTGAATATTTTGTTTCAAAATTTTAATACACTTAGTCACTTTTGTATATTTTACAATTTTGTCTTTTTCAATATGAAATTCAAGTATCACTAGAAATTCACTTAAATATCACTTTGTAATTATTTCACTAAAACTTAATACTTCATTTAAGCTCTTTATCATAATATTTTATTTTGTACATAGATTTTTCAATTTAGTCCCTATTGCCAAGAAATTTATTTTTCACTACATAATCACTTTAAACCAATTCTCTTCCATGTAATACTTCACTTAAATAATTCTTTCTAACGCTTTTTAATATTTGTAGTAATTTCTAAGTATCTTGCAATCTAGTTATTAACATTATAAAATTTCAATAATTATTATAATATCCTTCAAAGTCACATATCAAATTTTTATGCACTTCACTTCTCTTTTTCAATTATAAATCTTACAAAATTTACAATTTAGTCCTTACCATCATGAAAATTCAATATTTACTATAATTTCACTTTAACATCATTTTATGTTCAATTCACCATTATATCACACTTCAATTAATCTTTCTATCATAATATTTTGTTGTACATATCAAATTATTTTACATTTTATTTTACTAATTTATCACAAATTTCATAAGATTTACATTTTAGTCCTTAGGTAGCAAGAAAATTCAGGGTACTTACCTCTCTTCAACCTTTAATCACTTGTCCTTCTCTTTTCTTTGCCACTTGGAGCTAATAGGGGAAAAGTTAAAATTAAGGATTAGTCCCTGAAGAATCCACTCATCTCATATTTTGAATAGGTAGGTTCATATGGAACTTACTATCTCACTTTGTATTATATGTGTAATCTTGTGTTTAATTCGATATGTATATGTTTGAATATAGTTGAAATTTTAGTGAAATTGGCATATATGGCTTGTAATGGATTGAATTGAAATATTATATGATGAATAACGATTACATAATAATACAGGGTACAAATGTGAAAATTCACATGATTACATGATAAAAAATTTAAAGATGTGTCGCTTTTACAGGGTGTGATATGTATATGTGATCAATTACATTGATGATATTGAAATATGTGAAATTGATGCCTATGTGAACTTAGTAAAATGTTAGGATACGATTGACATGCTAATAAGATCTTATGTGCACTTGTATGGAGATTATTACCATGAAAAATATAACGTCGATAATGACAATATATCGCAAAGAAAAGAGAAATAAAATAAAGAACACACAGATTTTACGTGGAAACCCTTTCAAGAAAAAATCACGGGCTGAGGAGAAGAAAATTCACTATGTCGAAATCGAATCAATTATAAGAGGAATAGATTATGTTTATTTATAGGCTTGTAAAGCCATATTCTAATAGGAGTGTAGTAAGATTGAAACTCCTTATTCTAATCAATATCAAATAGATGGAGTTTAATAAGGTTTAAAAAATATTATTTAAAATAAAATAAAAGAAGTGTAGTTCTATAGGGATTCTCTTTTAGTTTATTTTACCATTGTATTTTATTTAAATAAGGATTCGGGTTACTTAATTCTAACAATCTTCACCTTGACACGAATTCTCAATAAACAAGTTCTTCATCGCGAACTCTCAACAAACAAGTTATTCACCTTTTCCATAAAACCCCTTAAGGGTTTAACTTCAACAATGAACACCAACCAAGTCTAAGCAATGCTCAAATTTGGTTATAGGAAGTGACTTAGTCATCATATCTGCAAGATTTTCATGAGTACTAATTTTGTTCACAACAATATCACCACGAGCAATAATATCACGAACAAAATGATACCGAACATCAATGTGTTTTATTCTCTCATGAAACATTTGATCTTTTATAAGGAAGATGGCACTCTGACTTCACAAAATACTGTGCTAATTTGAAGGTCTTCATTGAGCTCACTAAAGAGTCCCTTCAACCAAATAGCTTCTTTACAAGCCTCAGTAATTGCCATGTACTCAGCTTCAATGGTAGACAAAGCGACTGTAGTTTGCAAAGTAGCTTTCCAACAGATTGCACAACCTCCGATTATAAAGACATAACCAGGAGAGATCTTCTTCTATCAAGGTCTCCAAGAAAATCAAGATTAACATACCCAATGACTCCATCTCTAGTTCTTCCAAAGCGTAAGCAAACATCGGTAGTACCTCGTAAGTATCTTAAAATCCATCAACTACTTTCTAATGTTCTTTACGGGATTCGCCATGTATCGCTAATCTGACCGATTGCATATGATAAATCGGACGTGAACAAACCATAGCATACATGAGAGATCCCACTGCACTAGAGTATGGAACATGTAACATGTACTCAATCTCATCATCTGATTGTGGAGTCAAAGCCGATGAAAGTCTGAAATGGGTTGCTAAAGGAGTACAACAGGCTTAGTACTCTGCATATTGAACCTGCACAGAACTTTCTCAATGTACCCCTTCTGACTTAGGTACAATTTACTTGTTTTTCTATCTCTGAGAATCTCCATACCAAGTATCTTCTTTCTGGTTCCAAATCTTTCATCTCAAATTCTTCACTTAGTTGGGCTTTGACCTTTCTTATCTCTCATTTATCTTTTGCTACTATCAACATGTCATCAACATAAAGAAGTAGATACACAAAAGAACCATCACTGTTTTTCTTAAAGTAAACACAGCTGTTAAAACTACTTCTTTTAAAATCATGAGAAGTCATAAAGGAATCAAACATCTTGTACCACTGTCTTGGTGACTGTTTCAAACCGTAAAGGGACTTTTTCACCAAGCAAACATAGTCCTCTTTTTCTGAGACTGTAAAACCCTCTGGTTGTTGCATGTAAATATCTTCCTCAAGTTCTCCATGCAAAATACAGTTTTTACATCTAACTGCTCAAGCTCCAAATCATGCATTGCCACAATACCAAGCAAAGCTTGAATCAAACTATGCTTCACAACTAGGGAGAACACATCTGTGAAGTCTACTCCTGGAATTTGACTGTAACCTTTCGCAACAAGCCTCGCTTTATATCTGGGTTCTTCAAATCCTAGAGTCCCTTCTTTATTTTTAAACACCCATTTACAACGAACAGCTTTTTTACTTTTAGGAAGTTTCACAAGATCCTATTTTCTATTTTTATGGAGTGATTCCATCTCCTCTTGCATAGAAAACATCCACTTTTCTGAGTCTTCACAGCTAACCGCCTCAGAATAATTAGATGGCTCTTGGTTTGCATCTATATCTTTGGCCACATTTAAAGCATAAGCAACTAGATCATCCTCGGCATACTTCTTTGGAGGTTTAATTTCTCTTCTAGTTCTGTTTTTGGCGATAGAGTATCGTAGTGAAAAAGCAACTCTATTCTCAATTTTTGTACTGGCTTGAGGAGTCGACTTTTTATTAATCTGATGCTCCACCTACTTTTGATTTTTTTAATTGGAAGAGTCTTTAAGAGATAAGTTAGGTAGCATAGTAGTTTCATCAAAAACAACATCTCTGCTAATCACAACTTTTCTATTTTCAGGATACCATAACTTATACTGTTTACACCAGCTTTATAACCAAGAAAAACACATTTAATGGATCTCGGTTCTAATTTTCTATTATCAACATGAGCATAAGCAGGACACCCAAAGATCTTTAAATCAGAATAATTAGCAAGATTACCAGACCATACCTCTTGTGGAGTCTTTTTCTCAATGGCAATGGATGAAGATCGGTTTATCAAAAAACATGCAGTAGAGGCTGCTTCGGCCTAAAATGACTTTGGTAAGTTGGCATTTGACAACATAAATCAAACCTTCTCCATGATTGTTCTGTTCATTCGTTCTGCAATGCCGTTTTGCTGTGGAGTATGACGAACTATCAAGTGTCTCACGATCTCTTGTGACTTGCACAATTTATTAAACTCATCAGAACAAAACTCTAAGCCATTGTTTGTGCGGAGGTATTTTATTTTTTTCTCGTCTGTTTTTCAATCATAGTTTTCCAAGACTTAAATACGAAAAACACATCGCTTTTCTGCTTTAGGAAGAATGCCCAAACTTTTCTAGAAAAATCATCAATAAAAGTTAGCATATAATTAACTCCACCTCTCGAAGGCACTCTTGATGGCCCCTACTGATCAGAATGAATAACTCCAATGTTCCCTTCGTGTTATGGATTCCTATAGTGAATAGAACTCTCTTTTGCTTCCCAAAAACGCAGTGCTCACAGAACTTCAGTTTGCAAATTTCTTGCCCATGAAGAAGTCCTCTTTTGCTCAATTCTGTCATGCCATTCTCACTCATATACCCTAGGCGCATATGCCAAAGTTTAGTAATATCATCATTTGACAAGGAAGAGGAAGCGACAGCTGCATCACCAATAATAGTAGAACCTTGCAAAACATATAACTTGGTAGTCTTTCTCTGCCCTTTCATCACAACGAGGGAACCTTTGGAAATCTTCAAAATCCCACTTTCAACTGTGTATTTGTACCCTCTTGAATCAAGAGTACTCAATGAAATTAAATTTCTCTTCAATTTTGGAACATGCCGTACATCACTAAGTGTTCTGACAACTCCATCAAACATCTTTACTTTAATTGTTCCAACACCTGCGATTTTACACGAAGCATTATTTCCCATCAAAACAACACCTTCAGACACTATTTTGTAATTTGTAAACTAATCCCGATTAGGACTCATGTGGAAGGTGCAACCCGAATCAAGTATCCACTCCTCGCTCACTTTAAAATTGTTGACAAAAGTGACTAGAAGTTCACCATCACTATAGTATTCTACAACATCAGCTTCACCGAAATTTTTTGGTTGTTTTCCCTTTTGATTCGCAGCCTCCCTTTTAATTTTGTTCTGTAGCTTATAGCACTCAGTTTTAATGTGCCCTTTCTTCTTGCAGAAGCTACAAGTTTTACCTCTGTTTGAATACTTCGATCTACCCTTAGATTTACAGCGAGGATTTCGTTCCTGTGTCCTTCTATAATCATCATCAGCATTTCGATCTTGTCTCCCACGAACAATAAGACCCTCTCCCTGAGAGTCGGGTTTAACCACAAAATGCTTTATCTTATCATACAAGGTCAAAGAATCATAAACCTCATCAACTGTGAGAGACTCGCGACTATATAAAATCGTGTCTCTGAAGGATGAATAAGACGGGGGCAATGAACAAAGTAGAATCAACCCTAGATCTTCCTTATCATACTGAACCTCCATAGCCTCCAAGTTTGAAAGAATTTTTTTAAACACTTTTAAGTGTTTGTGCACAGACGCACCTTCCTCCAAACGATGAGCATAAAGACGTTGCTTCATATGCAACTTGCTAGTTAGAGTTTTTGACATACATATTTGTTCTAGCCTCTTCCATAATGTCGCGGCGATCTTCTCCTTCATCAAATCTTACAAAATTTCGATAGACAAATGCAGATGTAACTGTGTTAGCGCCTTTCGATCCTTGCGCTTTTTCTCTTCCTCCATCAATGTCGAAGGCATCTTATCTACCCCTAGCAGGGCTTCCTCTAAATCCATTTGTGCAAGAACTGCCTGCATCTTTATTTGCCACAATGCAAATCTGGTGTTGCAATCCAACAGCGGAATTTCATACTTTAAAGATGCCATTACCGTGATCGAGATGAAAAAAACCCGGAAGTTCTGATACCAATTTGTGAAAAATATAACGTCGGTAATGATAATATATCGCAAAGAAAAAGAAATAAAATAAAGAACACACAGATTTTACATGGAAACCCTTTCGGGAAAAAATCACAGGCAGAGGAGAAGAAAATTCACTATGTCGAATTCAAATCAATTACAAGAGGAATAGACTATGTTTATTTATAGGCTTGTAAAGCCATATTCTAATAGGAGTGTAGTAAGATTGAAACTCCTTATTCTAATCAATATCAAATAGATGGAGTTTAATAAGGTTTAAAAAACCTTATTTAAAATAAAATAAAAGAAGTGTAGTTCTATAGGGATTCTTCTTTTATTTTATTTTACCATTTTATTTTATTTAAATAAGGATTCGAGTCACTTAATTCTAACAATTACAAACTTTAATGAGATCCAACATTTGTTGCGGATCCTCGGGTATTATATGACACATGTTTAGCTTAGACAAGTAACTTAATGTGTTGTAGCAAAGGTTTAGTCTGGACAGATAACCTGATTGCATGATATAAATTCAGCTCGGACGAACAACTTGGTGTAATGTGGTGTTGTTTACTCATGTATTCGAGTCCGTTTTACTAAAATTCCATTAGGAGAAACAACATGAATGAAGTTAAAAACATGAAAATGTGATGAAATGGACTTGGTAACCAATTTGATATATCATTGAAATGATTTATATGTAAATGGTACATCTTTATAAGTTGATGATAGAAAATGTAATTGAAAGGAATCATGTATACTTGGTAATATCTTATGGATTGTTGATTGAATATGTTATTGTGATAGGTTATGTAAAAATAACATGAATTGATATGTTTAGAGTTGCTAATAATGTCTAAATATGGTGGATATGTATGTATAGATATATGCTCACCTTATTTTGTTGATGTTGTAACATGCCATGATCTAGCCAACATTATTTACTATAATGAAAAAGTGATTGAATTAATATCAAATTAGTCCATTATCAATACTACCAATCAAAAGCAATACTCTTAACAATATTTAAAGGTGTTTGATATTGTAAAAAGTTATTATGTTATATTGTAACATGATATCACCCAAAAATTTTGAAAATTTTAAAAGATACTAAAAAATATACATTTACCAATATTGAAACTGATAAATTGGCTAAGGTGGGGATTAGCAGGGATCAGAATTTATTGACTATTTTTGTAAATTCTGTTCTTTGTATGCTTGCTTTATGGCCAGTTTTTCTTGTTGGAATACATTGTAAAAGAAGAAAAAAAACCCAAAGTGACTAAAGAAAAGCTCTTCTAGATATGGTATTATCCTTTTTAGAATTAAATATTACAAATATTAAGATTGAAAAAAACTGTATGAATTATTATTCGAGTTAAAATTCAAATTTATTCCACATTTTTACCTTCTTCTTTTTTTATATGCTTTTAAAAGTTATCAAGAGTATGCATAAATTAAAGAATCAGTGGCTCCTCTAGTCTACATATATAGGTGGCTGAATGTGATCTGCACATGGTGTTGGAGTTGTAGCAGATGCTAATTTTATGTAGAAGATTGGCATCAATTGCCAGTCTCTTATATGGTGCATTTGCATATTGTTGTTACCATTTTTTATTCTGAATTTGAGAAGAAAAACAAGTGTTTTTTTGGCACAAATGTGGCTCAATATTCATAGATTCTGTTAGTATAATTTTCTTTTTCTATATTTGATACATACATAAATATAAATTTTAATATCACCACGTTAGAATAAAAAGAAGAAAAGTAATTTTTAGATGAAGATGATAGGGTTGAGTCTATGTTAAATCAGTGTCTAACAAAAATTTTAATCACTGTTATATTCAAGTCCAAACAATATATAAATTAACAAGCATAATGTAAGCATTAAATTTTGTCCTGATTTATTACGGGTTTATTTAAAAAATATATAAATTTTAAAAAAATTAAAAAAATTAATTAAAAAATTACATTTTAACTCCTAAACTTTCTTGAAATTACATTTTGGCCCCAAAACTTTTCAAAATTACATTTTTACCCTTAACTTTCTTAAAATTACACTTTGGCCCCAACAATTTTATCAGATTTACAATCTGGTCCTTCATCAAAAAATCTCCAAAAATCCCATGGATTTCACAGACTCACCCCCGATTTTCCGGCCACCACCCTAAGGGATGGCCTCCCATACCCCTAGCCACTGCTACACTGCAAGACAAAACGCTTATAAAAGGGATTTTTCCCAAAATTGAACCCCATCATAAAAAAAAAAGCCACGAAAAAGAAAGAAAAAGAGAAAGAAAAGAGGAGGAAGAAGAAGAAGAAGAGAAAAGAAGAAGGCCAGACACCTGAAGGAGGCGGCGACCACTGGAAGAAGACTTTGGAGAAGAAGAAAAGAGAAGAAGAAGAAGAAGAAGAAGAAAGAAGAAGAAAAGAAAAGGAAAGAAAAGGAAAGAAAGAAAGAAAAGAAGAAAAAAAAAAAAAAAAGAAAAATTTAAACCGTCGGGCCGACCCACCGTGACCCGACCATCCAGCCCGACCCGACCTGGGGACCAAAGAGTCAAGCCCACCAAGAAGCAGCCCATCGAAAAAATAAAGCCAAAAAAAAAAAAAAGAAAAAGAAGCCAAAATAGCCCAATTCCTCAGGCCCAAAAAAAAAAAAAAGAAAAGAAGGAGCAGCCCAACCCAAAAAAAAAAGAAAGAAGAAAAAAAAGAGAAAAAAAAGAGAAAAAAAAATCGAGACTCGTAAACCATTCGATCAGGCCCGTATTTTTGGGTTTTCCGTAATTTCTTTTTTACTCACTTTAGTTTAATTTGTGTATTTTGATGATATTTTGTTGTTAATATTATTAATATTTTTTAAAGCATATTCTTATTTTGTATTTATATTTGTGTTTATATTTTAAATTTAATTTAATTTAATTTTATTATTATTCGATAATTTTTAATAAATAAGGCAACGAATCGGTTTAACACTTGTCGTTGATTTCATCGCTATGTTGGGTGAATATCATCGGTTCGTGTTAAATACGATACGCCTTTTAAAAAAATAAAAAGACAAAAAATAAAATAAAATTTGAGTTTCAAAACTTTTGTGTTTTAAAAATTTTATGTTTTAAAATTTCCGTTTTTTAAAAAATTTTCGATTTTCAAAAATTTCGTGTTTCAAAAATTCTCGGTTTTGAAAAATTCTAGTGTAAAAAAATTTTGTACTTTCAAAAAAATTTCGTATTTTCAAAAATTTTCGTGCTTTCAAAATTTTCGTATTTTTTAAAAAATTCGTGTTTTCAAAATTTCATGTTTTCAAAAGAATTTCGTGTTTCAAAAAATTCTCGTGTTTTCAAAGTTTTCAGATTTCTAAAATTTCGTGTTTTCAAAATTTTGGTTTTTTAAAAAAATTCGTGTTTTCAAAAATCCTCGGGTTTTAAAAAATTTTCTCGAGTCTTAAAATTCTCTTTTAAAAAAAATTAGTGTCTCAATCGGATCACGATTAAATATTAAATTAAACTTGTATTTTTAAAATTAAGACAAAGACGCGTTTAACGAGATACCAATTTTGGGCGTCGCGAGGTGCTAATACCTTCCTCATGCTGTGAATCCGACTCCGAACCCTATTTTTCTCTGGAATTTTTTCGCAGACTTAAACCCACCTTTTTAAGAAAATTCAAAAATGATTTTTCTTTAAAAGAGGATTTATTAGGTGTCCGATCACACCTAGAAAAAGATCGGTGGTGACTCTTTTTTAATAAAATCAAACTCGCTTTCAAATGTTCAATAATTTTCTCAATTAGCGCCAAGCAAATTTTAGGTTGCTACAATGGCGACTCCACTGGGACCTTTTTTTGAGAGTCGAGTCCGGAATTAAAAGCGTGTTGTCAAAATTTTCAAACTTTTGTTCAAATTAATATTAAGTCGTGATCCTTAAATTTTGTTTTTGAATAGTCATGCATTTGCATCATGTTGTAAATATTTTTCTAACTTGTTTTATCTTTTTGTTTTTCAAATTTCTAAGTTTTTACGATTTTAGTTTTTTAGTTTTAAAATAAAATGAAAAGGTTTGTGAGTTTCTCCCACACACTGTGCACTTGCATTTTGCATAACATGAGCTCTCTACCCGGCTCCGTCCGCTTAAGTGGAAGTAAACGCTATGCCTTCGTGAGTTAACTCGTCCTCCAAGACAAAGTTAGTGAATACTTCCGGTTACATATGACTTATGCTTTCGTGAGTTAACTTGTCCTCCGCATAGGCATAAGTAAATGTAATCCCTTGAATTGAGCTCATGAGCCTATGATGGGCGATAATCGAGGCTCAGTGATTAGCCTTAGTAGGCGGCAAAGACGGACAATTCGAGTACCTTTTTAGAACCAAAACCGCATATGGTGAACCGTATGAGCCACCCAATTAGAGCCATGCCGAACCTCCGTCTGCTAATAGTTACCAAAATAAGTACATGGGAGAAACGCTTACCTTTTTTTTTCTTTTACATTTACACTTTTTATGCAAGCAAATCGGGTCCGTTTAATAATTTAGAGAGGGTAGATTATCTGATAAGCATGTGGGGTAAGTTTATTTTGTAAATATGATGGGGTAAAAAAAAAGAGTAGGTCAGTTTCACCAAAATGCAAAATTAAATATCTTAATTTGTTAGATTTTCCATAGTTTTTCTCCGTTTATACTTGTTGTAATTACTAACCAATGTTATTTGTCTTCATTTTTATTTTCATCATGCATTATAGGCATCTTGTTAGGAAGGTGTTGATTAGAGATTGGTTGCCAAAACGGGTTTCGATGGAGGAGTCAATTACACAAGTGACCGAGAAAACGCCGTGGTTCGAGATCGGTCTTTGAAAACTCGTAAAGTAAAAGGGATAGTTTAAAGGAAGGATGTATCTCCAATCTTCCCGAGCATGTGACCATGAATGTTCGTCGGAATAACCTCAAGACTTGACTAGGATTTGGAAACAGTGGGACTCGGACACTAGGGGCATCTTCACCGAAAAGTACGGGATATAGCTCACTTAATCATTGTCAACGAGAGCGAACAGCTTGATTCAAGCCATGGTTCAATTCGGGACCCACTTATCAATGTTTTACTTTCAACCGTGAAGATATGACTCAACCATAGAAGAGTATGCCGCCTTGCTTCGCGTTAACAATGCACAATTCAAAGAAGATATATGTGAAAGAGCCCAAACCAATGACCTTCAAGAAAAGCTAATGAAGTTGATGTGAATGGTTGATACATGGGCTGAAAAACAGATAAAGAAAAGAACGAAGTCGGTTGTATTCCATGGTTTTCTCTGCGAGACTTAGTTCAAAACCATCCGCACATTGTGAAGAGAGTGGATCTGCTTGCTTTAGCCATTTACTGGATTAATTGTCTTCCCAAAAGTTCTTGGGCATATAGAAGTTGCGGTAGTGGATTTCTTTGAAAAGTTGAGGCAGGAATCAACCCCGTCCCAACTATCTTATTTGAGACTTTTAGATCTCTAAATTGTTGTAGGAGAAAGGGGAAGGACGTTTTATCGGATGTGCACAACTACTCAATGTTTGATTCGAGCCACTTCGAAAGTGGAGCGCACACCTTTCCACATGTTTTCAAAACATTCGTTCCGTTGGAAGCTTACCTTGAGAAAGATTGGCCAAGGATGTCACCGAACAACCTGGTTTCAGCTTTTTCGTAACCTCCGCGCCAAGATATAACTTGAGAGCACCATGGATCCGTCCTTCGATTCGCTATACAAATGCGGAAGCTAAGATTGGGTACCTTACTCGGGTTATGGGAGGAGTTGGATATGCACCGTTAATGGTTCAAAGGCGGTTTGCTTCACGGCAGTTCATACCAACTACCAAGGATTAGCATACCGAGTTTGCTTTTACAGTGAAGGTTACATGAAAAAGTCCGAGACATCGCAAAGTCTTGGAAGGAAATCTACCTAATGGAGTTAGCTCAGATGCTAATACTATCACTCAAGATTATAAAATATGGAGACAAAGACGAGTGAATAGTCAACAAACCTCACCAACGGATTATACTTTCCGAATCCTTTCTCGTAAGAAATGCCGTCCAACTAGAAATAGCAAGACATGAATTTGAACGTGAAAAGGCCATCATTACGGGATATTAGTTCTCTTCAAGAGGGAAATTACCACTGAAGATAGATGTTCAAATTGAAAAATCCGAAACGAGAAAATCCAAAAGAAGTCGAGATCATGAGAAATAACTTAAAGGATCTTCATTTGGAAAATAATAAATTAAGAGGCACCATAAAGAATAGCGAAATTTGGGCAAATCATCGACGGAATGGAAGGAAGAATTAAGCAACATCAAAGGTGGGATGGAATTACGGAGAGGAAAGCGAAGAAGGAAGAGGAAAAGCTACTCGTACTATGATAGAGTTAAGGAAGAAGAATGTTGAATACTGAAATCGTTTGCGAAATTAATGACTAGTCAAGATGAGCATCAAGAGCTAAGAAGGAAAATACAAGATTTAGAAAATACATCGCAAGCTCATCAAGAACACTTAGATACTCTCCTAAAAGCCCTAGAAGAAAAGAATGGCCAAAGATGACAGAGATATTCGTGCCTCACGAAAGAGCTCTCCAAGAAAAAGATATGTATCTTGGTGGTTTGATTAATGAAATTGCAAAGCGGCTATGCAAATTGTGCAACTATCGGATGAAGCGAAGATCTCGCTTACCAATTCCTCCGAGGCAAGGATCAAACATGTCGTAATTCCTAGAGCGAGTGAAAAACAAGGCGATGTGGCTAGGAAATTTGTGTAACTATTAAATCGTAGACGACAAAACTTTTGTAATAGACTCTTTTGATTAATGAAATGCCTAAATATGGGGCTATCTTGAAATCAACACCAAATTTTTGCACATTTATTCATAATTAACATCCATTTGTCATTTATTCATTCATCCATTCATTACATATGCATATCACTCTAATCATTCATCGAGGTTGAAACCGTATAATCCACAGGCCATGCGACACTACTTAATCAAATCACGACATTCTTATAGGACACGCCTAAGAGCTAGAACTATGGATGCTTGAACTCAACGAAAGAATTGAAAGGATGGAAAGGACCCAAAGAGAGTTGCAAGAGCGGTTGGCTAAGTCTGTGAGGAAGCAAGAGATCCGATGGTGAGATCTCGGAGGAATCGCCGAGCAAAGAGATCAAATGGCCAAAATGATAGAGATGATGACGACTTTGGTCAAAGGAAAAGGACCCATGCAGAGCCTCGACATCACAGAGCCCGGTCAAGAGTTAATCAGATCCGCTTTATCCTCCGTGATTCACTCCACCTCACGCCCATGCAATGCAAAGAGGACATCCTCAAGGGAGCCTGCAGTGCCTGAAGCAACGACTGCGCCACCTACTCATCTAGGGCAAGGTATATTCGTATCAAACCCCGAGCTAATCCTGCCGACCGATTGTTCCGGATTTAGATGATCCCAGAAATAGCCAAAGTTGAAAATGGATGATCATGATGTTCAAGATAAGTATAGAGTCCGGAAGAAAGGCTTAAGGCGATAGAAGGTCTGAAGCCTTCTCTCAGACCGAAAGTGCTAAAGAGCTCGGTTGGTGCCCGATCTAGTTCGCCTCTCAAATTTAAAGTGCGATTTCAAAAATATGATGGAACGAGATGTCCAAAGGCGATCTTATCATGTTTTGTCGAAGATGACCGTTACGTAAATGAGGATAAATTACTAATACACTGCTTTCAAGATAGCTTGGTCGGATCGGCTCTTGATGGTATAATCAACTCGAGAGAAAAGATTCGATCATGGAAAGACTTAGCATCAACATTTTGTGAACAATACAAGCATGTATCTGACATGGTGCCTGATCGATTAACTCTGCAGATGATGGAAAAGAAGCCGACAGAGACTTTTAGACAATACGCTTAAAGGTGGAGGGATATCTCGGCCCTAGTAGAACCCCCATTAACAAAAACAGAGATAACAGTCCTCTTCATCAACACTTTGAAAGCGCCGTTTTACGACAAATTGGTAGGAAGCGCCACGAAAGATTTCACAGATATTGTAATATCCGGGGAACTTATAGAAAATGCTATCGAGTGGAAGGATGGAAGGCTCAGGGTTCGAAAAGGCGCACCCATAAAGAAAAAAGAGGCGAAGCCCATATGGTGGGAACCGAGAGACACTACACTTCTAACCCATACCCAACCCAATCACGACCCGATATTGCCCACCTTCAAACTTCTATTTTCTCTCCAAAGCCCTTACTATCAAGCACCTCCTCCTTACCCGTCTATGCCACAAATAACCAAAGACCATTCACCATGTTCCCACCAAATACCATGCCCGCCAAAGCCAACCCAAAATGAACAAAACCGACAAGACCCAATCTCGAAAAACCTCAATTCACCCCTATTCCAGATTATCACGGAGAGTGTGTGCCAAGTTATTGGAAAACAATTAATATCCCCACATTATATGGCACCTTGAAGCCTCCATACCCAAAATGGTACGATCCTAATGCTAGTTGCATGTACCATGCTGGAAACCAGGGGCATTCTATAGAAAATTGTCTAGCCTTTAAAAGAAGGGTTCAAGGTCTTATTGATGCAAGGATTTTACGATTTGATGGCACTAATAATGTGGTGAAAATTCGCTCCCTAACCATATCTTGAAGGGAACGTGAACGCGGTGACAAAAGAAGACGAAGCGACAAGCTAAAGTTATGTTTCAAATAAAGACACCTCTGCGGAAGGTTTGGGAGGTAATGGTTAAAAAGGGCCGTTTTGTTATCCCAATGAATTTTCAAAGAAGAAAACACAAAGAGTCAATGTTTTATGATTTTCATGGTATTGAAGGGCATGACATCCAATCTTGTGAGGATTCAAAAAATTACTACAGGACATGATGGATAATAATGAGGTCAAGATCTTTGATAAAATGGATGAGGCCGAGGAAAGGAAATATGCACTCGATAATCAACTATCAACTATCCCTTATAGTCTTGATCGGCCTCTGGTGATTTACTACGAGGCCAAGAAGAAGGAAGTCAAACCAAATGTGGTGATTGAAGTGCCATCTCCTTTTCCTTACAAGGACAATAAGCGATTACCATGGAAATATGATGTTAATATTGTCGCATTCAAGGTGAAAAGTCAAAGGTGTGATTGGAGATATTAGCAGTAGGACACTTCACCAAAGCATGGGAGGTGTTATTCTCCAAATAGGTGAACCAAAGAAGAAAGTCGTTGACTCGAATCGAAAGGAAAGGCACCAATGTATGATAATCGAGGTTGATATTGAAATACGATCAGGCAAGAGATTAAAAGACACGTGAATGAGGATGAAGCACATGAATTCTTGAAGTTCATCAAACACAAGTGAATATAATGTCGTGGAGCGGTTGAGCAAGCGACCAAAGAAGAATCTCGGTGTTATCTCTATCTGTTGAACTCGAACCACATCGAAATGCTTTGCTAAAAGTGTTGAATCAAGCGATATGGCGAGCAACGATGTCGTTGAAAAGCTTGATAGGTGGGTGAACAACTTAAATGCGGATAATTTCATCTCTTTTAGTGATGACGAAATACCACCAAACCAGTAGGGCTCCATAAAAGCATTGCACATTACAACCAGGTTGCAAGGGTTATATAATACCGAATGTGCTTATTGACAACGAATCAAGACACTCAATGTCATGCCTTTGGCCACGATTCTAGGCTACCAATTGATATGTCTTATCTTAGGCCTTGTCACTCTGACTGTAAGGGCATTTGATGGGACACGACGAGAGGTCATGGGGAAGATCGAGATTCCTCTGAAGTGGGCCCATGTACATATGATATCGAGTTCCGTGTCATGGACATCACGCCTTCATATAATTGCCTTTTAGGAGGCCTTGGATCCATTCTCATTGGGCGGTTCCTTCATCTCCATCAAAAGTAAAGTTTATCTGGATAGCCGCTGATCACAATCATTTGGTGAAGAAGACATTGTTGCATCTATCTCTCCGACGCACCCTACATTGAAGTAAACAAAGATGCGAGAATGTTCCTTCCATTCCTTTGAATTTATCAATGCTACATTTGTTGTTTGAAGGAAATAAGATTCCCACGCCTAAACCACAAAGAATACCAAAATGGGAATTAAACCGATCGTGGGAAAGGAGCTCGGCGAAGAAAGGTTTGGGAAAATATCGCAAGGATAGTTAGAGCACTAAAGCCATACCCACAAGGCTCGATCGGTTTAGGGTTCAAGCCGGATGTACGACAAAGAAGAAAAGCAATTGCAGAAAGATCAAGAAAGGAGGATTGCAAGAGCCTCGTGCCAAGATTTGAGATGGGAGCCCATAAGCGTATCCTCCTTTGTCAAAAACATTTACATCTGCAGGAATGATGTACCTGTATGAGATAATTCACGAAGACGCCGTTATTAATTGAAAGGGTCTTCGAACGTCAAGATAAATGTTATTGACAAAGGAGATGATGCAATTGAAGATGTTTCAATGATACGCCTTGTCCTCCGGATTCATTTTGAATAATTGACCGCTATGGATCTTCTTGTAGTTTCTAAGTCCTCTCCGAGTAATGCTCAATGTTAACTCTCATTTTTTGTGTGCCCTAAGTAATAGTGGGATTCTTTTGTAAGAGCTTATGTTTGCTCTTTATTATTTAAATGAACATTAATGGAGGTGCATTTTGTCATAATCGTTTCATTCTCATTAACTTCATAATTATTCTCCTTCTCACACCTTATCCTTACATATATCTCATATCATGCCATAACATATACTTGTTGGTTCCAATCCTTTGATACTCCTCTATAGTTTTCTTTTCTATTCACCTTTCAGTGCTTAGATACCAACGACATGAACAATCACATATAAGTCCCAAATCGATTTTGAGAAAGCTATTTATTTAGGAGAATTCGTCGAGGAAAATGTCAAGATTATGTCTCGCTCTCGACTTACAAAGAATGATAGAATGAGAAGATAAACAGATCCTACCCCATCAAGAATCTGTTGAGACAGTGAACTTGGGAAATGAAGAAAAGAGGCAAGAAGTGAAGATTGGGACCTCCATTTTAGATAACACTAAACATGATTTGATCGCTTTGCTTTGTGAGTATAAAGATGTATTTGCATGGTCGTATCAAGACATGCCAGGTTGAACGAGGATGTAGTGGTCCATAGACTCCACACCGAAACCGTAATGCAAACCTGCTCAATGAAGCTAAGACGAATGAGACCGAAATCTCATTAAAGATAAAAGAAGAAGTCAAGAAACAATTTGATGTCGGCTTTTACAAGTCTCCAAATACCTAGAATGGGTAGCTAACATAGTCCAGATCAAGAAAGACGGCGGCAAGGTACGAATGTGCATGGATTATCGCGATCCGAATCGAGCAAGTCCTAAAGATAATTTTCCTTGCCACACATCGCTACGTTGGTGGATAACACAGCAAAACATTCATTGTTTTCTTTCATGGATGGATTTTCGGGTTATAATCAGATAAAGATGGCTCCCGAGGATATGGAAAAAACTACCTTCGTAACAATGTGGGGAACATTTTGCTACAAGGTGATGCCGTTTGGATTAAAGAATGCTGGGGCAACATATCAGAGGGCAATGGTGATGCTATTCCATGACATGATGCACAAAGAGATAGAAGTTTATGTTGATGATATGATTGCCAAATCTCGGGGGGAAAGAGAGCATATTGGGAACCTCAAGAAATTGTTCGAAAGGCTAAGAAAGTTCCAACTAAAGCTTAATCCATAAGTGTACCTTGAGCTACCTCGGAAAATTACTCTGGCTTCATTGTTAGTGAGAGAGGTATTGAGGTTGATCCAGATAAGATAAAAGCCATACAAGAATTACCACCTCCGCGTACACAAAAAGAAGTCGAGGATTTTAGGGAGGTTGAACTACATCGCTCGATTCATTGCTCAATTTACCAACCAAGGTGACCCAATTTTTGACTCCTTGAAAACATAATCCGGAGAGTGGAGCGATGAGTGCCAAGTGGCTTTTGACAAGATAAAATAGTATTTGTCTAACCTCCGGTTAGTACCGCCAACTCCCTAAGACCGTTAATATTGTATCTAATCGTGTTCGAAAATTCAATGGGTTGCGTCTTTGGGGCAACATGATGAGTCGGGGAAAGAGAAAGGCGATCTACTACCTCGAAGAAATTCACAGAATATGAAGCAAAGTACCCGTCAATTGAAAAATTCTGTTGTGCTTTGGTCTGGGTAGTTCGAAGGCTCAGACAATATATGTTGTATCATACGACGTGGTTAATTTCAAAGCTGGACCCAATAAAATACATGATGGAATCACCTGCACTTTCAGGAAGAATGGCACGATGGCAGATCCTACTATCAGAGTACGACATTGTATATGTGAGTCAAAAGTCGATAAAGGGGAGCGCAATAGCTGACTTCTTAGCAACTCGAGCCACGGAGGAATATGAGCCTTTGAGATTTGATTTCCCAGACGAGGATTTGATATGCATTACAGAAAAAGAGTGTGATTCGTCAAAAGAGAAATCATGGAAGATGAGCTTTGATGGTGCATCGAATGCATTGGGGCATGGGATTGGAGCAGTCTTAGTGTCACCGTAAGGAACCACTATCCGTTCACCGCCAGTTAAATTTCTTCCGTACCAATAACGAATGCGGAATATGAGGCTTGCATCATGGGACTTCGTGCGACTATTGAGCGAAACATCAAAATCTTAGAGGTGTACGGGGACTCGGCGTTGGTGATTTACCAAATCCGTGGAGATTGGGAAGTAAGAGATTCAAATTGGTCAAATATCGCGATCTCGTGGCGAGTGGTCAAAGAATTCAAAAGTGACTTTTAACTACCTCCCACGAGAAGAAAACCAATTGGTGATGCCTTGCCACCACGGCTTCAATGTTTAAAGCAAACAGAGAAACGGAAATAATGCCTCTCCAAATGAGTATATATGAGGGCCTCGCATTGTTTTAGCATTGAAAAGAGATGATAAGCGCCGTGGTTCCATGATATCTTAGAATATGTCAAGAATCAAAGGTATCCGAGCAAGCAAATGAGAACGACAAAAGAACAATCGGAAGAATGGCGGTGGGATTTGTCCTTGATGGGGATATCCTATACAAAGAGGAAAAGATCAAGTGCTCTCGAGATGCGTGGATTCTGCTGAAGCTTTAAAAATACTTGAAGATGTCCATGAAGGAATTTGTGGGACGATGCCAATGGTTTCACTATGGCGAGCGATTATGAGACTCGGTTATTCTTGGTTGATGATGGAAAGCGGCGCATTAGTTACGCATTTAAGGTGCCACAAATGTCAAATTCTACGATAAAATTCATATAGCCCTTCGCCCTTCATGTTATGACTTCTCCGTGGCCATTTTCTATGTGGGGCATGGATGTTATAGGACCAATTTTCCCAAAAGCTTGAATGGACACCGATTCATTTTGTGGTTATAGATTACTTCACAAAATGGGTAAAGCCGCTTCATTGGCTAATGTGACGAAGACTGCAGCTTGCGAGTTCTTAAAAAGGAAATCATATGTCGATACGGTTTGCACGAGAGAATAATTTGAGATAACTCTTTAAATCGAACAACAAGATGATGAAAGAAGTGTCTGGCGGTTTCAAATAAAGCATCATAATTCCTCACCCTATCGCCCAAAGATGAGCGGAGTAGTAGAAGCGGCTAACAAAAATATTAAGAGGATTATTGGGAAAATGACCGAGACATATAAAGACCGCACGAAGCTACCATTCGCTTTGTATGCATATCGCACATCCATGCGGACATCTACGGAGCAACTCCTTTCTCTCGGTCTATGGAATGGAAGTCGTGCTGCCCATTGAAGTTGAGATCCCTCTCTCGAGTCTTAATGGAGTCGAAACTAGAAGAATCGAATGGGTTCAAGCTCGATATGACCAACTAAATCTTATCGAAGAAAAACGCTTGAAGGCAATCATCATGGACGGATGTACCGAAAGAGAATGATCACGGCTCATGATAAGAAGGTGCGGCCAAGAGAATTTCGCGAGGGGAACTCGATCGAGAAAGATTCTCCCAATACAAAAAGACTTTCGAGGAAAATGGGCACCAAATTGGGAAGGGCCAGTGCGTCGTAAAGAAGGCTTTCTCTGGCGAGCTTTGATTCTCACCGAGATGGATGGGAAGGAGTTACCTAATCCGATGAACTCGGATGCCGTGAAAAGTACTATGCCTAAAAAAATGAAGAAAAAGATCAAGATAAAAACCGAAAAGGCGTCTTGAAAAAAAAAAAGAAGAAAAAAGATCAAGATGAAAACCCGAAAAGGGCGTCTTGAAAAAAAATAAAAAAAAGAAGAAGAAGAAAAAAAGATCAAGATGAAAACCCGAAAAGGGCGTCTTGATAAAAAAATAAATAAATAAAATAAAATAAAAAAAGATCAAGATCAAAACTCGAAAGGGCGTCTTGATAAACAAAAAGATTAGGATGAAAACCTGAAAGGGCGTCCTAATGAAGGAGGTTCAGACAAAAGGAGCAAGACGATTTGAACGGGGAGTCATGTGGTGAGATTACAATATTTGAAGCAGTCCCGGAAGCTCGAAATCTTCTACACAAGAAGCCGTGCTCGAAGAGATCCAGGATGAAGAAATGTGGAGAAGTTCATGCGTTGAATATCTAGAGCATTTGTGACAATTGAATCTGCTTTCCTTTCTTTATAATGTTTTCTTTATTGAGCTTTTCCTTGTCAATTTTCTTTGCTTATTGCTTTTGAAATAAATATGAATGTGAGGTATTTCTTTCGTACCTACTTTCCTATTTTCATGCATCTCATGTGTGATTCATCTAAATGATAAATAGTGAAATGACATACTCTAAACAAAAGGAATGTTGAGTATTACCTGGATGAGAATTTGGTAAGTGCAAGAGCCTCAAAGCAAGGACAAAGTTCAACAAGGGGTAAAAGGGTGATACACGAGAAACGCAGATTACTCGAGGATGGGTACAAAACCTGAAAGGGAAATCAAGAATCGAAGCAATGAATGCGTCATCATGAGTCGTAATGAAAAGAGAGATATATGGCAAACAAGCCCAAGGCGTATGGCATAATCATGTAGGCATAAAAGCATTTAAGACCAAACATGTGCATATCATGATAACATCATGCATGACATATACTGTATTCCAATAAAGCAAAAGGTTTTGATGATAGCTGCATGCAAACCAAGGACAAGGAAGACATTCGAGTTCCACCGGATGATATGTTTTGAAAATTTGATACTTTTTAAAAATTATTTCAATTTCTATTTTTCAAAAATCAACTCATATTACGAGAGGTGAGTTGAGCCTCGGGTCACACGCCGAGGTATTTTTCAATTTCATTTTTCAAAAAAATCAACTCATATTGCGAGAGGTGAGTTGAGCCTCGGGTCACACGCCGAGGTATTTTTCAATTTCTTTTTTCAAAAAAATCAACTCATATTGCGAGAGGTGAGTTGAGCCTCAGGTCACACGCTGAGGTGTTTTTCAATTTCTGTTTTTCAAAAAATCAACTCATATTGCAGAGGTGAGTTGAGCCTCGTGTCACACTGTTGAGGTATTTTTTCGCTTTTTCAAAATCAACTCATATTGCGAGAGGTGAGTTGAGCCTCAGTCACACGCCGAGGTATTTTTCACTTTTCGCTTTTCAAAAAATCAACTCATATTGCGAGAGGTGAGTTAAGCCTCGTGTTACACGAGGTATTTTCAATTCATTTTTCAAAAATCAACTCATAATGCGAGGTGGGTTGAGCCTCGGGTCACACGTCGAGGTATTTTTCAATTTTGTTTTTCAAAAATCAATTCACATTCACGAGAGGTGAGTTGAGCCTCAAGTCACGACCGAGGTATTTTCAATTTTGTTTTCAAAGATCAACTCATATCCGAAGTGAGTTGAGCTTCGTGTCACATGTCGAGCTATTTTCGATTTCTATTTTTCAATAAAGAATAAATGTTGGACATCGAACAAAATTTAGCGCTTTTAAGTCTTTGCTCTATCCCTGTTTCACAGTGATGAGCAAAGAGAGCATTATAAGCACTAAATTTTGTCCTGGATTTATTACTGGTTTATTTAAAAAATATATAAATTTAAAAAAATTAAAAAATTAATTAAAAAATTACATTTTAACCCTAAACTTTCTTGAAATTACATTTTGGCCCCAAAACTTTTCAAAATTACATTTTACCCTTAACTTTCTTAAAATTACACTTTGGCCCCAACAATTTCTTCGTTTACAATCTGTCCTTCATCAAAAAATCTCCAAAATCCGTGGATTTCAAGACCCACTTCCTCGATTTTCCTACCACCACCTTGTGGATGGCCTCCCATACCCCTAGCCACCGCTACTACACAAAAACGCTTATAAAAAGGGATTTTTCCCAAAATCGAACCCCATCATCAAAAAAAAAAAGCCACGAAAAAGAAAGAAAAAAAAAAAAAGGAGGAAGAAGAAGAAGAAGAAAGAAGAAGGCATCGCACACCGATGAAGAAAGCGGCGACCACGGCAAGACTTTGGAGAAGAAGAAAGAGGAGAAGAAGAAGAAGAAGAAGAAGAAAGAAGAAGAAAAGAAAAGGAAAGAAAAAGGAAAGAAAGAAAGAAAAAGAAGAAAAAAAAAAAAAGAAAAAATTTAAACCGTCGGGCCGACCCACCCGTGACCCGACCCGTCCAGCCCGACCCGACCCGGGGGGACCCAGCAGGCCGAAGCCCACCAGCAGCAGGCCCATCAGAAAAAACAAAGCCCAAGCAAAAAAAAAAAAAAAAAAAGAAGCCAAAATAGCCCAATTCCTCAGGCCCAAAAAAAAAAAAAAAAAAAGAAGGAGCAGCCCAACCCAAAAAAAAAGAAAGAAGAAAAAAGAGAAAAAGAAAGAAAAAAAAATCGAGACTCGTAAACCATTCGATCAGGCCCGTATTTTTGAGTTTTCCGGTAATTTCTTTTTTACTCACTTTAGTTTAATTTGTGTATTTTGATGATATTTTGTTGTTAATATTATTAATATTTTTTAAAGCATATTCTTATTTTGTATTTATATTTGTGTTTATATTTTAAATTTAATTTAATTTAATTTTATTATTATTCGATAATTTTTAATAAATAAGGCAACGAATCGGTTTAACACTTGTCGTTGATTTCATCGCTATGTTGGGTGAATATCATCGGTTAAGTATTAAATACGATCATACCTTTTAAAAAAAAAAAAGACAAAAAAAATAAAATTTGAGTTTCAAAATTTTTGTGTTTTAAAAATTCTTATGTTTTAAAATTTCCGTGTTTTAAAAAAATTTTCAGATTTTCAAAATTTCGTGTTTTCAAAAATTCTCGGTTTTGAAAAATTCTCGAGTGTAAAAAAATTTTGTACTTTCAAAAAAAAATTTCAGATTTTCAAAAATTTTCGTGCTTTCAAAATTTCCGTGTTTTTTAAAAAATTCGTGTTTTCAAAATTTCATGTTTTCAAAAGAATTTCGTGTTTCAAAAAATTCTCGTGTTTTCAAAGTTTTCGATTTCTAAAATTTCGTGTTTTCAAAATTTTGGTTTTTTAAAAAAATTCGTGTTTTCAAAAATCCTCGGTTTTAAAAAATTTTCTCGAGTCTTAAAATTCTCTTTTTAAAAAAAAATTGTGTCTCAATCGGATCACGATTAAATATTAAATTAAACTTGTATTTTTGAAAATTAAGACAAGACGCGCTTAACGAGATACCAATTTTGGGCGTGGCGAGGTGCTAATACCTTCCTCACAGAATCCGACTCGAACCCTATTTTTCTCTCGAATTTTGTCGCAGACTTAAACCCACCTTTTTAAGAAAATTCAAAAATGATTTTTCTTTAAAAGAGGATTTATTAGGTGTCCGATCACACCTAGAAAAAGATCGGTGGCGACTCTTTTTTAATAAAATCGAAACTCTGTTTTCAAATGTTCAATAATTTTTTTCAATTAAGCCAAGAAATTTTAGGTCGCTACACATAACTTTTGTTTATTTTTGTATTGTTTTTTGAATATAGTTTTTAATGTCATTGGAAAAGGTTGAAAATTGAGACTTTGAGTGTCTAAGTTGGAGTCATATTACGCCTATTTGTCATGGGTAGATTCTCTCACAAATTATTTTGAGTTTAAATTTCATCATTTGTAAGTGTTTTATTTGGATACATTTTGATTTCAATCCATCAAAAATTTTTTGTGATTTGTATTTCTAAGGGTGATTTTAAACTCTTTAAAAACCATAATTTAGAAATTTGAAATTGCATTATCCAACAATTTATTTATGTCTTGAGATAATCAGTAGTTCTCGGTACGAGATACACTGCCGCACTTTATTCCACATTACAAAACCTAAAATAAAAGCATTTCCAGATTGACATCAAAATAACATTAAAATGCCAAGCTCGCATGCACATACACAAGTACTTTTTTTTTTATTATAATATTGAAATAGGAGAGAAGACGACAATATTTGAATCCAAGTGCAAGATGAAAGTTTTAACTCCAGAATAAACCTTTTGTAACGCCTCTTGCAACATTATAAGCGATGGCACCGGGCACTCCTGTCCCGAACAAGATCTGATTGCATAGGGCGGTCCCGGTTTTACACTTGGTTGCAAAGTGCTCGCAGTTGTTAAAAAGGAGGCTGTATTCTCCAAAGTTTTTTTCATGGAGGAAACTATGTGCTCTCTTAATAACCACATCAGGTTTAGAAGAGGTAAAAGTAGAGCAACTCCCACTGCTTTTAAAAGTAAAGCTCAATAACGACACTTCGTATTCGTAGCGATAGATTGTATTACCTTCATGGAAGCAGTCAAGGCATGTTAATACCACTCCCAGTTCATGGCTCTCGTGAAAACATTTCGGGCATTGGGGTCGATATGTTTTAGCTTTCCCATTCTTGTCCAGTCCAAGGAAATGAATCACTGCATTTTCTATTTGCTCTTTTTTTCCTGTTCTGGGGTTTTTCACCTTGTCTTTCCCCACGTATATGCCTGAACCCAAATTAAGCAAACCAAAATCCACCAAGTATTATTAATAAGGTTAGATGATACAAAGTCAAAAACAAACTCCCAGCTGAGGAGAAATGCCTCGGGGTACCCAATTTAATCAAAAGTCTTCCTATAAGCCAATGATTAAAATATGGAAGTAGTCGTTGAATTTGGAACTAGTAGCTTTGATTGTTGAACTAGATAGTTATTTTATAAAAATCGAGAAATGAAAAATTATTTTATAAAAAAATCGTAATAATAATTGAAAACTATAAATCAAAATTGGGAGTTGAGCCTATTTACCATGGTGATCGTACAAACCTCCAAAGCATTTAGTATAGATGTGATCACCTGGTTTGAGTACTAGGCCAGTTGCCATCATCTTTCTTTAAATTCTTTATAAACTCTAATTAGTTTAAGCTACCTTGATTATCTTCGCCATGAAAACTGCAATGTGTATATATAGAAGGAAAGATTGTGCCAAGGCAGAGGATTATTGTAGAGAATAAGTTCATTGTCGAATACGAATCCGTTGTAGTGGAATTAGGATTAGAAAATAGTTGAAATAGTGATATTTATTAAATTTTAAGATGAAATTTAATCTCTTCCCAGGATTCTTTCTTTCCCTTACAGAATAGAGAGCCAAAAAGTTGCTTATATATCCATTTAAAATTAAAAACCAAGAAGCAATTAACTGAATATTAGTTATAGCTGGTAGTATGAGGTATTGAATGTGAGGTTTATATGATTTCATCACATAAATAAAATGTAAAGCAAGCTTATGAGTTTCCTGTTTATCATGCAGCTTTTGTTTCTACCAATAATGCTTTGTTTAAATTACTTGGATTCAATAAATGTTAATTGGGTTTCAAATTTAAGTTTTAAGTTTTATAGTGCAATAACTACGTATTTTATTCCAATAAGTAATGTTACAATAATTCATGTTTTCTTCATAAGCAAATTATATTACTAGTATAAATTAATAATGTAAAATTATATATTATTACAAACTAATCACTTAATTACTTCACAATAAAGTATTATAAAATAATCACAAGAATACACAGTAAAGTTGTTAATAAAAAAAAAAAACACATAACGAGAAAAACTAAAGAAAGTGAAAATCTTCCTGTTCTTATTCATGATTTACCAAGTGAGAATGAAACCTTTTATAGGTTATTATAACAAGAAGATAAACTCTTCTTCAGATAAATCCATGAAAAGCTTTTTGAATAAATTTGATATCTATCTCTAAAAATAGTTCTTTAATTATAAACTTTCATGTTAATCAAATCATTTTAAGGAAGTCGATTGGAAGATTTAGTATTCAAGTCGACTCATGCTTCTAATTTTGTCAAATATATCACATTCAACTGAATTTAACTGAACACAAACAAAACATTTTCAAGGTCCAAATCAATAACTCAAATAAAGAAACAGTTTCTTTATATGATGACACGGAACCAGCAACACAATTTTCCCAGCAAGCTCCATTCACTTCATCATAGCAACTGTATATATATATACATATATATATATTCCAAGGTAGACGATTACTATAAGAATCAATCGCTTAAAATAAAAAGAAAGATCATATTGGAATAAGATGTCATCTCCGAATATGAATGTGTTGTAGTGGAATGCAAAGTTATTTAGAATTTTGGTGAGAAATAATGAAAATAGAGATATTTATTAACTTTTTAGATCAAATTTGAACTCTCACCAGGATGTTATTTCTTGGTTCTTACAGAATTGAGAATCGATAAAGCTAAAACAAAAGAATCCTTATCCCCAATAAAAGAAAATCAAAGAATCAACTGAGGTATTGAATGTGAGGTATGCCTGTTCGCATCAGCTAAATAAAATGCAAATTAAGCTCATTTATGAGCTGCCTGTTTTGACGGAATCAAAAAGTTCTTCTCTCGTTCTCTCTTAGCTCTTGTGGCTTTTCACTTCAATCAAGATCCAAATTTGCTAATTTACAAACAAATTCAAATTGATAAATAGATAAATAAAAACTTGTGGTGTTTCGTGTCCCTGTTTGATTTGATGAAGGCTGCTATAAGGGGCTTCTGGATTTCATTGAAACACCATTGCTTGGACATGCAACAAAGATATGCATTTCTCGGGGATTATGGATGTATGAGATGAAAGTTTCTATCTTTTTTTTTTTATTCCTTTAGTTCCAGTTCTGGTTTAGTATGGGTAGGTGAATGTTGGATTGCTGCTCTGTTGGAAGATTAGGTAGGATTTTAGCTGAGCTGCTTATAATTCTCTTTCCTGACAATGGTTTTATGCCTTCACTTTTAATTGTCAATAAAATATCTATTTCAAAAATTATTCATAAACGTTGCGAGATTATTATTATTTTTACAAGATTGGCGTCAATTAAATGTCTTTTGTTGCACTAAGGGTTTCAAACATCACAAAATAATTGAAAAAAAAAAGTGTATTATTAAGTTACTAATATAATAAGTGAGGTGTAATAATAAGATTAGACATATTCAAAGATCGGACAGTTTGTCCAGTCAGGTAGGCTTGACCCAATTTGAATCGAGTTTGAATAAGTAATTTTTATATCTCGAATTAGTTTGGCATAAATTCAATTTAAATAATAAAAAGATATTTGAAAATTTTAAATTTAAATTTAAAAGTATATAAAATATCAACTAAATATATTTTTAATATTTTATTAATGTTTGAATAGTAAAATTGGCTTTTTGGACAGAGTAAGTCGCCCAAAAATGGACCTATACTTGACAATTTTTTGGAATCAGGCATCGGTCCAGCCCATGAACCCCGCTTGATAAGACGTATTATATTGCTTTTAGAGGGAGAATTGAAGTTCTAACTTTAAAGATGACATTGTCGGAAAAGACAATTACAAGACACAAAAAAATTAGTTTTTATGGATTGTAGAACCGACATAAATAATACATTGGCCATACAAAAAAAATTACTAAGATGGTAATTATATCTTCTTTTATGGGTTGAGTAAAATTTGATTCAATTAAAATATTTATTTTTTAAAATATTTAAATTAATCTAATCAATTATTTGAATTATTCAAATTATCAAGATACATATTATTTAAAAGAGCATTATATTTAATTATTAAAGAGAAATAGTAAATAAAACTCCTTAATTGATTAATATAGTTTATTTAAGAGTTTTATTTTGATTCATTATTTTATTTAGAACTAGAAATTCTATCACAAGCATATGTATGTGGAAGTCATATATTTAGAACATAGGAGTGTGTTTGAAAATAGCATACCATAAATAATAAAACGTATGTTTTGAAACTAATTAATAATAATAACATAAAAATAAGTGTGATATTAAAATGAAAAAATAGATAAAATTGTGACACGAACTCAATCAATAGAATTATTAATTCTAAAAATTCTATTACACACGTATGCATGCTAAAACTATGTATTTATAATACGATATATAAAAATATAAAAAAAAAATGAAAACACCCTAATTGAGTTGAGACCCAATTAATGGTTGACACAAACTCAATAAAAGACTTAATAAATAGTATAAATACATAAATATATAAAATTTAGAACACAAATTGAACTTTTAAAATTTAAAATAAAAACTAAATGTTGCTTTAACTAAAATGGTAAATGAAAATGTTTAATTTCATAATTGAGTTGTAACTAAATTAATAGGTGACACCAATTTAATAAAAATTTAATAAATAGTATAAATTAAGTAAAACCTTGGATTATTTCTTTTCTTTTCTTTTTTTTTTTTTTTTTTTTTAAAGTTGAGACTTACTTATCAAATTTTCGAAGTTGCATGTCTTCAATTTCTTCATCTTTGTCCCTAGAATCTTGGTTGCTAGGAACATATATTTAAGAACTAAAAGAGATAAATAAAATAAAATGAAGGATTAAAATAATTTTATTTTTAAAAATTAAAGAGTCAAATAAATTATTATATTTTCTTCCAAAATTTGATAGAATCATCAAATAATGATCATCATTACTAATCACAAATTGATTAAAGGGGTTGTAGGACAAATTCTATCCGAAGATTCATTATTTTGAAATTGAATTTTTCGGTTTGAGTTAATTGAATTAAATTTTAATTTGATTTTTATAACTTTAATATTTAAAATTTGATTAATTAAAATGGAAATCATTTTAAGATTTACGCTTTTTTTTTTACTTCAGTATAAATATTGATTAGGGTCTTCGTCAATGTTAAATTCGAATAAATTGATCCCTCAAAATATTTTCAAGTTTTTTTAAATTCTATTAACCATAATTTTATAAAACATATATAATACTAAAAATATAAAGATCAATAAAAAATCAAAATATAGAACAAGAATTCTTAAAATTATAAAAATTCAAAAATAGTAAATAAAAACTTCTTAAAAATTTCCTAAATATTATTTAAAGAATCAAAAATAAAATTAATAAAATATTTAAAAGTTATTCAAAAATTTGAAAAGTTTATAAAAATCTAAAAATATTAAAATTTATAAAATATATATATAAAATTTAAAAAGGATTCTAAAAAATTCTAAAATATTAGTTTTGAAGTTTTCTAAACTTTTACAAAAGTTGTACGGGTCATTTCTTTTTTAGTTTTACTTTATTTTTAATTTTTGCTTTCAAAATTACCCGTCAATGTTCTATTTTTAAAATATTCATTTTAAATTTAGATAATAGTTTGGTTCACTTTGATTTAATTGATTAATCAATTTTTACTTACACTTAATTCTCAACCCTTTTATAAGAATCGGATTAAGTAATCGAGATATTCTATTACAGACAATTTAATGGAATTTAATAATAATAAACAGATATTCAAACATACAACATATATGTGTAAATATAAGTAAATTATGCTAAAATCTAATTACTAAGTGAATTTTTAAACACACCTTAAATTAGGTTAACTTTGAGAGAGATAGAGCAAACACTAAATTATTATTACAATTAACCCAACCTATTTGCCATTACCAACCCTAGAACAGAAGCATTTTCTAAACTTGATAGACATCAAAATACCATCAAACTGACAAAAAGACACATACTTACTGCTAGAAGAGAGAATAAGGTGAAGGAGAAACAAGCTATTCTATATTTCTTGAATTTAGAATGAATATTATTAACAATGAATCCATCCTTAAACATGCCTTGATCTGAGAGACTATATAGAAAACACGCCTAACAACAATTTGTTAGGCGATAATGTAATGCTAACGAATATTAACACATGTGACTTATACTATAACATTCACCTAGCTTCTCCTAACGGTACAATCAAGGAGAGGACAGCGAGTGAACAAGGTTTGAGATAACGGCTTAGTAAGAATGTACGCCACGATCAACGGGCCGAACCTCGCCAACAATTAACTCGCCAGTAGCCACCTTTTCACGAACAAAAAACAAGTCAAGTTCAACATGCTTAAACTTGGAATGTAGAACCGGATTCTTTGCATAAAGCAACAAAGACCGTGTTATCACACCATCAACAGAACATCATCAAGTGAGTTTTAACTCAGACAAAAGAGACACGAGCCATGCAATATCACTAGTGTATGAGCCCATTTGCCCGGCCCAAACCCAACCAAAACCCAAACCCAAGCAGCCCAACAAACCCAAAACAAAAAATAAAAAAACAGACCCAAAATACAAGCCCAAACCCTAAAATCAGGAAAAGGAAACCCTAACACCAATCATCGATGCCATCACATCGACAAGGGTCGGCCACCGACCCCCACCTGCCTCTGACGCCACCAACCCTCCACTTGCACCACCGAAAGCCTGCAAATAGGGAGAAATGACAGAAAGTAAATAGAAGCAAAAGATATTATTTTTCCCTCTTTTCAGTCTCGGTTATAAAAAACGGAAAAAACAATGTAAAGGGGAGAACTCTTTGTAGAAAGGAAGTTTTTTGATAAATAAAAGCAAGCAGATTCAAACACAAAGCAGGGGTTCGAGCAAAAAAGGTCGAGAAGCAGTAAATATCAAAAAAACGAGTTTGAAAGGTGCTAAAGTTTTTTTCTTTTTTCTTTTTTATTTTTGTTCTTCGAATCCAGTAACCACACATATATTCACATCTTTTTGCTAAAAAAACAGTAAAAAAAGGGAAATAAAAAGACGAAAGCTTACTTTTTTGAACTTAGGCCACCGCGTCGATGGTGGCATAAGACAACAACAACGCAACGATGAACCGTAAAAAAACCACGCCGGACTTGGGCCCTGCAGAGAGAAAAAAAGAAGAAATCAGTTTTTTTTAAAAGGCAGGTGAGAAATGAAATTTTTGCAAAAATCGATTATATAGCCAAACCAAAACGACGCGTCGTTTTGGTGGTATACCATAAGCCCCAAAACGACGTCGTTTTGACCTTGACCCGATCCGACCGACCCGACCCGCCTCAGGATCCGCGTGTTTTTAAAAAAGGGGATATTTGCGCGCGCGGTCCTTCCGCCTTTTTGTGATTTTGCAATTAAGTTTTTGTTATTTTAAATTTAGCCCAACAAGTTACTTCGATTCTCAATTTGGTCCTCGTTGCTGCTGCGTGTTTTGGCTGAATGGGTTATTTACTTCCTTGGTCCCTCCAGTCTTTTTGTGCATGCAATTAGATCCCCTAATCTTTCCTTTATTTTTAATTTGCCCCCCTAAATTTTGTTTATTAATTTAATTTAGCCCTCTATTAGCTAAACCTTCCTATTATTGTTATTATTATTATTATTATATCATTATTATTATTATTATTATTATTATTATTATTTTTGTTATTATCACTTCTCACTCTATCATTTTACTTCTATTTTATTATGATTATTATTATTTATTATTATTATTTTATTTATCATTTTATAACCATATTATTATATTGTTATTAGCACTATTACTATATTATTATCATTATTATTTATATTAAGTTCCAATATTTTATTATCATTTCTTACCATTATTATTATTATTATTATTATTATTATTAGTATTATTATTATTTACCAATATTATTATTTTATTGTTAATACTATTATTATTATTTATTTTACCATTATATATTACTTATTGCTATTATTATTATATTAGTATTATTATTACCATTATTATATTTTTATATACATATTTTTTTTATTAACGATTTAAGCTAACTTCACTATTATTAGTATTATTATTATTATTACTATTATTATTATCATCCTAAAACTAGTTTTTAAATTGTCTTGTATATTATCAACTCTATCTCTTATAAATCTTGTTATGCATATATTATATATATTATAATACTATTATTGCTATTGTATCACATAATGTATATACTTATTCTCCATTACATTTTATTATTGTTATTATAATATGTTTACCATCATTATATCTTATATATTATATTATTATAGTTGTTATATTATCCTTTTATGTATAATGTGTATATTGTTATTATTACCGTATCCCTTGCATGTACCGTCTCATTATTCATTCGTTAAATACTATTATTCGTATTCTCTTTGCTTATTATCTTTTGTTTTCACATCTTGTGTTGTTAATATTATTACCACCGCATTTCTATCGTCGTTTGCTTCTCACTAATTTTTCTCGATGCATCGATTTTATAACAATTGATATTTACGTATTAAAGGTTCGAGAAGATCAAACCCTAACTTCTTGGACTTGATTTTCTCGTTTAAAGCTAAACAAAGGGATATCTCTTTTGAAATTACAATTTAAATGTTAAAACAAAATATTTAATCTTGAAAATTGAAATGTCGCTACTAACTTCATGGACTCGACATCTAGATACTTGAGATAAGCTTTTTTCTTAAAAATAGAGGCAATCTTAGTATTTGAAATCTCGAGAAATTGAGCCTAACTTCTGGGTTCGGTTTCTCATTTGACGAATAACGAAAGATCCTCTTCAAAACAAAATCAAGTTTTAAAAGACGAGCTTATTTTCGGAATCTAAAGTATTATACGCCTAACTTCTTGGACATGATGCTATATCTCTTCGATAATAAGAGAGTCTTAACGTCCTTTCAATTCCATCAAATTTTGAAAATAAAAGCATTGTATTTTGAACCCTTTCAAAGTTTTCAACAAATAGAACATCAATCAATCGGTTTGGTACCAATTATGGGCGTGTCGAGGGTGCTAATCCTTCCTCGCACGTAATCGACTTTCGAACCCGCTTTCTCAAAGTTCGTGGACCAAAAGCATTGTTTTAGTAAATTAAATGTTTTATTAAAACAAAGGTGATCCGATCACACCAAATAAAGATCGGTGGCGACTCCCTTCCTTTTCTTTTTCAAAAAATTGAGTCGACCGCGTCGTTCTTTATTTAAATCAAAAAATGGTTACGACGACTTGGCGACTCCATTGGGGACGTGAGGGTCAAGCCATAGATTGATTGATTTTGTCCTTTTGATTAAAATGGTTTGAAATCACGCTTCTTTTAATGCACCTTTAATATTGGTCTCATAAATACTTTTGGCATTGCATTGTATGACCGTTGTGGTCACACCTTTAAGTGGGAGCGAAGTTATGCCTTCGTGAGGTTTTCACCTCGCATGGGCTAGTGGATCTTTGGGATACATCCGTACCTATGTCTTCGTGAAGTTTTCACTTCCGCATGGCCATAGGGAAAGGTATTCCCCTGAACCGAACTCGATCCGTATGAGCCTATAATGGGTGAGGATCGAGGAATCTGCTGGTTCGGGTACCTCAAACTTTAGAACCAAAACCGCATATAGTAAACCCTAGGAGCCCACCTTAGGTAAAGCTATGTCAAACCTTAGTTGTCATCCAGGTAGGTGTTTGCTTATTTTACTTATGATACTAACTTGTTGTATTTCATTCTTTTTGTGCATATCATTTCATACTTTAAGAGGTATCGATTCACGGTCAATTTCTGAGTTAGAAAGCTGGTTATGGAAAACGGATTCCTTGATGCAGTCGTTCGTATAGTTAGAACCTAGGCAGTTAGAAGGGTATGGATCCATTTGAGCAAAAAGAAATGTGGCAGTTGGAAGAAAAGTGATTGGCAGAGGGCAAGAGACCTGTGACAATAAATTAGCTGAAAAGGAATTCGCTTATAACGAGGAGAAAAGTTTATTTATTGTTGGTGCCCTTCCAAATAACAAGCATAAGTTTGTAGTTGTATTTGAGGATGTTACATCTAACAAAAACAACAGTAATGCAAGACCTGATGTCTATGATGACCCAAATAGGCAAGACAAGAAGAGAATAAAATGGCCTTATCGGTCAAAATAGCCTTGTTGCATAGACACCCATGCGAGCAATTCAAAATGCTTGGCGCAGACAGGAATCTAAAAGCTCTCAAGAAGTATTAAGAGTGATAGATGTCATTTTAAGATAGTATCTTTGCAAACAGGGATGCCCTCTTGGTTCGCCAATCTTTCAAGATAATCAGAATAGCTTCACGGACATTAGAAGAGATGCCTTGACTATAGGGGTTTCCATTCAAGTTTCATAGCCACTCAGAGAGGCCTTTCCCCGAATATTCGTCCCAGTCCGGTTGTGGATTCTTTGCCAATCAGAATGCCATAGATCCTGGCAAAAGAAGCCTTGAGAATCTGAGGACAAAAGTCAGTCCGTCCAATCACGAATATAAGATCACTGGATTGAGCGAGTAGTTGTGCAAAGATCCGTTGTTTTCATTAAAGGAGAAAAGTGTGAAAAATTTAATGGACTTGCCATGCTTTAATGTCAGAGAGCCGGAACAACCTACATACATTCCTTTGGAGCTACATTCCTTGATGTACTTGCAATTGACAAAGCACTAACTAGAGGCGTCTTTGGTTAAGGCGAAATCTCGGGAAAGAGTGAAAGCCTTATCCTATGCTTCACAAGGGAGCAACCATAGTGCCGAGCCAATGCTGCGTTCTTGTGGTGTTTCTTTCAACACTAATTTCATCCAAGTCGAAGGTTGTTTCTTTCTGAAGAACGGGGGATGGAATTGGTGGAACCATCTAGGATGAAAGGATAGGTATTGCGAACTTGGGCTCATCGTTGTGATCCAAGCAACATTGCAAGGATTTGATTCTTGTGAAGAGATGAAAAGAATTTGTATTGACCGGTTAGATAGACTCAAAGAGACGAACGGAATGAGCGACTTTCACCGTGGTTGGAATTGGAAAAGCTATTGAGCGGATACAATCTAAAATGTTTGGAGCTCTGCAGTTCCTTCTTTGTCTAAAGAAACTCTAATCTTTATGAGCCATAAAAGGGAAAGAATCCCTTGGAGTACGACGCTAGCTAGAGTAAACGATCAATACTTTTCAAAAAAAACTGATGCTAAGCAAGGATAGTCTCCTCACTACCCTTGAAGCTGTAACTCTGCAATCGAGTTGAAGTTAAGTCCGACAAGATTAAGGAAATGAAGTGTAGTGAGCTCATGATCGAGCTTCTTGAAACAAGAAAGGAGTGTTGGAAAAAGAATTTCATCATTCTCATCACTATCAAGTTAAAAAGTCGAGATTACCTCGTGAAAATGATGGTTCAAGAGGTAGTTGGTCATCTACGATTTTGGCATTACAGGTGGATATGTTAAGCATAGAATATGGGCTACAGTCTGATCACAGTCAAGAGCTAGCTCCATTGCTTAGGAAATCAAAACTTTTAGGACTTAGGACGAAAGCATATAGTAGTCTATTTTATGTAAAAGAACTTGTTTTCTAATAAAGTTTTCTAAAATAAAGTCGATCAGAATCGATGCCTCTTTGCATTCATGCATTCGCACTACATTGCATTCGCATTACATTGCATTTGCATCAGACTTTTACAAAATGACCCTAATTAGGCAAAATATTTGATTAACTCGGAAAACATGGAACAAAGGTTGGCAAGGATAGAGCAAAGGCAAATCTGGATGCAAGAGTAATTGTCCCAAATTCAATAAGAAATGCGAGAAAATGCTAGACTTCCAAAAGAACATGATGGGCATTAACTTCGCCATTAGCCGGAGGCCTTGAAAAAAGAGTGACCCGGTGGCCGACAATGTGGATAATGATGAAGACATCATTTATTCCCCAATAAGTGTCCCAACTCAACCTGATGCACATTCTCGCGTGGTACCTATCATTATTGGATCTCAATATAGGGCCGATACTTGGTCTTCTTGAATTCTCAATGGGCCTGGTAATGAGCAAGCCAATCGCGTTGTTTTGGCCTACGGAGACAAAGAAAAAGGGAGAAGGGGCTTCAAAAGCCCCGAAGAGGAAGGATAAAGATGGGGCTGGCACGAGTGTGTATACTAAGGGTTATTGAAGCGTTCTGACAAACCGACCAAAGAAGCGATTACAGATCCTCGGTCCCCCAAAGCAAAACCCAATTCAGAGCGTATTGAAAAAACCTCGCTTCACTCCTATTCCCATGACGTATAAGGAGTTATACCAGAACTTATTTGATATGCATGTTGTAGCTCCTTATTTTATAAAACCACTGCAACCTCCATACCCAGCATGGTATAACCTAAATGTCCAGTGTGAGTATCATGCGGGAGTTACTGAGACATTCGATAGAGAATTGCATGACTTTCAAGAAGTTGGTGGAAAAATTCACAAAATGGGTGTTGTGGAGATAGGCGACGCACCAAAAGCGAAGCATGAACCTAAGAACATTTTAAGCAATGAGGCTGTGGAAATAATTCCTATAGTATTTAGAAGCTTACCTAGAGTAATGTATGAAGTATACTTGTTGCTTTAAGCTAGAAGCAATAAGATCTCTTTTGTGAAATAGGCTCGTGTTTTGAATTATTACTTCAATAAAATGCATCTTTTGAACCATTATTTTATTTTCCATGCTATACATTCTATTGAATATTCTTTTATTCTTCATTCATAAATAATCATTCATTCCCCGAAAATTGCTTCCATACCGAAGATGGGTCCCCGATATCAATGACGTGAGCGACGTATTATTTAACTTCCTTTTAGTGAGATATGTGTCTAGAAGGATCTAAGGACTTAGAAGATGACAGATTGCAACTTACTTCCTAACTTGTTAAAATGGCGATCCTACCTCGCGAAATGTTAGCCGAACCTACAAGCCAACGAAGGAGATAAAGATGGAAGCTTAGTTCACCGCAAGAATAAGGCAAGACATTATCACATGATCACGCAGTTAGACACATTGATGCCATTTGAAGCAGATTCCTATATGTGAGGCATGGGCGCTATCAAGCCGCCTCCTCAATAGCTTTGAGCCAACATCGATTCATAGTCATAGTGTTTGGTTACCTTACCAAGAGGGTAAAGGTCGCTTCACATGTCAAAATTACAAAGTCAGCAGTCGTCGACTTCAACTTCAAATTCAAATTCAAAAAAAAAAAAACCAAACACAAAAAAAAAAAAGAAGAAGAAGAAGAATAAAGAGAGAATGACGATAAAGAATGCGGAAAGAAACGCGTTGTACGAATTTATAGTCTGTCCAAAGATTAGACACCATATCGGTGCAAAGAAGATAGCCAAAACCATTCAAAACTTTTGAAAAATGACCGAGACTTGTAGCGTTGGCATAGAGAAGTTACCATTTACCCTCTAGGTTGGCGGGACTTTCACCGGCATCTTTACCATTGGTTCATGACAAAATGTTCGCTCAAAAGAATTTCGGAGAAAGACCAAAGACTAAGAAGGGTTCTTCAGATTCAAGAGGACTCGAAAGGAAAAGTAAATCAAAAAAAGGTTTGTTCTGGGAAACATGGATGGATGGCGGGGACCACCAATCCGGTGAGTTCAAATTTAAAAAAAAAAAGAGGCGAAAAAACAAAAACAAAAACACGCAAAAAGAGGAAAAAGGAAAAGAGAGGTCGAGGCGAAAACCGCAAAGGCGCCTTGGGATCAAAGGATTTGAGTTGAAAACCCGAGAAGGGCGACTTAAATTTTGCTCAAAAGGAAGGCATACGGTAGCTTTACCACGCTTGAGTTAACAATGAAGATGTATGTTGTATCTTGGAGCATCGACAAAGTACTCGGATCCTAAACACATATTGAGCCTATAATGGTCCTCAAGAAGTTTGAGCAGAGAAGCTCAGTCGCGATATCTGGGGGCACCTAGTTTCTATTTTTACCTTGTAAGATACCACGCCAATAAATTTCTTTCCCGATTACACTCATTGCTTTTGCTTAACCCATTGGTTTGAGCTATGCTCCTAACTAACTTCATTCTTATCCGTAGTTATAACCTCTTTAGACATTTTGCATTGAAATAACAATTAATGGACTAACGCCACTTTCACAAAAAAAGTTTCACATATTACTCTAGGAAACTTCTAAGTAGTGTCGGAACACAAACAGGACCATTGCTTAAAACTCCTCGAGTTTAGGGACAAGAATAATGGTGGAGGAAAATTACGAGCGAGACTATCCTTCGGATCAAAAGCGGTGATTGAACAAATGATGAGGTATTACGTAAATAGTATCATTTTGAAAAAAAAGAAAAAAAGAAAAAGGGCGATGTATGAATAGAGAATCATCTGCGCAAGAAAGAATGATTTTGTATCCATGCAACTATCATGTGAGCACATCTGGTCACGATTCTTAGGAATGGAAAGGTGCAACAGACCAAATCAACAAATTCTATACCCCTGAGTATGTAGTGGGATTGATCAAGATGACATAGATTCTACACTCGAGTCGTAGTGGGATGGATTGAAGATGACACAATTTTTATACCCTTAAGGCACAATGGGTTGATCGAAGATGGTATAGGCCTTAAAGTCTGTATGTGCCATGGAGTGGGCCTTGAAGTCACATTGGGGCAAATTGAGCAAAATATAATTGTTTCTTTGAGTTTACGCAAATGTACCAACAATAGCAGGGTTGTACAACTCTGGTGAACGACTAACAGTGACAACCCTAAGCATAAAAAGGGGTCATTTCATTTTACATTAGGAGTGTGCAATCATCGCATCGTGATCCTTATACATTATTAACAAAGAATCATTCTCATAACATCCTGCATTCATGTAAATGTCCTCCATACTATCACTTAGTCAGGAGCATTCGATTTATTACAATCATTGCATCTTAATGAGAAATCATCATTCTCATGACATTCTGCATTCATGTAAGTGTCATTCATATCACATGTAGTTAGGAGCATTTGAGTCATAGCATCCGCATCCTTTGGCATAAACACAAACATATAAAATTGAGTCTACAGGATATGTCCCTGGAGGACGGTGTAGCAACACTATTGAAGGTTTTCCTATTGCCATCGACCAGGTGGTGGAATAGGTTGAAGATTGTCCTATTGCCACGACCAGCGATGGGATAGGTCAAAATTGTAGATCTTTTCGCCTAGCCAAGAGGTGGGGCAAGATCGAGGGCAAATCTTGGCTCCCAACCAAAGAGGAAACATGATTTAGGCCACTCTCCTATTACCACCGACCAAACAGCCGAAATGGGTCAAAAGAAAATTGTAGATCTTGTCGCCTCGACCAAGAATGGGTAAGATCGAAGGCAAATCTTAGCTCCACAACCAAGAGGGAACATGATTTAAGCCACCGCCCCATGTCCCTAACCATGAGTGGAATAGGCCAAAATTGTAATTCTTGTCCCTAACCAAGAGGGAGCATGGTTAAGCTTTAGTCCTATTGCCTTAACCAAAGAAGGAATCGGTGAAGAGCGATCTCGTCTCCCCGAGTATGCGATGGAGCGGATCAAAGAGATCGATTTGGCGTTCTGAAGTTGCGGGAAGAAGATCGAAGATATCAGTCTGGTGATCCTTGAGTTTGCAAGGATCAGATTATAAATAGCAGATTTGATGTTCCTGAAGTTGCGGAAGAAGATCAAAGATATCGGTCTGGTGATCCTTGAGTTTCCAAGGATCGAGTTGAAAGCGATTTGGCGTTCCGAAGTTCTGAAGCAGATCGAAGATATCAGTCTGGTGATCCCCGAGTTTGCTGGGATCAGATTGAAGAAAGCAGATTTGATCTTCCTGAAGTTGCAGGAAGCAGATCGAAGATATCAGTCTGGTGATCCCCGAGTTTGTTGGGATCAGATTGAAGAAAGCAGATTTGACCTTCCTGAAATTGCAGGAAGCAGATCGAAGATATCAATCTGGTGATTCTTGAGTTTGCAAGGATCAGATTGAAGATAGCAGTTTAGACATTCCTGAAGCTGCAGGAAGCAGATCAAAGATTCAATCTGGTGATCCCCGAGTTTGCTGGGATCAGGTTGAAGATAGCGGATTGGACATTCCTGAAGTTGCGGGAAGCAGGTCAAAGACATCAATCTGGTGGTCCACGAGTTTGTAGGGATCAGTTGAGGATAGCGAACTTGGCGATTCGATGTTGCGAGGAGCAAATCGCGATGGCGGATTAAAATCGAAAAATCCCATACCTCGAAGTTGCGGCGATGGGGTGGATCAAAACAACAAGATCGATGGGCGAAATGAGGCTACAAGAGAAGTCGGGGCTTAGCAGGCCCGGGCAAAATGGGCCTTTTGAAAATCTTTGCTCCATTCTCGTTACACGATAATGAGCAAAGAGGGGCAGCTGTATGAGCCCATTTGCCCGGCCCAAACCCAACCAAAACCCAAACCCAAGCAATGACAAACCCAAAACAAAAATAAAAAAGCACCCAAAATACAAGCCCAAACCCTAAAATCGGAAAAAAAACCTAACACCAATCATCGATCGCCACCACATCGACAAGGGTCGACCATCGACCCCCACCGCCCCTGACGCCACCAACCCTCCACTTGCACCACCGAAAGCCTGCAAACAGGGAGAAATGACAGAAAGTAAATAGAAGCAAAAGATATTATTTCTCCCTCTTTTTCAGTCTCGGTTATAAAAACCGGAGAAAAACAATGTAAAAAGGGGGAGAACTCTTTGTAGAAAGGAGGTTTTTTTTTATAAATAAAAGAAAGCAGATTCAAACACAAAGCAGGGGTTCGAGCAAAAAAAGTCGAGAAGCAGTAAATATAAAAAAAAACGAGTTTGAAAGGTGCTAAAGTTTTTTTTTTTTTTCTTTTTTATTTTTGTTCTTCGAATCCAGTAAACACACATATATTCACATCTTTTTGCTAAAAAAACGATAAAAAAAGGGGAAATAAAAAGACGAAAGCTTACTTTTTTGAACTTTCGTACCACGTCGGATGGTTAAGACCTACCAACAAGACACGGCAGTGAACATTGAAAACCAAGCGGACTTGGGCCTGCAGAGAAAAAAAAAGAAATCAGTTTTTTTTAAAAGCGGTGAGAAATGAAATTTTGCAAAAATCGATTATATAGCCAAACCAAAACGACGTCGTTTTGGTGGTATATAAGCCCCAAAACGACGTCGTTTGACCTTGACCCGATCCGACCAGGCCAGGCCGCCTCGGGATCCGCGTGTTTTTAAAAAGGGGATATTTATGTGTGTCCTTCCGCCTTTTTGTGATTTTGCAATTAAGTTTTGTTATTTTAAATTTAGCCCAACAAGTTACTTGATTCTCAATTTGGTCCTCGTTCTTTCTTTGCGTGTTTTTGGTGAATGGGTTATTTACTTCCTTGGTCCCTCAGGTCTTTTTGTGCATGCAATTAGATCCCTAATCTTTCCTTTATTTTTAATTTGCCCCCTAAATTTTGTTTATTAATTTAATTTAGCCTCTATTAGCTAAACCTTCCTATTATTGTTATTATTATTATTATTATATCATTATTATTATTATTATTATTATTTTGTTATTATCACTTCTCACTCTATCATTTTACTTCTATTTTATTATGATTATTATTATTTATTATTATTATTTTATTTATCATTTTATAACCATATTATTATATTGTTATTAGCACTATTACTATATTATTATCATTATTATTTATATTAAGTTCCAATATTTTATTATCATTTCTTACCATTATTATTATTATTATTATTATTATTATTAGTATTATTAGTATTATTATTATTTACCAATATTATTATTTTATTGTTAATACTATTATTATTATTATTTATTTTACCATTATATATTACTTATTGCTATTATTATTATATTAGTATTGTTATTACCATTATTATATTTTTATATACATATTTTTTTATTAACGTATTTAAGCTAACTTCACTATTATTAGTATTATTATTATTATTACTATTATTATTATGATTATTATTATCATCCTAAAACTAGTTTTTAAATTGTCTTGTATATTATCAACTCTATCTCTTATAAATCTTGTTATGCATATACGTATATATATTATAATACTATTATTGCTATTGTATCACATAATGTATATACTTATTCTCCATTACATTTTATTATTGTTATTATAATATGTTTACCATCATTATATCTTATATATTATATTATTATAGTTGTTATATTATCCTTTTATGTATAATGTGTATATTGTTATTATTACCGTATCCCTTGCATGTACACGTCTCATTATTCATTCGTTAAATACTATTATTCGTATTCTCTTTGCTTATTATCTTTTGTTTTCACATCTTGTGTTGTTAATATTATTACCACCGTACTTTCTACCGTCGTTTGCTTCTCACTAATTTTTCTCGATGCATCGATTTTATAACAATTGATATTTCGTATTAAAGGTTCGAGAAGATCAAGCCCTAACTTACTGGACTTCGGTTTTTCTCGTTTAAAGCTAAACAATGGGATATCTCTTTTGAAATTACAATTTAAATGTTAAAACAAAATATTTAATCTCGAAAATTCGAAATGTCGCGCCCTAACTTACTGGACTCGACATCTAGATACTTCGAGATAAGCTTTTTTTCTTAAAAATAGAGGCAATCTTACGTATTTGAAATCTCAGAAATCGAGCCCTAACTTCTTGGGTTCGGTTTCTCATTTGACGAATAACGGAAGATCCTCTTCAAAAATAAAATCAAGTTTTAAAAGGCGAGCTTATTTTCGAATCTAAAGTATTGCGCCTAACTTCTCGGACATGATGCTATATCTCTTCGATAATAAGAGAGTCTTAACGTCCTTTCAATTCCATCAAATTTTGAAAATAAAAAGCATTGTATTTTCGAACCCTTTCAAAGTTTTCAACAAATAGGACATCAATCAATCAGTTTGGTACCAATTATGGGCGTGTCGAGGGTGCTAATCCTTCCTCGCACGTAATCGACTTTCGAACCCGTTTTCTCAAAGTTCGTGGACCAAAAAGCATTGTTTTAGTAAATTAAATGTTTTATTAAAACAAAGGTGATCCAATCACACCAAATAAAGATCGGTGGCGACTCCCTTCCTTTTCTTTTTCAAAAAAATTGAGTCGACCGCGTCGTTTACTGTTTCGTCAAAAAAATGGTTACGATAACTAGTAGTTGCAGCTAAACTCCGATACTCAGCCTCAGCAGTGGACCGCGAGACTACTTGCTGTTTCTTGGAACACCACGAGATAGGAGCAGTCCCAAAATATACACAATACCCTGTTGTAGATCGACGATCATCAAAATCAAGCCCTCAATTTGCATCCGCATAGCCAACCAAAGAAAGCCGATCAGAAGGACTAAAAATCAAACCATGAGAGAGTGTGCCACAGAGATATCACAAAATACGCTTTAGAGCTATCATATGCACTGTAGTGGGAGCATGCATAAACTGACATACCCGATTCACCGCATATGAAATATCCGGTCGAGTGAAGACAACATATTGAAGAGCACCAGCTAAACTCCGATACTCAGTGGGATCAGCAAGTCGTTCGCCTTCATCCTTAGACATTACCGGTGAACTAACCATCGGTGTAGAAACAGGTTTTACATTATGCATAGAACAGCGAGTAAGAAGCTCCTTAATGTATTTTTGTTGACACAAATGAAGACTACCAGAAGTAGATTTGCTCACCTCAATCCCCAGAAAATAATGAAGCTCACCTAAATCTTTAAGAGCAAACTTATCGTTAAGTTGTTGAATAAAGCTAGCAATTTCAGCAGATGAATTTCTAGTGACAATGATGTCATCCACATAAACAAGGACATACAATGTAACCTCGTCAAGAACCTTCACAAATAACGAAGCATTAGACTTAGAAACCGTAAATCCAGTACCAACAAGATATGTCTTCAGCTTGTCAAACCAGGCACGGGGTGCTTGTCGTAAGCCATATAGAGCTTTATTCAAATGACACACTAGTTGTTCACCATGTGAACCAAATTGAACAAACCCCGGGGGTTGCTGCATGAAAACTTCATCAGTTAAATCACCGTTCAAGAACGCATTATTCATATCAACTTGCCTGAGTTGCCACCCACGAGACACAGCAACAGAAAGAATAACTCGTATAGTTGCTGGTTTGACCACGGGACTGAATGTTTCTGTAAAATTACACCCCGGTACTTGAGAGCAGCCTTTGGCAACTAATCTTGCCTTCCGCCGATCAACGGATCCATCGGGATTCTTTTTTACTTTAAACAACCATTTGCAACCAATTGCTTTGCGGCCAGACGGAAGAGAGACAAGTGTCCAAGTAGAGTTGGCTAACAAAGCATTGAATTCAGCATGAACTGCCTAGTGCCAGTCAGGATGAGCAAGAGCCTCTTCAACCGAGTTAGGCTCAAAATCGACTGTGTCAACAGATAACACTTTTGGCATAAATATTCCCGCTTTAGCCCTAGTGACCATTGAATAAGTGTTAACAGCCTCACGTTCTCGTACAAGAGGAACGCATGTAAGAGTTGATAAGTCTGCCGGAAAGTCATCTGCGGAAGAGCTGGAGGCAGTGTGTAACACATTGGTATGATTGGACGACCGAAATTCAGGAGAAGGTGATGAAGCACTAGTAGTGTTTGTAGGTGGTCGGGTATGTACAGGATCAACAGATGGGGTTCCACTATCGTCAGAACATGCTACATTCCGTGAAGGATCCAAATGACCGAGAACGGAACATATGTAGGATGATGCACGGTGGAGACCGAGGACGGAAAGAGAGCCCAAGACAAGAACGAGAATTTTGTTCATCAAAATTACATGACGAAAATAATGACCTTCCCTCCGGTAGTAGCGAAATAACCTTTATGTTGAGAACTGTACCCAAGAAAAGTAGAAGGCTGAGAGCGATAATCAAGCTTATGTTGAACAAACGGTCGTAAGTAGGGAAAGCAACAGCATCCAAACACTCGAAGATGATCATACTCTGGTGGGTGACCATACAAACATTGATACGGAGATTGATCACCTAAGACAGATGTGGGAAGTCGATTAATGATATGCACAAAGACCTTTGCGAAAAGCATAACCCCAATAGTTCATCGGAACATGAGCCTGAGCTAACAGAGTAAGGCTAGTTTCCATAATGTGACGATGTTTACGTTCAGCAACCCCATTTTGTTCCGATGTATAAGGGCACGATAACCGGTGAATAATACCATGACTAGCTAAAACAGAGGCAAACGTTGAAACTCACCACCCCAATCGCTCTGAAATTTCTTAATACACTTCCCAAATTGAGTCCGAACCATCTGTCTAAAGCAGATAAAATAATCAAGAGCCTGTGAGTTACGTTTAATCAAATAAATCCATGTGAAACGACTACACATATCAATGAAAGAGATATAGTAAAGATTGCCATCAGAAGAAACAGAAGCTGGTCCCCAGAGATCAGAAACAACAAGCTCAAACAACTCATCATACTTAATGAGTGATTGTGAAAACGGTAGTTTATGCGATTTCCCTTGCTGACACGCTACACACACTTCATCAGAACAATTTTTATTTAACGAAATGTGACATTGTCTAAGAACATTTCGCACTACAGTAGAAGAAGGATGACCTAGTCTCCTATGCCACAATGTAAACACATTATTATTCAAACTAGTGTCTCGAATGGAGGCATTTATGTACCACTAGAAATTCATCTGGCAAATTGGTCAAAAAATAGTAAAGTCCATTACGAACTCGGCCCCGCATCAATATTTTCTGCGTCTGGATATCCTTAACCACACAATACGAAGGGTGAAATTCAAAAATACTTTGTTATCGTGACAAATTTAGACACGAGAAAGCAAGTTCTTGCGATGCTAGGAACACACAAGACATTTGATAATTGTAAAACTTTCTTTTCTGTAGCAAGCATCGAATTCCCAATAGAAGCAATTTTAGTAGCAGCACCATTACCCATTCGAAGTGAAGAGATACATGTATATGGGTTGGAGGAATTGAGAGCAGAAGTATTCTGACACACATGATGAGTAGCACCCGAGTCTGGGCACCAAGTCGCATTTTCTACAGCCAGCGGATCACAAGAACTTGTATGGTTGAAATTCGAATCATAAGCTGTGGCATCAGAATAATCAGAGGCACGTAAATCAGACACCCGCGGAGGCAGCCCAACAAATTGAGACGAGTCGTATGGGGAAGAATCAATAGAAAAAACACGAGCTCTCGGTTTTGTGTGCCACAATCGGCGAGTCACCAAGATCCCGAGATTTCGGTTGAGCAGTAGAGATACAAGCGATTAGGCATAGAATAATTTTGTTCAGTCGAGGGTCGAGGTTGAACCGGACCATAAAGCACTGATTTATTTTCAAAAACATGCGGTCCATGAAGGTTAAAGACATCGCCCAACTTGCCCATGAAATTGGGCATTAATATCTGTGAAGAGGGCCCACCAGTTTGACCATGAAATGAATTGGAGTAGGGAGATTGAAGAGCTTTACGCCTTGCGTCACCCCTTGCGTCACCATATGGCCCACCATAGAAAGGTTGAAGAGCTTCACGCCTTGCATCACCCCTTGCGTCACCATATGGCCCACCATAGTCATGTATAGCGTGTGGACTATGTGTAAAACCATGTGAATGTGGTCTAGCACCAAACGGTGCATGTGAAGGAATAGGGGGCCCACATGGAGTCATATTATCCATCCCTGGCCAAAATTCGTGGGAACCAAACCCTTCACTTGTATTTTGACCATTCGTTCCCCAATTTTGACCGTTCCAGTGGCCATCGCGAAACTGTCCTCTTCCAGAACTCATATCATCACCACGCCAAGTGTGTGGATCGGCAGAAGAGGAATCATCCCGACGGTAACGGTAGAAACACCATTGTGCAAAGTGGCCATAACGACTGCAGATCTGGCACTGGACACGAGGACGAAACCCGCGACCCCGACCATGAACAAAAGAGCGACCGCCACGACCACCAGGAGCATCCGCCGTGTCAGGTGATGGACACTCGACCATGTTCGCCGCAAGAAGAACGTCGTGAACAGCACGAGCTTGACGTTGTTCAAACTCGAGCAAAGCATCCACCACACGCTCAAGAGGCAAGGGAATTGGAGATAGGGAAACCGACGAGACTATGGCGTCAAAGTTAGGAGGAAGGCTCGCCAAGAGAATATTGGTCCAGTCATCATCTGAAACAGAGTTTCCCGATGCCTCCAAGAGAGCACATAAACCCTGCATCTGAGCAACAAGATCAGAAATGGAGAGATTACCTTTCCGAAGTGAGTGGAGTTCAAAGCGTAACTGTGGATGTTTGGCGCGAGTATCGTGACAAATAACCGTGGCCGTTGTCCAAACATCTGCGGCCGTTTCAACATGATTGAAGGTGGAAGGCGTGAGGTACTAGTGGTAGATAGCAACCACGAGGTAAGTAAAGCTGCTTTTCTTGATTGAACGCTATAATCGCTTTGGATTGATTAGTCGAGCCATCGGTTGTGTGAACATATTTGGCGAGAGCCGTCACCGATCCATCAAGAAAACCTTCCAAACCATAACCGGTGAGAATCGACGAACTGCTTTTGCCATTGAAGAAACGTATACCGCCCGGTTTGGCGATCTCATGGCGAGGAGCGAGTTTACTAATCGATCACCAAAAAGAGGAATCGATGAATCAACAAGAGCGGGATCAACGAATGCGGAGTAGGATCAACGATATGCGTTGACATGGCGTGCACACGGGACTAGTCACCGAGCGGCGATACCATGCTAGAAGAGAGAATAAGGTGAAGGAGAAACAAGCTATTCTATATTTCTTGAATTTAGAATGAATATTATTAACAATTGAATCCATCCTTAAACATGCCTTGATCTGAGACTATATACAAAACACGCCTAACAACAATTTGTTAGGCGATAATGAGAATGCTAACGAAATATTAACACATGTGACTTATACTATAACACTTACATATGTATATTCCCTCACCCTTGTATATTGAACCTTTTTTCATCAGCTCATTATTAATTGAACATATTCTACCAGAGTATATCTTTGGTAAGGCGTCTTGTAACATTATAAACCAGGGCACCCGGCAGTCCTGTTCCCAACAAGGCCTGATTGCAACGGGCCTTCCCCATTTTACACTTGGTGGCAAAGTGCTCGCAGTTGTTAAACACAAAGTTGTAGTCTCCGAAGTCTTGGTTACGGAGGTAATCATATGCGCTCTTAATTACGGTATTAGGATCATAACAGCTCCGAGGAGTGCAACTCCCACTGGTTTTAAAAGTAAAGCTCAATAACGACACACCGTATTCGTAGCGATACAGCCCGTTACCTTCATGGAAGCAGTCAAGGCATGTTAATACAACTCCCTGACCCTTGGGCTTGAAAAAACATGTCTGGCATTGGGGTTTAGCTTTTTTAGCTTTGCCTTCGGTGTCGAGTCCAAGGAAATGAATGACTGCATTTGTTATGGTTCGGGTTTTTCCGGTGTTGGGGTTTGTCACCAGGCCTCTGCCTACATATATGCCTGAACTCAATTAAGCAATCAAAATCCACGAAAGTATTAATAACGAGATAAGACTATGATTCTACGTAATTATTAGTGTATGAAATATAGATTTGTTGAGGGAAATGGTGGTAGGAGGTTGGGGTGATAGTTCACGCGGTTACGAGCAGAGAGACATAAGGAGGACGTTAGAGAATCTTTTGTGTAGTTGAGAGGCAAGAGGAAGAAGATTCCTTCCTCATGTCAGAACGACATATTTATACATGTGAATGGTCTTCTTTATCCTGAGATCTTAAGACATGTATATACATGTCCCATCAAGGTCAGTCTCTTGAGGGACAAAGTAACTTCTAGGTGAGTGGTGATGGGATGAAACCCAAAGGTAGGCTTAGTGTGCACGAAAGAGTTCAACAATGTCCTAGACGAGGTAAGTTAAGCGTGCTTTACGTGCCCTGCATCCTAACAAAGCCTATACAACAAGGTACTTATAATAAAATTCGATAAAATAACATAAAGAAATTGAAAGAATAACAGATTATTACGATACTTGAAGGAAAAAAGAAGTTAACTAACGTAATAATAATTAAATCTCTTTAGAGACATGCGACACAATTGAAACAATATAGAAAAAATTAGCATGGTTTCTAAGCAATGATGATATGCACAAATCAAGAAATGGTCCAACTTATTTTGTAAAAAAAAAAAAAATCATAATAATAATTGAAAACAATAAATCAAACTTGGGCGGTGAATATATTAAATATTAAGTATATTTACCATGGTGATAGTAGGAACCTCCAAGACATTCGGTATAGATGTGATCACCTGGGTTGAGTAGTTGGCCACTTGCCATCGTTCTTCTCTAAATTCTTCTATAAATTCTAATTAATTAGATTAATTAAGCTACCTTGATTGACTTATTGGCCGTGAAAACTGCAATGTATATATATATAGACAGAAAAGATTGTGCCAAGGTAGAGGATTATTGTGGAGAACGGATTATATTAATGAAAGATAATATAGGAATAATTTCATTGCCGAATATGAATCCGTTATAGTGGTTCGGATTAGAAAATAATTGAATAGTGATATTTATTAAATTTTAAAATGAAATTTAATCTCTTCTCAGGATTCTTTCTTTCTCTTACAGAATCGAGAGCTAAAAAGATGCTTATATATCCATTTAAAATGAAAAACCAAGAATTAGTTGACTGAATATTAGTTATAGCTGGTAGTATGAGGTATTGAATGTGAGGTTTATATGATTGCATCACATAAATAAAATTATTTTACGACTTATTATTACTACGTGATAGATTCACATTATTATACAAGCGAATCAATATCTAAAGACCACATATTGACCTTAAAATAAAATACGTGTTAACATACATAGAGGCCTACTTAATACATCACATCTAAGACTGTGTCATATAAATTGAGAATTCGCCTCCACAGTGGGAGTCTCATGAAAACATTAATCAACAAAAATGTAAAGCAAACTTATGAGTTAGCTTGTTTATCATGCAGATTTTGTTTCCACCAATAACGCATATTGGTTTATAAGTTACTTTGTTTAAATTACTTGGATTGAATAAATATTATTTGGTTAATATAAATCTTTGGTCAGTGACTTAATTTCTCTAACCTCTTTCCTCATCTCAAAATAATTAAAAAATAAGAATGAAAAGATATTAATTAAACAAATGAATTTAGAGATACACTGAATAATAATTAACAAAACTATTCATTTTATGTGATCTCTTCAAATGTCTATTGCAATAATAGGGTAAACATTTTCGGTCTTGAAAATCATAAAGACAAAGTTTCGAAATAATATGAAAGATGATTTTCTTTTCACTTATTCAATGGTGTCGTAACCATTTTTTGGGGAAGCGATGGCACGCAGTCGACTCGATTTTTGAAAAAAAAAAAGGAAGGAGTCGCCACCGATCTTTATTTGGTGTGATCGGATCACCTTTGTTTTAATAAAACATTTAATTTACTAAAACAATGCTTTCGGTCCACGAACTTTGAAAAACGGGTTCGGAAGTCGATTACATGCGAGGAAGGATTAGCACCCTCGACACGCCCGAAACCGGTACCAAACTGATTGATTGATGTCCTATTGGTTGAAAACTTTGAAAGGGTTCGAAAATACAATGCTTTTTATTTTCAAAATTTGAAGGAACTGGAAGGGACGTTAAGACTCTTATTTTCGAGGAGATAAAGCATCATGTCCAGTAAGTTAGGGCGCAATACTTTAGGCTCCCGAAACTAAGCTCGTCTTTTAAAACTTGATTTTCATTTTTGAAGAGGATCTTCCGTCATTTATTGAATCGAGAAGTCGAAACCCAGTAAGTTAGGGCTCGTTTTCCCGAAAACCCAAATTAGGAATATTGCCTGTATTTTGGAAGAAAAAGAAACTTATCCCGAAGTATCCGGTCGAGTCCGATGAAGTTAGGCACGACATTTCAAATTTTCGGATTAAGTATTTTGTTTTAAAATTTAAATTGCAATTTTTAAAGAAACATCCCGTTATTTAGCTTTAAACGAGGAGAAATCGGAACCCAGTAAGTTAGGGCTCGAATCACTCGAATTGCTAGTACGGAATGTTGATTTAAAACTGGAATTTATGATTTTGAAAAGGGTCTTCCGTTGTTTAACTTGAACGAGAAAAATCGGAACCCAGTAAGTTAGGGCTCGATTTCCTCAAATCTTTAATACGAAATATTGCCTTTATGAAAGAATTATTTATGTATCGGTGAAAACTAATATAACATCAATTTGTAAGAAGAAACAAATCATGATATTAACAAGCATAGCGGAATAATAATAAAGAGTAATCTGAATGACAAAAATAGAAGAAATAGAGCAAATAAGCTATATAATTTAAAAGGAAACAATAGGTAAAAGTAATAAAAGAGATAGAAATGAAATAAATAAAATTATAAGGATAATAATAATTATTATAATAATGAAAATAAAAATGTGATAATAAGGATAATTATGGTAAAATAATAATAATAATAATAATGAAATAATAGAATTAATAATAATAATAATAAAATGATAATAAAATAATAATAAGACAACACTAATAAAATAAAGAATAATAGCATATGAAATAATAAGGAAAATAAAGTAATGAATAATAGTAATTAAAAATAAAATAATGATAATGTGAAAATGAATAGTAATAATAATATAAACGAGATAATAGTAGTGGAAATAAATACAAGAATAATATTAGTGATGATAGTGATGATATAAAATAACGAGTAAAAAGCGAATAAATATATATACATATATATGAAAAATAGTATAATAATAGCGATAATAACGATAATATAAAATAACAATAATAATAATAATAATAATAATATATTAAATAATGGCCAAAGAACCAAAATTGCAAATTAATTAAGAAAGGGATCAAATTGAATTAAAAAATGGGATTTTGGGTTTAATTTGAAATAAAAGCAAAGGAAGTGGCCTATTTGAAGCATGCGTGAAAAGGGGGACGAAATAGAAATTATTCCTTTCCCTAAACGCACGTCTTGATAGGGACCAAATGAAAGTCGAAGTAAATTATTAGGCGAGATTTTAAAGCGATAAAAATCGATTGTAAAAGCGATAAAATCTTTGAAGGGCTAAAAGTGCAATTAGCCCTTCCTTCAAAAACACTGGGATCCTCGGTGGGTCGGGTGCATGTCTGGGTCATAGTTAAGCAGCGTCGTTTGGGGCCATTGAATCGTGGCCCTAGCAGGCGTCGTTTTAAATCTTTATAAAATCAAATTTCCTTCATTTTTCATTTAATTTGCTATGTTTTAAAAAATTAGTATTTTTTATTATTTTTTTTAGATTTATACTTATACGTATGTTTGCTCTTATGTATTCCAAAAAGAAAAAGAAATCGGAAAGTTTTCGAAAATAAAAAGATTACCTTTGGGCCTCTGTTTTCCTTTTTTTTTTTGTACTTTTGTGTCTGGATCTGTTATTTTTTGCTTTGAAATTTCTTTTTTTATATATCTCTTGATCAAAAAAGAAAAGTCCTTTACAACAGAATATAAATCGGCTTTTATAGCCTTTTCAAATTGTTCTTTGTCGCTTCTTGTTTAATGTTTTGCAGTCTTTGGTGGCCAAGTGGGAAGAAGCGGTGGCGGGCGATGGACAAGGCAGCCGTCGGACTAGTGGCTAGTCGAAGGTCGAGGTCGAAGGCGGATGGCGAGCAATTGCGTAAGCTAGGCACTTTTAGGGTTTTTTTTTTTTTGTTTATTTTTTGATTGGGCTTTAGTGGGCTAGGGTTGTTTTTGGGTTTGTAAATTGGGCTTGGGTTTAGGGTTAATTGGGTTTGGGTTTAGGTTTTATATTGGGTCAGTGTATTTAGGGCAAAATGGGTTTGTACAGCTGCCACTCTTTGCTCATTGTCGTGTAACGGCAATAGAGCAAAGACATAGAAAAGACCCATTTTGCCCGGTCTCGGTGGGCTTTAACTTCATTGGTGCTCTTTTCTTTAGGTAGCCTCATTCAGTCCACCGCATCTTGTCGTTTCGATCCTGTTCCACCGTTGCTTCGGTGAGATAGGACCTATAACTTTAATTTTATTCTGTTGCGCCTTGTATCTTCGACCTGCTCCTGCAATCCGCTCCTGTAACACCAGGATCACCGGACTTGTTATCTTCGATCTGCTCTTGTAAACTCAGGAACGTCAAAACTGCTTTCTTTAATCGATCCTCGCAAACTCGGGGACCACGGTGATATCTTGATCCGCTTCGCAACCGGGAATGTCAAATCTGCTATCTTGATCCGCTTCTTGCAACTTCAAGAAGGTCAAATCCGCTATCTTCAATCGATCCCCGCAAACTCGAGGATCACGGATGAATCTTGACACGCTTCCTGCAACCGGGAAGGTCAATCCATATCTTGATCGATCCACAAACTCGGGGATCACGGTGAATCTTCGATCTGCTTCCGCAACTTCGGAAGGTTAAATCACTATCTTCAATCGATCCACAGAAACTCGGGGATCACGGTGAATCTTCGACTTGCTTCCTGCAACTTCAGAAAGGTCAAATCTGCTATGTTTTTGACCTGCTCCACTGCATACTCAAGGAGCCGAGATCTGCTCAACCGTACCGTCCTCTATGAGGACGTAACCTGTAGAATGAGTACATACTTATGCCTAATGATTAGGATGCCATGAGTATGATGAGTCAGAATGTTATGAGTATGATTCCTATTTGAGGTGTTATCACTCATTTATCTGTCAAGGTTTTATCTTCGTTTCCCTTGCAGTGACCGTTTTCGTGTGAATGACTTGCCCCTGTGGAAATTTTGAAGTTTATTTTAGGCCTTAGAACACAGGCCTGCCTTGACTTCTAGCTGTCTTTCCTAGGAGTCACAACTTCTACTTGAAGAATGTTCGACAACAATTTAGGGTTTTTGAATCTTTCCTTGGCCTGTCATACTTTTCTAAGTGACCAAGTGACATTATTCACCCTTGCCCCAGTTACTGAATCGGATGAGAAATTTTGAAAAATGGTCTCCATTAAGAGTGTCTTTATCTTGTGTTCGTGGAAGTTCTAAACAAATGTTCTGTTTCGGTTTCCCCTTTTATCTAGAGGTTTTCAAAGTGATACGTGGAACTTTCCTTTGTGAAGTCGTTAGTTCATCAATTATTGTTTCAATGTAGCATGTTAATGATGGATAACAGCAGGTTGGTTTCAAAGAGAATTAAAATGAATTATCTATGAAACAAAGAAAATTGATTGGGGACATATCCCCTTTTTTACGGAGAAAAAGAACCCAAAAATGGTAAAATAAACATGGATCAGACGCCCTAGGCATCGCCGATCGGGCTTCTATATACAAACTTCAAGAAGACTGCTTTGAGCCTGTCATGTGTTTAGAAGACTCCAAGTATTTTGTCGATGCCCCGATATGCAACGTGCTTCCTCTTCTGTTGATTATAGCGCTGCAAGATCGCGATGTGTCCCTTCAAAATTTGAGCCGCCCTTTTCGGGTTTTCAACTCAAAAAGCCCTTTGGTCTCAAGGTGCCCTTTTACGGGTTTTCACCTTGGCCTCTCCGTTTTTTTTTTTCGAAGTCTCAAAGTGCCCTTTGCGGGTTTTCACCTTGGCCTCTTCTTATTTCAAGCAAAGTATTTCTTTACTGCATCTGAGTTCACGAGGTTAGGCAAACTTTTCCCGTCTATTTCAGTCAGAATCAGTGCGCCTCCCGAGAAAGCTTTCTTTACCACATACGGTCCCTCTCAGTTCGGCATCCATTTCCCTCTGTGATCTTTTTGTATGGGAAAGATCTTTTTCAGCACGAGGTCCCCTTCGTGGAATTCCCTTGGGCGAACCTTTTTGTTGTAAGCTCGCATCATTCTCTTTTGGTACATCGACCATGACGGATAGCCCTAATCTCTTTTCTTCAATTAAGTTCAACTGATCATATCGAGCTGGATCCATTCGACTTCATCCAACTTCACTTCGACAATACTCGAAGGAAGGTATTTCTACTTCAATAGGTAGAAGCGCCTCCATCCCATAGACCAATGAGAAAGCGTTGCCCAGGTAGAAGTTCTACGAAAGTTCGATAAGCATAAGCCTTGACGGTAATTTTCATGCCAATCCTTGTAAGTCTCGGTCATCTTCTCCACTATCTTTTGATGTTTTTGTTGGTCGCTTCCTTTGTCTCATTCATTTTGGGACGATCTGAGACGAATTGTGGTGTTTAATGTTGAATTGGTACGCAAACTCCGCTATCGTCTTGTTGTTTAGGTTCAATCGTTATGCGATATGATCCTCTCGGGCATTCCATATCGACAAATGATCTCCTTCTTCAAGAACCGACTGACCGCTGACTTAGTGACGTTAGCATACGAGGCGGCTTCTACCCACTTGGTGAAGTAGTCAATGACCACGAAGATGAACCGATGCCCATTTGAAGCTTTCGGTGAGATTGGTCCGATGACGTCCATGCCCCACATGAAAAATGGCCACGGGGAAGTCATAACATGTAAAGGTGACGGAGGCACATGAATCTTATCTCCGTAAATTTGACATTTATGACATCTTTTGGCATAGTTGATGCAGTCTCCTTCCATGGTGGACCAATAATATCCAAACCTCATTATTTGTCTGGCCATTGTGAAACCATTGGCGTGAGTTCCGCAGACGCTTTCGTGGACTTCTTCCAGGATTAACTTAACCTCGGCGGTATCCACACATCTCAGCAGCACTTGATCTTTCCTTTTCTTGTATAGGACCTCTCCATCCAGGACGTATTCGCAAGCTAGTCTTCTCAGCATCCTTTTATCGTTCTCAGTTGCTTGGTCTGGGTACTCACGATTTTTCACATACCGCAGTATATCGTAGTACCATGGTAGGCCAGTTTTCTCTTCTTCCTCAATGTTGTAGCAATGGGCTGGGTCCTGATGAATGCTCATTCGTATAGGCTTCATATCTTCATTCTCGTTTATTTGGACCAGGGAGGCTAGGGTAGCCAAAGCATCAGTCATCTGGTTTTCGTCTCTGGGCAAATAACGGAAAGTGACATCGTCGAACTCTCTGATCAACTCTTGGGCCAATCTTTTATAGATGGCGACTTTGGAATCCTGGTTTCCTATTCCCTTTAAGTTGATAGATTACGAGGCGAATCTCCATACACTTCGATTACTACGATTTCGTTCGATAGCGGCACGGAGACCCATGATACAAGCTTCATATTCACTCATATTATTAGTGCAATCAAGTCCAGTTTGCAAGCAAACGGGTAATGGTCTCCTTTTGGGGATATCAGAACTGCCCCAATTCTATTGCCCACAGCATTTGATGCTCCGTCAAAATTTAGCTTCCAAGGATGATCTTCTGGGGCACCCTCTCTAGTGTTTGCCACATACATCAAATCTTCGTTAGGGAAATCAAAGTCTAAAAGCTCGTAATCTTCAAGGGCTCTGCTGGCTAAAATGTCCGCTATAGCGCTCCCTTTTACTGCCTTTTGGTTCACATAGACTATGTCGAATTCAGAAAGCAGAATCTGCCATCTGGCCATCTTCCCGTTCAAAGCGGTAGACTCCATCATGTATTTCAGAGGATTTAGTTTTGAGATGAGCCATGTTGTATGATACAGCATATACTGCCTCAATCTTCGAGTTGTCCAAATCAAGGCACAACATAATTTCTCGATCGGCGAGTACCTTGTTTCACACTCAGTGAATTTTTTACTAAGGTAGTGTATTGCCTTCTCTCTTTTCCCTGAATCGTCATGCTGACCCAGCACACATCCCATTGAATTATCGAGCATTGTCAAATAAAGGATTAACGGCCTGCCTGGATGAGGCGGTGTCAATACTGGGGCATTGGACAGGTATTGTTTTACTTTATCGAAGGTCTTCTGGCATTCTTCATCCCACGTGCCTAGATTGCGTTTCTTAAGGAGATGGAATATGGGGTTGCATTTCTCAGTCAGTTGTGAGATGAACCGAGCGATGTAATTTAGCCTTCCTAGGAAACCTCTAACTTCTCTTTGGGTACGTGGTGGAGGCAACTCCTGTATGGCCTTGACTTTGTTGGGGTCAACCTCAATCCCCTTTTTACTGACCACGAATCTGAGCAACTTCCCAGACTGAGCTCTAAAAGTACACTTTGCTGGATTAAGTTTTAGTTGGAATATCCTCAACCTCAAGAATAGTTTCCTTAAGACCTTCACATGTTCCTCTTCGGTGCGGGACTAGGCGATCATGTCGTCGACGTAAACCTCAATTTCTCTGTGCATCATGTCATGAAATAGGGTTACCATGGCTTTTTGATATGTCGCTCCTACGTTTTTTAGCCCAAACGGCATCACTTTGTAACAAAATGTCCCCCACATGGTTACAAATATTGTCTTATCCATGTCTTCAGGATGCATCTTTATTTGGTTGTATCCTGAGAAGCCATCCATAAAGGAGAACAATGAATAGCCCGCCGTATTGTCTACTAAGGTGTCAATGTGAGGCAACGGGAAGTTGTCTTTCGGGTTAGCCTTATTTAGATCCTTATAGTCTACGCACATTCGTACTTTTCCATCTTTCTTTGGGACAGGGACGATATTAGCCACCCAATCTGAATACTTGACCACTTGTAAAAATCTGGCGTTAAATTGTTTCTCGACTTCTTCTTTTATTTTCAACAAAACATCCGGTCTCATTCTTCGAAGCTTCTGTTGGACAGGCTTATATTCTTCTTTTATGAGCAACCGGTGTACTGCGATATCAGGGCTTAATCCAGGCATATCTTGATACGACCATGCGAATACATCCTTAAATTCTTGGAGTAACTCGATGAGGCATTGCTTGGTCTCTGCCGTGATACAAGCTCCGATCTTCACTTCTTGTCCTTCTCCCAGGTTCACTACCTCCACTGACTCTTTATGCGATTGGATATGTTTCTCTTCTCGCTCTACTATTCTCAACAAATCTGGAGGCAAGTCACATCCTCTGTCATTTTCAAAATCATGAGATTCTTCTGAACACATGTCTTGCTCAAAACGGACCTCTGAGTTTGTAGTATCGTTGCCCATATCATTGATGGCTAGGGACCTGTGATGGGTATCAAGGGATGTACAAAGAATAAATGAATTGAAGGATAACTATTCACATGATATGAATGGGAACAAGAAATAAAAGTTTGTTAGAATTAAAGATGCATTTCATTGTAACGAAATATCCGAACATGAGCTGTTTCACAAAGAAGTCTCATTGTTTCTAGGCTTAAAACAATGAGTGCGTTAAGAATATTACTCAGATAATCTCGAAAACTACGGAAATTCCTCTGCGGTCCAATTGTTTAGAACGCTTCCAGGTTCGTACGGGCGAATGCCCAACAGGTTTCCTTGATCAGTTTTCTGGTCGTGTATGGCATTGATCTGAGGAAGATTCTCCGGGTGGATTATTCCTCCTGACACGAAGGTACGAGATATGTGGGGGAATGCCATTGATTCCCACTTGACGTCCTCCCCGTTCATCCTTGCACTTCTTCTTTCTTATTTCTTCTCTACTTCTTTCCTTATTTGTTTCGCGTCCGGTTTGAAACCCAAGCCAAAACGGTCTCTTTTCTCTTTCAGCATCGAGATCTGAATTTTTCCTTGGAGATGTTTACCCAATCCTTTTCCTGGTAGAGCCCCCTTTCCTACCATCATTCGTAGGCCCATCCTCGTGGCCTTGGATAACTTAGGCACCGGGACTTCATTTCCTTCCGAGATGAAGGTAGTATTGACAAACTCTAAGGATCGGAAGGAACATTCAATGGCCTCCTCACCTGTTTCCAGATATGGCGCTTCATTGGTAACAGTTGCTATGATGTCTTCTTCAGCGTTTATAGTTATCAGTCGATTCTCAGTTACTAGCTTCAATTTCTAGTGCGATGGCGAGGCACACGCGCTTTCTTAGAATGAATCCAAGGCCTTCGCAACAAGCAGTTGTAAGAGGGCTTGATATCCATGACTAGAAAATCCACCTCATATGTATTAGGCCCGATCAATAATGGCACGTCCATTCTTCCCATCACTGTTCTCTCGGTGCCATCAAATGCCCTCACTATGTTCTGGCATGCTTTCATGTGAGAGCTGTCTATAGGCAACCTCCTCAGTGTAGCCAAAGGTAAGACATTTAAAGCTGATCCATTGTCTATTAACACGCTTAGCAAAGTGTATCCCTTACAACGAGTAGTTATGTGCAAGGCCTTCGTTGATCCCATGCCTCCGGGTGGGATTTCATCATCACTGAAGTAAATAAAATTATCAGCACTTATGTTACTAACCAGGCGATCCATTTATTAACGGATATATCCTTAGTAACATAAGTTTCATTCAGTACTTTTATCGATTGCTTCACGGTGTACTTAGAGTTTAATGTTAGGCTAGCACGGATATCTGAGCTGGTTGTTCTGCACTGCTCTACCACGCTTATATTCACTTGTGTTTCAAGAATTTCAAGAATTCTTTGGCTTCCTCCTCTTTGTGGGTTTTTGACGAGGGGTTTGGGTTTCTTTTTACGCCTAACCAAAGACAGATCTTTGGTTTCACTTGCTTCCACTTCTTTGTTCTTTGGGTCGTCTGCTTTCCCACTCTCGCGTATAAGACCCTTCATTTTAGACTTCTCGAAATGCTAGTGGAGCTTTCCACCTTGGTATCATCACATTACAATTGTAGCCCTAGGATACCTTTTACTATCCTTGTAGGGAAAAAGCGGTCTCGAATTATAATCTTGACCTTCCACTACCCGCCTTCCGTGTTTCATGAGATGATGATTCTTGGGTGATTGACTCCAGGCTTCGTCGATTCTTCCTCGGTCACACATACATTTCTTTCCTCCACTCCTTCTTCATAAAATTCCAGTTCTTTATTGTCCATAAGGTTCTGTCCATGATTCTAAACTGGGCACATTCTTGAATCTCGTGCCCTTTTATTTTATGGAGTTCGCAGTAGTTCTTTGTATACCTTCAGTTTTCCGCAGGATCTGAGTCTGTCAATCCTTTCTTAATCATCTCCTCCCATACTACTCTTAATGGGGTTTTTACCTCTGTGACGTCCCTCTTGATCCTTTTCACCACCTCCTCCCCAATTGTATTTACCCCTCCACCCTCGTGATTGGGTAGTGGGTTTCCCTTTTTTGCCAAGTCGTCGAGTGTTATGACCTCATCTTTATTAGCCTCTCGACTACCTTTTTAAAAGGCGAGGCAATTTTCTATCGAATACCCTTCTTTGCATGGTAATCGCATTGGCGTTAGGGTCGTACCACTTAGGGTATGGCGGTTGTAATGGTACGCAAATAGAATGGGGATACGATATGCTCATTGAACAAGGTGCGTATAGCTCCTTATGCGTTATTGGAATTAGCGTGAATTGAATTTTTTCAAGATTCAATCTGGTTCCCGATTCTGTCTTCTTTGGACCTTGTTGCCCGAGGTGACTGTCTTTGGTGATTAACCGTGATCGCCTTGTGTGTGCTCACGTTATTTACTTCACCGTCTTTCTTCTTAAGAGCGGCCCTCCTCGCTTTCTCCCGCCTCGATCTTGCCGCCCTTATGGCATGTTCGATCATCTCCCGCCATTACTATGTCGTAAGCTTTTAGTTGTACTCCTATCATATGAGTTATGAAAGGGCCTTGAGTGTTAATGAAAAGCATGGCGGTCTCTTTTCTAGGAGGGGTGGTTGGACCTGCATAGCGACCTCTCTCTATCTTTGCGCGTATTGTCTGAAACTTTCATTCTGCCTTTTTTCCATGCCTTGCAAAGTAATTCTATCCGGTGCCATGTCCGTAACGTGGCTGTAATGTTTTAGAAATGCTTGAGCCAGACTTCTCCAAGAACTAATGTTGGCCCGACTAAGCTGGTTATACCATCTAGCAGCCGCGCCCACTAAACTTTCTTGGAAACAGTGGATTAGGAGTTGATCATTGTTCACGTACCCAGTCATTCGTCTGCAAAACATGGTGATGTAGGCCTCCGGACAGCTGGTTCTACTGTACTTCTCGAATTTAAGCATTTTGAACTTATGAGGAAGCACCAGATCTAGAACCAGACTCAAGTCTTTTGCGTCAATACCATGGTGGTGATCAGTATCTTCCAAAACCTTGAACTTTTCCTCCAACCATCTACAACGGTCCTCTAACTGCTTTGAAGATTCTTCTCTCGACCCTATTTTCTCTGCCATATCTAAATCGGGTACAACCAGATTGGCCGGGTTGTCTCCTGGTTGGGACGCGGAACCTGTGTGGAAGCTTATGGGAGGTCTAGCGTCGTCTTGCCCTTGTTGGGGCCTGATCACGACTGGCGACCTTAGGACATAATCCTCAGGCCTTACTCTTGCATGTAGCGGGGTAAAACCCGGGAGAGCGCCTTCGCTATCCTCATCGACTGGAGGCATTGGACCCTTCCCTTTGTCCGTTACTCCATTCAGCGTTTGGGCCATCTGTGCCATCATGTTTCTCTGAGCCTCCAACATCTGATCCCTCATCTCTTGTTGGAGTTTTGCCATTTGCTATTGCATCTAGTCTTGAAGGTCTTTCTGGAATTGTTCAAATATTTGATTCATTTTTTTTGTCTTAGCACGAGTTCCGTAGTAATGTTCAGTTCCCAGATTTTTTTTTTCTCTCTTGTTTCTGATAATCTTAACCAATTAGGCTTCATTTTATAAACTTTAATGCATGTAATATGATGCAATGCAAATGCATAAATGTAGGAAGAAGACATCGATTCTGATCAACTTCATTTTAGAAAACTTTATTAGAAGGTAAAATCCTTTACATAAAGTAGATTACAAATATGCTTTTGCCCTAAGACCTAAGGTTTTGATTTTTCCAAGTAGGGAGATTAGCTCTTCATCATGACCCGGTGGTAGCTCATATCTCATGCTCAATATGCCAGCCTCCGCAGCCAAAGTCTGTAGGTGATCAGCTACCTCTCGAATCTGGATTGTTGCTTCACCCATGAGGTAGTTCCGACTTCTAACTTGCTCACAAGAATGGCGAAGCTCCTCCTCCCAATGCCTTTCTCTCGTCTCCAGAAGCTCAATCCGGAGCTCGCTACTATGTAATGTCGATTCTAACTCTTCAACCTTACCTTTCATTTCCTCTATTCTATTCAGGCTTGCCTTCAGTTGGCTTTCTGAGTCTCGACTTCGATAATGGTGTAGAGACCGCCCAAGCTCATTATTCTAGCTTTTAATCCCTTTTTCTCTTTTGGTCTTACATCACCTTCTTCTAAGTCTTCCTTTTGCGTTCAGTATTTAGTGAAACTTTCTCTCAAGCTGCTAACTTTGGCTCTTTCCTCTCCGGACCTCTTGTCGCCATCGCTCAAAGTTTTCCCTAATCCGCGTTTTTTATCGTCAAGCGCATCTTCTTGTACTCGTCTTCAAGTTATCTCGGTCTTCTTCTACCTTCTATTTTTCTTTTACGAGCTTCCGACCTCGATTTTTGACCGTCCACTTCTAACTAGAGGAGCATATTTTCTTCTTCCAACCTTTCTATCCTTTTCCCGAGTTACGAACTCATCCGTTCAAAATCTTGCTTTACAATCTCTAATTACGACGGGATCACTGCAAGCATTCTCTCTCGATCGGGCACCTTCGGATTTGGCTCGGAATGTTATCATTGACTCTCCTAACCCTCCATTCACACGTATTAAGGGTCGTCCTCGAACTGCGAATAATCTTCTCATTCGTGAATCGATTCTAGGCACCAAAATCTCTTTAACCCTTTTCTTGTAGCTTCCCCTTCAGATGAGAACTCGCATTGAGCTAGCCCGTATGTCGTTGGTACAAACTATCTTGAACTATCTTTGTCTTAGGACCAAAAGGGGTATAGGCCGTGGCACCCCAAATTCCCAATAGGGAACCCACCAAAGCTTCCACAACGATAAAGGATTACATGGGTAATCAACCATGGAGCATTCCACCCGATGTCATCTTCTTGAAGGTTTTGTAAGAGCGCGATCCAATTTTCTTCGGACACATCCTCTCTTCTAGGCGTAGATGCTATCTCTTCTAGCGGGGAGTAATTCTCCGACATAAACCGACAGGACACTTTCTCCACTTTTCAGAAATGACTATAGAACCAAGCCAATAACAGCTGCGCACATCCAATAAACCTGCCTTCACTCATTTTTCGACATGCAGTCAAGGATCTGAACGTCTCGACTAAGATGGCAGGAACGGGTGTGACCCCTTTGTCTAATCGGCTGAATAGATCAATAACTGCTTCATCAATGTGCCTTAAAGCTTTCAAAAAGATTATCAGGCCGTAAATACACAAGGCCAAGATGTCAATCTTTTTCTTTGCATCGGGATGCGCCAGGATCAGGTCTCTTAAACATATCTAGGGTATGCATTTACCTCCGCCCTTCTTTTGCATTCTAGCCGAGACCCACTGTTCGCTCATTCCGATGATATTCATCAACTTCTTCGCAAAGGTTAGGCCATTAACCGCTTTAGAATAAGCTTTGTCAACTTGAATTCTTGGGCAATGTAGCAAGGTCATATACTCTTCTACCGTGGAACCAGATCCACCTTTCGAAAGAAAGCATTTATATAGCGGCATTCCAAAACGGGTCATTACTCAAAGCAGTGCTCATCTATTTTGACCTCCAGCGGTAAGGCGGTCACCGTAAGTCTGACCGTAGAACGCTTGCTTAGCTTCATCATCCCATCGAATCCAAATCTCTTTCAACTCCGAAGCTCGTTCGTGTGACAACGATGTTGGTGAAATCCATAGCTCAAACACATACCCTCAACTAAGCTATCCTTTTTTCTATTTGGCATTGCTCGACCATATCACGACGGCCGCATTGTCTTCCACTTTATCAAGGAATTCGCTTTCCATAACCAGACTTCCTAACTCGAAAGCGGACCGTGGATCGATGTCTCTTAAAATATGAAATGATATGCACAAAAGAAAGAAACACAACAAGTTAGTACCATGGAATATAAAGCAAGTAAGATAAACAAACACCTATCTGGGTGACCACTAAGGTTTGACATAGCTCTACCTAGGTGGGCTCCTAGGGTTTACTATATGCGGTTTGGTTCTAAAGTTCGAGGTACCTGAACCAGCAGATTCCTCGATCCTCACCCATTATAGGCTCATACAGACGAAGTTGGTTCGGGAATACATTTCCTATGGCCATGCGAGTGAAAACTTCACGAAGACATAGAATACGGATGTATCCCGAAAGTAGTCCACTAGCCCATGCGAGGTGAAAACCTCACGAAAGCATAGCTTCGCTCCCACTTAAAGGTGCGACCACAACGGTCATGCGATGCCACAATATTCAAAAGATCAAATATAACGTTGAAAGTGCATTTAAAGAAACACAAATTTCGAAACCATTTTCCAATTTTAATTAAAAGGACAAAAATCGATCAATCAATGGCCTGACTCTCGGGTCCCCAGTGGAGTCGCCAAGCTATCATAACCATTTTTTGGGGAAGCGATGGCAGCGCAGTCGACTCGATTTTGAAAAAGAAAAGGAAAGAGTCGCCACCGATCTTTATTTGGTGTGATCGGATCACCTTTGTTTTAATAAAACATTTAATTTACTAAAACAATGCTTTACGGTCCACGAACTTTGAGAAAACAGTTGAAAGTCGATTACGTGCGAGGAAGGATTAGCACCTCGACACGCCTCAAACCGTACCAAACCGATTGATTGATGTCTATTGGTTGAAAACTTTGAAAGGGTTCGAAAATACAATGCTTTTTATTTTAAAATTTGAAGGAACTGGAAGGGCGTTAAGACTCTTATTTTCGAGGAGATAAAGCATCATGTCCGATAAGTTAGGCGCAATACTTTAGGCTCCCAAACTAAGCTCGTCTTTTAAAACTTGATTTTCATTTTTGAAGAGGATCTTAGTAATTTGTTGAATCGAAGTCGAACCCGATGAAGTTAGGGCTCGTTTTCCGAAAACCCAAATTAGGAATATTGCCTGTATTTTGGAAGAAAAAGAAACTTATCCCGAAGTATCCAGGGGTCGAGTCCAGTAAGTTAGGGCACGACATTTCGAATTTTCGGGATTAAGTATTTTGTTTTAAAATTTAAATTGCAATTTTTAAAGAAACATCCCGTTATTTAGCTTTAAGCGAGGAGAAATCGAACCCGATAAGTTAGGGCTCGAATCACTCGAATTGCTAGTGCAGATGTCGATTTAAAGCTGGAATTTATGATTTTAAAAAGGTCTTCCATTGTTTAACTTGAACGAGAAAAATCGGAACCCAGTAAGTTAGGGCTCAATTTCCTCAAATCTTTAATACGAAATATTGCCTTTATGAAAGAATTATTTATGTATCAGGTGAAAACTAATATAACATCAATTTGTAAGAAGAAACAAATCATGATATTAACAAGCATAGCGGAATAATAATAAAGAGTAATACGAATGACAAAAATAGAAGAAATAGAGCAAATAAGCTATATAATTTAAAAGGGAAACAATAGGTAAAAGTAATAAAAGAGATAGAAATGAAATAAATAAGAATTATAAGGATAATAATAATAATAATTATAATAATGAAAATAAAAATGTGATAATAAGGATAATTATGGTAAAATAATAATAATAATAATAATAATGAAATAATAGAATTAATAATAATAATAAAATGATAATAAAATAATAATAAGACAACACTAATAAAATAAAGAATAATAGCATATGAAATAATAAGGAAAATAAAGTAATGAATAATAGTAATTAAAAATAAAATAATGATAGTAACGAAAATGAATAGTAATAATAATATAAACGAGATAATAGTAGTGGAAATAAATACAATAATAATATTAGTGATGATAGTGATGATATAAAATAACGAGTAAAAAGCGAATAAATATATATACATATATATGAAAAATAGTATAATAATAGCGATAATAACGATAATAATAATAATAATAATAATAATAATAATAATAATAAGAATATATTAAATAATGGCCAAAGAACCAAAATTGCAAATTAATTAAGAAAGGGATCAAATTGAATTAAAAAAATGGGATTTTGGGTTTAATTTGAAATAAAAAGAAGGAAGTGGCCTATTTGAAGCGCTGCGTGAAAAGGGGGGACCGAAATGGAAATTATTCCTTCCCTAAACGCAAGTCTTGATAGGGACCAAATGAAAGTCGAAGTAAATTATTGGGCGAGATTTTAAAGCGATAAAAATCGATTGTAAAAGCAGAAATGCTGGAAGGGCTAAAAGTGCAATTAGCCCTTCCTTCAAAAACACGTGGATCCTCAAGCGGGTCAGTCATCTCTGTGGTCATAGGCTAAGCGCGTCGTTTTGGGGCCATCGAATCAGCCCTAAACGGCGTCGTTTTAAATCTTTATAAAATCCAAATTTCCTTTATTTTTCATTGCAACTGCTATGTTTTAAAAAAAAAAAATTCTTTTCTCTGTTCTTCTCTGCAGAGCATGAGGGAGGGGACTCCGTCAGGCTCGAGCGATCAGCCAGCATGCCGGGCCCGTCGCTCCACTATGGCGGAAGGTAAAATTCATATTTTTTATTATTTTTTTTTTAGATTTATACTTATACGCATGTTTGCTCTTATGTATTCCAAAAATAAAATGAAATCGGAAAGTTTTCGAAAATAAAAGATTACCTTTGGGCCTCTGTTTTCCTTTTTTTGTACTTTTGTGTCTGCGGATCATTATTTTTACTTTGAAATTTCTTTTTTTTATATATCTCTTGATCAAAAAAGAAAAGTCCTTTACAATGTAATATAAATCGGCTTTTATAGCCTTTTCAAATTGCTTTCTATCGCTTCTTGTTTAATGTTTTGCAGTCTTTGGTGGCCAAGTGGGAAGGGCGGTGGCGAGGGCGGTGGACAAGACGCCGTCAGACTAGTGGCTAGTCGAAGGTCGAGGTCAAGGCGGATGGCGAGCAGCGCAGCGAAGCTAGACACTTTTAGGGTTTTTTTTTTTGTTTATTTTCTGATTGGGCTTTAGTGGGCTAGGATTGGTTTTGGGTTTGTAAATTGGGCTTGGGTTTAGGGTTAATTGGGTTTGGGTTTAGGTTTTGTATTGGGTCAGTGTATTTGGGGCAAAATGGGTTTGTACAAATGGCATACATAGAATTAGACAATTTTAAATTAATAGTCTGATCGGAGACTTTGAAATAAATCCTAAATTCGCTGAATACACCTATCGACACAAATACCCACACAACCATCCGATGGTGGGTTCCATTGCATTTCTCCAGGAAAGACTTGGTGCAATATCTTCTGCTACCCGAAAGAAGGAAATTGGTGGAGCTAAATAAAAGCCATTAACCGGGAGCACCTTTGTTGGGCATCGTAAAAGGAGCATATTATATTTGACTTTGACTCATAGGCAGTTAGGGGTAGTTTGTAAATTTGTTGTTGCTGGAAACAGAGTGAGGAAATGAGTTACTGGGCTAAAACAAAAAGGAAGGACCCTAATAATCAAATTTGGGCCTATTTTGTTTTTTTATTTAATACTAAATTTTATCAAAGTGGGTTACATTGAAATAAATAATAAAGAAAATATTTTTAACATGGAATTTTGTAATCCATTAATAATGTATAAATTATATGCTATTCTAACAATCAAATATAACACCATGTTTGGTTAGGAGGAACGGAATAGCATTCTCCTTTATTCATTGAATAGTATACTATTCATTTGTTTAGTTGAACGTAATACTCATTTAATGGAATTATCATTACTTTCTTATTACTTGTCTTCCCATAATAGTTATTTTTGGTATCACTAAAGAATGACTATTCCATGCAACATTGAATAACAAAAAAATTAATTTTCAGATTAGTCCTTTAAAACTTGGACTTAAAAGATATAAAATAAAATATTTAAAATATTATTAAATTATATTTAATAGTAATTATATTAAAATATGATTAAATTATTTTTATTAAATTATTTTAAAAATAATCCTATTAAAATTTAATAACAATAACAATAATCATCTACCTAAAATAAATTATGCTAAGGGTACTCTGGTCATTTCAATTTTTTTTCTTATACTATTACAATATCATTCCATTCAACCAAACAGTTCAATTATTAATTACAACTCCATTCCATTATAATGAACCAAACGTAGCGTAAATACTAACAAGTATTGGGTGAACTGGTAAGACACATTGCATTTTCAAAGGAGAATCCAAGTTTAAATCTTGATGATATTATTAGGAGATACAACCACAAACCCTGAACATTGACATATTTAGCAACTGGATTATTTACAAATAATAATCAATTTCAAACACTTTTTTTAATTAAATAATAATTCAAGTTGAGTAATACTCAAAACTTTAAATTAAAATATCGTGTTCAAGACTCAAACTAAACTTGCATAAGGTTACATTTTGATGGTCTCATTAATATATACACATAGACATAAATTAGAAGCGTTCATAAGTCAATTCTATATCTTCTTTTATCTTACAATGTTAGGATAGGGAGAAAGATATATATATATATATATATAAATAGCTAACTATAACATGCCTATGCCCATCCATATTATTTTTATTTTTAAAAATATATTATTTTATTTATTATTGAGTAATAGTATGTATAACACTTTTTTAAAAAAATTATATGAAACTATGATTCCACGTCATTTTATCTATTTCTAATAGGAGAATGACAAATTAGATTTTTACTCCTAATTTTTAGCATTTTTAGTTAGATTTGAATTTTTCAAGAGGAAAAAGTTAATAGGAAAAATTTAATTTGTCATTCTCTTATTAAAAAGGGATAACGATGACGTGGAATAACAGCTTCATCAAATCTCATCTCCTTCTTTTATTATAATTATATATATTGATTAAATTTTAAAAATAAAAACTTAATATTTTTAATATTTATATTATAGTGTAGTATATTAAATTTTTGTATGGTATAAATTACATAATATATAAAATAAAATATATTATAAAATTGAAAATTAAGGAATCAATCTGAATCTGAGTTTTGAATACAAAAACCCAAAATCGATTCATATTTTAAAAGTTTTTTTTTTTTTTAAGTGTAAAATCAGAGACTGAAGTGATGAAATTTAAAATAGAAATGGGGTTCCCTTTTTCTGTGAAACAAATTGGATTATTGTTTCCCCACAAAAGATTACAAGTTAGAGTATGAAAATTTTGTCGGCGATTTTGAAATTGACATTGCTGAAGAATATAATCTAGAGTTTGGTAGCATGAAATCCCATTTCAATGCAATTGGGACTACCATCCCTATCTTCTCATTTCTCTATTTCTTTTCTATTATCCACCATGCAAAAGAAACATTAAATGGGGACAATAATTCTTTTTCTTCTTATTTTTCTTTTTTTAGTTTAGATATTTTAATTTAGTTAATTTTAGTTTATATATTTTTCAAATTGTTTAATTTTAATTTTAATTTTTTAAAAATTTTAAAATTTTAATATTCACCTAAATAATACTAATTAAATCTGTTTGGTCAAATTTTACCATTGTTAGATACATATTCTTCAATTTGATCATTTCAAAATATAATTGTTAAATTAGTGATAATATATTTGGCACAACGATTTTAAAAATTTTGAAAACTTATAAAATCTAAATTTGACGAATTTAGATAGGTTAGATATAAAACTATAATATTCAGGTAAATTAGAAGAGGATGTAGACAATGTTTTATTATCATATAACAAGATTGAGCGGAACAAAAAAAAAAAAAAGGTAGAATTCCATCTTATTTGGAATCAAATTAGAAGTAGAGAATGACAAAATCCCTTGATTAATTCCACTTAAATTCCATCCATCAATAGGTTTAGCATTTAAATTTTGTTAGTTTTATGACCAAGTTGTTCAACTGAAAGTGTATTTTAGTTAACTTTAATGAAAATCAATCAACAAACTGGGTGATTCAAAACTGTAAATACTTTCTGTTGAAACAATATTAAGGACCTTGACTCCTCAACTAAATTGTTCCAACCTTTGCAATGATGAATGCCCAAAATTTATGATTTTATTGTTCATTGATCTCCCCGATGATGTGAAACCTTAACCATCTCATTTGAAAACCACTTATCTCATCATTCATGATTTTGGAGCTTAAATGTCAAAAATGGGATTTAATAGCAAAGAATAAAAATAAATTTCAGTTTATGTGAAATAATTAAATATTCAATTTAATAAGCATAAAGAATTAAATACTTGGCTACGAAGCTAAAAGAAAAATCCCCCATGTGTGTGCTTCTGCTCCAAGATTAAGCTGTTGTTGTAGGAGTAAATTTGGGAGTTCTGCTTCTTCTTCTTTTTGTCCCATTGTTCACGAAATATGTTGTCGGCTATGATTATCTATACAATCATAACATTGTTTTTTCTAAATTACAACTAAAATTTACTATTGCTTCTTGCAATTATAAATATTATAATACAACCCTCAAATTTTGATATAAAACTTAATAAATCAGGATTAATCATATCAAATCATCAATAATAAAATTTAGATGTAAAACCATATTTAAATTTATTGTGATTTTGATCTTCTAAATTATCGCACAAATATCTTACAGAAAGAGGCGTTCTTTTTTCTGAATATGGGATGCCATATGTTTAATTTGGGGACCATAGGACTAATATATAACTTCTACATTTTAACCTTAAAATCTAATCAAATCATCATCAATTAGAAATTAGTTACATATATTGGGCCTATGTTTTATTAAATAATTAAAACCTTAATCAAATTATATCACTTTTAATTTGTGCTAAGTTTTTTAGGATAACAAATAATAACATGTAAATATTCTTATTATATATGTGAAAATTGACAAATTAGCTATGAATGAGCAAAAACAGCTCATCCGTTAAAATTTGGTGTATATATGTAAGGTTTAATAACAAATTTAGCCATCAACCTCTACACATTTATTCAATTTAACCCTACTCATTTATTAAAAGTAAATTAGAAAATTTAAAAAAAAGTAATTAAACTCATTTAAAATTTAAAATTATTTTAAAAAATCAATAATGTTATAAAAATTATAAAAGAATATAACAATTTTAAAATTTAAGATCAAGATATGATATGAATGAAACATACTTAAATTTTCAAACAAATGTTGACCTTATTTTTCAATGTATCAATATTATTTATGTGATTTATACATTTATTCAATTTAACCTCTACTCCTTTATTAAAAAGTAAAATAGAAATTTTCAATTTTAAATGTTATTTGTGTCCTTTTCCTATATAGACTTTGAAACTTGATCGGTGGAAAGAGTGTATAAAAATTTAGTTCAAATATAAATATTTAATTAATTTTAAAATAATGTTAACTATTCCCTCGATAATTGTAAGTACACAATATCGTTATCAAATAATAATTATAATGAAATAAATTTATTATAATGCAATCCAATGATTGAACTCACAAGAAAATATTACAAATAACTTTAATTAAATGACTTAACTCGCTAATTTACTAAGATGAGAAAACAAAATAAATAAAGTAAGTATGAATAATGATTAGGATGAGAATACCATGTAATTACGAATCAATCTCAATTCATTATTGTAGTTAAAGATTTTCTTCAATTAATGATAATTAATAACCTACTTAAGATTTAACCAAATCTAAGTCTAATACCAAATTTAAGCCTCCAAATTTAAGGCAAGTGTTAAAAGCACAAGCCACACCTTTCACAACGCCTCTAATACCAAGTGCAACGTGGTCCTCAGTTGGCCTTTTTACTCGAAACTGATATTTTCTAACTTATCTCTATAACGGAGTAGGCAGCTCTATCACCTTACTTTCCTTTTGGAATCTCAATTAACCATGCTATCACGTAGAATTTACATTTATACATAAACCAAAAATTTAAATTACAATCTTATTCTTAAATTCTATTTCAATTACTACGCCACTAACCTATGAATCTCCCAAATTAATGCATAAATGATTTAACTATTTGTAAAATGTCAAACAACAAAAAAATATATATAAAAAAAAAAGTAAAACATAGCAATAAGAAAATTGAATAAAACTAAGGAAACTTAATAACATATCATCTCCAAAAGAGTTATTTGCAATTCACCATAGAACTGACTACAAAACTAAAACACAGAAAATCCAATTGAAAGTTTAAGAGAAATCTCTTGAAGTCTCTATGTCTAGAACTACCCATAGCCCCTTCACAACAATGCACTTTAGCACACTCGAACTCATGTATCGGTATCAATCAAGCTAAGACTCAATGGGGAAAAATTAAATATATTTTTTCATTATGGACATTTAAATAATCCTTCAAATTTACACAAAAAATGTATATAATTTGGTGAAATGGACACACCTGATGAGCTTTTGTTTGGGTATATCTCTCAAATGCTTGGGCAAAAACTTCCTATCCAACTGGAATTGTTGTCCCTTCTATTTCATCAAATCAAATTAGCTAAGCAATTACATATGATCCTATGAGAGGTCAATTTATTAAACTTTAATAATAGCTTCATGTCATCTACTTGATTATGATTGATAAGTTTACCTCTCTTAATTAATTAAATAGTTATCCTTGAAACAACAATACATCTTTCCCATTAAACATTATACACTATTTGGTCCAAAAGTAACTAAATCATTTAGTCTACCAATATCTTTTTTTTTTACTAAAATAAATAAATAGAAGGTTAAGGGAGGTGCAAGCAGGGGGTAGCTCGCTTCAAATTGGAACCCACCTTATTGTAAACTCAACTTCATTAATTAGATCTTTCCCTTTCATAAGTATGAAAACAATGGTTTGGCTACAATTAGATCCTTATCACATCAAACCAACAAATAAGTAGATTCCAAATCAAATATAAACCTTATATTTTTGTTTCAATTTGGTCCATACATTATTTTTTAAAAAAATTTTGGTTCCTACAAAATCTACATGAACCCCACTTTCACTTTCTTCACATCACGGTTTTTTTTTTTTTTTTGATAATTTTAGATACAATATTATTGAGGGCATGTATCTCTCTTAATGGTGGAGATATTGCTCCCAAGGTGTTTATGTTCAGGTTTACCCTTAAATTTATTTTCCTATTATGAGAAAAGCTTAAAGAAATTTATGGAGTTTAAGCGAGAGCGTTTAAATTTACTAAAGAAATATTTTATAATTTTGACTTTGGTGAAATTCGAATCACATAAAAATATGAAGCGGAGAAAAAAGTTTTGAAGGTTAAAATAAAATTGTAAATCTAGACTTTGGTCTCCCATTATTGTTGGGAAAATGATAGGAATGTGGAATCACAAAGTCTATAAAAGGGTGCCTAAAATTTTCAATTTTATAAGCTAAAATCACTTCTCAAGCCTCAAAATGATTATTTAGGACTAGCTAGCCATTGAGCAATGAAACTATTAAAACCAAATGAGGAATCTATATATGTATGAAAGAAAGCAAGATGCTTTTATTTATACTGTCATTATCAGGTAAAAGTAGATCATAAAATTTAAAATTTAATCTCAACTATGAAGATAAAGATTGCTATATGTTGCATTTGAATTGGTCCAAGTCTGAAAAACTTTAATGTGAATTATGTATGGATTATTATTTAATAAATAGATTTTAATTCTGTAATTAAAATATATATATATAAAATCTTTACCAAAGTAAAGCTAATTGTTTTTATTTTAATTGGGATTACCTTCTTAAAGTAAATGTATATAAGTTTTAATTAAGTCCAAAGTGCTAACTTTTGAATTAAGTCTAAAAATTTTATTAAAGGAAAACTCATCTACTATATTATCTTTTTATTAATTCCTAGTTAATTTTGTAAAACAAGTGCATTATTATCAGTAGTTGTAAAAATTGATATTTTTTCCTACCTTCCAAAATCAGATTTTCAAAACTATTTAATTTTTTTTTCCCTCCAACCAACCTCAACAATGGCCCTAATGTTGTAAAACAAAAAAGTTGATAAATAGCCTTGGATCTTTCCATTACCATGTGAAGAACTAATGTTACCTATATTTCACTGAAAAGTAAATTTCGGAAAATTATTTCTAAAAATTGATTAATATTTTTTGTGCTTGAATGATTCTCGCATAAAATATTTTCATTGTTTGATAAATTTTCCTAATATCATTTTTAAAACTTGTTCTTAATGAAGCAAATACAATATAAATATATTTGTTACAAAATATTGTTGTAGCAATTTTTTTATAATATTTTATAACACTTATATAAACTTAATAATAAATCGTATTTAATTAAAACTTAATGAAAATTATATATATTACATGTATAAGAGTGGATATTGACACATTAGAGTCGGAAGGAATAAATGAAACTAAACATAATTTAAACAAATACCCATATTTATATAATTAAAATATTCATATTTTACACTATAAAACATTTATTATTAATATATTTATAATTGTAATATATATTTATTATTAAAACATTAATATAAATATTTTCTAATATTATATGAATAATATTATTTAAAATTTCAAAATTTAAAATTATTATTTTAAAATTATTATTAAAATAAAATTTTAATATTAAATAATTTATTAAAATAATAATATGTATTATTATTTATTATATTTATTAAATATAAATAATTAAATATGTATGTTTAATAATATTGAAATTTGTAATATTATTTATTAATATTTTATATATTTTAAACATTTATTATTAATATAATAATATTATACTTTATTCAAGTTAATTTTATATAAAAATAAAATTATTCATAAAATAGCTTGTTGCCCAACTTATGCTTTAAAAAAAAAGTAAGTCATTTTTAAAAAAATGGTTTATTTTCTGTTGACCTCATTTTCTAGTAGTCGAATTATTTTTCGTAAAACAAATATAAATATATAAATATATATATTTTTCGTATATCATTTTTTGTGAAACAAACCCATCGAAAGTAACCAAATTTATTGCAAAATCAATTTATGAATTAGAACAAATACTCGAAACTCGTACAATTCATTTGATGGTCAATCGAATTAGAACAAACTAATATGAATTTTTGTGGGGGTTTGTAACCTCCCCAACTTGGCCTAGACGTTAGACCCGGATTCGGGAGATTACATCAGCCACTAAGATGACCTAGAAGAGAAATCGGAGTTTTTGAAAACAATTATTTTAAAACATCTATTTAATTTAATAGAAAACTTAGGGTCCGTTTGTTTATATGTAAAAGGTTTTACGGAAAATATTTTATATATTTTCTTGTGTTTGTTTCACAGAAAATAATTTGGTCAACGGAAAATAACTTACAGGTCAAGGTAAAATAAGCTCTTTTTCCTATAAAATGACTTGCCATTTTGAAAACTATAAGTCATTTTTCTGGAAAGAAGCTCATCTATAGATAATTTTATTTTTATATTAAAATGAACTTAAATCAAGCTTAATATTATTATATTGATAATAAATTTTATTTTATTTTAAAATATTTAAAATATTATATTTTTCAATATTATTAAACATTCATATTTAATTATTTAATATTTCAATTTTATTTTAATAATAAATTTTAAGATAATAATTTTAAATAATATTATTCACATATTATTGAAAATATTCAATATTAATATTTTAATAATAAATATTTATTACAATTATAAATATATTAATAATAAATATTTTGTAGTATAAAGGTTAAAATATGGCATAAGTCTATGTACACTTCATGATTTGTAATTTAGTCTTTGTACTTTTATTTCTAAGAATTTAGTCCCTTTACTTTTCAAATTTGAAAATCAAGTCCAATTGTTGACATCGTTAATTTTTTGCCAATTTTGTTGATGTCACATTTTAAATAAAAATACTCACTTAGTAGTCATATAATTAAAATATGACATTGTAATGAATCAATTTAACATAATATTTTTAATATATGCAAAATAATGTAAAATATAAATTTATAGATAAAAATAAATTCAATTAAATAATGAAAAATAAGAAAATCTCAAATGTATGTTTATTTAATTGAAAACAAATTTTATGAAATATTTTTAAGAAATCTACCAAACAATGTAAAATATTTTACAGATTCCTCCAAACACCAAAAATATTAACTTTTCTAGAAAAGTAAATCATTTTTCAGAAATCATTTTCCGGAAGTCATTTTCAGTGAAACAAACGGAGCCTTAGTTTAGAAGTCATTTTATTACTCTTTAATATTTTAATAATCATCTCGTAGCGGAAAAGATGGTATTTATTTACGCATTTAATAAAATTGGGGTCCATGCATGCTAATTAATAATCAAAGCATAGTATCTTAAGAGTTCAAATAAAATGTCAAGCAGAATAAAAACAAACCTAAGTCCTAAATCTCATGTCACAGTTTGAAATAAAATATTACAGTCCTTAAATAATAAAATAAAATAAATCAAAAGATTAAGCCTTAATAAATTGAAAATAAAATAGACAGTGTCAAGACCCTTTGGATATTATGTCCCTGTGCTAACCTGGTGGGTTATTTGTAAGGATGAAAAATTAATAAGGGTAAGCTTTGAAGCTCAGTGTGAGTCCAATTACAATAAAACTAATGTGACAGTTATTAAGACAAATTAATTAACATTGCATAAAATAATCGTACTTAGTAATTCAATTCATATTATCAAATTTTTCAAGTGCAACCATCATTAATATGGCAGAACTCACAATAACAGTTTTCAGAGTTAACCAAAATTCTCAGATTTGCCACAGTAATCATATTCATGCACATATGTATCATAACATAATTTTCCATATTTGTATACACATGATTTAAATGATGTCATACAGCTTCAGATTTAAACAGAATAAATCCTACCCCACCGCTACACACCGGGATGTGGATAAACCACTAATCGTTCGTAGATAATAACTGCCATTAGGCTATGGACACACAACAAGTCATTGCGGTTGGAATCCACCTTTGGCTATGGGTTCACAACAAAAGTCCTGCAGATGAAACCTGCTTTTGGTTGTAGATTTATAGCATAAACCCACCATTAGAATCGGCCTTTGGCTGTGGGTACACAGTAATTTGTAGGTAAGAACTGTCACATGGCCGTAACTTTGCACCACCATTTTTCTTGCAGTTAGACTGCTTGTTTTTCGTCTGTACATATCGTTACAACCTATGCAATGCATTATGACATACTTAATTTAGACAAAATATGATAGTATTTACTAACACAAGGCAAATCAGTAGCATAGTCATGATTTTTCATGTATTCTGTTTTCAATATCATAGGCATGTCAATTCATACAATAGCAAGTATAGATATAGTAGTAACATATACTATTCATATTTCACGAAATTATTCATAAATTATAAATAAATACTGTAATAAGTCTATTAATCCTAAATTCTGGCATATTTTTTTTTATCATCAATGACCTAATTGCATATTTTAATTTACAAAAAGCAGTTTAGAACCTATTCAGGGACTAATCTATTCAAAACATAAATTTCTGGGTTAAAATTATAGATTTTGAGTTACAAGGGACACACGGTTGTGTGATCGGACCATGTGGGAAGCCCTAGATCGTGCGGAAGGGGTGCATGGTCGTATGGCTAAGCCATGTGAGAGGTTGTGGTCGTGTGGCATTCGAAAATTCAACCTATAAGGGAGACACGGTCGTAAGGTAGGCCATGTAAGGAGTCTTAGGTCATGTGAAAAGTGAAAACATAGAGATTTAGGAGGGACATGGTCGTGTGGTCTACACGGGTGTCCCCGTAGGACCATGTGGTTGGCTGTGTGGTCTAACCTAGGCTCGATTTTACCTCAATTTTCTCATAAAAGGACACACACCTAACTTCCGAAGTTTCAAACAACAGTCATCGCGTCCAAGTTTGATCTGAGATACCTACAACGAGTCTTTCAACCGAAAATTACGCGAGAATTAATATCGATTTTCAATATTTATCATACTTATCAAGACTTTCGGGAAAACTCATAAAAAATTAGTAATTGATTTGAAAGATTTGACAAGAACGATGTTATTCTAGAATTTTTGGGTTCTACCTAATTGGAAACAAGAATACACCAATCTTTGATGGGATTTTGAAGATTATCGGTGATAAATTCGATTCTCAGAGGGAGAACGAGTTAAATCATGAATCAGTTTAAAGATTAGTTTTCAGAAAAGAATGTAAATTTTTTATGGAAAGAAAAAATGGAATAAGAGAAAAAGATGTACTTAAAGAGAATAGAGAGAAAAATTCTAGGTAAGGTTGAAAAAAAAGTAGAAATTCACGTTTAATTAGGAAGAGAGATTAAGTAGTTATGGTTTCAATTTGAGGGGTTGAATGGAAAAATACCCCTTTTGTCGAAAATGAAGAAAAATAAATAAAGGAAATGAATTTAGCATGACTTAAACTTAAGTGCAAGGAAGAAGGATAATGCTAGACCATTTAATTGTTACCCATTCTAGATTTATTTTTACCATATTTATTATATATCTTAGTTGACCTTAGTTCCTTGGTTGCTGAAATAAAATAGAAGAAAATGGGAAGAGGATGGGTTTAAACAGTGGTTCTCTAAGGAGTATCATCTACTATTAATAATCAAGACTAAGACTGATTTCTTGATGATTAATTAAATTTCTAACCTTATATATTTTCCAACTTATCAGTCCAATCAGCAAAAAATTAATGACGTCAAGGAGAAATTATGTAACAACCCAAACTCGGCCTAGACGTTATGGCCGAATCTGGTGAAGTCACGCGATAGCATGATGAAAACTAAGTTTCTACGATAAAACCATTTCCATTTACTTACTTTTTTTTATCTCTTCTTAATTCTAAAATCCTTACTCGTTTAGTCGGTTATTTTAAACATAATTCGTTATGGAAGCTTTTAAAACTATTTTGAGTAAATCGTGTGTTTAGAGAAAAATTTGCCTATTTGAAAACCGAGTTTTCCTATGTCTAGAAGTTATAAATCCATAAAAATAAATAAAAACCAAATTTAAGCAGAAGTCTCCAAATTGCATCCAGATAAACCACAAATCATAGACTATAAATCGTAAAATCCAAAAACTGTGGTCACCATCGAGTCCTCCACCGTACCAATCTATCTAGGTCTCGGGATTACCTATGCACATTAAACAGAGAGGGGTGAGTTTACGTAAACTCAGTGTGTAATCCCATAGAAAACAAACAAAGCAGAAACACGATTACAAAAAAGCAGTCTTGGGCCTAAGCCCTTTCAAGATCGATAATGAGATATACAATATTCAGTAACAAAGTCCTACCCAACCAGCCTCTACACACCATCTCCGTCTAACCCTACACTCTATGTGGGGATTAAATCAACCCACCCATCCTTGCACTCCAGGTAATACCGAATGCGGCACAAAACAGTAGTTTGCAGCTAAGCTGCCAATATATTGACTTAAGAGCCTTTCAATACACTTCCTCCAAATAAAATTGTAACACCCCCAAACCCAGCCCATGTGTTTCGACCAGATCTGGTATGCTACGAGTTGTACATTGAAAACTTTTTCTTTGTTCGTTATGGAAATCGTAAGTCAATTGGACATTATTTGGATAAATAAGTGACATTTTAAAATTTAAAATTCATTGTATTACTATTATTAAGTATAAATAAACCTTATCATGAATTCATAAGTTGCATAACATTGAAAACTTCTTAGTTGAATAAAACTAGGGCCTTATTACATAAATATTCCCAAATAAAATAAAATAAAATTTAAAGAAATCCCAAAAATAATTTGTAGAAATAAAACTTGATGGCCCCTCGAGTCCGTCTCTGGCTCCCATGTCCACGATCTCTCGCTCATCTAGAAGAGTAGAGAAAGGAAAGCGTGAGTCACCAAGACTCAAAGTATAAATCTCAAAACACACAACGACCCGAGCCCATTAAACACATTATGGGCCCCGCCCATACATGAAGGTAACAATCATAATCACATGGTAAATGATAAATAATGAATAACCCAACCCATCCTAGGTTCCATCCTCTACACACCATCCCGCACCAACCATCACATCTTGGGATTTCTACAATCAACCCTCCATCCGCTACACACCAAAACGACAACAGACCGCCTATTCCTATTAATTAGGAATCATTGAATGTGGCATAGCCACCGATCACTATGTGACCTAACATTTGTATATGTGGATTTCCACCACCGATCACCAAGTGACCTATCATGCACTTCCCTTCAATATCATATTCCCACCCCATGCATACACATAAAGAAAACATCATGCGATCATATATATTTTTGATACACATAGGAGTTTTATGTTTACGCACTGCATCCTTGCCTAACCCTTTTAGGGTTCCATTCATTGTCTATACAGCCTCATTCCGGCTTTTAAGCCCATAACATATATATAGTCATACATACAGGTTTATTAGTGTGTTAGAGATCTACACACCTGATTACCAATAAGACGATGCTTTCTATGTCGACGATATCTTTAGTCGACACTACCGCTATCTGTCTAAGGTGTTGTTTAGAAGCCGGTCCACAACCAAGTGGCCAATCTCGAATGGCAGATACTGCTCTTTTCTTAAACTTAGGTATTTTCTCCTTTGCCTGATCCATATTTAATTCCATCACAAGTCCTTATTAGAACTACTATCACAATATTTAATCGTTAATTCTCATTATAACCTTAAGATCTTGCATATAATGATCAAATCTAATAGAAATCTAGGAAAATCTTCTTACCTTAAAAATCCTGAAAGTGGAGACTAGCTATTTTCGGCTTTTAGATCTAATTGACCAAGCTTCCTTCAAATCCCGAATTGTCGCCCATCATAAAACCATTAAACTATTAGCTTTCGGCTTTTGCCTTTCAAAAATCGGGAATAGATCATGAGAATTAATCAAAAATCGACACTTACCTTAGCATAGGAGATTCGGCTAGCACTAGAAAGAGGATTCGGCAATGCCAATGAAAGATTTAAATGCCGAAAGTATAGAACTAATTCTCAAATAAGATGAATAAAAGAGAAGACTATGGATGCTTCGGCTTTTTAGAGAAATCGGCACAAGGAGGAAAAAGTGGAGAAGAGTTTCAGCTTTTGAAGAAATTGGAGAAAAGAAATTGGAGAAGGAGAAGCTAGGGAAATTCGACACAATGGGAGAGGAATTTAAGGTTTTCGGTGTCAGAAATAAGGAGCTAGCCCCTCCTATTTATAGATATTTCGGCACCTACTGCTAAAAATAAAAAACGCCCTTAAATTTAAGCTAAAAGAGAGGGGAAATTCGGCACCCTCTTTGCCATGAAGTAGTCGAATTTTACATTCCTCTAGGCAGTGGATTTTCGGCCAACACTTCCCTTGAAGATAAGCTCCTAAATTTTCTCCTTTTTATCTACTATTTTATCAATTATAAAATTCATCTAAATCTTCCTATTTTTGAGCCTTGTAGCCGTCCACCTCATCAAATCTTAATGCCTAAATTTAACTCACTTAAATTAAAAGATTTGGGCTTTATTAAACTTAAATTTTGGGCCCCTAACTCCTTGTGTGTGGCGTCACTCCTTGCTTCATTTTAGGTGCCGAAAATGGCCCTAAAAACATGGGCTCCTTACGGCCAAAACTTGGGCCTCTTTTATTGTTAATGACGCCACCTTAAAATAATTCAATCAAGGCCTTTGCCTAATTCTAAGCCCAATTTTGAACCTCTATCACTTAAATTAACAAATTAAACATATCCCCACACTAAATACATAGGCCTATAAATTTAAGATGTTACAGTTCTACCCCCTTAAAGAAATTTCGTCCTCGAAATTTCCAATTAACTAGTAATCAAACTACCTAAGTCTCACTACTATGCTTTCGCTGCGCACTCTTATTCTAAAGCCAAAATAAACACTTAGTATACTATGGTAGGGTACGCACCGATATTCACATCTAGAGCGTCTTCGTCTCTTTGTACTCATTCTTTTGATCGACGTTTATCTGATTAAGAATTTTATGAATAATTAATTCTTCCCACTTATTAACCGCGAACAATCTTATGTAAAATTATTTCGATAGTAGTTCTTTCTAATTCGAATTCTATCTACAGGTTTAGTTCTCAAGTCTATATTTCCTAATTCTAGAATTCTCATTCAATCATTATCAATCAGAATATCACATACACGCATCAACCACACAAGCAACATCCATGAACTCATATTCCTCTCTTAGGGGTATTTTCGTCATTTCACTACCCAGGGTATTTTCGTAATTTTAACCTACATGGGTATTTTCGTAATTTTCAAAATAAGGTGTCTTAGTAATTTTTCAAGATAAAGGTATTTTGGTAATTTTACAAATTAAGGGTATTTTGGTCATTTTACAAATTAGGGGTAATTTGGTAATTTTACAAATCAGGGGTATTTCGAGAATTTTACAAAACTAGGGCATTCTAGTAATTTTTGTAAAAATAGAGTAGCTGGTCCCTTTCGGGTTTTAGTTAGAAATTTGGCCCGTTAACAAGTCCTCACAATTAGAGTGAACAACCACTACGCACCAGGTAAGATTCCAGCGAAGAGGAGGTGAGTCACTAGGATTGCTTAAATACCAAGCTCTTCCGGATCTATTCCTAGACATGCGTATGCCTATTGCCACACCCTAGTCTTGCGACTCGTTCATGGGTTTTGTTTAGTGAGGTTAAGTCTTATGAAATTTAAGGAGTTGTTTCAGCTAAGCCTAGAGTCCATCAAGTTCTAGATCTAATTAGTCTACGTCCCATAAAGCCCATCAAGCCCACATAGATATATAACACACAGAGAGTTCAGAATACTTACCTACGTGAATCGGGTGCCGGTAGACTCGAAAGCCATATCCTCAAACTAGACATTTTTCTAAAAATTTTTTTTCCAAAATACCTCTAGGCCCATTTCACAGCCCGAGTTTTGAACTGGGCTCTAATACCAAAATGTAACACCCCCAAACCTGGCCCATGCGTTTCGACCAGATCTGGTATGCTACGAGTTGTACATTGAAAACTTTTACTTTGTTCGTTATGGAAATCGTAAGTCAATTGGACATTATTTGGATAAATAAGTGACATTTTAAAATTTAAAATCCATTGTATTACTATTATTAAGTATAAATAAACCTTATCATGAATTCATAAGTTGCATAACATTGAAAACTTCTTAGTTGAATAAAACTAGGGGCCTTATTACATAAATATTCCCAAATAAAATAAATAAAATTTAAAAAAATCCTAAAAATAATTTGTAGAAATAAAACTTGATAACCCCTCGAGTCCGTCTCGGCTCCCATGTCCACGATCTACTGCTCATCTAGAAGAGTAGAGAAAGGAAAGCGTGAGTCACCAAGACTCAGTGTATAAATCTCAAACACACAATGACCCGAGCCCATTAAACACATTATGGGCCTGGCCCATACATGAAGGTAACAATCATAATCACATAATAAACGATAAATAATGAATAACCCAACCCATCCTAGGTTTCCATCCTCTACACACCATCCCGTACCAACCCTCACACCTTGGGGATTTCTACAATCAACCCTCCATCCGCTACACACCAAAACGACACCAGACCGCCTATTCCTATTAATTAGAATCATTGAATGTGGCATAGCCACCGATCACTATGTGACCTAACATTTGTATATGTGGGATTTCCACCACCGATCACCAAGTGACTTATCATGCACTTCCCTTCAATATCATATTCCCACCCCATGCATACATATAAAGAAAACATCATGCGATCATATATATTTTTGATACACATAGGAGTTCTATGTTTACGTACTAGCATCCTTGCCTAACCTTTTAGGGTTCCATTCATTGTCTATACACCTCATTCGCTTTTAAGCCCATAACATATATATAGTCATACATACAGTTTATTAGTGTGTTAGAGATCTACACACCGATTACCAATAAGATGATGCTTTCTATGTCGACGATATCCTTAGTCGACACTCATCGCTATCTGCCTAAGGTGTTGTTCGAAGCGGTCCACAACCAAGTGGCCAATCTCGAATGGCGATCTTCGCTTTTTTCTTAAACTTAGGTATTTTTTCCTTTGCACGATCCATATTTAATTCCATCACAAGTCCTTATCAGAACTACTATCACAATATTTAATCGTTAATTCTCATTATAACCTTAAGATCTTGCATATAATGATCAAATCTAATAGAAATCTAGGAAAATCTTCTTACCTTAAAAATCCCGAAAGTGGAGACTAGCTATTTTCGGCTTTTAGATCTAATTGACCAAGCTTCCTTCAAATCCCGAATTGCCGCCCATCATAAAACCATTAAACTATTAGCTTTCGGCTTTTGCCTTTCAAAAATCGGGAATAGATCATGAGAACTAATCAAAAATTGACACTTACCTTAGCATAGGAGATTTGACTAGCACTAGAAAGAAGATTCGGCAATGCCAATGAAAGATTTAAATGCCAAAGTATAGAACTAATTCTCAAATAAGATGAATAAAAGAGAAGACTATGGATGCTTCGGCTTTTTAGAGAAATTGGCACAAGGAGGAAAAAGTGGAGAAGAGTTTCGGCTTTTGAAGAAATTGGAGAAAAGAAATTGGAGAAGGAGAAGCTAGAGAAATTCGACACAATGGGAGAGGAATTTAAGGTTTTCAGTGTCAGAAACAAGGAGCTAGCCCCTCCTATTTATAGATATTTCGGCACCTACTGCTAAAAATCGAAAACGCCCTTAAATTTAAGCTAAAAGAGAGGGGAAATTCGGCACTTTCTTTGCCATGCAGTAGCTGAATTTTACATTCCTCTAGTCAGTGGATTTTCGGCCAACACTTCCCTTGAAGATAAGCTCCTAACTTTTCTCCTTTTTATCTACTATTTTATCAATTATAAAATCCATCTAAATCTTCCTATTTTTTAGCCTTGTAGCCGTCCACCTCATCAAATCTTAATGCCTAAATTTAACTAACTTAAATTAAAAGATTTGGGCTTTATTAAACTTAAATTTTGGGCCCCTAACTCCTTGTGTGTGGAGTCACTCCTTGCTTCATTTTAGGTGCCGAAAATGGCCCTAAAAACATTGGCTCCTTGCGGCCAAAACTTGGGCCTCTTTTATTGTTAATGACGCCACCTTAAAATAATTCAATCAAGGCCTTTGCCTAATTCTAAGCCCAATTTTGAACCTCTATCACTTAAATTAACAAATTAAACATATCCCCACACTAAATACATAGGCCCATAAATTTAGGATGTTACAAAAATCAACCAAACCCCATGCAATGCATGACATGCTATCTCATGATATCAATACATATAATCAGTCAATGTATACATGCATACTATCATCATTCTCAATATATATCCATCAATTAGTCATTTCACACAATTAGGGGTTTAAGTAATGCTTACCGACCCTATAGTAGGTTCACAGTCGACTTGGGAGACTCGTGCAACCTTAGCAATCAATTCAGTGAAAATGGGCTCACACGCCCATGTGGCCTGCCTGTGTGGGCCCATATGTTCGTGTGGCACACACTACCTAGCCCAGAATTCCACACGCCCTTATGGGCCCACATGCCCGTGTGGCCCACACAGCCCAACTCAGTCTGGTCCATGTGTCGCACACGGCTTACCTGGTCATTACACGGTAGTGTCTTGCGTGCACGGCCTGGCCTCGTCGATCATACGCCCGTGTTATGGCACACGGGCAACCACATGCCCGTGTGGCGTCGATAATGGAGTTTTCAGATTTTGTCGAAACCCTATTTTCTGCATAATTGGGTGCACACCTGGTATCGTTTCGATGCAAAACCACTCATTAGCCTTTCAAAACCTAAATGTTGTCATAACAACACTCAATTTCAGTAATATCTTCGAAACCTTAACAGAAAGATTCCACGAGCAAGAACTCACAACATCAACATCGTCTTTGAAAACTTACCGGTAACGAGATGAACCTTTAAAGCTCACTCGCTGTAGGAGCACAGGTAGCAACTTGTCCTTCCCCTAATTGGAAATCAAACACAAACCCCCATTTTAGAAACTATCCTCAAAACACAAGGGTAAACAAAAAACAATTACTTACTGACGAACGCACACAACCGTTGAACAAAGAGGGAACAAACTGAAAAATCGATGAAGAGGGGAAAAACAAAGAAATTTCAGCAGAGAATAGGGCAGCAAAACGTCAAAAGATGGAGAAATTTTGGGGAAATCCAAAATAGAAAATAAAAAAAAAATAAGCTAACAATTATTCCCTCAAATCCCTCAATTCACTCTTACTAATCCCACTACATCTCCACCAACATAGAATTTCGGTTCAATTGGAACTCTCACCGATGACAGAGCAATATAATTTCCCACGCTCGCGCAGGGATTCAAACACAAGACCTCCAACACACCAATACTCCATCTAACCACCAGACCAGAAGGCCCATTCTGATATGAGATTACAAGTAATTAAATATAAGCCTGCTGAACTAGTATCAGGCTTAATTCCAAAATAACCAAAAATTGTCAAAAGCAAGGCTTGAACTTGGGACCTCTCACATACACCCAAAACACATAACCAATGAAGTAAATACACAATTGTGTCAAGAATTTATAGAAACAGAATTACAAAATTTGGGGCGTTACAAATTATTTTATGGACCATTGTCACCACATCATCCATGGTCCATTTCCAATTATATAATGACATTTCAATAATTATTTTCCATCTCATTGACACATAATTTTGGTAATTTTTTTACCTTGAACCTCAAATCTCGAACCCTGAAACTTGAACCCTAAAGCCCAAGCTCAAACCCTAAACTCCAAGCCAAACTTAAACCTTAAACCATGAATCTCAAACCCTAAATATTAAATCTCAAACCTTAAACATTGAACCCGAACCTTGAACCCCAAACCCAAACCATAAACCATGAACCTCAAACTCGAATCTTGAACCCTAAGCCTCAAACTCGAACTTTAAATCTTGAACATGGGTTTAGGGTTTAAGCCTCAAAGTTTAGGGTTTCAAATTTAAGGTTAGGATTCAAGGTTCAAGGTAAAAAAAAAAAAAAAGATTACTAAAATTATGTGTAAATAATAGAGAAAAAAAATTAAAATATCATTAAATAATTAAAAATTGACTATAAATAAAGTGGCGAGAAAAGCCCATAAAATAATTTCTAAACTTCAAAATTTTCATTGAAAAACACAATTTGGAAGGTTAAAATAAGTGTTAATCTTGAATTAATAGCTTGGTTGGGTAATATCTTTTTATTAAAGACTGAATTGATTAGAATTTTTTCTTTCCATTCAAGCCTTTATTTAGATCCATCATAACTAGTCTAATTTTGAGTCATTAAATTAGATGCTTTTCCCACACGTCTAAAGCCCCACTCTTGCATTTATAACATATGGAAAACTTTTACTACACTCACGAAATCGATACCACCATATTCAATTCCTCACGAACTTCATAATTTTCTACCTACAAAAAGCTTAGAACTCATAGAGGCTGCCTATATATATGCACTGTTAAGGTAAATAATGACACAATAATTTATTTCAACCGAAGAAGCAATAATGTGAGAGAGAGAGAATCACCTCCCAACTCAAAACATTTTGTTGAGGTGTTTATCCCCAACACCTCAACATTGTTCCTATGATAAATTAAATTGTTTGCATATCATCTAACTTCAGCAGCTATGGAAGTATACTGCTACTACCGTTTAAAACAGTTTTTCTGTAATAGGAGTTTAATTACATTTTGTTTTTTATTAAAAAATGAGCAAACAATTCTTTGTACTTTAGAATAAAAAGTAAATTGATCATTTCTATTAAAAACTTCAACAATTTCTACTATTAAAAATTGACATAGCTGGCAAAATAATCAAAAAATTACACGTGGCATATAAGAACCAGTTTTTAACAGTAGAAATGAATGAATTTTTTAACAGAATGATCAATTTATTCTTTAATGTAACGTATAGAGACTAATCTAACTTTCTTAATATAAAAAGTAAATGTAATCTAACTCTTTACAAAAACCTCCGCAATCCTTTTACCTCTTTTCCTTAAAAAAATATGTAAAATTTACTTCATTAATTCTTTAGGCTAGTGTACATGGCCATCTATAAATTTATAAATTAAGACTCTACAACTCATTTTACTATTTAAAATATATTAAAATTATTATTGCATGACTAAATTTTAATAAATATTTTATTTATTAAATAATACCTCAAATCAAGATAATTAAATTTTTATAATTAAATTTAAATAATTTTATTTATTTATTTGAGTTTCAAATAAAATTTTATAATATATTACGGATTAATATAACATTTGTTGCATAAATTTGACACGTTTTTCTATTTTGATACCTAAGTTTTTGGCCCAATTTGTTACTTGAACTTGAATTTTTTCCTAATTTAGTATCTAAACTTGATAATTTTTCCTAATTTAGTACTTAAACTAACAGTGTTAAAAAAGTCATGTTATGCTAGTATTAGGGAAATTCATGTTAAAAAATTATGCATTGAGTTTAAAACCCAAAATAAAAAAATCATTATTTTAAATTAATAAAATAAAATACATTAATTAAACTAAAAGTAATTGAACATTTAAAATAAAAAAATACTATGTCATCTATCACATGCCGATCATATATTGATTATTTTCTACCTCATAAAAAATAACATTATTAACATATTGAAGTAATTTGTATAATGTTTGACAAGTCCAAGTACCAAATCTCAAAAAAAAAATACTAAATTAGAAAAAGAATCAAGTTTATGTACTAAATTAAGAAAACATGTCAAGTCTAAGTATCAAATTGAACAAAAAATTAAATACCAAATTAAAAAAATATTAAGTTCAAGTACCAAATATTATTTAAGTCTATATTATACCAGATCTGACAAAAATAATCAAGACTTTTCTCCATCCCTATAACATACCTAAAATATATACTTCTGTTTTTCTTTTGATAAGAAAATATGTCAAGTTGATGTACTAAATTAAAAAAATATATGTTAAATTCAAGTATGAAATATTATTTAAGCATATATTATATGAGATCTAACAAAATACTCGAGCCTTTTCCTGTCCCTATAACATACCTAACATATATATTTATGCTTTTCCTTTTGGTAGGAAAATTTATGTGTAAAGTTGAAATAAAACCTTAATAATAGTATTGGTACACTTATTAACAAACACCTAAAATAAAAAGAAATGTCTTGCAAAATAAAATAAATGTTTATGAGTATTTGAGTCTGATTTTTTTAACGTATTTGATCAAAGTTATATATTTTAATAATTAATAATTAAAGGTAATCTTATCAATATTTTAACATTAAATTTAAGTTTTAATGTTGATTTGATAAAAATCGTAATTAATTAATAACATTATCTATTAACTTTCTCAAACCAACCCAAACTTGAAAAAAAAAATTACAACCATGAGATTGTGTGTAATAAATTGAATATAAAATTAAACAAATACACAACTACCGCTAAATTTATTTTACTAATAGAATCATGAAAATTCAAACTTTCACCGAATTAACCCTTAAATACCAATTAAAGCATTTTTTATGTCACTATCCGACCTAACCCATGAGATTTGAATCCACATCACAATACATGTATAAATGCGCTCTTATTAATTGTGAGAAAATGCATTTATATATGTGTTGGGATGTGAATTTAAATATTCAACTATATATATGAAGGTGACAAAATCTTAAGAGATTTATAAAACTCAACGAGAACAAATTTAACTTTATATTTTATAAGAAGATTCATAGCGAAATAAAATCAAATTTAGAATGTGGTGGTGGAAATGATTAATATATATAATCTCAAGGCATTGATTAGTAAAATTCATAAAAGAAAACAAAATCATCTCATCTTTCTAATGTTTGGGAATTTATATATACTTATGTGGTAGATTTATATTTCACTATTTATTAATCATTTGAATGGCCACCTTCCCACTTTTACTAGGAAACCAACCTCCATAATTCCCTCCCACTTTCACTTTCTCATCTTAAATTCAAAATCTACCGCTTTACAACTTTTTTTCCCACCTTCCAAGCACTTCCTGCTACTCTCAATTTTATTTTCAAATCACCCACCAAAAAGAATCTGCCATCAAAGTCTATTTTATGTTAAATATTTACCCTACTTTTTATTTGAAAAGATTTAATGGTTAAGGGATTATTTGATGATTAAAATAGATGTTGTTAATAGGTAGAAATATACATTTTTTTTTTTTGTACTTTAGCTTTTAGAATAAGGAAAAGAGAGTTTCAAGAATTACACATTATTGTTGTTGTTGTTGGAAATGAAAGGTATTTAGCTAAATCATAAATCATAATTAGGCTCCTCTTACTAGCTATTACTTGGATGGTTATACATACCTTCCACTAGTAGTCTTCTCGACCCACACACACACATCAAAAGCTCACCTTTTGAACATTTGTTGTTGAGTATTATAATTTGAGCTTTGTTCTTCATCCAAATAGAAGAGTTTGTTGAATTCTAAAGATGTATTGTAAATACGTAATTATCCAATCAGATAATTTAGAAATTGTGAAAGTTATTTAAGGAAGTTTTGCTATTCCTTCAAATCCAGCTATGATAAGAAGATATAGCATATTTTATCTTAAGAATGTCAATAAATTTTACGTTACATTCTCAGATAGCAAAATTAGATCACAGATTGCTTAGCAAAGTTGGCTTTAGTCAATAAAGAGGAGTTGCAAATTTTTGACTCTCCTCCAATGGAGAGTTTAGATTTTTTTGATTCGAACAGGTTAAAGAAGATTGATCCAATCTCAGAATACTCTCGTTTAATTTAAATTAATCCTTATTTTATTTTTTTTAAAAAAAAACATTGTAAACAAATTATCTATGGTGTATACATCTATAATCGATTTTAAAATTTTGACTTGCAATTTGTAGTACAACATTCATGTAAAAAAGTTTTAGTGAAATCACGAGATGAACATAGAATAAAAGGATCGAACCACATTAAATAATGTTTATTGTCACTTTAATTAAAATTTTGTCCATCCCGAATTCACTCACAAATTCATACTCAACACAATATATGTGTTATACTATTGATGGAAATAAATAAATAAATAAATAAACAAAAAGCTAAAAAATGATTCGTAAAAAGAGGAAGAAAAAAAACTTAAAAAGCATATATGATTATTTGTGTATTCAAAATTAAATTGTCACTTTATGTGAGTCTCTCGGACAAATAGTCATGAAGAGAAAGATGGGGGTGTTTCAGGCTGAACAAAGACGGGACAATTCTCATTACGGTGTCAACCACCTTGTTTAGACTCCACAAGGTTGCCAAAGTAAAATAAAATATGAGATTGTGTTTCATAATAAAAATAAAAATGAGTTGTAAATGATGATGTATTTTATAATATGAAAAACATTAAATATTGAAGCATTGCATGATCTAATTCATTTTGGCTTTTTACTTATTTTCAACAAACCATGATTTGATTAATTAATCTTAATAATTGTACTGCCATCTTACTTATTCTTCTACTTTTCCTACAAATTTTTAACTACATTAGAATCAATGAGCACAAATCATTGTTATTCAAGCAATATTTTAAATTTTTAGTAAATATCAGTGTTATATATCAATTTTGATTTATTGTATTTATACATTTAAAATTTAAATATATATATATATATATATGAAACATCGATTTTGATTCACTTTATATATATTTAAAGAAATGTCATATTGGATTAATATAATTGTTTGTGAATGCAATATATCAATGTAAAACTATGTTAATTCAATAATATTGTTCGTGATTTGTGAAAATTAAATCAAGTTAAAATTTCATGTAAAATTATATAAAATTAAAATATATATAAACATTGCACATTAAATCAAAGTCATGTATAATTTTAAACATGACAATCGAATGACAATTTATAATTTTTTAAAATTTTTATGGATTTTGTCATTTATTTTAATTATTCTTAAAAATTTAAAATACTATTAAAGAGACATATAAAATAAATAGTGGCATATATATTAATTAGATAATATTATTAGTAAATTATGAAAATGGGATTTTATATATAAATCAACCTAAAATCAATAGGCCAGTTAATTGGTCTTGTTAAAATGGAAAAATGAAAATAAACAAATAAACAATCCCTATAAATAACCAACAATTTAATACTACATAGAAATAAATTAAAGAAAACAGAGTTTCAGTGAGAGAGCTAAAGAAAAGGAAAATCACACACAACACTTTGTCTGCTATTAAGACACAAACAAGATAGAAGAGAGAGAAACTGTAAAGAAAGAAAACCCAGGAAGAAGAACAAGAGGGTTTCAAGATCTGGTCAGATCAAGTCAAGCTACATAAACCTGTAAGATATATACATACATATATATATATAAATATTTGTCTTTTTGTTTTTGTTTTGGGTTTTTGGTTTTAAAATGAGCAATGTGGTCATATGTTTAACTGGTTTTTCTTGTTGCTGTCTTTTGTAAGGTTTTATGTGAGTGTTTTGCTAAAGAAATGAAGAGTTTTTGGTGAATTTCTGCTTTTCTATTTATCCATCTGGGATACTTATATTCTGGGTTTTCTCAGTTTTGTCTTAATGTGTTGGATTTGTGGGAAATCATTTCTTTTTACTCTCTTAAGTTAAATCTAAAGTTTTTTTTCTTTATTGTGTTAACTTTGCTAATAAATGAGAAGCCTTTCTAAAGCTTTTTTTTTTTTCCTAATATGAGTTTAAAAAATATTTGGGTCATGCAAGATTCTTCTTTAAATTTTTGGGTTCTTTGATTTATTGTTTCTAAATTAAATGAACAATTTTTTTTCTTTTTAGTCCTCTGCTTGTCCAATCATTTATTGTGTTCTATTTACTTAATACTATTTTTTTATTTATAAGCTAACTAAACATCTTCATTTTCTGATTTCTTTCAAAAGGAGAGTTTTTGTTTCTTTTTCTTAGATATGTTTTCCTTTTTTTTTTTTTTTTTTTTTTTTTACTTGTTACAATTAGATTCTTAAATTGCTTAACATTTGTATTTGAAGGTACCATTTCATTGGAAATTCCATAAATCCTTTTCTAGATTCTTCTTTGGGGGCATACCCTAGTCACCTTTTTGTCTTCCAAGGTTGAAATAAACTGAAAGCATTGCTTGGAAATAGATTTTAATCACTTGATGTGCATGGTGTACTCCACCTATTAAGAGGAGACTTAGTTGGATAACACTGAATGTAATGCAATTCTTATTTAATCTTAGCTAGGATTGCATGTTTTTGCTTAGATTTGGAATTCAGGTGCAGATCATTCACGGATCTGCTTGAAAAATCAGTTTTATGTGAAAAAAGCCATGAATTATATATGAAACTTGTTTCAGATCTTTTATTATCGTATAGTACTTGTCATTCTCAGTGTACTTGCTAAGCCTAGTATGTTCCGCAATGGTTTCTTTGTTTAAGATCTTATGCATATATCGACATAGATGTTTTCTCTTTATGCAGCGGAATGGGGAGGGAACTCACGGATGTGGACATGGACGGTAAGCCAAATGGTGTGGTGAATTCAAATGGCAACCTGATAGTTTCAGAAGGCTCCGAGTCTAACAACTACGAGGTCAAGGAATGCACTGCAAAAAATTCAGTCGTCGACAACGGTCATGAGAAGCAAGAAGCACCGGGTGTTAAAAGCACCCATTTTGGTACTGCCATCCCTGAAGATCAGAAGTGCATGGACAATGACGAGTTCAGCGTGACTGCATCGAAACCCATTGGTGCTGGACAAGCTCACCATGCTACCTCTAAAACTGGCTCAAATGGCACCGCAAATGTTAACTCTGCACTCTCCCCTGCTACCACAAAGGGATCAGAGGTAACTCCAACTCTAAATTAGTAAAATTGTTTGATTTAATATCAGTGATGTTGCTTATTTGCTCATACATGCAAGGTGCTAATCTTTTAGATTTTACCATTATTTTCAGCCAAACTCTCCAATAACTCCTTTGATCTTGAGGAAGCCATTGCAACCTTATGACCGGAAGCATCCTGATGATGAAGATAACTGGTCCCTCACTTCCTCATATCCTTCTCTTTGGTGTTAAGAAGTTAATATGTAATGCTATGAGCTTGTCAGTTTTTTTTCTTTACTTTTAATTATATTGTGGAACTTCCCTACCCGGACTCTATACCATGTTTCTTCCTTAGCGGTATCTAGTACAGCTGCATCTGTTCGAACTGCTAGATCGAGGGTAACTATTGGAAGTGCTCCTACTTTTAGAAGTGCTGAACGTGCTGAGAAACGGAGGGAGGTACATTCTTAGCCCAAACAGTTTTGATGCTTTTTTCAGTCATTGATGTTTTCTTCATTTCATTTTCAAACTATCCAAATTGTAATATTGTTTTTTCAATCCAGTTTTACCAAAAGTTGGAGGAAAAACACCGAGCTTTGGAGGCGGAGAGAAGCCAGTTTGAGGCCCGGACCAAGGTCCATGCACTTAAAATTTCTCATCCTTATATTTATGCTAGACTTGGTTAGTTTTAACAAAATCAGGCCTCCTTGCTTTTTTGCAGGAAGAGCAAGAAGCAGCACTTAAGCAGCTTAGAAAGAGCATGGTTGTCAAAGCAAATCCAGTACCAGATTTCTATTATGAAGGACCACCACGAAAGGTTGAATTGAAGAAGGTATTCTTTCTAATCTTTCTCGTTTGTTTCGAGTCCTCGAAGTTGTTATCCAGGAAAATATTTACCTGTTGTATCTCCATCATAGTACAGATCAAATATACCCTTTTGGCTATATATGTTTCATGCAGCTTTGGTGGATAGTTGAACATTTCATTCTTGCTTTTATTTCATTTCAGCTGCCATTGACTCGGCCAAAGTCACCAAATTTTACCCGGAGAAAGAGCTGCGGTGATGCAGTCCGCTCATCTCAAGACGAAAAGGCAAAAGCTTGCTGTCAGACTCACCGCTGCAGCTTAGGTAACCATACCGAACGATCCACTACCGCAAATGAGTTCAAAAGTAAAGGTCGGGTCAGTGGACAGACCAGTAATGGAGCTGGCAAGGCGAAAGAGCGAACAAAACTGGTAAAAGAGGCAACGAAAGCTGCACCTACTAAAATCATTGAGCCGAGTAATGCTAACATCACTGTTCAATCATGAACATCTAGTTTTTTTTTTCTTACTAACTATTAAGCTGGGAAATAGTCTTGAATTCCCGCACTGCCATGCCATATGGATGTCCTGAAACTGAGTATAACTAGGTGGTTTCATTTTTAGTAGCGACTTGTTTGTTAAGTGGTTTGCATTAATGTGAAATGTATATGTTTTGTAAGTTTACACTGTTACGTATCTTTATATGTAGTATGAGTTGTTGATGCTAATGCATCCAATAACTTGTTTTCATCTGATATTCTCTTCTTTATATCATGAAACACAATACGAATCATGACATGAATTTTGATTAAGATTAAAAAGAAGGGGACTATTATGATAAGAAAATAATATACTACTAAACAATGCCCGCCGTGGAGCAGCTTGGTCCCTTCAAATAAATACACACAAAATGATAGCTGAAAATATACAGAAAGATATATAAAATAAATCCCTCAAAAATCTCTTTTAGGCCCCTAGAAGTTGGCAGTGGTGTCAACAACCAAAATAAGCGACCAAAAGGAGTATGATGCAGTGGTTTGGTTTGGTAAGTAAATCAACCACTTGATCTGTTGAATAGACCTTGTTTTGCACCTAAAAATATCAACCAAATGGAGCAATATGTTTCATCCTACTATGGAACACCGGATTCTCACACAGGTATGTAGTGCCAACATTATCAGAAAGAATCCAAGAACAAAAACAAAGCGGAAAGTGATGTTCTCTTAGTAGATAAGTGACCAGTTGGTTTCAGTAAGGGAATAGCAACTGTCCTATATTTCGTTTCAGTAGAGGAGTGAGAGACAGCGATGTTTCTTGGAAAACCATGAGATAGGCGTGTTGCCAAGCTAAACAATGTAGCTAATGGTGGAGGCATTGTCAAGAGGATCACCGCCCCAATCTGAGTTAGAATAAACAAGAAGTCGTGGATCATCTTCTGATGTGATATGAAGGCCATGGCTGGAAATTCCATTGAAATAGCGCAACAAAAGTTTGATAGCTTTCCAATGACCGCAGGCCGTGCATAAATTGAGAGAGCTTGTTAATTGTAAAGGCGATGTCAAGAAGAGTAAATGATAGACACTACAATTATCCAATAACTTGCCAGTAGTAAAAGGCATCAATTATAGGACTAGTAGGTTAGAGTCTGAGAAGTGCAGTGGAGGATATGAGTGGGAACACATTCACTATCTTGCATATTGACAGTATGAAGAAGAACTTCAATACATTTTTGTTGGGACAGTAGAAGGCCACCTGAATAAGGGAAAACCTCAACACGTAGAAAATCATGGAGGGAACCGAATTCCTTCAAAGAAAACCGATTAGTTATTCTTGAATGATTTGACCAACATAAGGTTCAAAATTGCTATTGGCAATAATATCATCTACATATATTAGAATACACAAATTTGCCAAAACTACGTAGAATGAACAACGACGCATCAGAGTAAGAGTGCCTAAAACCTTTAGTAACCAATTAGTTTTATAGCTTGATTTACCAAACACAAGAGTGCTTGTTTGATACCGTAAATGGCTTTTTGGAGTTTGCATACATGTGTGGGCAGGGAATGATGCTCAAAACTTGGCTATGTCGCCATTATACACCCTGTTCAAAAGATGATCAGATATAAAGTGTCACATTCATTACTGAAACAATGCAAATAAACGATCGTACCAACATTTCTCACAAGATTTTAAGGTAAAAATATGCTAATCATTGTAGATGAAAAATAAATTCAGATGTGCTCACATAGATGTTCCGAGGTCAAATAGTAAAAAACGTGACCAAGTTATGAATCTTGGGCTAAACTAACATAATGCAATGCTATGTCTCGAGACACATCTCTTCTATTTTCAAATTCTTTGTCTCAAGATATCACAATCTATATTTTTAATTTTAGTTACGAAATTTTAAGTTTTTAGATAATAGAATCATGTCTCGAGACAATACAACTCATGTCTTGAGACAACCATGAAATGTCTTGAGACATACACCTAAGAATGCTTTTAGATATAAATTTTGTTTCTCCTATTTTGAGACAAACTCAAAAATATAAATAAAAAAAAATATGCAAACATGCCTCAAACAGTCCCTAAACAAAATAGACATGCTACCAAAAGTAAAAGAACAAGTTTGACATCAACCTTCACAATAAGCACACTAAATCAAAATTTGATCTTGAAAGTAAATCATAAGCATAAAAATCAAGGTGCAAATTCATTAAAACTCATCATTTAGAACATAATAAAAATCTAGTAAACACCCTAATATCGAAGTAATAGTGTCATCATACCAATATGTCTTAGACCAAAAATAATGAACCAAAAACCTTATGGCAACCTAATAATGAACACTATAACAAATCTCTAGTGCATGTATAATATGACCTATCCAACCTTTTTCCTGAAAATGTACAGAGTACTATAAAATAAATCGAGTGCATCGAGTTAACCATAATATACAAATAAATATTTAGAGAGCTTTATATACCCTATGGCATGCTACAAAACCCAAGGATCGTGGTGTTGATATCCAGGCAGAGGTGGAACGCGTCTAAAAGTGGTTCTGAGATTGATTTCTCCTTCAACGCCATTAATTGTTATCCAAAACTCTCACAATGAATCCAATTGTTGCTACTTCGTCTACAACATGACGACCACTTCAATCTTTTTTATATACACGTATCAGTCTAAGCAACATAATACTTCGATTTCTATCAAAACGCTTTCGGCGAAAAGGGATAAATATGTGATACTATCAAAACGCTTAATCTATATTTAGATTTATTCCGTCATTTATTTTGATCTACTCAATCCAAGGGAAAATTTTAAATCTTATACTAGGAATAAACTCTCGCTTTAAAACATTTATATAAATATTAAAATTTTATTAAATAAAACATATATATAAATATCCAACCTCGATTGAAACCTGACTACTGAGTTTTTTCATAGAACAGAGTAAAATAGGATAAATTAATAAAAACGTAATCTGCTTATAATCAAAACATACTACATATTTTGATCTAAATTCCACGACTACCCCTACCTCGCCATCAAATTTACACCATCTGCAAAGGAAAAAAAAAAAAAAGCTCCTACAAACAAACACTCCTTTCTCTTCACTTCTTTGCCTTCTTTGGCGCTGCTTTCTTAGCTGGAGATTTAACACTCTTCGGCTTCTTGACAGCGACTGTCTTCTTTGATGGAGCCTTTACTTTCTTCCCTGGCGAACTCTTCTTCGCCGTCTTTGCTACCTTAGTTGGCTTAGCCGTTGGTTTAGCTTTGGCCTTAGTTGTAGTAGCCTTCGGTTTAACCGCAACTTTAGCCTTTGCCTTCACAGGCGTTGCAACTTTGGCTTTGGCTTTCGGTTTCGACGCGGCTTTAGTCGCCTTCGGCTTGGACTTTTCAGCGGCAGTGGTAGCTGCAGATTTAGGCTTCGCGGCGGCAGGCTTCTTAGCTACGGCGGCTGGTTTCTTAGCTGCGGCAGAAGCCGAAGGCAGCTTAAAAGAGGCTTTCACTTTGACGAGCTTTCCAGAAGCAACAAACTTCTTCATCTGAACAAGTAAAACTTTGCGGAAATTCGCCGGTAATTGCTTATGCTTCTCTTCGATGAATTTCGCGATCGCATATTGGCTTGATCCTGTCCTCTCTTTCAACGAAACAATTGCTTCTGAAATCATCTGCAAAAATCATTCAAAAAATGAATTAAAATCAAATAAATTATCTTAAGAGAAAGAAACTAAAGGTTTTTAGAGAGAGAGAGATTTACCTCAAGAAATGGAGGGTGTGAAGGAGCTGATTTAGGCTTCTTGGAGCCAGCAGTTTTCTTCTTAGCAACGGAAGCAACGGCGGAAGCCATGAGTCAATTCAACGAGTTTACTAGTTGTAAAAGACTCGGAAACTCTATTTTTTTTTTTTCTTCTTTCTTTTGGTAAATGGACAGTTAAGAGGGAGATTTTATAAGGGAGGTGATGAAAGTTTATTGGTTGAAAGGGAAATGACGCGGATCAATAGGGTTTCGAAATTTTAAATTTTGGTCGTTCGATTTTAACTTCATTGACGGCTGAGATTTAGAGTTTGGATAAGTTGCGGATCGGGGAGAGTTGAAAAGGGATGTCTGAGGTTGAAGTTTGAAGATGTAATTGGAGTTTTGGGGCTTGTGTTTTTGAGTCTATTTGAAATACAAATAAATTGTGTTTTACTCAATGAAATTTTATGGGGATTGATTCTATTGCTAGGTTAGGATGTGAGGTTTACAATGACAGTTAAATTGGGAAATTTAATCAACAAACTTGAGAGAATTTTAAGTTTAAATACGAAGTAGTCAGAATTAGTGTGTTTTTAGAGTTTGATGAGATTTTGATAAAATTTAAGCAAATTTTGTTCAATTATTCAGGAATGACGAATCGTGTGTGATTGTAAGATGGTAACGAGGTTATTTGGTTTAAGAATTTTTGAAAAATAATAAAGAAATGAAGTTTTAAATCTTGATTGAAACATGAGTTAAGTTGAACAAACATACTTGTGTCACAATAATAGTTGGTAATATAAAGTATTAAACTGGTATTATCACTTAAACTAAGTTAAATGTCTAAATGACTCAAATTAAATCTACAACAAGATTTTAATGCTTCAAATTGTTATGGAGAAGTACCACATTTTGAGATTGAATTGAAACAACAATAACATTATGTGAATGGAACTTAAATGTATCCCCCTTACCAACAAAACACACACTTGTTACCTTTTGTTCATTGGGTTACTTAAAAACATTTGATTCCATAGTGAAAACCATTAAAGTTTCAAGATATACATCAAGGAGTAAGTAAGAAAATAGGTTTACTATGAACCAAAGAAAGACAGTAATTAGCCTAGCTAGAACTTAACAAAACAAACTATTTCTTGTCTTTTTGTCACTTGTTCATAGCAAAACTTGGATGATAACTCAAACTCATATATTTGAGATTGAAATTTATGATATTCGTTGAGGATTTTCAACTCTTTTAGAAAAATTCTGTGAAATATCATTTGTTTGAAACCGGCATACTCCTGTATAAATATGATATTGTTTTTTATGGAGAATTTGTCTCTCAATTCTATTATGAGCTTGGATTCTTGAAGAGATGATTCGAAGATACGATGAGTTCACCGAATTAGAGCACCTCGTTGGGTGCTTGAGAAGGCAAACCATATACAACTAAAAGTTATAAGGCATGGGTTTTAGTCCAACCATGTGCATCATGTATGGTTCACCTTTTTAGACACCCATCAAGATGCTCCCGTCCTATGAACTCAACATCTTTTCATCAAACACTTGAGTTCTCAATAGAGTTGCGAGTTAAAACACTTCACCGGAGAATGTCGAACTTGTTGAGGAAATTACACAAATTCCAAACGACACTTCATAAACTTATTCTAAAAAATCGAAAATCCCTCAATAGTACTATTTAGAAGTTCTTATTTATTGCTTTAGCATCTATATATTGAAAGTAATATTCGCGAAATTACTTATCTTCGGATTGAATGTTTATTAGGTTTTCATTTAAAAGATTATGGTCAATGCTCATTTTCAAACAAGGACATTGATTCTTTATAATAATAAAAATGAGGAATTCAAACAAATAAATAAATAAAACCCTTATTACTAATTGAGATAATTACATAGACATGTTGAGAAAGTTTGAGTATATATGGTTGGCTGTTATTTGGTTGAAATATGTGAAGCTGCCAAGGCTCCAAAGGGAATGTTCAAAACCATAGAATACATTAGCAGTGTTGAATCCAAGGAGTAGTGTGGCATAAGTAAAGAGAATTTGGTTTTTGTAATTATTAATGATTGCTTGCTTGAGTCAAAGGCAAGATTTCACGTTTATTCTATCTCATAGCAGCAAAGATGGGTTGTCACCAAGCTCCTCCTTGGAATAAAGAAAGTGCATGGTGTGTTTTTGATCAACTTTTCTTCATGATTGCCATGTAAATGTAAACTATCAATCTTATTCCTTTTAATTATTTGTATAAGTAGTAATCAATTTTTGAGATGTCTAAACATATGATTCAGATAGAGTTACGGTTTGAATTCTCAAACATGAATATGTAAATGACACGATTAGTCATTAAACTGTGAATATGTTTTTATTTTGGTCACTTAATTAAAAAAGTTATAATTTGGTCACTAGCGTATTTGACAATTTCTTTTTTGTGTCACCCAACTATTAAGTGGCACTTTTTCAGTCGATATAATAACATTTTTAATCCTCAATGTTTATATTTTATGTTAATTTGACATTAATATTAAAAGAAACTCAATTATTTAAAATGGAAAATTTTATATAACAATTCTAGAAAAATAAAAATTCGAATATATTGTTGTTGAAGAGCTAATATATATGTATAGGAAATAGTTATCATTTAATATAATCCAATAATAAATTAAAATAGAACAAAATTAAAAAAAAAAGAAGTTAAATCATTAAATGCATTCTCAGTGTTTCTCAAAATCAAATTAGTAATTTCTTCAAGTCGAATTTCATTCCCTCGAAGAACTATGCAGAATTGATATTAAAAAGTCTTGTGAAATCAACTCCGATGCAATTTTTAAATAAAAAAATGCAAAATATTCCACAAAACAGGTAAATATTTTTATACAAATAATACAAAAAAATTAGAGGGTTTAAAAACGTTTCCTTTTCCTCATTTTATTTATTTTTGAAGTTTTATCTTTTTTATTTTTAAAAATAATTTCAAATTTTAACATTTTATATTTAATCGGGGTTAAATTGAAAAAATTTACAAAATTGATGATTAAAATTGTAATTATGCCAACTAAAAAGTGCCACTTTACAGTCGAGTGACAAAAAAAATTAACATAAAATTGTCAAATTGTAACTTAAACATACCTATAATTTAGTGACTAATGATGCAATTTGTCCTATTTAAACTTATCCAAAAGCGATCCCAGCATCACTTCAATTAAAATTAGGGCAAACTTTCCATTTGGTTATCTATTTTTTAGGGCACTTTCATTTTAGTCAACCAAAAAGAAATCCTAGCAATTTTATCACTGTCATTAGAGAAGCTTTCATTTTAGTCATCCAAGTGTTAAATCTTTAACAACAGTTGACTGTATACTTCAAATCATGTCTTCATCATGTTTACACTTCCATTTTGGTCACCCAAAAATATCATTTTCTTAAGTATTGATTTGGGTAAAAAAAAAATTAAGGATTAAAGTGAAAAAGTAGTGAAAAATAAAATAATGCATTAAAAATTGTTAAATTGTACTTATTTATCCCGTTGCCAAAAATTCTAAATTTCTTTTTTTTCCCAATCTTGGGATTTAAATTTTAAAAATAAGATAATTTGTTCCAAATTTTTATCTCTTGATTTTGTGAACTAATTTGTTATTATAATACTGAAATTAATCAATTTAATATCCTTCTAAAATTTAAATTTAAAATTTATGTTTCCAAATTATCCTTCTAAAATTTATGTTTCCAAATTATCCTTCAAATCAATTTAATATCTTTCTAAATTTTAAATTTAAATTTTATGTTTCTAAATTATCCTTAATGAAATCAACTCAAACAATTATCTTTAATAATTGTCTAGAAACTAAATTTTTTATTATTATATGATATTCAATCTTTCATGCTAAGCTAAAAGTAAATAAAAATAAATTATTGCAATTAATTTAGAATTCTAGAAATGTGATAAACAAGTACGATTTGACATTTTTAATGCATTATTTTAGTTTTTTATTATTTTTCACGTTCATTCTTTATTTTTTTTTACTCAAATCAATATGATTTTTGGGTAAGCAAAATGAAAGCGACCTAGAAGTTGGGTGACTGAAATGAAAGTGTAAATATAATGTGGATATGATTTGGTGTGTACAGTTAACTATCATTAGAAATTTAATACCAAATCTTCGTTTTCCAATATCTCTCTTTCCAAATGCTAGGTGTAATAGTCTGTATTTAGTGGTGTTGGAAACAGTGGTTTCGAGACCACAATACCGATGAGTGATACTGTAAATATTATTTGTTTAATATTAAAGAGGTCATTAGAGTGTCAGTATTAAAGTTTGGTTCAGTAATTTTGATGTTTGAATAGTTAATTGAGGTACAATAACTAAATCGTAAAAATTACAAAAGTTAATTTATATGGGCTAAATAAGTATAAAAGTACGAATGGATGGTTTTAAATGGCAATTTTTCCATAGTTTTTATAGTGGACAATTTATAGTCATTTTTAGAATGAATTTTTTTAGTTTAATTAAAGTTAAAATAAAATAAATAAAAACTTAAAACATAAAATAAAACTTCATCTTCTTCATTCTTGTTTCTCTCCCACCGAAAACACCATTTTTGGTAGCCAAGGAAGTTCAGCCAATCTTAGTCCTTGCATTTAAGTGAATTAGAAGCATGATTTTCATAAATTTTATATTTTTGAGATCGTTATAGCTTAATCTAGCTACCCCATTGACTACTTTGTAATAATGTCAAAGTTTTGAAAAGTTACTATTGTTATTTTTAAAACTTTTTGGAAGTTAATGGTTGGGATTGAAGCTTTGTTATGAAGTGGGACTATTTTTTAAGTGAAATTGGTTAGTTTTTATTTTAGGGACAAAAATGATAATATGTTAAAATTGGTATGAAATTTTTATAAATTTAGATGCTTGAGATATGTAAAGGGATGATTATGAATTAGGTTTTAAAACTTTGAGCTTAACTGTGAAACATATGCTTATTTCGATTTTAGGGACTAAATTGAATAAAAAAACTTTAGGAAAATTGTGAAAAATGAATAAAAGATGCCATATACATTAAATGAGATGGTTTAAAGTATTTTGATAATTGGAATTAAATTACTGTATAGATCAAGAACCGGTATATAATCGTGGAAAAAGAAAATTTACATAAGTCCCTAACACTCCTGTTGTTGTTGTTTTCCCTTGGTAAGTTCATATGGTATAGTTCTATGTATTCTTGTAATATTTATGTTTGGATTGTATAATTGGAATGTTTGAATGTAAGCTTAAATGTTGTAATTGATACAAAGTTGAGAAAAAAGACTTATTGAAAAGTGACATATTATTACATATGTTGAGCCCGGATGAACATGAGATATATAATTGTCATGCTAATATGGTTATTTGTACATTGTACAATTTTATATGAGATGAGATGATGATAAATGATATGTATATATATTCATTGAATGTACCGGAATCCAGCATTTGTTGTACATTACCGAGTTATTTTCACAGTGATTCGGGCACGTTTCTAGGGGAGGATACGGGCTTGACACTTGGTGCTCAAGCTTGTTTTTGGAGGGATGTTTAGCCTATAGGCTTGGCACTCAGTGCCCATGCATGTTCATGGATGGTTTACCTCATTTGAGCAATCAAACATGTTTTGGGTGGATAACTGTGTATCTGTATTTGTTCAAAATGGTTCAACAGGCTAAATCAATAAGGTTATTGAATAATAGTGAATGGTAAATGTGTTATCATATGATAAGGTATAGTTTAATGATATATGTATGTGTATATGCAATGGCTTGATAATATACCTTCACTTGAGGTTGAATTACATCAAATGGAATGTTTATTCATTATGTATACAATGAACTCACCTGTTGATTTAAATTATGGTAACAGGAAAAATCATTTAGTTAAATATGTTATGTTGTAATTGTGGTTGAAGGTAAGTTTTATTATTCTGAACCTATGAACTTACTAAGCTCAATTGAAGCTTACTTTGTTTCATTTTCTATTTTCTGTAGTTATCATTTTGCGAAACTTGGCGATCGGATCAATTTGAAGATCACACCAACCACTTTTTGGTTTATTTTGAAAACATTTTATTTCGGTTATGTGGCATGTAATAGGAGTTGAATTGTATATTAATGTTCTGTAAAAGTAAAGTGTGTTTTTTGTTGTACATGATATGTGGGCTTGTTGGCAAATTAATGTGTTTGATCATGACATGAATTGGTAGCCTTGAATGTGATTATTGAATTTGGTATGTGATGGAATCATATAGGTACTTGGTAAGTTAGATTAAGTTTCATATGGAAATGATTGGAAATATGTGATTTTATTGATGGCTATTGTATAACATTTTGATGATTGCTTTGGATGTTATAACTATAATATGAGTTTATGCTTGTTGTCAAATGATAGGTTAATAGGTTGGCATTATGGCCAACCTTGAGATGATAGAAATTGGTACTTGGATTGCATATTAGGCACATGTATGGCTAAGTTCTAGTTTAGTAGGAAATGGGGGTGAATTTTGGTATTGACTTATGTTTGTGATGGTGCCTTATGGCATATTGGTTAGAACTAGGAAAATGACATATTTTGGCATGCTTTGGTGCATTTTGAACAAATTTAAGGATTGGTTAAGTGCATATTTATTGTGTATGTGAGAATTTGGTTTTGTAACTTGCATTATAAGGTACCTTTTGGCACATACGGGCTAATGCACGACTGTGTGTCACACATGGACATGTGACACGACCGTGTGCTCTATTTTGATTCGGGAGTTTTGGGCCAACACAATTATAAAAAGATACACGGGCTAGCCACATGCCTGTGTGGTACTTTTCATTTGGTAATTAAATTTTAGTACACGGTTCAGAAACACAGCTGTGTGACTTTAAGTTGAAAATTTTGCATTTAGGTCCACATGACTTCAGTTTGTTACACAGCTTAGCGACACGACTGTGTGACTCTAGCTTTACACTATTACAATTAGTTACAAGGCTTGGTGACATGGCCGTGTGACTCAGGCACACATGGTTACAGTTTGTCATATGACTTGGACACACGGCCGTTTGATCCTTAATTTCTGATAAATTCCTACTATTTGTTAAGTTTTCAATTAAGATCCTATTTGATTCTAGATTAATTTGAGAGCTTTCATAATCTTGATTAAAGCTCGAAATTGTATGAAAAGCATGTTTTTTTGAATGGTTGAGATATGGTGAATGAATTGTTGAATTTTTTAACTAAGTTCACATGTTCTTGTTCTATTAATTCTATAGCATTCTGTAATCCAATTTCGGCAACGAAGTTGGGTGAGGGGTGTTACACTAAGGTTTCATCTAGCTTCTTATAGATAGAGTTGAACTTCTTCAACAAGGATTAAGTTGATGCAAGCTCTTTTAAGGTAGGCTCTAATCTTGTAGTCTTGTCCTCTAAGAGAGAATATTCAAGCTTTATCTATTTTTTCAGTTTTTTATTCTAAAATTTGAGGAATGACTTTTCATCAGTTAGACTAGCATTAATCTTGTATATATGCTTCCATAACATAGTCTTATAGGTCTACATAAAATTCTATTGAAATCAATGTCTAAACCATTGACATCTTTTGAGTCAGTTACATAAGAAGAACTAACTTGAATGGTAAGTGCCACATATTTGTTGAGATTCTCCTCTTCCTCTTTCTCTATCACTACAAGTAACACATAAAGAATTCTTATTCTTTTTAAAGGTATTAACCCACTCAACTTGAATGTGATCAAAACATCAAACTTAAAAATGATATCGATACAAAAATAATGTATCGATACTTTCACAAAGGTATCGGTACTTTATGTCTAGTATCAATACATTCATTTTAATTTAAATTATTTTAAAACACCGAAGGCCAAAATAGTATTGTTACCTTTATGGGGTATCAATACTTATTTTGAAAATTTTGAAAACATTGCAGTTTGGTCTTTTTTAATGCTCGGGATTGTAAAAGAGCTTTCATAAGCTTGATTAAGGCTCGAGTTTAATTGTCTATCATAATATCTAGGTGTTTATGACATGATTGAATATTGGAATGATTTGTTTATGATATACTTGATCTAAAATTTTAAAAATGTTGCAAGAAGGTCCCTATTCAATCTTGGGTTGACTTTAAAGCATACATATGCTCGTATAAGACCTGAGAAAGAATGTTCATGATATTCAATATTATATTGTTGTTGATTGCAAGAATGTTGATGTGAAATGATGATTTTATTGTGAATTTGTTATTAGTTGCTTTGGCAACGACTATAGCATCTCGTAACTCGGACCTGACGATTGGATTGGACGAGGGGTGTTACATTATCCAATTTCCAACTATGCCTCAAGCTACAAAAGGAAGGAAATATTTTTTTCTTCCCTCCATGATATTCACCAATAGATATTTATTACAATGAATAACATCAACAGTTGATTTAGCAAAGAATCTTATCACAAGAATGTAGGTAAGCCATCCCCACAAAATTAGTATGGACAGTTACAAATGGATGGTTGAATGACAAAGCTAAATCCCTTTAATGGATGTCAACCCTTTTCTTTCTCCATTAAATTAGCACATGCGCATTATCCTTTTTGTGTAGTTTTCTATAATATATAAAGTTAATCCCAACGTTACCTCATTAGCCACTCTTCACTTTTTTACGATTGTTTGGCCGTGTCAGCTTTGCATGCTGTCGCGGCCAATTTGGTGTAATAAACCTCTCTTTTTGTTTCAGGCAAAAGAAAAGAGAGAAGTTTATTATTTTGTTTTTTGTTTTGCTTTTAAGGTATTCTTTTTCCATCTTTTAGGATTTAGATAAGAAATTTTTTGGTGTTTTTTTTATAGTAATTATCCAAAAAAAATGACGAAATACAACGGATTAGCGGCGACAACAAAGGTCGTCACACGTTCACTGTCCTCACCGTTATGTGACTCGAAAACAGAACAGGTGCAACGAATGCGATTAAAGCCATCGTCATTGATGATTGACAAGAAATTTCTATACAAGCAATTGTCCATGTTCGAGACCTCTAGGTTCGTGTTTCGTATTATGTTTTAGCTTTCTTCTTTATTTTTTACCGTGTAATTGTGTCATGTCTGAGACTTTACATTTAGGGACATTGCTTGGGAAAGAAGGCGACGGCAGATTCTTCGTCAAGAGAGAAAAAAAGGAGGGATCATCGCGAGTGAAAATGGGTTGACAGATGAAGATTTGTATGAACTTAGAGGGTGCATAGAACTAGGGTTCGGATTCAATGAAGAAGAAGCTCAAAAGCTATGCAACACATTGCCAGCTCTAGACCTTTATTTTGCTGTAAACCGACAGCTTTCACCACTTCCATCCCTCAAAGCCAAAGTTGTTCACCATCACCTCCCTCAGTTGGTTACATATCACCATGTGTTGAAAGCCCTAGAAGTGAGCTAGATTGGAAAATTTACATCTCAGGTAATGTTCATTTCAATGCCAAAAACAATGATTTAAATCCATATTTGCAATATTGGATATTAGGGATTATATATTTTGGTTTAGCAGGAGATAATCCTCAGCAAGTGAAGACTAAGCTAAGGCACTGGGCACAAGCTGTGGCATGTTCTTTGATGCAGTCATGTTGAAGTGTACATGCATGGTTTGGTATAGAGGCAAAGGATCAAAGGGAAAAGAAATTTTAGAGTAAGGAGAAAAAAGATAGTAAGAGAGGGTCTAAGGTTCCCATTTTCTTATTATTATACATCCAATTTTGGCTGAGATCCAATTTTGTTTTCTTTGAGATCACTTAAGAGGGATTCAATTTAAATAAACAACTTCCATAAAACTTACCTTAAAATTATTAATGTTTGAAATTTTTATTAATATAATATATATTTCACAAATTATTAATAAAATTATTCTCATAATTCGATATTTTGACATTATTTGTTATTAATTATTATTTTTAAATCTAAGCCTTTTTATTCTCAAAAGTAAAAATGAGACTAATTATCAAATGTTAAAAGAATTTAAATTGTAAATACAACATTTAACCTCATTCACTTATAAATTATATATAACAATGTTTTAAATTTAATCTTTATAATTTTAATTTTGAGAGCTTTCCTATAAGATAAATATACTTTTTCTAAGGGGACAAATTTGAATGGGGTAGACATAGCCTTGACCCTCCCTCAAATGAAAAATTACTTTTTTTTTTTTTGTGAAATTACAATAAAATGGAACTAGATCCTCATTGGGGAAACTTCAAACACTTAAAAGACCTTTTCTCCTCTCTTGAACTCGTTTTGCGATTCCATCATCTTCTCCATTATCCTCCCTAGGGATACGTCGAATGCCCTAATGTCTTGATTTGGATAAAATTTGGTAAACTCTCCTGATCAGAGTTGAGTCTAAATCGTTACAAGCCTGGTTTTGATTTACTAGAACTGTCTCGATGCTATCAGTTTGAATCATCATGCTGTCGTAGAAAAATTGCTATTTAAGTCTTCTATAAATTGATAAATTAAAAATTAATTTATGGTAAAACTACACTTTGACCTCAAAAGCGAAGAAAATTATATTTAATTGCTTAAAAAATGATGAATAATAAATTAATACATTATGTTTAATCCCTTTAAAATTTATTATTCAATTTTGCCCTCTTAATTTTCTTTTTGGGTTCGCCCTACTTTTTCTCTTTTTTGACATTATAAGAAAAGGTTAAATTTCAAATTTGATCCATTTATACTTTCTCGAGTTATATAAAATGGTCAAATTTTAATTTTAGTCCTTATATATTTTATATTTTAAAATAAATTTTAAAATTTTCTCTCTTTTTTCTAATTTTTAATAATGTTTATTAGTTTTTTTTCATTTTAAAATATTTTTAATGTTTTTTATCTGGTCAACGTCGATTCAACGTGCCACATCATTAGACAACTTGCCATGTCATTGATGACGCGGCACGTTTTGATTGGCTGACTTCTTTTTAAACTCTTTAGCTATTAGGTACCAAAATGGGTAACAACGTAAAGTTCATGTACCAAAATGAGACAAAAAATTTAAGTACCAAAGTGAGAAAATAGATATAGTTTAAGGGTTAAATCATGAATAAAACTAAACTTAAAGTATATATATAATATATTTTGATAAATAGACACTATTAACCTGATACATCTATAAATTCTATATAATAAAGGTCAAATTTCAATTTTATTCTCTATATTATATTTAAATTTAAGATTTAATCTCTTTATATAAAATTTTGAGGGCTTAGCTGTAAGGCACATGTCCCTTTCTCTCTCTCTTTTTTTTTTTTGACATTATAAAAAAGGGTTATATTTTAAATTTGATCTCTCTAATTTTTTGAATTACATAATAATGGTCAAATTTCAATTACAATTCTTATATTATGTTTAAATTTGAGTTATGATCTCTATATTTTAATTACCGTAGGCCTTCCTATAAGACACATCGGTTTCTTTTTATTTGACATTACAACAAATGGTCAATTTTCAAATTTGATCCCTCTACTTTTTAAATAATATAAAAATGGTTAAATTTTAATTTTGTTCCTTATACTACATTCAAATTTGAGATTTAATATCGATATTTTAATTTTTAAGACCTTTCAAAAAACGTGTGTCCTTTCCTTTTTTTTTTTGACATTATAAATGGTTGGATTTCAAATTTCATTCCTCTATTTTTTCAAGTTATATAACAATGGTCAAAATTCAATTTTGATCCCTATACTACATTTAAATTTAAGATTTAAACTCTATATTTTAATTTTGACAAACTCTATATAAAAGAAAGGCCCTATGACCTTCCTATAAGACAAGCGTCCTTTTTCCTTTTTCCTTTTTACATTATAAGAAATAGTTAAATTTAAAATTTCATCCCTCTATTTTTGAGTTATATAATAATGGTTAAATTTCAATTTTGATCCCTATATTATTTTAAATTTGAGATTTAATTTCTATATTTTAATTTTTGAGGGCCTAGACACATGTCCCTTCCTTTTTTTTTGACATTATAAATAGTTGAATTTCAAATGTGATCCCTCTAATTTTTTTCGAGTTATACAATAATGGTCAAATGTTTAGTTTTCCTATGCTATGCTCAAATTTGAGATTTAATCTTTATATTTTAATTTTTGAAGACCTTATGGCGTTCCTATAAGGCATGTGCCCTTTTTTTTCTTTTACATGATAAGAAATCGTTAAATTTCAAGTTTCATCCTCTATTTTTTAGTTATAATGGTCAAATTTCAATTTTGATTCTTAAACTATGTTTAAATCTATAATTTAATCTTTATTTTTCAAATTGACATAATTTGCACCTCAACTTTTATAATGTCATTAGTTTAAATACTTTATTTTGATTATACTAACGTGAATTTTAAAATTGTTAATCTCGTTAAATTTTTTATTAAATTTAAGTTTATTACAATGCATTTTTTAGGACAATTCTATCGAGTGAGTTTTTTTTAAAGTTCTTGAAAATAAGGATGGACTAAATTTCAAATATACAAAATTATAACTTTCAAAATTTTAATTAATAATTTAGACAAAATAATTAACCCAATCCTTAGAGGGTGGGAATGGAGATTAGTATATAATTAAACGCGGGTAATACCTATATTAAGAAATTCTTAAATAGGTCAAAAAAAAAAAAAAAAAAAAAGAAAAAAAAACTGTTTAGGGTTTTACGAAGGCAATAGTAACCATGGCTCCAGATGCTTCAGCTGCCCTTGCAGGTTCCTACTTTCTTCGACTACTTATTTTTTAATACTGTTTTTCAGTTTTGTTTATTGGGTTTTCTCATCTTCTATGTTTAACGTTGGAAAATTGACTTAAAAAATTGTATACTTTAATGGGGATTCTATATTTCTGTCTGTGTAATATTGATGCAAGTTTTCTAATTCTTCGGTTATATGTAGTTTAGCTGAACAAACATTTTATTTTTATTTTTTAAAATTGTACTCTGACTATCAAAATTCAATGCTTGAAGATTTAATTTTGGGAACTTGTTGATATCTTGATTACAGTGAGGCAGAAAGTTCAAACCTTTTTGAATGCTGCTTGTACAGGGAACCTTGATCTTCTCAAGAGTAAGACAACTCATGTTATGTTTTAATTTTACTATTCCGAGAGCTAAATATTATTTTGAAATGCTTTTTTTTTTTTTTTCGAACTTTTTAATGTTTTGAGTAGAGATTGCCTCTCAACTTGATGAGGGGAAGGGACTGGCTAAAACGGTGGCAGATATTAAGGATGCAAACAAACGAGGGGCAATTCATTTTGCAGCAAGAGAGGGCAAGACTGAGGTGTGTAAATACTTGTTGGAAGAATTGAAGCTTGATGTGAACACAAAAGATGAAGATGGTATGCATTTGAGTTTTTTGTCTTACATAGTCAAAATTTTCTTAATACTCTGTTCTTTTTATGTGCTAAAAGATTCTTTATGTTATATTCTTGAATTAATTGAAAATGCAGGTGACACTCCTCTCCTTCATGCTGCCCGGCAAGGTCATACTCTCACTGCAAAATACCTTCTAGAGCATGGTGCCGATCCTGCTATACCCAGCAACTTAGATGCCACTGCTTTACATCATGCAGCCGGAATTGGTGCGTGCTCTTTAGCTTGTTTGTTCCTTTTATAAGGATGGGGCTGTTATTCCGATATGATAGTGCAGTAATCAGAGTTCAGTATGATGTTACCATGATCCATTGCTCATTGTTACGTAGTTTATTATAAAACAATTGATCTAGTTGCTACTGGACATGGTCATCTCAACTCCCTTCATTATATTCTTTTCTTAAACAATTATTCTTTCCTCCAATTTACTACTTCTTGCCTGCAGGGGATGTTGAATTGCTGAAGCATATACTGGACAAAGGCGTCAAGGTTGATTCACAAAGTGATGCTGGTACCCCTTTAGTTTGGGCTGCTGGTCATGGTCAACGTGAATCTGTGAAAATATTATTAGATTATCATGCTAATGTATGTTCTCTTTTCATATTATATTACTTGTATATGAAAATAAAATAATTCTAGAGATTAGAAATTTTTCGTGTTTTCTTAGGGACTCCTTTTTAAAAGTTTCATTGATGTATATTCATCTTTTACTGCTTATGATGATTATTTTTGCAGCCAAATGCTGAAAACGAGGATAATATCACTCCATTATTGTCATCGGTGGCAGCTGGTTCACTTGCATGCACGGATTTGTTGATTCAGGTTTGTCCTCTTTAATCTTCTTAGTGCTCCACTATGTCTGACTTTTTGCCGCTTGTTATAAAATGCTAGCTAATGAAAATTTTAGAAGAGAAATTACTAAATCTTTCGTTTTGTTTTTAGTAGCTTTGCTTGACAGGTGACTTCTAGATAGGAAGTTTGTTAACTCTATAAAAAATTCCAAAATTTCCTCATTTTTCATTTATTATCTTTGTTTCTTGTCCCTGCTAATTGGATGGATTGCTAATCATTTTAATTTGATTTTAAAGCATTTATTATGTTTTTTTTTTTTCAATTATGCCATTTCATTGTTGTCACTGAGTCTTGCATTTTATCATATGCAGGCAGGTGCTAAAGTGAATATTACAGCTGGTGGAGCAACACCGTTGCATATTGCAGCTGATCATGGAAGCCCTGAACTAATAAACAGCTTACTGAAAGCTGGAGCTGATCCTAATGCTACTGATGAGGTGAGTTTAGTAATACATTCATTTTTCCAAAATAATAAACTTTTGAGCTTTAAAGGTTTTTCTAGTGATCTGTATGCTGTTACCTATTAGATGGTGAAATACCAAAACTGTTACCTAAAGGGATGATTCTTTTGTCTTCTTCAATGCCCTTGTGCTAATTTAAGTGTGCATCCGGGACTTTGAAGTTACGAAGCCTGGCATCCTCGGAAGGCGGTGCCAGTTGCTTCTATTGATACATTTTGTGCCATATGATGGGTTTTCACTTGTGTCGGAGCTATATCTGCCTTCTGCATGGTCTTACATTACTCTTAAGCTGTGATCTAATCCATAAAGAAGTTTAGTTGATAATTGATGTTTGCTATTTTGAACGGGACCTTGAGCAGGAGTTCGATAGAGAAAAAAAAAAAGATTAGTCAAAGAAACTAAAGTATAACTCCTCAAAATGGCCAAAAAGAAAGTATAACTCAGAATTATTTATTTGTTGAGTTAATCCGGCATTTGTTTCTTTGTTCTTCACATCACAGGATGGCCTGAAGCCCGTCCAGGTTGCAGCTGCCAGAGGTCATCGTGGAGCAGTTGAGATACTATTTCCTTTGACGTCAAGAATCGATACCATTCCAGAGTGGACTGTTGATGGAATTCTCAAATATATGCAGTCTGAAACTGACAAACAATTGGTACTAGTTTTGACTGTGAATCAAATTTGAGCATAATGCTTGATGTCTTATTATCTTTATTTATTTTGAGGTGAATTTTGCAGGAGCAAATGAAAAAACTGACGGAAGCCAAGTCAACAAGGGACACTGCATTGCCGGCAAATGATCTCCCTGAGGTGTCCCCTTTAATCTATTTTGTGATTTTTGCTTCTTGATTTTGTCCCCTTTAATCTAAAGAAATGTGATTCACATGGTTTTTCTTTGTGGTTAACTGCTGCTTGTAATTTTCATAGAGTTTGAATTAAAGAAAGAGAACATATATTCTCCTCGTTATATGTCTTGAGTTATTTATCTAGGTGACACCTGAAGCGAAGAAGAAAGCTGCAGAAGCCAAATCAAGAGGAGACGAGGCTTTCAAAAGAAAAGATTTTCATATGGCTGTAGATGCATATACACAAGTAAGATACTAATCTCATTCATGAAATTGCGTTAAAGTAGTCATCCTTTTATAATACAAGGTTGAAATCACCTGTTCCTAGACCCGAATTTCATTTTTGGAACATTTAACCATATCTTTTCCATCAAATCGTGGCGAATCCCGGAAACCGTACTTCTTGGCACTTGATTTCTTAACCTTGCACATCACATGAAGGCAAATGTGTTTGTGGCATTTGATGAATTGAGTTTCTTTCTGCATTTAAATTTGGTAACTAGTTTTAAGAACACGATTTTGAGAATTTAATCTCATCTGCTGATTAACTTAACAGGCAATTGATTTAGATCCAACGGATGCTGCACTGCATTCAAATAGAAGCCTTTGCTGGATTCGTCTCGGACAAGCTGAGCATGCTTTAACAGATGCAAGGGCTTGCAGAGCATTAAGACCAGACTGGCCAAAAGCTTGCTATAGAGAAGGTGCTGCATTGCGTTTGTTGCAGGCACGTTAAATCTTTTTACCAAAGTTGTCGAAGTTTCATACTGGTTTTATTATTTTTGATATCAGACAATTTTTAGCCGCTCCTTTTATTGCAGAAATACGATGAAGCAGCTAATGCCTTTTACGAGGGTGTGCAGCTTGACCCCGAAAATAAAGAGCTCGTAAATGCTTTTAGGTCAGTAATCTTAGTCTTCATCTTCTCTGCTTAGGTCGTCGTTTTATGGTGCCTGTAAACTCAATATGCCTATTGTTAACTGAAAAATTAGTGTTCTTTCCAAGCAACATCTTGATATTTGATTCCGTGGTTTTAATTTGCAAATTTTGCAGGGAAGCTGTTGAAGCCGGGAGGAAGTTTCACGGTACCGATCAAGAAAAATCTAGTTAGTTTTCCGAGCTGATACACCAAAGGTTTGAGAAGATATGATGGGTAACAAACCGTACGGATTTTGAAGTTGAAGGGAATGTTTATTTGTAGAATGCTTTATATGCGAAACAACACAAGTGAAAGTTAATGAGCATGAGGATGTAAGATTAGCAGAGGAAATTGGTGTTGGTATTCACCATGAGAATTGCATGCTTAACATCAAGAAGACAGTTCAAATTATCAAAGTAAAAAAATTGAAACCCACCCTCAGCAGTAATTATGTTTTCCACCTCTTTTGTAGAGGGTTTGTAAAAAATGGGTTTTAATGTTAGAATCAGATTAATCGACCATCTAACTAGTAAAATTTTATCATTTAGCCATTTACCACTCAATTTAGTTGAAGCCTACAAATAAAATCTATCAAAGCTCCAAATCTGCAAAGGTCCCAGTGCTTGTCTTCACTGGAATCTTTAACTTTTATTGATTTATTGATTGAATCAAGAACTAGTAATCTATCTGCTTAATGAAATAATGTTTTCAAGTCAGAGTTGGAATAATCATGATTTAGATCTCTACTTAAGGCACTTTCACCACCTGTACAAGGCCAATTATCATGTGTTACATTTATTAGAAATTTAAATTGCAATTGCAGATACCTTCTAGATTGCATCATATTTAGTAAATTTAGCAACTTGCAAGCAGCAAGTGCTGCTAAGTTTTATTCGAGAATGGATTTATTTAGTTGTGATACAAAGCATTTATTTGGTTGAAACTCATTTTAATTACTAAAAAGTGGGTTTAGTCACCACAGTTTACAAATTCATAGTTGACAGTGAGGTGACCTTGAGCATTCCCAATCCCATTTGTGTCAAGTTGGTTAAACACATTAACATCCAAATCCAGCCCCCCATTGCTGCATTGATCCACGATTCTCACCGTTGCCTGAGTTCCAGTGGCGGTGTTGGTCACCTTTAAGCATCGGCCACAAGCAGCTTGACCTTGAGGACCAGCAGGATGACAAAAAGCAGTCCATCCATATTTTTGACGCCATGCTAAGGGCTTATTGGCATCCCATGTGGCGCAGAAAGCACTTGCAGCAGTCAAGTCCCAGTTTATGTTCTGCGGATTGTAAAGATGATAAGTAGCTCTCACATTGGAAGCACTTTGGGCTGCCGCCGATACCACCACACAAGCTAACACCACTATGCAAACTCTCAATTTCTCCATTTTTTTTTTTTTGGTTGCCTCTACATGTTTCCCAAGGCTCCTCAATTTATAGGGAATTTATTCCCTCAATTGTTCATGAGATTTCCCAGTGTCGTGTGATGACCGAAAGCTTATAAAATTCCAAGTCCGTAGTGAAAATGAAAATGTCCATTTAATCTTCTTTCGGTACACTAATACAGATTCTAGATGATGACTCAACTAGTGTCTTTCTTTGATTTAATTCATCGTGCTGTTCCGCATTTAACGGATGTCTTCTTTGAAATTTCAATGGCTGCAAATACATTTGTAATGAAATTCATTGTATTTATATAATCACCTATGTATGTGAACAAATCATTCACAATTTTTGAAATTATATATTTTTAAATGGTATACTATCAAACATTAAAAATCGTTGAATGTAATGGTAAGACATTGCATTTGTAAAGAAGAATACATATACAAACTTTAAAGACGATGCTGTTAAAAAGGATAGTCACGAGCTCTTAACATGTGTCGTAAAACAAGACATTTAAAACATCAAATAAAATTTAGATTCTATTTTAGGATTTTTTTCTTTTATTATATTTGCAAAGGCTAATGAACATTAAAAAGAAAAATCAGTTTAAATAAAATAAACTATTTGGTGAATACCTTTTATTCAAAAAATTTCAAAATTTTTATTTAAGTCACTAAGTTTTTAAGTCCGATCAAAAATTAGTCTTTGCTTTTTAATCCATATTATATAGGTATTTTATATTTTATTTATATTTTTTTAAAGAGAAAAGTTAATTATATATATTATTTATTTTATAAATGGGTTCATTTGATGTTTTCAAAAATAAATCAATTCGATTAATTACTATTATTCACGATAAATAAATTACTTACCCAACTATTGATAGCAAAGTAGGATGTTTTTGGTGATGCGGGTTATCATAGTCTTTCACACAAACTACTACTTTCAGTAATCTTAGGACTTGTCTTCGGATGAATTTTCTATCAATATCACGTTTCAAATTAGATTTAGGCAAGTTATGAGAAATTACAAAATATCACTCACTTATTAGTATTTTTTAGTTATTTAATTATAAAAATTACAAAATAATAATTTAATTATTCAATTTTATTTTTTTAGTCACTAGCTAACTAACAGTGGAAGATTTTAAAATTGGCATAATAATAATTTTATCCTCAACATTTATATATTGATAATATTTACCAAGATAATAATTTTCATATTTTCTCATTATTTTAAAATTAATTTTCAATGTTACAAAAAAAGCAAATGTGCAAAAAGAAAGAGAAATCTTCATGGTTAATTTTTAGAATCAATCTTGAATTGACATAATTTATAAATGTTGAAGGTTAAAAATATATTATGCCAATTTTAAAAGTTGTCCAGCTGGTGACAAAAATGATAATTGAATAATTTGATAATTATTTTATAATTTTTATAATTGGGTGACTATTAGTATAGTTTACCTATTAAATTATGACTTGAGCATAATATGATTAATATATGTATATAAAAATTCTACATTATTATATAAATAAAAATAAATTATGTAACAACATAAAAATCTGAAAGTGTATTTTGATTATTACGATATATATTATGTAGATCATAAGAAGTTATATAATTGGGTAATATATATTATAATTCACTTTGCACAATTTATATAATAAATTTTATAATAGAGTGGTGTTTTTTTTTTGTAATGACTTGTAATATGACAAGTAGGTAAAATCCTATCGTAAGCTTACAATAAGAACCTTTAGCTTAGAATTTTTCGTAAACCATTGTAAAAAAAACAATTGTAGCTAATGCTAAGGAATTCAAAACGACGCTATAATTTCTAGATATCAAGGACAAAGACTATGAAAATTTAAAATATGTTCTATTCAAGTCGATTAAGTCTTAATTCTATTGGTATGAGTGTTGCTGTCAATGTAAAAAAAAATATGGGTTCGAGTGTATGAGCTTGGATAAGGCACAACACTGCTAGCTCTATGCAGTTTTCAAGTGTCATGTAAGTATCAAGTAAAACCATTTTATTGAGCATGATAAGTTTTGAATGCTTGGTATTGAGCATGATCCTTTTTCATTAGTGATCCATCATGTGCTAGTGCTTGCAAAGATGGAAGTTATCTCTAGAAATTTATAATAGATTATAGATCTAAACCATTTCAGATATTTTTACAATCTCTGTAACGTACCCGATCCAATTCAGTGTTGTTTTCCTATATGATCTACCTCAATAGCACCGTCACCAAGATATGTTATTCTTTAGCAAAACAATATAGTAGTAACAAGTATCAATTGTTGCTGTTCAACAGCAGCTCCCCATGGCTGGTTGTTATAATCATTATTAGCAGTTTCAAGTTTCAACCAAATTATCAAGAGAACAATTGTAAACTACGTATAGAAATGTTTGCTCTATGGAGTCTGGACTGTTAACACTCACCCAACTCAACCATTAGTAACAATTGGTGCACAAGTTGGATCCGTCTCGGACAGCCTGAGCATGCTTTAAATGATGCAAAAGCTTGCAGAGCATTAAGACCAGACTGTCCGAAAGCTTGCTATAAAGAAGGTGCTGCGTTGCGTTCGTTGCAGGCATGTTACAATCTTTTAACCGTAGTTGTCGAAGTTTTATACTGGTTTTGTTATTTTTGTCACTCTTCATCTTCTCTAAAACAAAGTGTTGGTATCAAATATGGCGAAATACTTGGAAATTTAGCAGCTTGAATGCAGGATTTATTTAGTAGTGATATATTTTCTTTCTTTCTAGCAAAGCATTTTAATAATGGGCCAAATGCTGAAACTCATTTAAGTAAGTGACCACATTTTACAAAGTCATATCTGACAGTGAAGTGACCTCGAGCATTGCCATTCCTATTTTTGTCAAGTTTATTAAACACATTGACATCCAAATCTAGGCCTCCATTGCTGCATTTATCCAGATTCTCACGGTTGCCTGAGTTCCCGTGCCACTGTTGGTCACCTACACAACAGAAAGAAACCAACTACTGAAATCAAAATTTCTTATTAAATAACTAGAGTTGAACCACAAAATGGCTTACCCTTAAGCACCTGCCGCACGCAGCTTGATCTTGAGGACCGACTGGACCACAAAAGGCAGTCCAACCATATCTGCGACGCCATGCCAAGGGCCTATTTGCATCCCATGTGGTGCAATAAGCAGTTGCAGCATTCAAGTCACAGCTTATTTTCTGTGGATTATAATAATGATAAGTAGCTGTCACATTGGAAGCACTTTGGGCTGCGGCCGATACCACCACACAAGCTATCACCACTATGCATACCCTTAATATCTCCATTTTTTTCTTCGTTGCCTCGAAATGTTTGGAGGGGTTCCTCATATTTATAGGGAATTTATTCCCTCAATCGGTCGTGAGATTTCCCATTGTCGTGACATAACCGAAAGCTTCAAAATTCCAAGTCCGTACTGTCTCCCCCCCCCAAATCTTCTTTAGTTGGCTAGTAAGATTTTGGACGAACACGATGTGACAACTTTTGTCTGCTTCTTTGATTTTTTTCAAAGTTTATCAAGTATAATACAACCTACCGTTCGGGTAATCACAAATCTCAAATTATTATAAATGGAATACTTGAATAATTACAATGATAAATCAAATTTTTACATCACAAATAGATTAAAATTAATATAATCAATACAGACTAAAATCAACAAAATTGATTGAGCTAAAATCTACTCATGACAACTGCATATATGAGATTTGAAACCTACATATATAATTTCATGTGATAGGTATTGAACTTAAATACTCAAGACTCAATACCTTCGCTTGTTTATTTGATTTATTCATAATGTCCTACATTTATCAAATGTTCAAAGAAGTTAATATGAGAAAAGTAGTATATATGTGATAATTTTCCTAATTTAGTCTTAATCAGGTGAACCTCTAACATACTTAAAATACCATGCTTAAATCTACTCAAATTCATTAATTTAATAGACAAATCTATACATTTGTTATTTTAAAACTTTTTAATAAAGTTTTAGGGTTTTTAATTAGGATAATTATTTGATAGTGAAATTTTATATGTCATAAGCGGGTTAAGAGTATGACAAGTGTTTCATTGACTTATATAATTAATTTTTTTTGTAAAATTGTTTGAAATAGTGATTTAACGTACCACATCAGCTTACCGTTACATTGTTAATGACAATTAATGACTTAGTGACTAAAATGACACAACACGATAATGTAAGTTGACTAAAATGTAACATTTCAAACATAAGTGAGTAAAATATAACTTGAGGTAAATAAAAGTGACTATTTTAATAATTTACTCTTAATTTTTTGCCTCTTTTAGCCATCCATTTTGGGTGGCAAAATTAACATTGGTTAACTCTTGTTATTAACTTTGTTGGCGTGACATTAATGTGAGACATGCCTTGTTAGTAATTAATTAATTATTTAAAAAATTAAAAATACCATTATCTTATAACTTTTATACTTTTTAATTTTAAAAAATTAATTAATTACTTACTTGTCATGTCAACAAAGTTTTTACTTTTTACTTTTACAAGGAAAACATTAAACTTTTAACTTTTTTTTATCATGGAGTTAATATTTATATGGTTAAAGTCTTTATCGTCTTAAATATGATTTAGGTTTAAATCACTCTAATCTTATTAAGATTTTATCTTCCTCTTATAATTCACCAAAAACACAAAAAAGAAGAAAAAATAGAAAAACTAATTTTACTGAATGGAAAAAAAAAAAAAACTCATGCAGTGAACCTTCCTTCTGTATTATTAAAGAAAGAAAATGAAATGAAAAGAAAAATGGAAAACAGAAAGACAGAAAGAAAGGGAAAAAAAAATGAAAAGTGGATGGTAGTCTACTCTACTTTGTAAGGGGATTTTCAGTGTGGGTAAAGTAAATGTATCATCCACCTAAAATTTTAGTCTAACAAATCACACTGCATATATTACTTTCCATATGAAAAATGTGGTTATACAAATTATGAAAGTAGCATTGAGCATCTTTTGAATATTTTTGAGTAATCCTCCATCAACATCAATTTCTCATCCATTCTTGAGTAGTAAAACTGATTTCCTCACTCATCTATATCATTGCATCTAAAAGCTTTCAAGATCACGAATTTTCAATGTGAAATAAAAGTGAAGGTTTAATATTTTCTATGTAACATTAAATGCTGCTTGCTTTAAATTCAAGAATCCAAATTAAACTGGACCTTTCATAAACTTTACACTTCAAATTGAATATTAATTGGAGTTGAATTGGTGATAAAAACAACAAGGCTGCCAATTTTATTAGAAAACATATTAAAAATTATAAAATCCAAAGTTCTACTATATTTAGCCCGGATTACGGGACAATTGATTTTTTTACCTTTTTCTTTATCGATATCTCGATTGATTTATCAATTCAACCGATTAGTCAAATCCGATTTAAATAACATTGCATAATAAAATTTTTAAAAAATTTCCAACTATTGAACAATATATATAATTTACTTTTAATTAATTATATACATGGATATATAAATGTTTCAAGAAATAAATATAAAACTGATAAATTTAATAATGATTTAAATAAATAAATAAAATTTTATAAGCTTTTCCAAAACGTCACGATAAGTGAATACAAAAAGTCACGAAAAAAAATTACATAGTTGATGTTTTTAAGTGTCATGAAAAAGGTTAAAAACATCATAAAATAATTAACAGTGGTGAGATTTCAAAATCTTCAAAAGCTTAACGAAAAATTCAGTTTGAGAATTATACAAAAATGTCACTAAAGTGCACTCTTCTGTGACTTTTTGTCTTTAAGAAAGCGTAACTAAAAATATGATATACCATGAAGATGTCACTAATAGTAGTACTTTTCATGACATTCTGAAAAAGTGATAGAAAAAAATGTTACGAAAAGTCAAATTTCTTGTAGTGGTTGGTAATATCATATTTGATGTGGAATTTCTTAAAGCAATTGCATGTTAATGATCAAGTAGTAATAAGATATCATCCCACAAAGATTAATTACTATTATACCTATTCATGTCGATCTACTCTAAGTCTAAATAATAGATTGATTATATAAAGTAAATCAAATTAACAAAAACAAGATTATCAAATCGATGGAGAACGCATTTCCATTTTCATCCAACTCCTTTTAACTAATTAATTTCCCTTAAATATGCTAATCTTTGTTCTAATTACTAATCTAAGATTCAAAGATATTGACTAGACCCTTTTAATTTCCAGCTAACTTATCAGTTACATTCCTTTGCTAGACAAGTAAGATTGATTCATTAAGAATTAACCTATAGGGTTAATTAGAGTTCATAGGGATATTCCTATCACGAGAACTGATTAAACCTTTAATTCTAAGTTAATTCAATCCTAAGTTATTTAGCCCAAACCTAATCTTTATCTCTTCTTCCAACTTGTTTAAGATCACAACAATAATAAATTTGTAGACTAAACAAACATATTAAGGAAGCATAAAACTAAATAAGCAATTAAAAAACAAAATAAGTTAACCAAGGAAAATATTTTATTAAAAATCATTAAAATCCATCTTTGTTCTAGACAAAAGAAACTTAATTCATTTAAGAGTTTGAGAAAAAAAAAGTGAAAACAATAAATGAATCCATAATAGAAAAGAATACAAAAGAGTTTAGAAAGAAAAACAAGAAGGGTAGATCATAATTTTCAACCTTTCGAACGTGTTCTTCTCGTACCAAAATCTCTTTCCTCTTGCTTTGAGTTGTTATTTGCTCACTCAAACGACTTAAAATGCAATCTTATTATTATTGGTCGGACATCGTTCACTATGGCAAACATACAAAATCTACTGAGGCAACTGTTAAGTGAAATCATGTGATAGTTGTTACACGTCATGCTTATGCAAATTAGGGTAATATGTTGAGGCAAATGACTTTTTCCATCTATTCTTCCTCTCAATGCTCCTCATGATGTCTCCACTTATAACATAATTAGGATTTGTGTTCTTAGTGCAGTAAGTTCGTCATGATTTTTATGTAAACCAAAAAGATTAATCAAACATTAGCTCACTAATTACCTAATGTTTAACTAATATCAAGTTGCAATACAGGGTCAGGTTGTAATACAAGAAGATGACTTATATTAATAGGTAATCTAAATTGTCCATTGGGTCAATAATTGTGCAAATGATTCATGTTAGGATTATTATGTTGTCTATATGTCCAATTGAAGAGATAAATTGTCTTGGCTATTAGTGTTGGAAAAAATCTGATTTGAAAACGATTTTCACGCAAAAAAGAAAATAAAAATTTTGAAAATTGATCTGATTTGTGATATTTATAGTAATAAACTTGTGGGGCGTGACTCATATTTATTGAACTCTTTGCAGACACTTAGAAAGACAATTGACGAGCAACCGAAGAAGGGCCAAAACAAGCCCGATATCACGATGAGGAGCGTTAGGACGACGAGACGGACGACTTCACAACGTGGAGACATGTTCCCACATAAATTGGGTCTTTTGTCCAGTTAAACTCTGCTATCTTTTCCAGTTGAACTCTGATTAATCTAAGAATATTTTAGTCATATTAGGACTTTAATATTAGCCTATTTAAAGGGCTTTTGTAAACCTGTTTTAGTGAGTTCATAGAATATCTCTTATGTGAGATTTGATGAAGAGTTTTGGGGAGATTCTTTTAGAGAGCTTTGGATTCAGGTTTTGTGTTTTGCTCTTTTAGGTTTATTTTCTCTATCTTGTACTCTTCGTTGGTTTGCAGAATTAGTGAAGTTTTATTTGCACGTGGTTTTTTATCCTTTTCTTGAAGAGTTTTTCCACGTAAATATTTGTGTTCCCAATTTTATTTTCTCTATTAATTATTGTTCGTTGTTTATACGAGTTGATCCCTAACAAAACCCTAGACTAAATTTGCACATGTGTTTTCGATAGACGAATCCTTGTCGTTCTCAGCTTTCAACCAAACGATCTTCCTTCTCTATTCTCGTACTATGAACTACTTCAAGTGTAGGATCGAATGAATCAAATTAAACACAAAGCTAGAAATATTCTTTTCTTTAATATGAAAATAAAAATCTTTTCTCAAATAGAAACCAACAGAATCGTTATTTGGGAAAATATATTTAATTCTTAGAGAATAAAAGTCTCTCTATTTTTGAGTAGAATAACGATATCTGAAAGTTGTGTGTTAATATCCCTACTTGTGCCATCTATTTATAGGGAGAGAAGGTAGAATCCTTGTTGAATTGTAGAAGTTTATTTCAACTAGAAAAACGAACTCCTAGTCTAATTAGAAGTATAAGTGGCAACAACCCTAGTTAATATTATTAGGATTTTTCGTCCACCCCTTTTAACATAAGGGGTTTTTAGGCCTCTAACATATCGGGTTCAATTACAAGTACTTTTTGGATTTTTAATCCAATAAATTATAATTTGATTCAACCCAATATTTTTTTTTCTATTTCATTAAATAAACTTCTTAATATATTTCCAACTAAATAATCTTCTCAACCCAATTCTAATGTCGCTAAAATTATGAAGACTTTATTGTAAAAGAATCCATGAGAAAATATATTTAATATTTCCAAATTTAGCAGTTCACTATGATCAAATGATTTATTTTCATTTTCGAACTTTATTAATTTGAAAAACATAATTCATTTCCAGGTCATTTTCATTTTGGAGAAAACTATATTCATTTCCAAATTTTCATCATTTCTATTCATTTGATTTAATATGCAATTCATTTCTAGTTTCAACGAACTAGTGGAAGGAGCAATTGGGCATATGCAATTGAGTCTCAAATGATTTATAATTAAGTTACAACTTTTTACTTATTAATTATAAATTCGTTTAGTCTCAAAGTTATTCCACTATAGTATCGTGATTGAGTTCTCTCCAACGACATACCATTACGAAAGCAACTCGATCAGTGCTCATCTAATGACAATATGATCCTATTTTCTCATGGTAACCATTACATCTTCCTTCATGAAAGGTCAATTAATATCAAATACTAATCAAGTCATTCATCACAAAGACAAACAATCCATGGCCACGTTTATTTATCATCAACCATGTAATGCCAATAAGAGGATATCATTTATCCATGTCTCTATTATGAATTCTACTGCTGTGAATGACGCTACATACTGTAGAAGTCGTATACCCAATACACTAGCTTTCAGTTCCTTATCTATTTGAACTCAAACTTTTACTTACATCAAAGTATACGAGTCATGCACACATAGTCTGTCATCCACTCAGGATTTAGGTATGCCACATTATGAACGTTACAAGTGAATAAATATATAAACAGATTCAGGATCTATTCTTCTTAAGTCCAGTCTGATGTACTGTTAGTCCAGTTAGTCACATCTAAGTCTCTATCTTCTGAGAGTCATCCGCTTCGATACCCAAGACAAAACATCTCCCCAATTGGACTTTATAGATGACATATTAGTCTTTCAATTGGTTTGCTCATTTCTGATTAGACTAAGGACATGTTTAGGTTCATCTACTAATATAAACTATATTTCTGTATTACGATCCAACCATGTAATATCACTTAGTATTATTTAAACATTAGATAAATAGTGAGCAACATTTGTTTCCAGTTTGTTTTACTTGCAAAAACCACGTAAGACAATATACAAAGGTTTAATATAATTCATGAATAATTTTATTAACCAATCTGTTTAAAAAAATTACAAGTGTGCTTAGACAAAAATACCACATAGGGCACCAGATCCAACAATCAAAACTAGATTAACATCCCCAAAATAGAGACATAGTAATTGTTTAGGCTAGCAATACATTAGACATGACCAATTGAACCTGTTTATGAATTTATTTACTTGTGACATTTATGGTGGGACTTACCTAAATCTCGAGTAAGTGAATGAGCATGTATTTATGAATCTTATACTTTGATATATTGAAAACCTATACTCTCAAGGTAGTGGGCCTAAAGTTGGTATGTTGGTTACATGATTTATGCATGGTATGGCTTTGCTCACAATAGTGGAATCATAATTCAATAAAAAAGAAAATGATATCCTTTTATTAGTATTGTATGAATTACGAAAATGGATCATGGACATGGGTCATTTATCTGGGACAAATGATTTAATCATTACTGATATTAGTAATGATTGTTAGGAATTAGTATGATTAACTATTAATCATGCGGAAAACTAAAACCCATGCCTAAGCTCCATTATTTGAACATGTAATGAACATAACAATAATTAGTTAGAAATTATACCTTTGTCGTGTGATTCTTAATCCCAAAAGTGGTATAATACACAAGACGAGGATCGCAAGCGAAGTCCCTCTATCGAAAGTCCACCCCGCAACGTACTACGAATATCCCGTATACTAGTACGAAGTTGTAAGAACGATTCCTAAAACTATCTTTTGTGTTTGTTCTAAGTATTAGTGCTTTTCTATATGTGGAAAAGCCCTTAATATTCATTAGAGAAAAAGTAAGACAAAAAAAAAAAGAAATCACTTTCCTTCTTTTATTTTTTTACATTGATGTTACAAAGCATTAAAAACATTGATATAATGGGTATTATGGTGCATAATTAAGGGGGTTATACTAACTCTTAAGTGCCCCTCCTAAAACACCTAAGTGAGCTGAAAAAAGACCAAGTACAATGTATCATGTGTGCTGAATTTTCAGTCAATAATACCCATCTTTAAGCCTCTTAAATGGGTGTTTAATAGGATGTTACATAACACTTATGCCACCTCTTAAAACACCAATTTTAGTACATCAAAGACTATAGCATTTTAGGTAGTCCATGCACTAATACTTAATCTAACTAAACTCTTTTAATTAGATGAACAAAAAATATTATTTAGTCCAACTAAATAATGTACACCCCAAATTAGTCTTAACTAATTTGTACACACAAAATGACATTCACGTCGCATTAGGTGTGACCCAATAGGATTAATCAATATCGAGCTCGGACCATTATCAAATAACGTTCCAGTGACATTTAGAGGTTTCTAGTAAAACATAAACATTACCCAAATCGGTTAACTTAACGTCTCATAGTACACCTACAAGTAACATATTATGACTTAGTAAAATATCCACTTGATTATTGAACATTTTTAACAATCTCCCACTTGTTCAAGAAACAAGTATAATAGTGCTATAGGACTCCTCCCACTAGCTCAACTTGTTTCAACAAGTTGCGAATCTAAAATCCTTGTCAATTACTATCTCATTTAGACATAAGGTAAGAAGTTACATCATCTTTATATAGTCTAAACATTTCTAATTCTAAGATTTAACTAGAAAGACAAATGATTATCCCATAATCCATTTGAGCATGGCCATGCATTTGATTCAGACTCTCCGAGTGGCTCGAGACATAAACCCTAAAGAAGGTTTGACAATCCCATCTTGTCCCTCCTCTATCGTCATGTAATTCATAACACTCCAGCATAGCCTTTATAGTCCCCTTTACAAGATGACCAAAGGACTATGTCAAGGAATATTAATTCTTACATACGTAATCGTTGAGAAACTCAGGTCAAAGGATTCTATTTACTAGTCATTTTGAGTTATTCTTATGACAACATGTTCTTAAATAATACTTAAAACTGGTCATGTCCAAATAGAAATACTCCTATTCCTATCAACGTGATTAACTAGACATCCAATGTCCCTATGATCTATGAACGAGATCATCAGCTAATCAAAATTCTAACCATTAAGGGTAACTAGCGTCCATCTCAATTACCTGGTTAGGGACAAAATGTAATCTATGTTGTCTAGTTCACATTATAGGGTTCAATTACTAGATCAAATCTAATAACCTATATAGAAATTCTAGAATACATTTTGGACATTACTTGACTCTAAACCACAATCAAGTAATAATAAAGTTCTCAACTTTTATAGATAATCATAAAATGTATATTACATTCCAACAAAATAAATATACAATTTTCCAATATACTAAAACATACAACTTATTCAGCAATAAGTCTAATTCCCATCTCTGCTACATGCAACTCATGCCTGTGCTGAGACAATGGTTTAGTCAACGGATCTGCTACATTATAATCCGTGTCAATCTCACATACTTTCACATCGCCCCTGCCTATGATCTCTCGTATCAAGTGAAACTTCCGGAGCACATGTTTGGATTTCTGATGCGTCCTAGGCTCCTTTGCTTGGACAATTGCGCCATTATTATCACATAATAACTGAATTGGTCCAGCAACACTGGGGACCACACCAAACTCAGAAATGAAGTTCCTTATCCAAACTGCTTCCTTGTCTTTGCTGAGACCCAAAGAATGTACTACGCTTGGTTGTAGAATCTACAATCGTGCTTTGCTTGGAACTCTTCCAACTAACAAAGACCTCCATTCAGAGTAAATATGTAACCCGACTGAGATCGAAAGTCATCTTTATCTGTCTGAAAACTAGCATCTGTGTAATCCTTTACACATAGCTCAGCATCCCTCCAAAAACCAAGAACTTATCCTTAGTTCTGTTAAGATACTTCAGGATGTTCTTGACGGCCTTCCAATGGTCAATACCGGGACAGGACTGGAATCTGCTCGTCATACTTAAAGCACATGAGACATCTGGCCTAGTACAAATCATGGCATACATGATAGAGCCTATAGCTGAAGCATATGGAACTCTACTCATCTTTTCTAGCTCATCAAGAGTCGAGGGACTCTGCTTCTTGCTAAGATAAGTGCCATGTGACATGGGTAGGTAGCCTCTCTTAGAGTTTACCATGTTGAACCTTTCAAGAACCTTATCAATATAAGTTCTCAAACTCAGTCCAATCATCCGTTTTGATCTATCCATATAGATACGGATGCCCAAAATGTACTGTGCCTCTCCAAGGTCTTTCATAGAGAAACAACTGCTTAGCCAAGCCTTTACAGACTCGAGCATTGGCACATCTTTTCCTACAATTAGTATGTCATCTACATACAATACTAGAAAACAAATGGAACTCCCACTAACTTTCTTGTATACACAAGACTCCTCGGGATTCCTGATGAAACCAAATTGTTTGATTGCATCATCAAAATGAATATTCCAACTGCGGGATGCTTCCTTCAGTCCATAAATGGATTTAAGAAGCCTGCATACCTTTCTAGGGCAACTAGGATCCACAAAACCCTCAAGTTGTGTCATATACACCTCCTCTTCGAAATACCCATTTAGAAATACGATTTTGACATCCATTTGCCAAATCTCGTAGTCGTAATACGAGGCTATCGCTAGGATAATCTGAATGGATTTAAGCATGGCTACTGGCGAGAAGGTTTCGTCATAGTCAATACCATGAACTTGCCTAAAACCTTTTGCAACCAGTCTAGCCTTATAGACAACTGCTTTACCTTCCATGTCAGTCTTTATCTTATAAATCCACTTGTACTCGATAGGTCTAGCACCTTCAGGCAAGTCAACCAAGTTCCAAACTTGATTGTCGTACATGGATTCCATTTCGGATTTCATGGCTCCAAGCCATTTTTCAGAATCTGAACTCTCCATAGCTGCCTTATAGGTAGTAGGTTCCTCTTTATCTAATAAGAGAATTTCATGACCTTTATGAACTAAGTAACCCTTTAAAGGATCTCTCCTAGGAGGTTTACTTGCCCTACTACTCTACGAATAGGGACATCCACAACTGGAGGAGTTACCCCTTCCTCAGCTCCCATTAAAGAAGCGATCTCTACCCCCACTCTTACTGTAGAAGTGTTTTGTGGTTGCTCATCTTGAGGAACAACTTCTTCAAGATGAATATTTCTCCCACTTGACTTTTCAGAAAGACACTCTCTTTCTAAAGACACCTTCGCGAGCCACAAACACTTTCTGCTCGCTAGGGTTGTAGAAGTAATACCCTTTAGTCTCCTTTGGGTAACCCACAAAGAAGACTTTATCAGATCTGGGTTCAAGCTTGTTCGGTTGTAAATGTTTTACATAAGCTTAACAACCCCAAACCCTAAGAAAAGACAACTTAGGAACCTTTTCTGTCCATAACTCATATGGAGTCTTCTCGACAGCTTTAGATGGAGTACGGTTGAGAACATGAGCAGCAGTAAGAAGTACAAAACCCCGTATGAAACCGAAGATCGACTAAACTCATCATAGACCGAACCATATCTAATAAAGTTTTGTTCCTCCTTTCGGACACGCCATTCAGCTGAGGCGTTCCTGGAGGAGACCATTGTGAAACTATTCCACAACTCCTAAGATGATCAATAAATTCTTGACTCAGATATTCGCCACCTCAATCAGATCTTAGTGCCTTAATCGTCTTGCCAAGCTGATGCTGTACTTCATATTAAAACTCTTTGAATTTTTCAAAAGCTTCAGACTTATATTTCATTAAGTAGACATAACCATATCTACTTAAATCATCAGTAAAAGTGATGAAGTACGCAAACCCTCCCCAAGCCAAGAAATTCATTGGGCCACATACATCAGAATGTATGAGTCCCAACAAATCTTTAGCCCTTTCACCAGTTCTAGTAAATTGTGACTTAGTCATTTTGCCACTTAAACAAGATTCGCAAGTCTCATATGACTCAAAGTCAAATGAGTCTAATAATCCATCCTGGTGGAGTTTTAGAATGCGATTCTCATTTATGTGTCCTAAACGACAATGCCAAAGGTATGTTTTATTTGAATCTTTTGATTTTAGTCGTTTCGCATTGTCTACATGATAGTTTGTCTTGTCCAAGTTAAGTAAGTAAAGACCATTCATGCAATGGGCAACTCCATAACAAATGTCACTTTTGTAAATAGAAAAAGAACCATTCTTTATTACAAAAGTAAAACCTTTAGAATCAAGACAAGAAATGGAAATTAAATTTCTATTAATTGAAGGAACATGATAACAATTATTGAGTTCCAAATACAATCCAAAAGGTAAAGACAAAACATAATTTCCTATGGCTAGTGTAGCTACTTTAGCTCCATTTCCAACACGTAGGTCCACTTCGCCCTTCGCAAGGTCCCTCTTATTCTGTAGTCCCTGTACATTTGAACAAATGTGAGAACCACATCCGGTATCCAATACCCATGAATTAGAGGAAGCAAAGTTAATTTCTATCACATAGATACCTAAGGTAGTTGCGACATTTCCCTCCTTCTTGTCCTTTAAGTACTTAGGACAATTCTTTTTCCAATGCCCCTTTTTCTTGCAATAGAAGCATTCTTGGTCCTGAGTGGCTCGGGCTTAGTCTTGGCCTTGGCAACAACCTTGCCCTTGCCTTGACTAGTAGAAGGCTTCTTTGCCTTGGCCTTCTTCTTGAAGGCACCTTCGCCTTCCTCACCATAAGAACATCCTTCTTAGGCTCGGGAGGATGAATCCGATTCAGCGATCAAGTAATCCATGAAGTTCCCCATGCTCTTATTAAGAGAGTTCATATGGTAATTTTGAATAAAATTACCAAAACCATCATGGAGTGATTGAAGAATCAAGTCAACGGCTAACTCTTCACCAATCTCAACCCTAAGGCATTGCAAATTCTCAATATGACTCTTCATTTTGAGAACGTGCGGTCCAACTGGATCGCCTTTCTTAAGTTGGCTGGCCAGAGTGGCTTTGAGTTCTTCAAAGCGCTCAACTCTAGCATGTTTCCCAAACATGGCTTGGATTTGAGCCATAATTTCAAAAGCATCCTTGTCCTCGAATTGTTTTTGCAAATCGGGGACCATGGGTGCCAACATCAAACATGTGACATTATTAGATTTCTCTAGTGAGGATTCATAATCCGCTTGTGCTTGATCAGACTCGGTAAGGGCGGGCTTTTCGGGAACAGGAATATCAAGCACCTCTAACTTGTGCTCATGCCTAAGAACTATCGTGACCAGTCGATAAAGTTCAATCCATTCAATTTGTCCTTTTCTAGTATAAACCTAATGCCGAAATTAGAAACATTGTTTGAAGAGTTGTTTGCCATCTACAAAAGAAGTAATAAAAGCATATGAGATTATTAATATATGATTATCATGAATAAATCCAATTTATTCCACTAAATTAATATAAAATATCCCTTATTAATCTAGTGACACCAAGACCCACTCCTACTAATTTTAAGCAAGCTTTGGCATGACACCTAAAACTAGTGATTGTGAGCAAAGAACTCTTTCTTAATAATCTAATTATCCTTCATTTGACTAACTAGATAACCCTTTATCTAAAAGTCACTTGCCTCTAAGTGCCAACCCTTGACCTACTTAGTTGAGTTTAACCATTTTTTCACCTACTACTTATTTTAGGATAAAAAGTGGGCACCTCGCTTTGGCGAAACCTACCCAACTAATGATCTTAAGCTTCGTAGTGTTACTAAGTGGAAAGGCAAAATACTAAATATTATTTAGGGACCTAGGTTGTTTTTTATAAACTCTAACCATTACGTGAACTATGTGAGTTTGAGTCATAAACTAACAACCTAAACATGCAATCATTCAAATAAACATCCATCCAATGCAAAAATTTAAATGAAAGCAGATTAAAGAGTTTGGTTCCTAGCATGGCCCTTACACCTAATAGATCATATCTATTACATAAAATCTTGAGTCATTACATTTCTTGGCTTGACTTGAATCTCCATTCTTGGCCACCATCTCCATGTTTGACCATCACAATTGATGCTTGATCACCATCTCCATGGATTACAATATTTTACATTTTGAAATAAAATAAACTAAATAACTAAATTTATTTAATTATTACATTCAAAATGAGGTATGCAAACCGTAAACCATGGGCCATACTAGTTACCTAAAAAAAAAATTGCATAACAGTTATACATCCACCCACTTGATATCTTCAAGTGGCCAATACAATTTAAACAATTTAAAATATAAAATTTACATAAACAATATATAAATTAATTACCATGAATAATAATCTAATTATTATAGTTTTAATTTGCATTTGAGAATCAATTGAATCAAAATTCAATTGAAATCAAGAGAAAACCACCTTTTCTTTGAAATATAGCCTAAGATCACAAGAGAAAACTTGTTCTTTTCACACTCAAAACCAGTCGGCCAGAATTAGCAAATGGAACCAAACACTCTTTTCTTATCTTGCTAATTCATGCTGAACTAATAAACAAGATTAACACAAAATTCTATTGCCTCTCTCTTGTTTCACGCAAAGTGCAAGTGGAAAATGCAAAGTTGAAAAACCTTTTTTCTTCAACTATTGATTATAAAACCATGCATTATTTCGCTAAAGCAATATTGTAACAAGAGCATACAATAATTTTCTTTTGAAATTAAGAATCTTAAAATGTAGTCAACTATTAACCGAAAATCTAAGAAAACTAATTAATCAATTTAGAAATTTAGAGAGAATCACTAAATTGATTCTAAATAACAAAGTTCAAAACTTTGTGATTAAAATCAATTTTAATCTCCTTCCCAAAGTTCTTAACTTTGTTTGCAAATTAAAATACATGGATTTATACTTTTACATATTGTTATGTAAAACAAACTAAATTATGCCAAAACATGCCAAATAATTTAGAACTGATACCACTGTTAGGAATTAGTATGATTAACTATTAATCATGCGAAAAACTAAAACCCATGCCCAAGATCCATTATTTGAACATGTAATGAACATAACAAAAATTAGTTAGAAATTATACCTTTGTCACGTGATTCTTAATCCCAAAAGTGGTATAATACACAAGACGAGGACCGCAAGCGAAGTCCCTCTATCGAAAGTTGACCCCGCAACGTACTACGAATATCCCGTATACTAGTATGAAGTTGTAAGAATGATTCCTAAAACTATCTTGTGTGTTTGTTCTAAGTATTAGTGCTTTGCTATATGTGGAAAAGCCCTTAATATTCACTAGAGAAAAAGTAAGACAAAAAAAAAATAAAGAAATCACTTTCCTTCTTTTATTTTTTTACATTGATGTTACAACGCATTAAAAACATTGATATAATGGGTATTATGGTGCATAATTAAGGGGGTTATACTAACTCTTAAGTGCCCCTCCTAAAACACCTAAGTGAGCTGAAAAAAGACCAAGTACAATGTATCATGTGTGCTGAATTTTCAGTCAATAATACCCATATTTAAGCCTCTTAAATGTGTGTTTAATAGGATGTTACATAAGGGTAATTTACCAAAAAAAGCCCAAAAATTTGAAAAATTACGGAAATGGGCGAGTTTGTAGAAAATTTACGGGAAAGGGCCATTTCCCTCAAAAAGCGTCCACGTCGGTAGCGTTTTGGGAAAGCGACAAGCGCGGCCGAGAGGCGTTTTGTCCACCTCAGCAAAAACTGCATCCACGTAGGCGTGCTTTTGCTGAGTTGGACAAAAACGCCTCCCGGGGCGCTTTTGGTCGATTTCCCAAAACGCTACCGACGGACGCGCTTTTGCCCTACCTCAATGAGATTTTTTGAAGTTTTTGGCCCAATAGTCTTGAAAAATAATTTTGATGAGACATTTCAACAAACAAGGTGGCCAAAATGCTTCTAGCATGGCGACCGTCGACATCTTGTGATTGAAAAGCGCCGCGTGGGCGATGCTTTTACTACTGATTGTCTCCGGCAAAATAATTTTGAGGAGACATTTCTGAACAAACAGTGGCCAAAAATGCTTCCAGCAGGTGCACCTTGTCGACATCGTCTTGAAAAGCGCTCCACGTGGGCCGCTTTTGCTCAGATTGTCTCCGGTAAAATAATTTTGAGGAGACATTTCTGAACAAACAGTGGCCAAAAACACTTCTAGCAGGGTGCACTGTCAAGATAAGATCTTGGCGCCCACGTGGACGCGCTTTTGCTACAGTTGTCTCCGGTAAAATTAGGCTATAAATCATTCAAATTTCATTCTCAGGTTGCATAAGGGAAATTGAGGCAAAAGGAAAAAAAATTAAAAATGAGTGAACGTATTAATGCTGTTATTTACTACGACGGTGAAGTTCATAACACCGAAAATGGCGTTGTTTTCTTATCGGAGAACACACATGGTGAGTTTTAATCGGAACATCGATTTGGTAGAACTGCAAAAGAATTAGGCGTAAAATATTCGAACAACGCCAATGAAAGTTCGATGTATTAAGTATAGATTTTGCGCCTCGATTGATCCGGTGAGATATGAGTCGTTTGACATCAAAGGTGCTCGGGGCTTTGAGGCAATGGTGGAGACTCATCTTGCCAGTGGATCACCCTATATCGAGATATATGTAAAATTTTCATTTCAAGTGATCTTTCGCGACCTCGACATCTACTGCCGTTCGAGGGGAATACACGACCCCAAGCCGACACTCTGTAAGGGCGAGGCAAAACACAGAAGTGCCCGTAGTATGGAAAACATAACCCCTGCACGACACTCAGTTGGTGGATAGGACATGCATATTCATCATTCGACGTCCGATGATAGAAATACGTATTGGGGGACGTCGTCAACTTCTAGTGGTTGGCAATCCACATACGATTGGAATCTTTACGAAAGATGTTTAAGGAGGGATGATGTGCTCCCGACGACATCCACCGACGAGGGGCCCTCGTTTGTTGCAGGTTATGGAGGGTCGGATGATGAATTCGATGTGGATCCACCTCGGGAGGTAGGGCCTGACGGTACAGAAGTTGGGTTATTTTCTGAACCGGAGCTCGTTCCAATTGTACCTGAAGACGTTGAGGCGGTTCGACGAAGAAGAAGAAGATCCGCTATTCAGTATGCGTACTTGCCTCCAAATTTCACATGCATAATGTCGATCTATCTCAAGATGATGCATTAGAGTTTCTGAACTACCACACGGACGCGTGGACCGTCTGATTCTTCGTTGGATTCGGACCAATTAGAAGTTGGTAACCAATTTTCCAACAAGAATACTTTTCTTCTTTGCATTGAAACAATCTGACATTAAGAACGAGGTTAACTACAATGTGGTTAAATCCAAGCTCGATAAGTTCGAGGCGAAGTGTGAAGTGCAAGATGGCACATGTTCATGGAAAATCATGGCGTCGTTGAGGAAAAGGACAGGGTTGTGGGATATAAAAAAGTACAAAGGTCGACATACATGTCTTATCGGTATAGTACCATTATGTGTTTAGTGATTTCGAATAACAGTAATAATATGTAATGTTGCATTGTTTAACGTACTTCGTTGACAGGTGTAACACATGATCATCCGAAGATGGATTCAGACATGTTGGCTGAACTAATAATCCTGACGGTAAAGGCCGATCCCAAGACTACGGTGCCAGCCTTAATTGGCAATATTCGTAGCCAATTGGGGTACACGCCCTTTTACAGAAAGGCTTGGATAGCCAAGCAGAAGGTGTTAGAAAAGTTACACGGTGGGTGGGACACTTCATCTAATGAAGTGTGGCGGTGGTGTCAGTCTTTGGAGAGATATGTCCCGAAAAACGACGCACCTTGAAATGTAACTGCGTCTACAACGATCGTCTGCTCCATGGATGCGCAGTGTTCAAGCGTCTGTTCTGGACATTTAAGCAATACCGAGATGCCTTTAAATACTGCCAGCCATTGGTACAAATTGACGGTACCTTTATGTATGGTAGATATACGCATCAGCTATTGCTAGCTGTGGCACAAGACGGTTGTAGGAGAATCCTTCCGATTGCGTTCGCAATAACACTGGGGGAGTCAGCTGATGACTGGGACTTCTTCCTATCTAGGTTAAGGAAGCATGTTTTCCTCCAACTTGACATATGCGTTATATCAGATCGGGGCCCTAGAATACTTGCGGCACTAGAACGCCAGGGAAGCATGTGGCATCGCACACACCATCGATATTGCCTGAGGCATGTTTCATCCAACTACTATGGGCAATATCGATCTAAAAGACAGAAACAACAAGTGGCCGATATGGGTATGAAATGTCTATTGATATAATTTCGTTTGTAATATTCAATTTATTCTCAATTGAAGAGTGGTATGTAATATTCGCTATCAACGTATATTGGCGGGGTATGAGATCAATAAAGACCGTTTTCACGAGATCTTGGGCAGTTTATGCTCGATATACGCCAAGGTGCAAGCTACCTGTGCAATATTCCTTTCAAACAGTGGACACAAGCATATGACGGCGGCCTATGATATGGGCATATGACCAGAAACTTGGCCGAATGCATAAATTCTGTTCTGAAAGGAACCCGTCATCTGCCGATTACATCAGTTGTGTGAGAGACATATTTTCGGTTAGCGGCACTATTTTCAAAGAAAGCAGCGAGTTATAGAGGGCAGATGAAAGGAGGCCATGTATGGAGCCCGAAGGTCTTGCAAGAAATAAACCGTGGGAAGGCACGGGCGAACACCATGCACACAGTGTGTCACGATCGCGACAACCTATGGTTTCGTGTCACGGAGTTTGACAGACCGAACCAAGGTATTGTTGGCGGCCATTATCGTGTACACTTGACAAATAGGACCTGTGACTGTGGGATGTTTGATGAACTTTGTTACCCATGTGCCCATGTACTTACGGCTTGTCAGAATCTCCGTCTTGATCCAATGAGATATGTCGACGAAGTGTATAAATTAGAAAACATGTACAACGTGTGGAGACACGTATTCCCACCATCCCGGATGAGCGTAAGTAGCCATCGGTATCGCTTACACAGATAAGCATGTTGTGGATAGACAATTGAGGCAAAATCAAAAGGTCGACCTTGCTCGACTAGAATACGCAACAATATGGATATCAGAAACAAGCAACCAAAGTCATTGTCTTGGATGGTGTAGGAACCCGGCCATACATCTCGCTCGTGTCCAAATCGAATAGTTGACCGTGTTTTAGGTTTTTTGTCTCATGGCGGCTATGTAATATCTATTTTTTGGAGGAAAACGGTGAACTTTTGTACAATAACTTTTATTTTATTAAAAATTAAAATAAATTAAAAAATTAAATTATAAAGAAAAAGTTAAACTCAAATTTTATTAAATATATTAAAACTTAATTACAAAAAAGATTAAACCAATTCTATTTTGTCAAAGGTATTAAAATTTAAATAAATTAAAAAATTAAATTATAAGGAAAAAGTTAAACTCAAATTTTATTAAATATATTAAAACTTAATTACAAAAAAAAAATTAAACCAATTCTATTTTGTCAAAGGTATTAAAATTTAAATAAATTAAAAAATAAATTATAAGGAAAAAGTTAAACTCAAATTTTATTAAATATATTAAAACTTAATTACAAAAAAATTAAACCAATTCTATTTTGTCAAAGGTATTAAAATTTAAATAAATTAAAAAATTAAATTATAAGGAAAAAGTTAAACTCAAATTTTATTAAATATATTAAAACTTAATTACAAAAAAAAATTAAACGAATTCTATTTTGTCAAAGGTATTAAAATTTAAATAAATTAAAAAAATAAATTATAAGGAAAAAGTTAAACTCAAATTTTATTAAATATATTAAAACTTAATTACAAAAAAAATTAAACCAATTTTATTTTGTCAAAGGTATTAAAATTTAAATAAATTAAAAAATTAAATTATAAGGAAAAAGTTAAACTCAAATTTTATTAAATATATTACAACTTAATTACAAAAAAAATTAAACCAATTCTATTTTGTCAAAAGTATTAAAATTTAAAAAATTAAAAAATTAAATTATAAGGAAAAAGTTAAACTCAAATTTTATTAAATATATTAAAACTTAATTACAAAAATTAAACCTTAATTACAAAAAATTAAACTCAAATTATAAATTAATTTAAAATAACTCAAATTAGGGGTTTAGGGTTTAGTCTTGATGCTGGTGGGAACCAAAGGACACACGAGGCGGCCGTGATTCTGTACCGGATTCCTTCTTCTTCCGCTTCCGTGGCGATCGTGGAACCTCGGGTAGAGAATCGGGTTCCTCCGGCGATGGGTCCTGTTCGGATGTTGCGATGGTGACCCACTCGATAAAATAATGACCGGAGGTATTTGCATAAACCACTGCGAGGTGACGGCATCCCGAACGGAGAAGGAGCTGGCGAGAAAGAAGTGCTCCAGACGGCGCCTCCTCGAACCCACATGCGACGTCGGCCTCACCATCGGTGGCCAGTAAGTAGTCGAGAACGAACTCGAACCCGCCATGCACTCCAACCCAGGCTAGGACTAGAAATCAAACATATATGGGTTAGGAGGATACATAAAGGGAAGGTACGACCGGCATGAATGGTAGATGTCTGTAATATCGGTGTTGTCGGTTAAACCGATGGGCCGGTGGTCGTGTAAACCGATGATGGCCCCGCCTTATCACCCTTCTCCTTGGATTTAAAGGGGCCCGACGTTCCTTCGCTATGCGAAGTTGCCGCCTCTCTTCTTCCGACAACAGATACGGCTTGCCATGGATCCTAAACCATGGCATGTACTCCGGCACGCACGCTAACTCCGGAACGACTTGTAACGACCCAAAATCTGTGGGCACCGAAAAAGTGTATTATCGGGCCTCCGTCTTAGTAAATCGAGTTAGTAAATAATTATTAGGAGTAATTATGAGTCTAATAGTGTGTTTAATTAGAAATTTATATAGAGAATTTAGCTTAATTTAAAGTAATTAGGAAAAGGATCAAATTGAATAAGGAGTAAAAGTCTAATTATAGATTAAAAGAAAGTAAAAGGATCAAAATGACAAATATGCCATTTAGCATAAGCTGAGGAGGCAAATGAGATAAAAATCTAAGATTTTACTTAGATTTTATTATAAAATATATATATTAGTAATAAATTATATTAAATTGATTTAATATAATAATTATATATTATATTATTATAACATAAAGTAAATAGAAAAGGAACAAAACAAAGAAACAGAAGAAAAGAACAGAGAACATACGAAAAGGGAAAAGGAAGGAAAGAAAAGGAAAAACTAGGGATTTGAAGCTTAAAGTTTAAATTGGTAAGTCAATCAAGTCCTATTTTCTTAATTTTGATGTTTTAGAAGCTTTAAAGTAAGATTTTGATGAAAATAAGCTGAAATTTTGAGAGTTTATGGGTTTTCAAGTATAGTTGATGTTGAAGAAAAGATGAATTAGGGATTAAATTGAATGAAATTTAAGTTAGAATTAGTAAAAGGATTAAATTATTAAGTAAGCTATAAGTTTTGTATTATAGAAATTAATTTGGAAGAAATTAGAAATTAAAGTTTTAATATTAATATTAGATGGTCAAGTTGAATATGGAAGGAATTTAAGAAGAAACAAAGTATGAATTAAGTTAAGAAAATAAGTAAACTTAATTAGGATTAAAGTGTAAAATGAGTTATAAGAAAACAGTTTTGGGATAACAGCAGAAGAGTAACTTTGAAAAATCACCAAAAATGGTAGAAATGGAATTAGAGGTTGAGTGAGATATGAAATCAAAGCTTATTGAGTCTATTTTCATATGAAAGAAACAGAGAAAGCAAAGAAATCCTGTATTTTGAGATATTTATATTTTAGCAAGACTGGTTCAGAGTGATTTCGAGATCCCCTGTTCTGAATTGGAAAAATCATTAAAAATTGTAAAAAAATAATTTGGGGACATAATTTATATGGATAGATTCCTTAATGAGTTTATTTTATAATAAATAAACTAGGACATAATTTGAATTCTGTATAAAAGATAATTAAATTTTAGCAAAGAGTGGTCGGAACTGTCCGACAACAGAATAGGGGTGACTTTAAAGAATAAACTGTACTTATTGGATAAATCAAAATTCTGAAAATTTTATGGAAAGAAGATATGTGAGTCTAGTTTCATATAAAATTTATGGATCTTAATTTGGAAATCTGTAACTCAAGATATAGATAATTTAGTGACAATGACTTAGGTAGACAGTTTGAAAGAACTTATAAGTAAATAATAGAATCGTGTATAAAGAATGTAGAATGAAGAGGAAGAGTAGAAATTGAATAAAATTCATTATTTATTGTAATTTAATGCTGTAATTAATAATGTAAATTATTATTTTTGTAGCTAACAAGGAAAAAGAGGCAAAGGCATCCAAGGGAAAAGAAAAGATCCTTTGAGGAGTAAACGTGTATTTGGGTTTGTATTACTATAATTCAAATTCTTTATTATTCATTAAATGTTAAATTAATTTATGTGTATGGTAAGTAAATCATAAGGTAAGTGTTTTTATTGAATTGAATGGAAATTGAGTTGAATGATGGATATGTATTGAAATTGAATTGTATGTGGATTGAAATGGAAAAGTGTATTTGATATTGAAATTGAATTTGTTATGAAAATGAAAATGAAATTGAGAACTAAAATACCCTATTAACTAGTCGGGCTGAGTCGGATATAATTGGCATGCCATAGGATTTGGAAGTGTACGGGATTTATCGGCTTTGCCGATCAGGCACTTTATGTGTCGTATATCAGGCACTTTATGTGTCGTATTCCAGGCACCTCGTGTGTCGTATCAGGCACCTCGTGTGTCGTTTCAGGCACTTATGTGTCGTATCTTGATCGGTACTATGTACTGCTTTAGGCACAATGTGCCGTCTTGGTGTGTTTGGGTTGGAATCTGTATCCAGTTAAAGTCAAAGTCATTAATAGGGGTAAATAAGGAAAAGGTTAAATTGAATAAAATGAAATGGTTGAGCCATTGGAAGTAATCGAAAATAGAACATGAACTGAAAAATGTGATTGGAATATGTGTATGAGAATGGAAAGTATGAACCATTGGTTCAAGAAATGGATAGTGGCTCAACATGATTGTGTATTATTTCAATTGTTGAATTGCTAAAATTGAATTGTATGAATATATTGAGAATGACAAACTTATGTTTGAATTGGTTTAGTAAAATTAAAGTGATATGATTTAATGATATGATTATTATGTTTATAATTTGAATTATGGTAATACCACTGAGTTTATGTATACTCAGCATCTGGTTGTTTCGTCAGTTAATAGGTGTTCAAAGTTACGATTCACATCCAAGACAATCGACTCGAACAAAACTCGGTGATGTATTCTCCTTTGATAAAAGTGGCATGTACATAGGTGTTGTTTTGGTCACTTTAAATTACTATATGACTTTTGTTGTAAAGAATGATATTTGGTATTTGATGTTATAAGTATAATTTAAATATGATTAAATATGAAATTGCATTGGTTGAATTGTTGGATTTTGGAATTGGTTGATTGGTTATATTTGGAATGAATACGGTTTTTAATTGCGGGGGTTATATGTAAAATAAGCGTAAATCTTTTTAAATTTAAATAAAATTCTGAGATAAAATCCGAGTATTCAAACAAGTCCCGTCCCATTTTAATACATGGTTTAGGTTTTAAATGTCCTTCATTGGGATTTATTAAATAATTATACTATGAATGTTATTTTATTTGTGAATAATTCGTAAGTTATCCGATATGTTTGGTAATGCCTTGTAACCTGTTAAATGACGGTTTAGGGTTAGAGGGTGTTACATTTAGTGGTATCGAGCTATCGAGTTTAGATTCTCGGCTAAATTGAGCTCGAAGTGAGTTTAGTAGTACATGCCACTTTTGAATTAAAAATTGAGTCGGAATTTTGGATGTTGACCTATTTATTTATTTTTGTTTTATAGATTAAAGATGTCGATAAACACATTGATGATATAAATGAAGAAATGTTCACTTGGAGATGAAGAATCATATGATCTAGATGAAAGCAGTCATTACACCTAGTGTAAATCCGATCAAATCGCCTCCCAATGTAGAAAGAGAGAACATTAGGGAGAGAGATGAAAAGGTAGAAATGATTATGATGTAGTAAGGGTTTTAATCGATGCTCTTCAATGAATAGCGAGTCTATACCGCTACCACGTCATGTACTGTTCCTAGGCGGGCCCCGATAAAAGAGTTAAGGAAATACGGTGCTACGGAATTTATGGAGTGCGACGGGGTTGATCCATCTGCAGAGAGAATTGGATGGAATCAACTAAACGGGTTCGCAACAATTAGAATGTACCCAGAATGCTTAATCTGTGTTGTTTCATTACTTGATGAAGCTTATCGTGGTGGGAATCAGAATCCGACATTTGCCGTGAGCAATGTAACGTGGGAATTATTTCAAAGGAATTTCAAAAGAAGTATGTTGGAGAGTTATATATTGAAGATAAAAGCGTGAATTTCTAATGTTGAAGCAAGGTAATCTATCGGTAGTGGATTATGAAAGGAATTTTCTCGATTGAGTCGATATACTCTGAGTTCATTCCAATGTGTGATAGTCGCAAAAGATTTTTACGGGGATTGCGAGATGAAATCAAGATTCAATTAGTAAGTCTCAGAATTACTGAACTTGCTGATCTGATTGAGCGAGCGAAAATGATAGAACAAGTATTAGGCCTGGACAAAAAGTCAGAAATGGGTAAATTAGCTGGAAAACGTTTGGGCACCACCAGTTCTAATCCATTACCGAAGAGATCCAGAGAATCAAGAAGTGGTTGGAGGCCAAGTTTGATCGATAGAGGTGATAAAGGTCGGGGTAAAGACTACTATTTCTCTTGACAAAGTAAAAGGTCCACCCCGAGATGCAAAAATTTTAGAATGTGGATATTGTGGGAAGAAACATTTAGGTGAATGTTGGAAAGTGATTGGAGGTTGCTTCCGTTGCGGGTCGGCAGAGCACTTCGTTAAAGATTATCCGAAGAATAAAAACGTTACATCAGTAACATCCCAAAGATCAGTGTCTACTGCTCAAGGCAGAGGTTCGGGTAGAGGTGGTTCCGTATCCAGAGGTGGAGGTGTACGAAGAGGCGGTGATATAGTTACACAATGATGGAAGCTAGAGCACCAGCCGGCCTCGTGGTTCGGACTCGGGAAGAAGGTGATGCACATGATGTCGTGGCGGTATATTTTATTGTATTCGAGCCTATCTATGCTTTAATTGATCCGGTTCGTCACATTCATATATTAATTCAAAATTAGTTGAGTTGAGAAAGTTAGAATCAAATGTCTAGAGTTTATATAGAGGTGTCTAGCCCTTTGGGACAAACAAGTGTTAGTAGATAGAGTATCTAGGAGATGCCCGTTAATAATACATGATAAAATGTTTCACGTGGATTTGTTGATCATGCCTTTTGGCGATTCGATATCATTTTGGGTATGGATTGGTTATCTGAGCATGAGGTAATTTTGACCTATAAAAGAGGTTTAGTATTCAAGCGAAAATGGGGATAGAATTGAAGTGAATGGCATCCGTACGGTGGTTCGACACGTATCATTTCAAATGATGAAGGCTAATAAATTATTACTGATGGGGTTGTTCAAATGATTTGGCATATGTCATTAATTCGATTCGGTTGAGAGCCAATGCGGCCAGATTAGGATCTGTATCGAGTTTCGGATGTATTTCGGAAGAACTACGGGTTACCACGATAGGGAGGTTGAATTTGCTATTGAGGTGTATCCAGTGCACAAGACCAATTTCTATACCTCCGTATCGAATGTCGCCTCTTGAATTGAAAGAGTTGAAAGTACGGTTGCAAGATTTACTAGATCGAGGCTTCATCCGACCAAGTATTTCACCACAGGGAGCTCCGGTGTTGTTTGTTAAAAAGAAAGATGGTTCTATGCGGTTATGCATTGATTATCGACATTGAATAAAGTAACGATCAAGAATCGATATCCATTGCCTCGTATAGATGACTTATTTGATCGACAAGGGAGCTTGATATTTTCTAAAATTGATTTGAGATCCGGTATTATCACCAAAGGTGAAGGAAAGTGATGTGCCTAAGACGCCTTCCGTACTGTTATGGCCATTATGAATTTTTGGTAATGCCGCTTGGATTGACCAATGCCCAACCGCTTTTATGGATCGATGAATCGCATTTTCCAGCCTTACTTAGATCGGTTTGTGGTGGTATTTATTGATGATATATTGGTATACTCAAGACGAGGCGAGAACATGATCAGCATCTTGAAAAGTTTTACGATTCTGCAAAAACAGTTATATGGGAAATTAAGTAAATGTGAATTCGGTTGTCGAAGTGGTATTTTAGGACATGTAGTATCTGCCGATGGAATTAGAGTTGATCCAAGAAGATTGAAGCAATTGTTCAATGGAAGGCGCCAAAGAATGTATCGGAGGTGCTAGCTTTTCTCGGTTTGGTGGATATTATCGAAGATTTGTAAACGGATTCTCAAAGATAGCACTACCAATTACTAAACTGTTACAGAAGAATGTTCCTTTTGTTTGGGATGATCGATTTCGGAAAAGTTTTGAGACTTTGAAGCAAATGTTGACAGAGGCACCTAGATTAACGTTACAGTCGGGAAAGATTTTGTTATGTATAGTGATGCTTCTTTGAGTGGTTTGGGTTGTGTATTGATGCAAGATGGGAAAGTCATTGCTTATGCATCTAGACAGTTGAAGCCACATGAACGTAATTACCCGACGCACGACTTGGAATTAGTCTGCGATAATTTTGCTTTAAAGATTTGGAGGCATTATCTTTATGGCGAGAAATGCTATATCTACAGCACCATAAAAGTCTCAAATATCTTACATCACGAGAAAGAGTTGAATTTAAGGCAAAGACGGTGGATCGAGCTTCTAAAAGATTATGAATGTGTTATAGACTATCATCCAGAAAAGCAAATGTGGTAGTGATGCATTAAGTAGAAAAGTCTGCGATTGAATTACGAGCAATGTTTGCTCGACTCGAGTGTTAATGATGATGGAAGCTTGTTAATGAGTTAAGGGTCAAGCCGATGATGTGGGATTGGATCGAGCAATTTCGGATGGAAGATGACAAATTATTAAAGAAAAGAGAAATGGTTCGAATGGTACAATCGAGAATTTTAGTATTGATCAACATGGTTGTTTGAGATTTCAAAATCGGATTTGTGTTCCAAATACTTCGAATTAAAGAAGATGATTCTTCAAGAAGCACACGATGGCACCTTTGCATTGCATCTGGTGGAACAAAATGTATCGTAATTTACGAGAGCTTTATTGGTGGCGAGGGATGAAGAAAGATATAGTTGAATATGTCAAAATGTTTGACTTGTCAACGAGTAAAGGCGAACATCAGTGCAAGCGGGATTACTCGACCTATTAGTATTCCCGAATGGAAATGAGATAAGCGTTACTATGGATTTTGTTACGGGTTGCCATTGTCGGTGAGCAAAAGAATGCCATTTGGGTGATAGTTGATCGGCTTACTAAGTCTGCTCATTTTATAGCGATCGGGGTGATTGGTCTTCTGAAGCTTCTTTGAAGTTTATATCCAGAAATTGTGAGGCGCATGGTATTCCAAAGATCTATAATTTCCGATCGGGATCCACGATTTACATCGAGATTTTGGAGGCGATTACATGATTCTTTGGGTACTCGACTTAATTTCAAGATCGCATTTCATCCACAAACCGATGGACAATCGAGCGGGTAATTGATTTTAGAAGACATGCTTGGGCTTGTATTATTGACTTTGAATCAGGTTGGGAACGATACTTGCCGTTAGCTGAATTTGTTTATAATAATAGTTTCCAATCCAGTATTCAGATGGCTCCATATGAAGCATTATACGGTCGAAGATGCCGATCACCGGTATGTTGGACAGAGTTGAATGAGAAAAAGATAGTTGGACCAGAATTAATTCAAGAGATGTAAGAAATAGTTAAAAGATCGAGACAAAGTTGAAAGTAGCTTTTGATGGACAAAAGTCTTATGCAGATCTGAAGCGACGGGATATAGAGTATTCTGTAGGTGATAAAGTGTTTCTAAAGGTATCGCCTTGGAAGAAAGTTTTGAGATTTGGCCGTAAGGGAAAATTAAGTCCTCGTTACATTGGGCCGTATGAAGTAGTTGAAAGAATCGGACCGGTTGCCTATCGACTAGCTTTACCTCCTGAGTTACGAAGATTCATGATGTTTTCATGTTTCCATGTTACGAAGGTATCGATCGGATCCATCTCATATTATTTCATCAAGACATTGATATTAGACCGGATTTGTCATATGAAGAAGAACCGTTCAAATATTAGCTTGGGAAGTGAAAGAATTAAGAAACAAACGAGTTCCTTTGGTAAAAGTATTGTGGAGAAGCCATAGTGTGGAAGAAGCAACTTGGGAACCGAAGAAACTATGAGAGCACAATATCCTCACCTATTCTCGTGTAAATTTCGAGGACTAAATTTATTAAGGGGAGAGAAATGTAACGACCAAAATCAGCAGCACCAAAAAGTGTATTATCGGGCCTCCGCCTTAGTAAATCGAGTTAGTAAATAATTATTAGGAGTAATTATGAGTCTAATAGTGTGTTTAATTAGAAATTTATATAGAGAATTTAGCTTAATTTAAAGTAATTAGGAAAAGGATCAAATTAAATAAGGAGTAAAAGTCTAATTATAGATTAAAAGAAAGTAAAAGGATCAAAATGACAAATATGCCATTTAGCATAAGCTGAGGCTTACTTAGATTTTATTATAAAATATATATATTAGTAATAAATTATATTAAATTGATTTAATATAATAATTATATATTATATTATTATAACATAAAGTAAATAGAAAAGGAACAAAACAAAGAAACAGAAGAAAAGAACAGAGAACATACGAAAAGGGAAAGGAAGGAAAGAAAAGGAAAAACTAGGGATTTGAAGCTTAAAGTTTAAATTGGTAAGTCAATCAAGTCCTATTTTCTTAATTTTGATGTTTTAGAAGCTTTAAAGTAAGATTTTGATGAAAATAAGCTGAAATTTTGAGAGTTTATGGGTTTTCAAGTATAGTTGATGTTGAAGAAAAGATAAATTAGGGATTAAATTGAATGAAATTTAAGTTAGAATTAGTAAAAGGATTAAATTATTAAGTAAGCTATAAGTTTTGTATTATAGAAATTAATTTGGAAGAAATTAGAAATTAAAGTTTTAATATTAATATTAGATGGTCAAGTTGAATATGGAAGGAATTTAAGAAGAAACAAAGTATGAATTAAGTTAAGAAAATAAGTAAACTTAATTAGGATTAAAGTGTAAAATGAGTTATAAGAAAACAGTTTTGGGATAACAGCAGAAGAGTAACTTTGAAAAATCACCAAAATGGTAGAAATGGAATTAGAGGTTGAGTGAGATATGAAATCAAAGCTTATTGAGTCTATTTTCATATGAAAGAAACAGAGAAAGCAAAGAAATCCTGTATTTTGAGATATTTATATTTTAGTAAGACTGGTTCAGAGTGATTTCGAGATCCCTGTTCTGAATTGGAAAAATCATTAAAAATTGTAAAAAATAATTTGGGGACATAATTTATATGGATAGATTCCTTAATGAGTTTATTTTATAATAAATAAACTAGGACATAATTTGAATTCTGTATAAAAGATAATTAAATTTTAGCAAAGAGTGGTCGGAACTGTCCGACAACAGAATAGGGGTGATTTTAAAGAATAAACTGTACTTATTGGATAAATCAAAAATTCTGAAAATTTTATGGCAAGAAGATATGTGAGTTTAGTTTCATAGAAAATTTACGGATCTTAATTTGGAAATCTGTAACTCAAGATATAGATAATTTAGTGACAATGACTTAGGTAGACAGTTTTGAAAGAACTTATAAGTAAATAATAGAATCGTGTATAAAGAATGTAGAATGAAGAGGAAGAGTAGAAATTGAATAAAATTCATTATTTATTGTAATTTAATGCTGTAATTAATAATGTAAATTATTATTTTTGTAGCTAACAAGGAAAAAGAGGCAAAGGCATCCAAGGGAAAAGAAAAGATCACTGAGGAGTAAACGTGTATTTCGGGTTTGTATTACTATAATTCAAATTCTTTATTATTCATTAAATGTTAAATTAATTTATGTATATGGTAAGTAAATCATAAGGTAAGTGTTTTTATTGAATTGAATGGAAATTGAGTTGAATGATGGATATGTATTGAAATTGAATTGTATGTGGATTGAAATGGAAAAGTGTATTTGATATTGAAATTGAATTTGTTATGAAAATGAAAATGAAATTGAGAACTAAAATACCCTATTAACTAGTCGGGCTGAGTCGGATATAATTGGCATGCCATAGGATTTGGAAGTGTACGGATTTATCGGCTTTGCCGATCGTGCACTTTATGTGTCGATATCGTGCACTTTATGTGTCGTATTCCGTGCACCTCGTGTGTCGTGTCGAGCACCTCGTGTGTCGCTTTCGTGCACTTATGTGTCGATATCGATCGGTACTATGTACCGTTTTAGGCACAATGTGCCGTCTTGGTGTGTTTGGGTTGGAATCTGTATCCGTTAAAGTCCAAGTCTCATTAATAGGGGTAAATAAGGAAAAGGTTAAATTGAATAAAATGAAATGGTTGAGCCATTGGAAGTAATGCGAAAATAGAACATGAACTGAAAAATGTGACTGGAATATGTGTATGAGAATGGAAAGTATGAACCATTGGTTCAAGAAATGGATAGTGGCTCAACATGATTGTGTATTATTTCAATTGTTGAATTGCTAAAATTGAATTGTATGAATATATTGAGAATGACAAACTTATGTTTGAATTGGTTTAGTAAAATTAAAGTGATATGATTTAATGATATGATTATTATGTTTATAATTTGAATTATGGTAATACCACTGAGTTTATGTATACTCAATGTCGGTTGTTTCCGTGCAGCAGTTAATAGGTGTTCAAAGTTCGATTCAAAGATCCAAGACAATCCCGACTCGAACAAAACTCGTGATGTATTCTCCTTTGATAAAAGTGGCATGTACATAGGTGTTGTTTGGTCACTTTAAATTACTATATGACTTTTGTTGTAAAGAATGATATTTGGTATTTGATGTTATAAGTATAATTTAAATATGATTAAATATGAAATTGCATTGGTTGAATTGTTGGATTTTGGAATTGGTTGATTGGTTATATTTGGAATGAATACGGTTTTTAATTGCAGGGGGTTATATGTAAAAATAAGCAGAAATGCTGTCGAAATTTAAATAAAATTTACAGATAAAATCCGGAGTATTCAAACAAGTCCCGTCCCATTTTTAATACATGGTTTAGGTTTTAAATGTCCTTCATTGGGATTTATTAAATAATTATACTATGAATGTTATTTTATTTGTGAATAATTCGTAAGTTATCTGATATGTTCGGTAATGCCTTGTAACCCTGTTCCGGCGACGGTTTAGGGTTAGAGGGTGTTACACGACTATCGGTTCCCGGTCAGGTATATAGTCATATCGGATCTCCCACGTCTCGATATGTTCTGACCAAAATCTTGGCCAATTCGTGTGTGGCTGCCGTAAGTCCACTTTGTGCTCATCATCGAGAACCTCCGATGGCACGGGAATCGGTTGCCGAAATCCAAATTGCCGCAGAGCCCGATCTGCCTGGTGCATCTCCACAATCGCGTAGGTGATCAATGGGACCTTTACGGCCAACCGCTCGGATTTTGGAGGAACTTCTCTAATTATCGCCTCAATTTCCGGATCATCGTCACGGTGTCCATTGAAACTATATTAACATTACGAAAATATTAGTTATATACCTAATATTAGACACCACATACTGAAATACTAAATTATAATAACAAAATTGAAACTTACTTGTGATTCCGACCTTTGGTCCAATAGGAGTCATATATCCTCAAGCGAGTTAGGTATTTCAACATGACTCGTCGGATGGTTCCACCTAATTAAATAAACTTTTAGCATGCAATTATACTATAAATCTACGAAATCATTGTAAAATATAATATTAAATTTACCTCGTTATCGGGGGAATGAATATGGGTGGTCGAAGTCGAGGCGTAAAATGGAAATCGAAACCATGCCCATGATCGCAGAGTGATAGGCAACCTCCGATTTTTGCTTTACTCGGCGCGTCGCCCTCAAGACATCTCCGGTACAACCTCGATGTAACGGCGGACCCCAACTCAATTCATCTACCGCTCTGAAATCAACAAGTTTGAGAGCCATCTCGTGGACGAGGTTTCTAGAGAGGTCCGCATCGATAGCCTCTAATTGTTTGAAGAATGTATGCCCGAGCATACCGTATTCTTTCTACTTGATCGAACCTCGTTCGGCTCCGGAATGTGTCTCATAACCATGCCATATCGATCCGAGCTCCTTGAATTCTATCCAAATGGCACCCGAAGCTCGTAGCATACGGCCATCCAATCGGTAGATGTTACGGACTGGTGACTACCGGGCGCCCACCCAGTAATCCCAACTGCAATTGCACATCTTCTAGAGTGATGATACACTCTCGCATGGCGGATGGAAAGTGTGGGTCTCGGTCTCCACCTCTCAATCAACGCTACCGATCAAAGGCAACTCCAACTTGAACCCCTACCTATCGTGGCCACGTGCCAAAAACCCGCTTCCGCAGTAATTTCTCGATCAAGGGCGATGGGGACCATGCATGTTGCGAATATAACATTCCAACACCGATCTACGACTATTTAAAAATTATAAAATTAACCATTAATTAAAATTACATAATTGAAAAAAATTAAATAATATTGAAAAATTAAAATTAAAACTTACCATTTGCATTTGCTCGATAGAGATGTGCTTGTTGTCTAGGCGAAGTAATTCCCCGGCCATTGTAATCCGATAAAAAATTTTAAAATTTTTCGAAAAAAATATATTAAAAAAATTATAAAGGGCTTTTTCGTAAATAGTAAAGGACTATTTTTGAAATTTGAGCGTAAATTTCAAGGACCTTGAGAGAAAATTGAGAGAAAATTGAGAGAAAATTGAGAGAATATTGAGAAAGGATTGAAATGTGAAAAAAATAAAGGGTGGGGGGTTTTATACTTTTTTTTTCCTGACCGTTGGGGAGCCAACGGTCAAAAAAATATGATCATTGGGGCTAAAGCGCACCTGTGGGGCGCTTTTGCCACCTTAGCAAAAGCGCCCACGTGGACGCGTTTTGCCGAGGTGGCAAAAGCGCCCTACAGGCACGCTTTAGCCTTTATCCCCAAAAACGCTACCGACGGGACGCTTTTTGGGGAAATGGCCCTTTCCGTAAATTTTCTACAAACTGGCCCATTTTCGTAATTTTTAAATTTTGGGCTTTTTGGTAAATTACCCTGTTACATAACACTTATGCCACCTCTTAAAACACCAATTTTAGTACATCAAAGACTATAGCATTTTAGGTAGACCATGCACTAATACTTAATCTAACTAAACTCTTTTAATTAGATGAACAAAAAATATTATTTAGTCGAACTAAATAATGTACACCCCAAATTAGTCTTAACTAATTTGTACACACAAAATGACATTCACGTCGCATTAGATGTGACCTAATAGGATTAATCAATATTAAGCTTGGACAGTTATCAAATAACGTTTCAGTGACATTTAGAGGTTTCTAGTAAAACATAAACATTACCCAAATCGATTAACTTAACGTCTCATAGTACACCTACAAGTAACATATTATGACTTAGGAAAATATCCACTTGATTATTGAACATTTTTAACAATGAGCATAGTAGTTTTACTCATAATAATGGAATCATAGCTCGATAAAAAGTAAAGGGTATCCTTTCACTAGTACTGTATGGATTATGAAAAAGGAACATAGACAAATGATTTAATCATTACTGGTATAGGTAACGATCATTTTCATCATTAAAGATAAAATAACGACTATGAGATAGAAATGGATTGAATTAGGTGAACGAATTTAACCTAAAAAAGATAACGAACATCTTATAAGGGTAACACACATATGACAAGGTCATTGGATAAAAGCTCATAACTATCTTTCGTAATGGTACATAATGGGAAGTTCAATCATGATACTTTTAGTAGATTGACTCTATGATTAAATAACTTTGTAATTGTTGGGAAGCTGTTGTTGTTGGTTCCATGTTATGTTATAACGAAATTGTTTCTCTACTTGGGCCATCGAATTGGGCCTTGAATAGGTTTTGTTTGTGTTGAGTTCGGTCCACTTGAATGTGGCATATTTGACAAAACAAAAACATGGGTCGACTTGGATACTAAGTCTCCCAATCAACTTCCTTGAGATGGTTTGATTAGCATGGAAATCTTATTATATCTTGATGATTAAAGAGATACCTTTTAGAAATAAATATCATATTTATTGAATGGAGTCTTTCAAGGATTTATCTGTTGATTTAAAGTAGTTTATCTTGCTGCTATAATAGACTAAATAGGCTTCATTCTTCTTTGGTAAATCACGAGAGAGAGAGAGAGAGAGTTGGAAGATATTCACTTTCTTGAGTTTTTCTCATTACCAACCTTTGTTTCTTTCTTGTGTTGAGACCAGTTTTTGGAGTGTCTTTGTCGATAGCTTTGTTGTGTTTTTATGGTTATTTTGTGACACTCTTTTAGGTATTCTTCGGAGAGTTTATTAGTTATTTTATGAGGTATTTGAGTGAGTGATTTGTAATAATTGGTGTTGGTTTGAGGTTACAATTACTTTTTTTTGTGTAAGGGTAGCTTGGGCTTAAACCAATATGTGATTCAAACGATTGATGAATAAAGGCATTCACTGGGCGAGGCTCCGCAGACATAGGATTGTTGTATTTGAACTGCGCTAACAAAGATTGGTTGTGTAGAATCCTTTCTGCTCTTTTTTTTTTGCCGTTTGTTTTCATTCTAACTACTGTTACAATGGATGTTAAACAAAATTGATTTATATATACATGCTAATTATTTTTCAGTAATTACTAGATGAAGAGTCAAATTAATTATAAATTATTTTAGCTCTAAATATATATATATATTCAATCGATTTTCTAATTCACCATAACTATGAACATATTGCATAATAAAAACTTTAAATGAGTAGACAAAAACCCGCATAAATTACTATTTATAGTAAATATTATTATATAATCATAATAATTATTATGCTTTTGAATTATAAATCCAATTTTTCAAATTTTGGATTAAATCTATCATTACAGGTGCAAGTTTTATAATGCTCAAATTATGAAATTGCTTATTTAGTTACTTCTCAATACTCAAATTTCAATAGTATATCACTGATTGTAGGTCATCTTAGTAACAAAATTATCACAAATTATTTTACTCGTAGAGATATTGAAAAAAAAGAATAAATATTTTTAATATAATAAAATAGTAAACTCACACATTCACACACGCATTCATTTAAACTATCATATAGATACGACTTGTAAATTAATTTTACAATCTTAAAAATAGAGTGAACACCTTCAATCAATAGACCAAATACTGAAAATTAAAAATGAAGAAAGTTAAATATATTTGCAAAACCTCATATTCATGAGATTATTTTTAACATATAATAAGTTGGTATCAATATGGCACGAAATGCTTAGGAAATTAAGTTAAAAGGTAGCAAGCATTAAGTGATAGCATTTAGTAAAGAGGATATTAAGGGTGGAACTCAATTAATCACCACAGTTGACGAATTCATAGTTGACGGTGAGGTAACCATTAGCAATGCCAACCCCATTAGAATCAAGTTGTCTAAACACATTAACATCCAAATCTAGCCCATTGTTTTGGCATTGATCCACGATTCTCACCGTTGCTTGATTTCCGGTGCCGGTGTTGGTCACCTACAAAAATTGATTAAATAGATTACGAATATCAGAAATTAAAAATATTTTCTTAAACCAAATGGAGTCTTCTAACTTTGATTTTATTGTTTTACCATATTTTTATTAAACTGTTGGATAGTGGCATAGCTAGAGGGGGCAAGTAGATGTTTTAGCCCTCCTTGATTAAATAGAATAATAACAATTTTGGTTCCTTTCAATTAAAAATTATTTAATTTAAACCCTTTTAAAATGAAATTGGGTTCATTGCATCAATCATCTTCAAACCATGTCCTTCATTTTAAATTAGTCTTCAAACTTCAAAATGTTTTAATTACATCTCTAAACTATCAATGTTATATTAATTAAGCCCTTCCATTATTGAAACTCTTAATTTAACCATTAAACGACATATAAAATCTTATGTGACATAATTTAAATTTTAAACTTTAAAACTAAAACTAAAAATAAAGTAAAATCGAAAAAGAGTATAAGATAGTTTCTGTAAAAATTTCTTAAAATCAAAATTTTTACAACAGTTGTTTTTACAATGTTCATTTTTTAAAAATTTTCATTTAAAATTATATCATATAAGATTTAACGTCCCATTTAATGGTTAAATTAATGATTTTAGTAATGAAAGAACCTTATTGATATCACACTTGTAGTTTAAGGGTGTAATTAGAATATTTTAAGTTTTGAGGACCAATTTAAAATAAGTATCATAGTTTAAAGATATTTGATCCTCCAAATTTTTATAATTTTATTTCGATCCCAATAGCAAATTCTCGATCCTATCCAAGCTTTTTTTTTGAAAGATGAGATGGAGTAATATAGGTGTCTGGGAATAAGGTAAAGCAAGACTTACTCTTAAGCATCGGCCACAAGCAGCTTGACCTTGAGGACCACCTGGTGCACAAAAGGCAGTCCAACCATATCTGCGACGCCATTCCAAAGGCCTATTGGCATCCCATGTGGCGCAGTAAACACTTGCAGCATTCAAGTCCCAGTTTATATTCTGTGGATTATACTCATGATAACTAGCTCTCACGTTCGTACCACTTTGGGCTGCCGCCGATACCACCAAGCATGCTAACACCACTATGCATACCCTCGTTTTCTCCATAATTTTTTTTTTCTTTCATCTGCAGTTTTCGTTGCCTCTCAAGAGTTCCTCAATTTAGAGGAAATTTATTCCCTCTATTGTATCACCGAAAGCTTTGAAAATTCCAAGTCCGTATTGATTTAATCTTCTTTAGTTTGGATGATACAGATTCTACATGATGACGATGTGATTGAAAGTTTGTTTGCTTCTTTCTTTGATTTAATTCTTCATATTGTTCCGCTTTTACTAGATGTCTTCTTGAAATTTCAAAGGTCGCAGACACTGTATTTGTATTGGATTCCCCCCCGGTTCCTATACTCATTGGACTTTTCTTTAATTATTAAATTTGTGAATTTAATCCAACCACTTGTCTAATTTAAAAATTAATATCTAATTATTTTTATACAATATTAGAGATAAAGAATAAGTGTAACATGGTTTAAACTCGTGCTAAAAGATATTTAACAAGAAATTTAACGAAAATCCATTACTAGAGTTATCAATTAGACTTTAATATTCAAATTAGATAAATACATATACTAAATTCCTTTAAATAACTTTTAAAGGGTAAAATTTAAGCTTAGATTTGTTGCATCCCTTTTATTCTCGATTTTTAAAGTAAAAATTAAGTAGAAATGAGACATAAAATGAAAAATCAAATGAATGAAATCAACTATAAAATTTAGTGGTATATAGTCCATCGATTCGATTAATAAAATAGTAATTATAAAGTGATATATATTGTTTATATCCCTTTTAATAAAAATTCGATTAATTATATATTTTATTTATTTATACTAAGTAGGTTAATTAATTGTCAACTAAATTAACATATGAAGAGGGATCCACTTACATTGATATAAAACTTAGGTTATTTTACATTTTCATAACTTTTTATACCATTAATATTTTGATAATCCAACCATTTAATTTATTAATGTATTAGTATTTGTTATGCATGTAAGTTTTGAATGAATCGATATCTCTATCATATCGATCTAAAATATTGTCCACAAATATATATTTAACTATTGAATTTTTTTACATAAAATGAGTAGTTAGAAATTTTAATTTATGCCAAAATGACATGCATAATCTACATTAATAGAACATTAAATATTACTGTTGGATTGTTGAAATATTAATTGTATAAAAAAGTTACGACAGTGTGTAAAATCACTTATGTTTTACATTGGTGTAAGTGGATCCCACCTCATAACATATTACCAACAAATGTTAGGCATAGTGATAAGAAAAATTGCATTCCCAAGAAAAAAAACACAATGTCAAACTTTGGAAACAAAATTGCTGGGAAGGGTTGAAGTCAAATTTTCTTTTTGAAGGGGTCGAAATTAAGTTGTATATCTTTACAATAATAAAAATACAATTTTATCATTTTAATAGCCTATATTTTTATAATTTTATTGTTTGTTGTGAGGAGAAGAATCGCTGTCTTCCACACAAAGTTGAACTTTCAAATCTACTTTTAAGATTTGTCTTCGAATGATTTTTTTATCAACTTCACCTTCCAAATTAATTTTGTAACACCCCAACCTGTATCTGTGGCCGGAATAGGATTACGGAGTATTATCGGTAATTATAGAACATTTTCAGATAATTCGAGTAAATTATTGTTCATAGCAAAACTGTCCACTTGAGTCATAGTCACTAAATTATCTATATCATGAGCTACGAAATTCTAAATTAAGATCCACTTGATTTTTCCGAAGCTAGACTCAAATATATTTCTACCATAAAATTATCAGAATTTATGGTTTAGCCAATAAGTACAGTAAAATCTTCAAATTTACCCCTATTATGCTGTTTGACAACTTCGACATTTCTTTACTAAAAATTAATTATCTCTTAGTACGGGGTTTGGGAGATGCTTCTGTTTGCTTCTATTGAAAATAGACTCATTAATAATTTAAGCATATAAATTTGAACCCCTAATTATTTTTTTTACAATTTTCGATGATTTTCCAAAGTCAGAACAGTGGAACCCGAAATCATTCTGACATTGTCTCACAAAATTTATTATATCTCATAATTTATAACTCCATTGCTTACAACATTTCTTCTATGAAAAACTAGACTCAAAAAATTTAATTTTATATTTTATTCAACCTCTAATTCGATTTCCACAATTTTTGGTAAATTTTCAGAGTTAGACTATGCTAACACATACATAATCACCATATCATAATTTCATAAATATATCAAACCAATCATCACTAGCCATTCCAATGGCTAGGTTTAAAACCACAATTTATAAGACAAGATTTAGTCGAATTAGCCTATACATGCCATTATAACTATAATTGTTTTACCTTATACACTGAATGAACTGTTGATAGTGTGAATGATCTCCACCAAGCTTCCAATCCAGCGAGCATTCCAATTTACTATAAGACAGGGAAAAATAAAATGGAGTAGGCATATAATGCTTAGTAAGTCCGTATAACTTAGTAATAAACTTACCATCCATTCATCATCAAAATAAATATAAAGGGGCATAATCAAACCATTTAATCTCACAAGCCCTATCACACATTCTCATCACCCTTGTTAGTCACATATTTCATATAAACTTCAAGAAACATATATATGAATTCATCAATATTTGGATTCTCATACACACATGTTTTTCCACAACATGTATTCACATAACATACATACAAATTATTTCCATGTATTTCAGATAAATTTTATATTAATTTATCTCGAGTTCCGATATATTTCATGTCAGGACTTTACTCAATAATCAATTGCTCTATTGATAATCACTCGGGTAGTACACTCAAGGTGTACTAATCTATTCTCATAGATGAATGTATTCATCAAACCATTCCATGTTCATAGATAAACATCTCACACTTCCATATTTCATTTCATGTAACATATTTTCATATTTCCACATATCATGTCTCAATTTATAGCCATTTATCTCAATTTCATATTTGCTCATATTAGAACTTTGGCCGTTGAATTTATTTAAATTATCGATGGATTCTCATGTAGTACACTCATAGTGTACAAATCATAATCCGTCAATTCATATCTAGTAGTACCTTTTAGGTACACTCTCGAGCCACATATTATACAGTGGAATTACCAGTCCAGGCTAAATTTTGTCTGTAACGCATATACTCTAAGGGCTTTTTCGGATTACCAGTCGAGGCTAAATCCATTATATGACAAAGAATTCCTTATAGAGTTCAATCTGGATTACCAGTCCAGGCTAAATCCTAATTGAAACATATGCTCGAGAGACCCATTTCAGATTACCCGTCCGGGCTAAATCCTTTCCATAATGAGATCAATGGATTACTCGTCCGAGCTAAATCCTTTCTGCAACACATGCAGGGCCTCATTTCATATAGGGAAATCACCACTATCCATCGATAATCATTATTCAACCGAGACATACCATTTATGGGATATTATCATTTATTGGGCTTTATTGAACATCCTTAATTTCATAATATATATATATATATATATATATGATTTATATATCATCACACGTATATATATATACCATCACATTCATATTGTCGAAACTATTTTTAGGTTTTAGAAAAAATGAGGATCGACTTAAAAAACGAAAATGAGAGTCGCCACCAATCCCTTTTTACTTTAAGTGTGATTGGATCACCTTATAAAATGTTTTACTTCAAAATGTTGATTTTGGTCCATGAAATATAAGAAAATGGGTTCGGGAGTCGGTTACGTACGAGGAAGGATTAGAACCCTCGTAACACCCAAAAATTGGTACCTAATTGATTAATTAATGTCCTTATGTCGAGAATTTGAAAAGATTTTAAAATATAATTTTTTTAAAAAATGTTTTTATAACCCGTTTTGGGATATTAAGACTCTTTTGTTCCAAAAGAATAAAATATCACATACAGTACGTTAGGGTGTGACATTTTAACCCCAAAACTAAGACCGTCCCTTAATTTCCCAAAACACGAAATTAAAAAGGATATTTAGTTATTTGGGTGTACGAAAAACCGAAACCCAGCACGTTAGGACACAATTTCTAGAACTTCCCAAACACAAAAATTGCCTTGTTTTCTGAAATCCTTATCCCGAGATAACAAAACGTCATATCCAGTGAGTTAGGACACGACAATTTTGAATTCTCGAGAATAAGTTTTTATTTATCTTTTAAAGGAAAATGATTAATTCTTTAGATTCGATGAGATAAATTGAAACCTAGTAAGTTAGGGTACGATTTCTTTCGAACCTTAGAATATGGAATATTTTCTTATTTCAAAATGAAAATTTTAATGTAAAAACATAATGTGACCGTAAAAATAAGGAGTGAATTACAATACCAACAAGTGCATGACAACAATATACATCAAAGCTCAAATAAAGCGAACCGAAAAAAAAGGAATAATAAAAATAAAATAAAGATAAGATAAATAACAATAAAAGAATAAAAGAAAAATAAAAATGAATAAAAACTAATTATAAGAAAAATAAGTAAATAAATAAATGATTAAAAATAGTGAATCAAATAAGTAAATAAAAGGATATTAGGTAAATAATTTAAAATAATTAATAATAACAAAATAATAATAATAGTAAAGATAAAAATAATAATCATTAATAATAAAATAATAATCATAATAGGAAAATAATGATAATAGGGCATAATAATAGTAATGGTAATATATACAAATAATAATAATAAAAATATAATAATGCTGATAATAATAAAGGCAATAGTAATAATAATAATAATAAGCATAATTAATTACAAATAATAATAATAATAATAATAATAATAATAATAATAATAATAATAATAATAATAATAATAATAATAGTAGTAGTAGTAGTAGTAGTAGTAGTAGTAGTAATATTAAAATAACAATTATAATAATAAAATACTAGTAACACTAAATAATAATAATAACCAAAGAATGATAATAAAAGTATTGGCAAAAAAATGGTATTAATAATAAAATAATAGTAATAATATTAAAATTAATAGTGATAAATAAATAATAATGAGAATAGAATATAAAATAGTAATATTGAAAATAATAATAATAATAATAATAATAATAATAATAAACGATAATAATAAATATAATAATAAACATAGTTATAATAATAATGTATATAAAAGATAGTTGTAAAGTTAATTAAAAAATAAAATGATGGTAATAATAATATCAATAAAAATATAAGCATTAATAAAATAAAATAAAATAAAATAAATAACGAAATAACAAAAATTTCAAAAGAAATAAAAAGGATGGGATTGAATTTAAAATAAAAGTTTGGGGCAAATTTTGAAGAAAATAAAAAATGAGGGACCTATTAGAACTCGAGGATAACTTGGAGGGACTAAAGGGAAATATTCCCTCCCTCCAAAATGCACAAGCAGGGGGAATCCAATTAAAAAATCGTTGTAAATTATCGGGTAAATTTAAAATAAAATAAACTTAATTTAAAAAACAAGAAAATGCGGAAGGGTTAAAGCAACAAATAACCCATTTTATAAAAACACGCGAATCTTCCTTGCATGTAACATCCTGGAACTGGGCCTAGTAGGATTGGGCCCAATGGGCCTTGGGGGTAGTAGCGCTTAAAATTTTTGGGAACAAGAGAATGGTACTAAGGCAAGTTGGACCTATTAGGTGAGTGATTTTGGAAGGTTAGGGGGCTTTTATGAAGTCCCGGGTTAAAGTTAGGCCATAGGAAAAATTTTGGTTTTAGGTGAAAAAAACCCTGGGAGTTGGTAGGTAGGCTTTAAGAATAAAATGTGGCGAAAAATGACATGTGGAGTGTGTGGTGTAGTGGAAAAGTGACGCCACATAAGAGGCAAGGGGGTGACGCCACAAGGAAGGAAGGAGGTCCAAGGTTCAAGTCTTGGTGCTTGTATTTTGATTTTCTTTAAATGGATTTTTGAATTTGGCCATAGGACTTATATTTAGTTGTGCATGATATTAGAAACAAGGAGCTAGTTGGTAAGTGGCTAGCAGCGTGGATTATGTTACAAGGGAGCTTGAGTTCGAATCTCATGAGAAGTAAGGGAGTATTTATTTTGCTAAGATGGGGTGGCAAGAGTTTGAGTTGGATTTAAACTCTGCTGGCGGAAGGATCCCACATCGAAAAGATATAAAGAAGGAAGGTGAGAAGCTAGCTATATAAAGAGCATTCTAGGAGGAGAGAAAAGATACCTTGGTAGGCGTTGGGCATAGGAGCTTTGGGAGTGCAGTTTAGCAACACTTCAGAATTCCTATCAGGTGTGCAACTCTCTCTCTACTCTAGTTGTAAAGCAGCAAATACCGAAGTGCCGGTCACGGCAATAGTAGCCACATGGGCGTGCGAGCGCACGTGTGGGGGCTTCGACGCGATAGTTGAGGCCATCAGTAGTGTTCTTATGGGTTGAGGCTATTGGGCCACGATGGGCCTGTAGGCCCAATTGAATAAAATGTATGATGGTGTAGTATATAGTGAACTAGATTAGGTGAATTTTATATACGTGGCTAGATTTGTGCTAGGTGGGCCACACAAGGGCGTGGGCCCGAATAGGCCGAAATCGAGTTTAGGCCCAATAGTCCGGTAAAGACCAAAAATGGTAGCCGAGTCGCTCGGGGCAACTTTGGGCCATCAAAAAGGCCATTGCAGGTGTAAAATTATGAAAATACCCTTGGTGGGTAAATTACGAAAATACCCTTAGTAGGTAAATTACGAAAATACCATTGGTGTGTAAATTACGAAAATACCCTTAGTAGGTAAATTACGAAAATACCCTTGGTAGGTAAATTATGAAAATACCCTTGGTAGGTAAATTATAGAAATACCCTCGATGGGTAAAATGATCGATATGCCCCTAGAGGGCAAAAATGACGAAAATGCCCCTATATGTTATATGATTATTCTTGTATGTGATTTATGATTGTTATCGTATGATTATTATTGTATGTTGCATTCATGTGTTATTATGTTGCATGGGGATGGGATTATTCGAAAGGGGAAGTGCAGATAGGATCGCATGGTCGCTTGACGACTGTGGATCCACCAAAGGCTTTTAGCCACGAGCGATTATGTCTTTGCCGATAAGTTAGTGCCGCAATCGGTGCTATATAAGGAGTGTAGGGATGGGTGGGTCGATTAAATCCCAGGAGTGCATGGTTGGACGAGAGACGAGTGCGGTGTTGGTATGGGCATTAATGCATTGCATATGTGGTTTTATTTGAGATGGGCTCGGGCCGGATAAATATGATTTGTGACATTTATGGGTTAAGGCCCAATCATGGCTTTTATGGGCTAAGGCCCAATTGCTATCATTCTTGAAATGGGCTTTGGCCCAAACTGTTGTGATTCATGTTCTTATTGATGAGGTTATGCACATTGAGTTTTCATAAGCTCACACCCTCTTTTTAATATTTTTCCTCGGTAATCCTCGATGGCGGTTCGACGTCTTTGGAGGACTCGGAGGTGGCCACACTACTGAGCGCTTTTGGACTCTAGTATTTTAACTTGGGTTAATATTTTGTAATAAGGCCTCTCTTAAATTCGGTTTTAGTTTTGGATTTTAGTTTATTATGTTTTAAATCGCTAAACTTTGTATCACGGTTTTCCAAAACAATATCTGCTTTCAAAATACTACGCTTTCGTGAATAGGTCGTAAACATCACGTTTTCATAAGTCAGTCATTTTAATTAAGTTTCCGCAACAAACAAAGTTTTTTTTAGGTAATAACTTTTTAATAAATGTCGATTAATAATAAACAAACGCAAACTGAGACTTTAGTTTTTAATACCAAGAAATGTTTTCAAATGGAACCAGGGTTTCTCAAAAAGCACCCCAATGTGACACGCCAAATTCGGGCCTAACTTTTAGGCCGGGTTTGGGGTGTTACATTGCAGGTCGGGTCACACGCGCAGGCCATAAGTGAAACGGCATCTATATAAACAAAATTTTTTAAAAAAAATTCATTATTCTCTTCTGCAGAAAAAAACAGAGAGATGCTCTCCCCTGGGCGATTTTCGGCTGAACGCAGGTGAAGCTCCGGCGCGACCCGTCACCGTGCAAGGCGGCCAAAATTTCAAAAGATGAGTTTTTTTTCCTTTTTTAGTTTATTTAAATATATATATGTATAATACAAAAAAAAATAAAAATGAAAACTTTAACCGATTTGAAAAAAGAAAAAAAAGAAAGATGAACCTTTGTTTATTTTTTTGATTGTGTATATCTGAAAAAATTGTATTCTCTTCTGTATTGTCCCCCTATTACAAATTTTATGGGGTTTTTATAACCCAAACAAATCAGAAATTAAATGTAAGATTTCCTATTTTTGCTTCTTGCTGTCGATGTTCTTTCCATGTTTGCAGGTTAATAGCGAGGATTTTGGCAACGAAGCGCTGTCTGCGCGTTGATGGCGGTGTGACATCCGGCGGTGAAGGGCTGGTATGGAGGCGGCGGTGCAAAGTAGAAACCATAGGTTTTGGGGTTTTCAATTCTGAAACAACATTTGGGCCATTGGGCCATGTAATTTGGGTTTTGTCTTTAGGTTTTGGGTTAGTGGGTCTGTTTTAATTTAGGCCATTTGTACATTGGACTGTAGGGATATTTTATTTCTGTTTTTGGACTTTGTATGGACCTGGACAAAATAGGTTATTATAGCTACCCCTCTTTGCTCATTATCGTGTAACGAGAATAGAGCAAAGACTATAAAGGACCAATCTTGGCCGGTCTTGTCGAGTCTTGACTTCTTGGTCCTCATCTTCTCCAAATAGCTTCCAACCCAACTGCAACTTCAGGGGTATTGGAATTGTAACTTTAAAAGTATTAAACTATAAGTCTGATGGCTTCAATCTGCTTTACCGCAACTTTAGGAAGGCATTATCTGCTATCTTTAATCTACTCCGCTGCAACTTTAGGGAGGTCAGACTAGTATCTTTGATCCGCTTTCGTAAACTCAGGAATACAAGATTTGTTGTCTTTTAGTTTGCTCTACTGTAAACTCAGAGAGCCAAAGCTAACATCTTCGATCTCCTTCCTGCAACTTCAGGAAGGTAAGATCTATTGTCTTCGATCTGCTTCACTACAATTTCATGAACGCCAGATCTGCTATTTTAATCTGCTCCCTACAAACTCAGGGATGCTAGATTGGTATCTTCGATTTGCTTCACTGTAACTTCAGGAATGCCAGATCTAATATTTTCAATCTGCTCCACTGCAAACTCAAGGATGCCAGACTGATGTCTTCGATCTGCTTCCTGCAACTTCAGAAATGCCAGATCTGCTATTTTCAATATGCTCCACTGCAAACTCAGTGAGACCAGATTTAATGTCTTTGATCTGCTTCCTGCAACTTCAAGAATGCTAGATCTGCTATTTTAATCTGCTCCCTGCAAACTTAGGGATGCTAGATTGGTATCTTCGATCTGCTTCATCGCAACTTCAGGAATGCCAGATCTACTATTTTAATCTGCTCCCTGCAAACTCAGGGATGCCAGATTGGTATCTTCGATCTGCTTCACCGCAACTTCAGGAATGCTAGATCTGCTATTTTCAATTTGCTCCACTGCAAACTCAGGGATGCCAGACTGATGTCTTCGATCTGCTTCCTACAACTTTAGGAATGCCAGATCTGTTATTTTTAATCTGCTCTATTGCAAACTCAGGGATGCTAGATTAGTATCTTCGATTTGTTTCACTACAATCTCAGGAATGCCAGATCTACAATCTTCAGTCTGCCCCACTACTATCTCGAGAGGACAAAATCTGAACTTTTCAGTCTACTTCCTTACTATCTCAAGAAGACTTCAATCTTCAGTTTGCTCTACTACCATCTCGAGGGAACAAAATTTGAACTTTCCAATTTGCTTCCTTACTATCTCAAGAAGACTTCAATCTTCGGTTTGCTCCACTACCATCTCGAGGGAACAAAATCTGAACTTTCTAATTTGCTTCTTTACTATCTCAGGAAGACTTCAATCTTTAGTTTGCCCACTACCATCTCGAGGGAACAAAATCTAAACTTTCAATTTGCTTCCTTACTATCTTAGGAAGACTTCAATCTTCACTTTGCTCCATTACCATCTCGAGGGAACAAAATCTGAACTTTCCAATTTGCTTCCTTATTATCTCAAAAGACTTCAATCTTTAGTCTGCTCCATTACCATCTCGAAGGAGATAAGACTGATGGCTTAAATCTACTCCGCTGCTTCATGGAGATAAAATTTGTCATTCGATCTTGTTCCACTACTGCTTAGGGTGACAAGATCTACAATCTTCGACCTATCCCACTGCTAGTCAGGGAGATAGGACTGGTGAATTCACCGATGTTGCTACACCGTCCTCTAGGGGACATGTCCTGTAAACTCGAATGTATTATGGATGACATTTGCATGAATGCAGAATGTCATAAGAATGATCCCATTGTTTAATGTATATGCAATGATCGGAATGAATCTAATGCTCCTAACTAAATGATATTAGGGATGACATTGGCATGAATGCAGAATGTCATGAGAATGATCTCTTTTTTTTTTATGTAAAACTATTAGGACACAATGATCAGAATGAATCAAATGCTCCTAATTGGAAGTGTATGAATGATATTTACATAAATGCATGAGAATGATCCCTTTTTCTAATGTTTGGGTTGTCACTGCTCATAGTTCATCAAGGTTCTATCATTGATGCTATACCATGCTTTCTCGTTCAGCTAGTATCTTTGACAGAAAACCCAAAGAAACGATCATATTTTGCTTAGCAAGCTTGCCCCACTGTAATTTCAAAGCCCCTTCCACTGTACCTTCTGGGACATAAAGTTTGTACCTCCCACTGCAACTTCAAGGGAATAACATTTGGTTTCTTTCATCCATCTTGTTACCACTTAGAGGTATGGAATAAGCATCATCTTCAATCAAGTTGATCTGTTACACCACTCCCTGGGTGTAATGACCCAATGTATGTGCCTGAAATTTGTATGAATGCAAAGCATCATTTTCCTTTTCCAAAGAATGAGCCCTTTTACACTTGGGTTAACACTGCTCGTCATTTATCGAGATGGTATCACCGACAAAATGTCTTGTCCAATAAGAATCTGAAGAGATAATCATCTTTCAATATTTCCAACCCTTAGGCTTGGTGAGTTTTAAACAATAATCCTGTTTCAGGTTCCTATACTATTTAAAAGCTTCTAAAGTAATATGCGAAACTCCTTTTATGAAAGTATTATTAGTCCAATAATCATTATTTCAATATAAAATACTTGAAAAAGATCACAACAATAGACGTAAAAGGAATTAATCAAGATCATAGCTCGAATCAAATAAGCTAATCAAAGATAACCAAAGCAATAAAATAAAATTGATTGGTGTATCTTAAAAAGAATAAAGTAAGCAAAGATAGTAAATTAAAAATGGGTAAGATAGAAGCTAGGTGCCCCAGATATTTCAGCCTGAACATCTCTATACAAACTTCTTGAGGACCATTTTAAGCTTAATATGTGTTTAGAGGATCCGAGTACTTTGTCAATGCCCCAAGACGTAGCATACTTCCTCACTATTATTTCAGGCATAACAAGACTACCACATGCCCTATCTTTGATCAAAATTTGAGCCACCCTTTTTGGGTTTTCAGCTCAAAACTCTTTTGGTCTCAAAGCACCCTTTACAGGTTTTGTAACACCCCTAACCCGAGTCCATTGCTGAATTAGGGTTACGGGTATTACCATGTAAGTTAAAACTTCAGTTCAATCGATTGAATCTTAGTTAATCATCTTTATCAAATAATTTAATCATAAACAGACAATTCACACATGTGTAACACATACTTGATACATTAATCCAAGTCATATACGATATAATCATCGATGAACATAAAATGACCATACAATGTATATTACGACAATATCACATAACAATACAGTTTTTATGCACCACATTTATAAAAACGATCTTGATCTATGAAATTTATAAACAAGTAAACTATTTGTAACTAATTAATTTAATAAGTATACTTCGAATGTCAATGCATAATACTTCCTATTAAGACCAATTTCATACAGCATAAAACCTATTCCACATTAGCGAATACATGCAACTTATTACATATCACATACATACTTATGTATTTGGCCGAATATACAAGGTTTCATTTATAACATTTCATGTTCGTTACCTAGCACAAACCGAGTTTGGTAGTTTCATGCACTCAATTAAATTAAGCAATCTCACAAGCCAAATATATATATATATATATATATAAATGTATACATCATAGTTATGCACATTTTCCATATTCGACTATGAACCTAAACTTCTTTAAACATGTTAACTACATTTGCAAATATCACCCGTGTTTGGTAAATATGTAATGACCCAATTTTAATAGTGTTGGAACAAGTGATTTGAGATCACTAAATCTGACGAAAAAGTTAGGAAACTTTGTTAATCGATAATTATAAGTTAAGTGTGATTTTAGAAATATTTTAAAATTAGTAAATTTTGTGAACTAAAAGAATTAATTAGAAAAATTGGGCCAAAAACGAGGTATTGAGATCTCGAATTCATAAAATGAGCCATAAATATTTTTAGAAATATTTATGGAGTGTCATTAAGTTATTATTAAAGTTTAGTTGAGAAATTTTAACGTTTGGATATGTAATTAAATGAAAAAGACTAAATTGAAAAAGGTGTAAAAGTTTCATTATAGATTAAAGAAAGTATAAAGGACCAAAATGGCAATTAAGCCATTTTGTTTAATTGAGGCGGTTATTGTGAAAAAAATCTGAGATTTTTTTTTATGTTTAATATTATATTATTTTATATTATTATATTATTATATTATTATATATATAAAAACAAACAAAAAGAGAATAGAGAACAGAAACCCAAACGAAGAAGCAGAGAGCAGGAAAGAAAGAAGAAGAGAAGAGAAAGAAGAAAAAAGGGAGAAAAATTGGAAAATTTTCAAAATTAGCTAAATAAAAAGGGGATCAAATTGAAATATATGGAGAAGTCTCTTCATTTCTCTTCATTTTCTTCAGCTGAAAAATAGCCATGGGAGAGAGTTCAAGCTGGTTTTCATACTCAAGCTTCATGTAAGTTTAATTCTTGCTTTCTCCTTGAAATTTCTATGTTTTTGGACTTTTACAATTGGGTCCAATTTATTAATTCATTAGTTTTTGATTCTATGGCTAATTTTTAAAGTTTATGTGGATTAGTGCTGGAAGAATATGATGAATAAATATTGAATTGAAGCTTTAATTTTGTTATATAATGATTTAATCAAGTGAAATTGATGGAAATTGGTTTTAGAACCTAATTGTGAAATAGCTGAAATTAAGGCCTAGTGTTAAAATTCTGATTTCAAAGGTTATGAAGTAGTTTAAAATGATAGATAAAAGTATTAAATGAGAAAATTAACTCAATTGAGGGGTTAATCCAGCAAGGACTGAATTGTATGAATTGTGGAATTAGGGACAAAATAGAAATCAACATGTTACACTAAAGCAGTTTTGGACAGCAGCAGTTGTCTAACTTTGAAAAATCACAAATAATTTTATAAATCGAATTATAAGTTGAGTGAGATATAGAATTAAATCTTATTGAGTCTATTTTTATATAAAAGAAACAGAGAAAGCAAAGGAAGTCTACATTTTGAGATATTTGGATTTTTGTAAGACAGGTTCAGAATGAATTCAGGTTCCCTGTTTTGAATTTAGAAAATCATCAAAATTGAAGAAAAATAATTAGGGCTTAAATTTATATTTTAGAATCCTGAACGAGTATATTTTCTATAAAATAAACGGGAACATCATCCGAATTCTGTATAAAAAGATAATTAATTTTTAGTGAAGAAGGGTCGGAACTACCAGACAGCAGAACAGGGGTGATTTTAAAGAATAAACTGTACTAATTGGCTAAATCAAAATTCTGAAAATTTTATGGCAAGAAGATATGTGAGTCTAGTTTCAGGAAAAATTAACGGTTCTTCATTTGGAATTCTGTGGCTCTGGAAATAAATAATTTAGTGACTATAACTCAAATGGACAGTTTTGAATATACTTATGAGTAATTAATGAAATTATTGATAATGTTACTTATAGCATGTTATATACATTAAGGATGTGGAATGGAGAGGAGGAGGAGGAAAATATGTATGAATATTTAGGTAGTATAGCTAATTTGAAATGTTTTTGGCTCAGGGACTAAATTGAATAAAAGTAAAACTTTGAGATTAATTTTGTAAAAAATGTAGAAATGACTAATATGCATGAAATAGATTATTTTATTATTTAGAATTGCAAAATTGAATGAAATTATTAATTTAGATTAAGATCGATTAAAAATCGATGAAAATAGAAAATTTCTAAAATGACCACGAATCTTGATATTTCTACAAATTTAGCCAAGTAAGTTCGTGTAACTTAATTATATGATATTGAAAATATGAGTTGATGGTACGTGAAATATTGATATGATAAATTAGCTGAATTATGTTTATGAAGGAGATAATTGAATGATATTTTTTATGATATGTAAATATGTGATTATCTTTAATATGTTAATACAAGATGATTAAGTATGTTGAGATGAGTAATAAATTTATGTAAGACATGACGAGAAAAATAAATATGTTTAAGGGCAATATGTTTGATTTTGATTGGTTTCAAATATAAATGCTAAATGAAATAAAATGTCGATAAATAAATTTGTAATTCCTAGTAATACCTGTACCTATTCCAAATTTGAATACGGGTAAGGGGTGTTACAGAATACACATACATGCATTACTCAATATAATTCATACTTCGTAATTCAACTAAAGTTGAAACACATACATAAGTTTCGAATGATGCTCAACTAACACATACCTGCCTTGAATTATACATGCAAAGATTAAATTAAATGCCGAAACACCTGACTAATTTAATTCATACCTTAGCATTATAAACAAGTAATTATATAGAATACATAATACACACACTTAACTAAAAGAAACAAACCATAGTCGAATCTTGAAACCAAACACACCATTCACATAATTAAGAACAAATAAAATCGAACTTAAACAAAATGATCAAGCCATTTTCGCATGGCCATTATATATATAACAAAACATCATTCAAACATTTAGCTAGCCTATACATGCCTTTGATTCAAAAACTAGTTTGAAAGTACCAAAAAGAGATGATAGTGTGGTTGACTTCACCAATGATCCCCTAAGCCTATAGCTTTACCAAAATCTATAAAACAGAACATTGAATATGAATGGAGTAAGTTTACTAGCTTAGTAAGTCTCAAGCAAATATTAATGTAATAATCATACACTTAAACATCATAAACTTTAGGCTTATAGTATTGAACATAAATATTTCAATATGTAAAATGTACATAGCCGAATACTAGTAATACCCTTGATTTAAATATTATCACTATATCACCATGAACATGTACATTATCAAATCACATGAATATCATATTTAATCGCACATTCCGAATCATATGAACACATCTTAGGTATCGATCTCCTATATCTACTTATACAAATATGCAAACACTTTCAAACTTTTTCACCATTGATCTTTCCATTTATAATCGAGTCTTCAATGTAATATACATGTATATATCTCAATTTTTGCATATATGAAATGTTCATACACATTAATGATAAGCTCAACATTATAAAATAAAATACTTATTGAATCGACCATTTCATCACATCGTACTTAACTAAAACGATAATAAATTAGCTTACTTCATTCATTACTCATATAGTAGGCTAACTCTTACCCAAGCTTTTAACACATAGCACTATATATGTTTTACCTTATTTGATTCTCGGATTCTCCGTTTATAGCGTATCACTGGCATTAAGCCTGCTAGACCCAAGGTTTGAAGTTCGAACACCGGCATTAAGCCTGCTAGGCAATAAGCCCAAAATAATTCACCGACACAAGGCCTGCTAGGCACTAAGCCCGAAATAATTCACCGGCACAAGGCCTGCTAGGCTCAAAGCCCGAAATATCAACATTTTCAACATTTCAAGACACACTACTTAGTGCTAAAATCACAACCATCTCATACACTTCATATTACTTTCACATATTAAACCGAACGTACTTATTCACATCACATTTAACAAAATAAATTCACTATCAACTCATACTCCCATATTCGCCAACATATATTTTATGCTTTAAATTCCCAAATTTTATCATATGCTATGTTCATAAATAATTTTTGGCATACATTTGCTTAGGACTTACCTTGATTGTCGACGGACAACGATACCGACTATTCGATAACCTTCGCCTTTCCCCATCCAAATCATTTTTCTTTGTTCTTGATCCAAATTAATCTTCCAAAGACCGAACCCTAGAAAGCTTTTCTCCCATTTGTTTTCCTTTTACTTTCGGCCAAGATGAACATTTGATGGCTTGGTTTCATATTTGTTTTATTTTTGTTAACATAATTACTAAATACCATTTTTTAACCTTACTAATAAAATAAAACAAATTATAAACCCAAGGCCACTATTGTCCACTACCGTCCACTACCCTTTAAAATAGGTAATTTGCCTTTTAAAGACTCCCATTTAAAAAGACAACAACAATTCAGCCCTTGCACATTAAACTATCAAAGTTTCATTTTACGCTATTAAGCCCTTTTTACTTAATTAAACACACAAACGATTAAATTTTTTTTACCGAAACTCTCACACACATTAATTCACATATAATAAACACAAAATATAATATTTAAAAATTTTTCAAACTCAAATTCGTGGTTTCGAAACCACTATTCCGATTAGGGTCAAATTCGGTCTGTTACAACTCTCCCCTCCTTAGGGATTTTCGTCCCCAAAAATCTTACCGTTAAACAAAGTTGGATATTGTTGCCTCATTGAATCCTCAGGCTCCCATGTAGCCTCTTCAACTCCGTGAACGATTCCATAGCACTTTCACTAACAATATTTTCTTGTTCCTCAACTCCTTCATTTCCGGGCTAAAATACAAATCGATTCCTCCTCGTACGTCATATCGGATCGGTTTTAATTTCAGATGGAGAAATCACATCTAACGGATCTGATCTGTATCTATGGAGCATTGAAACATGAAACACATTGTGTATCTTTTCTAATTCAGAAGGCAACTTCAACCTATAAGCAACAGGTCCGATACGTTCGATGATTTCATACGGTTCAATGAATCTCGGACTTAGTTTGCCTTTTCGACCAAATCGGAGTACTTTCTTCCACGGGGAAACTTTCAAAAACACTCGGTCTCCGACTTGAAACTCAACATCTTTACGATTTAAATCAAGATAGGACTTTTGTCGATCCGAAGCGACTTTCAAAGTATCTCGATCACACCACTTTACATTCTGTCTCTTTAATCAAATCAACTCCGTGTATCTTGTTTTCACTAAGCTCAGTCCAATACAACGGTGTACGGCACTTGCGGCCATAAAGAGCTTCATATGGTGCCATTTTGATACTAGATTGAAAACTGTTCTTATAGGCAAATTCAATCAAAGGTAAGTATCTTTCCCACGTACCTTCAAACTCAAGGATACAACATCTCAACATGTCCTCAAGTATCTGAATGGTTCGTTAAGACTGACCGTCTGTCTGCGGATGAAAAGCTGCACTAAAGTGAACTTTAGTACCTAAAGCATCTTGTAACTTCTTCCAAAACCGCGATGTGAATCTCGAATCTCTGTCCGAAACAATGGAACTTGGCACACCATGTAACCTCACAATCTGCAATACATACAACTCATCAAGTTTATCGAGCGAATAGTCTGTACGAACTAGCACAAAGTGAGCTGATTTGGTCAGTCTATCCACTATAACCAAAACTGCATCTTTCTTGCTCGGTGTCGTAGGCAAACCGGATACAAAATCCATAGTAATTCTATCCCATTTCCATTTAGGTATCATGATCGACTGAAGTAACCCAGAAGGCATTTGATGTTCGCCTTTTACTAGCTGACAAATTAAACACTTTGAAACAAATTTAGATATATCCCGTTTCATGCTAGGCCACCAATAGAACTGTTTCAAATCGTTATACATTTTCGTGCTACCAGATGTACCAAAAATCGACTATGATGAGCCTCATTCAAAATTATCTGAATCAAATCCACATTCTTCGGAACACACATTCGGCCTTTGAAGTTCAAATAATCATTTTCATCAATTCGAACTCTGACTCTGTATCACTTTCACACTGAACTCGTCTAGTAATCATATCTTTGTCAATTTTCTGTGCATCACAAATTTGCTGAATGAACAATGGTCTTGCCCTCAACTCAGCTATGATTGAACCATCACCAGTCATAACCATATGTGCGTTCAACGCACGAAGAGTAAACAATGATTTTTGACTTAAAGCATCCGCAACAACTTTGGCTTTTCTCGGGTGGCAGTCAATCACCAATTCATAATCTTTCAACAGTTCCAACCACCTGCGTTGTCTCAAGTTCAGGTCTTTTTGAGTCATCAAATACTTCAGACTTTTGTGATCTGAATAAACATGACATTTCTCACCAAATAAGTAATGACGCCAAATTGCTAATGCGAAAATGATGGCTGCTAACTCTAGATCATGAGTCGGATAATTTCTTTCATGAGGCTTCAACTGTCTTGAAGCATAAGCTACTACCTTGCCTTCTTGCATTAAGACGCAACCCAAACCATTCAAAGATGCATCACTATACACAACGAATTCTTTACCCGATTCAGGCTGAATTAACACTGGAGCTTCGGTCAAAAGAGCTTTTAACTGATCAAAACTTTTCTGACACTTTTTCGTCCACTCGAACTTGACATCTTTCTGTAGTAGCTTTGTCAGGGGTGTAGCTATCATGGAAAAACCTTTCACAAATCATCGGTAATATCCAGCAAGTCCCAGAAAGCTTCGTATTTCAAAAACAATCTTTGGTAGCTTCTAATCAAGTATAGCCGATATTTTGTTCGGATCAACCCAAATACCTGACGCTGAAACAACATGTCCCAAAAAGCTGACTTCATTCATCTAGAATTCACACTTACTAAACTTTGCATACAATTGTTGATCTCGCAAATTTTGTAGCACTAATTTCAAATGCTCGGCGTTCTCGGTTTCATCTTTGGAGTAGATCAGTATATTATTAATAAACACTACTACAAATCGATCCAAATACTGTCTTAAAACCCGATTCATCAAATCCATAAAAATAGTAGGTGCATTAGTAAGTCTAAAAGACATAACTCGAAACTCAAAATGTCTGTACCTCATTCGGAATGCAGTCTTTGGCACATCGGAATCTCTGACTCGCAACTGATAATAGCCCAATCTCAGAACTATCTTTGAGAACATTGAAGCCCCATTCAACTGATCAAACAAGTCATCAATTCAAGGCAACGGGTATTTATTCTTTATTGTCACTTTATTTAACTACCGATAATCAGTACACATTCACATAGTCCCATCTTTCTTTTTCACAAATAGAACTGGTGCACCCCAAGGAGAGTAACTCGGTCGTGCAAAGCCCTTATCTGTCAACTCTTGCAACTGTGCTTTCAACTCTTTCAACTCAGTGGGTGCCATCCGAGACGGAGCTATTGAAATCGAGTTGTCCCCGGTACTAATTTAATGCCAAACTCAATCTCTCGTACTGAGGGTAAACCCGATAATTCTTCAGGGAACACATCTGGGTACTCACATACAACTAGTACAGATTCAATCTGCTTTTTAGAAACTTTATTATCCAACACATAGGCCAAGTAAGCTTCACATCCTTTTCTTACATACTTACGGGCTACGAGGATATTACTGTCAGTAACCCACTCAAATCATTAGATTTAACCCGAATGATCTCACCGTTCTAACATCTCAAATCAATAATATTTCTTTTGCAATTCACCACTGCATCTTGCAAAGTTAACCAGTCCATTCCCAAAATTATGTCGAACTCATCGAAAGGTAACAACATTAAATCAGCTGGAAATCAGAAATCCTGAATCATCAACGGGCAACCTTTACACACTTTATCAACGAGTAGGCATCGACCCAAGGGGTTGGACACACGAATCACAAACTTGGTAGACTCCACAGGCAGAGTCTTACTGGATACTAGAGTCTCACACACATGCGAATGAGTCGAACCAGGATCAATCAATGCAATCACAGTAGTATCATAAAGTGTAAAAGTACCGGTAATGACATCTGGGGAAGAAGCATCCTCTCTGGCACGTATAGCATAAGCTCTAGCTGGTGCTCAAGCCTCTGATCGAACTGCAGTGTCCTTCGTTCCTCTCTGACTGCCACCTACATTCCCTGAATGTCTGGATGGTCTGCCTCGTGCTGACGCGTTGCTCGGTTTAGTGTTTTGAGCCGTATTTTGCTCGGCTAGCATCGGACACTCTCGAATAAAATGGTCCAACGATCCACATTTAAAGTAGGACCGATCATGGAATCTACAACTCCCAGAATTCCATTTTCCACAATGCTTGCACTCAGCCCGGTTCTGCTAAACATTACCAACACTAGCCATCGAAGTGGCTCGGGAACTCACTTGAGGTCGATCTCGTCTAGACAGGTCTGAAGTCGCTTTATGTTGGCCGAAGTCATCTTTGAACTTCTTAGGTGCTCTGAATGGAAAGTCTTACTCGATGATCTTTTACGAGTATCTTTGGCTTCTATTTCAGCCTTTCTTTTATCTTTTTCGAGCTCTTCAGCTTTGCAAGCTTGCTCGACAAGTACCACGAACTCTTTGATCTCAAGAATGCCCACAAGCAACTTTATATCTTCATTCAGACCGTCTTCAAATCTTTTGCACGTAATGGCTTCGGTTGATACACACTCTTGGGCATATCGGCTCAATCTAAAAAACTTTCGCTCATATTCCGTCACAGTCATACGACCCTATTTTAGTTCTAGAAATTCTTTTCATTTCTGATATATGAACCTCTGGCTAATATATTTCTTACGAACTCGATCTGGAAGAAATCCCAAGTCACTTTTTCTTTTGGAACCACCGATACTAGTGTATTCCACCAGTGATCTGCAAAGTGTCTCATGATGAAAGATATAGCACACTTCAGACATTCATCTGGAGTACAGCATAGCTCATCAAGTACCTAATAGTGTTATCAAGCCACATCTCAGCTTGTTTTGCGTCATCATCATCATTGGCTTTGAATTCTTCGGCCCCATATTCCCGATTTTATCAACAGGAGGCCTACTAAATCTCATCGAATTTATCATCGGAGGTGCTAGGGGTACCAGAGTTGGATTATTTGGGGGTGGAGGTTGTTGTACAGCCGGGTTAGTATGAATAAACTAGGTAAACCATTCATTCATCATCTGGTAGAAGGCTTGCTTAGCCTCCCCTTCATGGCTACCCGAGATAGGTCGAGAGTCTACCGGCGCTGATTCGCATGCGAGACCAGACGCTACACTCTCTACATCATTCGCTACGGCTCTGTCAGGATCAGGATCCATTTACTATATAAAACACAGTTTGAAATGTCAAAAGTCACCACACTATCGTATATATAATAAAGGCATGTATAGCTAGATTCTCACGCGCTACGGTATTCCTAGAATCGACTAAATCGTAAGCTGTGATACCAATCAAATGTAACACCCCTAACCCGAGTCCATCGTCGATTAGGGTTATGGGTATTACCATGTAAGTTAAAACTTCAGTTCAATCGATTGAATCTTAGTTAATCATCCTTATCAAATAATTTAATCATAAACAGACAATTCACACATGTGTAACACATACTTGATACATTAATCCAAGTAATATACGATATAATCATCGATGAACATAAAATGACCATACAATGTATATTACAACAATATCACATAACAATACAGTTTTCATGCACCACATTTATCGAAACGGTCTTGATCTATGAAATTTATAAACAACTAAACTATTCGTAACTAATTAATTTAATAAGTATACTTCGAATGTCAATGCATAATACTTCCTATTAAGACCAATTTCATATGGCATAAAACCTATTTCAACATAAGCGAATGCATGCAACTTATTACATATCACATATATACTTATGTATTTGGCCAAATATAAAAGGTCTCATTTATAACATTTCATGTTCCTTACTTAGCACAAACCGAGTTTGGTAGTTTCATGCACTCAATTAAATTAAGCAATCTCACAAGCCAAATATATATATAAATGTATACATCATAGTTATGTACATTTTCCATATTCGACTATGAGCCTAAACTTCTTTAAACATGTTAACTACATTTGCAAATATCACCTAGGTTTGGCCGAATACACATACATGCATTACTCAATATAATTCATACTTCGTAATTCAACTAAAGTTGACACACATACATAAGTTCCGAATGATGCTCAACTAACACATACCTACCTTGAATTATACATGCAAAGATTAACTTAAATGCCGAAACACTTGACTAATTAAATTCATACCTTAGCATTATAAAGAAGCAATTATATAGAATACATAATACATACACTTAACTAAAATAAACAGACCATAGTCGAATCATTGAAACCAAACACACCATTCACATAATTAAGAACAAATAAAATCGAACTTAAACAAAATGATCAAGCCATTTTTGCATGGCCATTATATATATAACAAAACATCATTCAAACATTTAGCTAGCCTATACATGCCTTTGATTCAAAAACTAGATTGAAAGTACCAAAAGAGATGATAGTGTGGTTGACTTCACCAATGATCCCTTGAGCCCGTAGCTTTACCAAAATCTATAAAACAGAACATTGAATATGAACGAAGTAAGCTTACTAGCTTAGTAAGTCTCAAGCAAATATTAATGTAATAATCATACACTTAAACATCATAAACTTTAGGCTTATAGTATTGAACATAAATATTTCAATATGTAAAATGTACATAGCTGAATACTAGTAATACCCTTGATTTAAATATTATCACTATATCACCATGAACATGTACATTATCAAATCACATGAATATCATATTTAATCGCACATTCCGAATCATATGAACACATCTTAGGTGCCAATCTCCTATATCTACTTATACAAATATGCAAACACTTTCAAACTCTTTCATCATTAATCTTTCCATTTATAACCGAGTCTTCAATGTAATATACATGTATATATCTCAATTTTCACATATATGAAATGTTCATACACATTAATGATAAGCTCAACATTATAAAATAAAATACTTATTGAATCGACCATTTCATCACATCGTACTTAACTAAAACGATAATAAATTAGCTTACTTCATTCATTACTCATATAGTAGGATAACTCTTACCCGAGCTTTTAACACATAGCACTATTTATGTTTCACCTTGTTTGATTCTTGGATTCTCCGTTTATAGCATATCACTGGCATTAAGCCTGCTAGACCCGAGGTCTGAAGTTCAAACACCGGCATTAAGCCTACTAGGCAATAAGCCCGAAATAATTCACCGGCACAAGGCCTGCTAGGCAATAAGCCCAAAATAATTCACCGGCACAAGGCCTGCTAGGCTCAAAGCCCGAAATATCAACATTTTCAACATTTAAATACACATTACTTAGTGCTAAAATCACAACCATCTCATATACTTCATATTACTTTCACATATTAAACCGAACGTACTTATTCACATCACATTTAACAAAATAAATTCACTATCAACTCATACTCCCATATTCGGCCAACATATATTTTTATGCTTTAAATTCCCAAATTTTATCATATGCTATGTTCATAAATAATTCTTTGGCATACATTTGCTTAAGGACTTACCTTGACTGTCGACGGACAACGTATACCGACTATTCGATAACCTTCGCCTTTCCCCGATCCAAATCTGTTTTTCTTTGTTCTTGATCCAAATTAATCTTCCAAAGACCGAACCCTAGAAAGCTTTTCTCCCCTTTGTTTTTCTTTTACTTTCAGCCAAGATGAACATTTGATGGCTTGGTTTCATATTTGTTTTATTTTTGTTAACATAATTACTAAATACCATTTTTTAACCTTACTAATAAAATAAAACAAATTATAAACCCAAGGCCACTATTGTCCACTACCGTCCACTACCCTTTAAAATAGGTAATTTGCCTTTTAAAGACTCCCATTTAAAAAGACAACAACAATTCTGCCCTTGCACATTAAACTATTAAAGTTTCATTTTACGCGATTAAGCCCTTTTTACTTAATTAAACACACAAACGGTTAAATTTTTTTTACTGAACTTTCACACACATTAATTCACATATAATAAACACAAAATATAATATTTAAAAATTTTTTAGACTCAATTCGTGGTCTCGAAACCACTGTTCTGATTAGGGTCAAATTCGGTCTGTTACAACTCTCCCCCCTTAGGGATTTTCGTCCACGAAAATCTTACAGTTAAACAAAGTCAGATATTGTTGCCTCATTGAATCCTCAGGCTCTCATGTAGCCTCTTCAACTCCATGACGATTCCATAGCACTTTCACTAATGGTATTTTCTTTTTCCTCAACTCTTTCATTTCTTGGGCTAAAATACAAACCGATTCCTCCTCGTACGTCATATCGGATCGAATTTCAATTTCAGATAGAGAAATCACATGTAACGGATTTGATCTGTATCTACGAATCATTGAAACATGAAACACATTGTGTATCTTTTCTAATTCAGAAGGCAACTCCAACCTATAAGCAACAGGTCCGATACGTTTGATGATTTCATACGGTTCGATGAATCTCGGACTTAGTTTGCCTTTTTGACCAAATCGGAGTACTTTCTTCCACGGGGAAATTTTCAAAAACACTCGGTCTCCGACTTGAAACTCAACATCTTTACATTTTAAATCAGCATAGGACTTTTGTCAATTCGAGGCAGCTTTCAAAGTATCTCTGATCACATCCACTTTCTGTTCCGTCTCTTTAATCAAGTCAACTCCGTGTATCTTGTTTTCACTAAGCTCAGTCCAATACAACGATGTATGACACTTGCAGCCATAAAGAGCTTCATATGGTGCCATTTTGATACTAGATTGAAAACTGTTATTATAGGCAAATTCGATCAAAGGTAAGTATCTTTCCCATGTACCTTCAAACTCAAGGACGCAACATCTCAACATGTCCTCAAGTATCTGAATGGTTCGTTCAGACTGACAGTCTGTCTGCGGATGAAAAGTTGTACTAAAGTGAAGTTTAGTACCTAAAGCATCTTGTAACTTCTTCCAAAACCGCGATGTGAATCTCGGATCTCTGTCCGAACAATGGAACTCAGCACACCATGTAATCTCACAGTCTGCGATACATACAACTCAGCAAGTTTATCGAGTGAATAGTCTGTACGAACTGGCACAAAGTGAGCTGATTTGGTCAGTCTATCCACTATAACCCAGACTGCATCTTTCTTGTTCGATGTCGTAGGCAAACAGGATACAAAATCTATAATAATTCTATCCTATTTCCATTTAGGTATCATGATCGGCTGAAGTAACCCAGAAGGCATTTGATGCTCGGCTTTTACTTGTTGACAAATTAAACACTTTAAAACAAATTCAGATATATCCCGTTTCATGCCAAGCCACCAATAGAACTATTTCAAATCATTATACATTTTCGTGCTACCCGGATGTACCGACAATCAACTATGATGAGCCTCGTTCAAAATTATCTGAATCAAATCCACATTCTTCGGAACACACATTCGGCCTTTGAAGTTCAAATAATCATTTTCATCAATTCGGAACTCTGACTCTATATCACTTTCACACTGAACTCGTCTAGTAATCATATCTTTGTCAATTTTCTGTGCATCACAAATTTGCTGAATGAACAATGGTCTTGCCCTCAACTCAGCTATGATTGAACCATCACCAGTCATAACCATATGTGCGTTCAACGCACGAAGAGTAAACAATGATTTTTGACTTAAAGCATCCGCAACAACGTTGGTTTTTCCCTGATGGCAGTCAATCACCAATTCATAATCTTTCAATAGTTCCAACCACCTGTGTTGTCTCAAGTTCAGGTCTTTTTGAGTCATCAAATACTTTAGACTTTTGTGATCTGAATAAACATGACATTTCTCACCAAATAAGTAATGACGCCAAATTTTTAATGCGAAAACGATGGCTGCTAACTCTAGATCTTGAGTCGGATAATTTCTTTCATGAGGCTTCAACTGTCTTGAAGCATAAGCTACTACCTTGCCTTCTTGCATTAAGACGCAACCTAAACCATTCAAAGATGCATCACTATACACAACGAATTCTTTACCCGATTCAGGCTGAATTAATACTAGAGCTTCGGCCAAAAGAGCTTTTAACTGATCAAAACTTTTCTAACACTTTTCCATCCACTCGAACTTGACATCTTTCTGTAGTAGCTTTGTCAGGGGTGTAGCTATCATGGAAAAACCTTTTACAAACTGTCGGTAATATCCAGCAAGTCCCAGAAAGCTTCGTATTTCAGAAACATTCTTTGGTGGCTTCCAATCAAGTATAGCCGATAATTTGTTCGGATCAACCCAAATACCTGACGCTGAAACAACATGTCCCCAAAAGCTTACTTCATTCATCCAGAATTCACACTTACTAAACTTTGCATACAACTATTGATCTCGCAAATTTTGTAGCACTAATCTCAAATGCTCGGCATGCTCAGTTTCATCTTTGGTGTAGATCAGTATATCATCAATAAACACCACTACAAATCGATCCAAATACTGTTTGAAAACCCGATTCATCAAATCCATAAAAATAGTAGGTGCATCAGTAAGTCCAAAAGGCATAACTCAAAACTCAAAATGTTCGTACCTCTTTCGAATGCAGTCTTTGGCACATCGAAATCTCTGACTCGCAACTGATAATAGCCCGATCTCAGATATATCTTTGAGAACATTGATTCATGGACTCATATTCGTGGTCCCGAAACCACCGTTCCGATTAGGGTCAAATTCGGTCTGTTACAGGTTTTCGCCTTGGCCTCTCTTCTTTTTTCCTTTTTCTTTTTCTTTCTTTCTTTTTTTTTTTTGAATTTTTTTGAATGAATTTGAGCTCAAGGCACCCTTTGTGGGTTTTCATCTTGGCCCTTCCCTTTTTAGGTAAAATTCTTCTTGACTGAACATGAATTATCCAGGATTAGGCAAGTCTTTGGCATCCATCTCAGTCAATATCACTGCTCCTCTAGAACAGGCTCCTTTTTACTATATAAGGTCCTTCCTAGTTTGGCATCTGCTTTCCTTTGAAGATCTTTTGTATAAGAAGGATCTTCCCAACATCAAGTTCCCCTCGTGGAATTCTCTAGGATGAACCTCTTTATCGTAAGCTTCCATCATCTAACCGTGATGGATAACTTTTAACATTTTCTTCAATTAGGTTCAATTGGCAAAACTATTTCTATTCCAATGTGTTGCCCTAGCGAAGGTTCTAGCCGACGTTCGATAAGACAGAGTGTAAATGGTAACTTCTTTATACCAATCTTTACAAGTCCCGATCATCTTTTCTACAATCCTTGTTTTGTTTTATACTTTTTTGGCTGCCTTTGTTGCTCTATGATATGGCGTCTGATCTTTGAACAGAATACAAACTTTTGACTTTTTCCTTTTTGGCATTATTTGTTGGTGCCTGATTTTAGAAATTTAATGACTGTTGACTTTGCAATATTAGCATATGAAGCTACTTCCACCCTCTTAGTGAAGTGAACAACAACCACGACGATGAATCGATATTGGCTAAAAGCTTTTGACGAGATTGGCCCTATTGCATCCATGCCCCACATATGGAAAATTTGTGAAGAAATGGAGAAGGCACATGAATCTTGTCTCCTTAAATACGACATTTTCGGTATAACTGATGCAATCCCCTTCCATGGTAGACCAACAGTGCCCAATCCTCATATTTAGCCCGCGTCTTATTAGCTCAGGCACGTCCTAATATGATCATGTGAAAACATGTTTGAATTCTTGAAAATAACTCAAAGATGTTGGGCTTTAGTTCTGTGATGAGCTAGGTTACAATCTTTCCCTCTTTTCTAGGCTCAAAATATCCACTGACCTTTTGTAGAGTAGGGTCTATTTTTCATATTGTTCTACCATTCTTAACAAATCAGAAGATAGGTTAAAATCTTTGTCATCTTCAAAGTCCTGAGATCCCTCTAGACACATATCTTACTCGAAAGGAGACTCTGAGTCAGTAGCAGCGTTGCTCACATCGTTGATATCTAGAGACCTATTGTAGGTTCGAAAGAAGATTCCAAAGAAAAAATGATTCAAAGAATGTTTATTTATATGATCATGAAGAATGAAAGAATACTTGAAAGAAAGTCCAAACAAAAGAAAAAAACTAAGAACAATTGTTTGTACAGTATGAAATGGAAAGAATAAAAGAATATTTACTTAAAAGATGCATTTTATTGAAATATAATTTTGGACACGAGCCTATTTCACAAAAGGGTTCTTATTGCCTCTAGGCTTAAGGCAACAAGCATGTTTTGAATATTATTCTAGATCAGTTCTAAAAATACAGGGATCTCTTCCACAGTCCCATTATTCGAAACACTCCCAAGAACGCAAGGGCTTGGAAACTTCATTCCCCGATTCCTTCTTCAGATATGTCATTAGTGTTCAGATTCCCAATATCAGGTCTTACACTAAAGCCCTGAACTCGATGCATTCTTGAATCTCATAGATCTCACCCCTTCACCTAGATGGTTGGGTGACATATTTTCTGCCCCAAAGGGATCATCAAATTTCACAATACCCATTTTGACAAGTCTTTCGATCATCTTTTTGAAAGTGGTGCAGTTCTCGATCGAATGTCCTGTGATTCCCGTATGGTATTCGCATTGAGCACTCGTGTCGTACCATTTAGGGTATGGAGGTTGTATAGGTTTTAGGTGGAAAAGGGATATTACATATGCATCAAACAAAATTTGGTACATCTCCCTATACGTGATTGAGATGGGCGAGAATTGAGATTTTTCTGAGTTCGATCTTGGATTGGGTCTTACCCTGAGGTGACCTGATGCTGTTGGGATCTGATAGTAATGGGTACCACTTTTGGATATGCATCTGGTTGAGTCTAGACGCTTATTAGAGTTAAACTTGGGGGATAGACGAGGTCTTCATTATCATCTCCACTGTTGACTATTAGGCCTTTCCTCTCTTCAAGCCCTTCAACTAGTAAATGACTTAACTGGCCAATCACATTCTTTTGAAATTCCAGCATTTCTTGTTGAAATTTGGTCAATTGCTCTTACATATGTATTTGTCTTTGCTCTATTCTCTCCAACCTTTGTTCCATGTTTTCTAGGTTGACTGAAATATTTTTACCTAATTATGGTCCTTTTGTAAAAGTCTAATGCAAATGGTGCAATGTAATGCAAATGCATGGAATGAATGCAAAAGAAAGAGAGGCGTTGATTCTGAATTCAGTTACATTAGAAAAAATTTTCTAGAAAGCAAATTTCTTTACATAAAACGGATTACACATGCGACATTACCCTCATATTCCAAGCAAAAACATTAATCCCCTTCTTCACAAAGGTCAAATCTTGCAAACTTCTAATAGATGCCTCCACTAGCTCTTTTTGCTTGATTTAGGCCGCGACTTCACGCTCACTTATTTTCATAACGCTCATTAGCCTCTTCAAGAAAGTCGAGACATGGTGATTCTCAGATAGTCTTTATCATGTTTGAATCCTTGGGTAATAAGGTCTTGTATTCCTTCACGGGCTATCAATCTTCTCTTATTATGTTTACTTGGACTATATTCAGACGACCGTATTATAATCCACTTTATCAAAAAATCCATTTTCTCATGACAAACTTTTCTATTTAGCAATCGAATTTGAATCAACACCTCTTTTCTATGATGTGAATGTAATGCAATCAAAACAAAAGAGAACACGTTAGTACAAGAGAAATAAATAACAAAATAGGGTACCTATCTGGGTGACCACTAGGGTTCAATATAACTCTATCTACGGTTGGCTTTTAAGGATCACTATATTTGGCTTAGTTCTAAATGGTGGGTATCTAAACCAGTGGATTCCTTAATCCTCACCCATTATAGGCTCATATGGATCGAGTTAAGTTCAGGGGAATACATCTCCATATGGCTATGCGGAGGTGAAAACCTCACGAAGACATAGATACGGATGTATCCCGAAAGCAGTCCACTAGCCCATGCGGAGGTGAAAACCTCACGAAGGCATAGTTTCTTACTCCCACTTAAAAGGTATAACCACAACGGTCGTGCAATATGATTGCTAGGGTTAGGCATAGTTTTTCCTAGGGTAAGCTCTTAGGGCTTTCTACATGCAGTTTGGCTCTAAAGTTGAGGCAAGCTCTTAGGACTTTCTACATGCAGTTTGGCTCTAAACCTCACGAAGGAGTAGCTTCTCACTCCTACTTAAAAGGGTGTGACCATAATGGTTATGCAATGCAATGCAAAGATATTTTAAAAAATTAGAACCACATGCAATAAAAAAGATTATAGTTTTTTAAATAAATTTGGACAAAAGGACAGGAAATAATTAATTTTACAGCTTGACTCTCTTATTGTCCTCAGTGGAGTGACCAAGCTGTCAAAACCATTTTTAAAGCTGTCGAAACCATTTTTAGGTTTTTAGAAAAAATGGGGATCGACTTAAAAAACGAAAATGGGAGTCGCCATCAATCCCTTTTTACTTTAGGTGTGATTGGATCACCTTATTAAACGTTTTACTTCAAAATGTTGATTTTGGTCCACGAAATATAAGAAAAAGGGTTCGGGAGTAGGTTATGTACGAGGAAGGACTAGCACCCTCGTAACGCCCAAAAATTGGTACCTAATTGATTAATTAATGTCCTTATGTTTAGAATTTGAAAAGATTTTAAAATACAATTTTTTTAAGAATGTTTATATAACCCGTTTGGGGATATTAAGACTCTTTTGTTCCAAAAGGATAAAATATCACATCCAGTACGTTAGGGTGTAACATTTTAACCCCTGAAACTAAGACCTTCCCTTCATTTCCCAAAACACGAAATTAAAAAGGATATTTAGTTATTTGGGTGTACGAAAAACCGAAACCCAGCACGTTAGGGCACAATTTCTCGAACTTCCCAAACACGAAACATTATCTTGTTTTCTGAAATCCTTATCCCGAGATAACAAAATATCATATCCAGTGAGTTAGGACACGATAATTTTGAATTCTCGAGAATAAGTTTTTATTTATCTTTTAAAGGAAAATGATTAATTCTTTTGATTCGATGAGATAAATCGAAACCCAGTAAGTTATGGTACGATTTCTTTCAAACCTTAGAATATTGAATATTTTCTTATTTCAAAATGAAAATTTTAATGTAAAAACATAATGTGACCGTAAAAATAAGGAGTGAATTACAATACCAACAAGTGCATGACAACAATATACATCAAAGCTCAAATAAAGCGAACCAAAATAAAAGGAATAATAAAAATAAAATAAAGATAAGATAAATAACAAAACAAGAATAAAAGAAATAAAATTAAAATGAATAAAAACTAATTATAAGAAAAATAAGTAAATAAATAAATGCTTAAAAATATTGAATCAAATAAATAAATAAAAGGATATTAGGTAAATAATTTAAAAATAATTAATAAAAACAAAATAATAATAATAGTAAAGATAAAAATAATATCATTAATAATAAAAATAATAATCATAATAGGGAAATAATGATAATAGGGCATAATAATAGTAATGGTAATATTATAATAATAATAATAATAATAATAATAATAATAATAATAATAATAATAATAATAGTAGTAGTAGTAGTAATAGTAGTAGTAGTAGTAATATTAAAATAACAATTATAATAATAAAATACTAGTAACACTAAATAATAATAATAACCAAAAATGATAATAAAAGTATTGGCAAAAAAATGGTATTAATAATAAAATAATAGTAATAATATTAAAATTAATAGTGATAAATAAAAATAATAATGAGAATAGAATATAAAATAGTAATATTGAAAATAATAATAATAATAATAATAATAATAATAATAATAATAATAATAATAATAATAATAATAATAATAAAACAACGATTGATCGTGTCTGTCTCATTTAGTCTTAAAATTTATAAAAAGAATGATCGAACCTGGAAACTAACTAAGACAACGATGGAGGCAAGCGCACCTATCATACAGTAGTATTGCTAGAGGGAAGACCAGATTGTCGAACCCAAAGGAACCAAAAGTACTAATATTAACTCTCTTTCTATTTTTAGCCTACTTAATTAAGGGAATTTTTTATCTAATCTAAAATTAACTAATCAACTAAGCTAAAGGTGCTAAGACAAAGAAGAAATTGGGGAAGGACTTGAGGGAAAACCGATTGATTTAGACAATACCTGAGGAAGAATCCACCTAGACTTCACTTGTTATCTAACTCTGAACCAAACGATTTATTCACTTGACTTGATCTGTAAGATTCCCTAATTTATATTAATACCTCTCTCGAGGCTACTAACGTCTAACCCTAGGTTGATTAATTGAAATCTCTTTCTAATTAAAACCCCTAGAATTGCATTAACTCGATCTATGGACTCCCATATTAGGTTTGACCCTAATCTGGCAGATTTTTGTCACCCTATCTCTAGGCGCGCGAGCAACTCCGCTTAACTATGCTAGATCTACTCTTAGACAGGGTCTCTTCCTCCTCTGCCTAAGCACATCACACTTGAATTAATATCCCAGAAATACCAAAATAAGAATTAAGAACACATAGTTAAGAACAAATCAAGTATTTATCATACAGCTCAGATAACAATAATAAGATCCGTCTTAGGTTTCATCCCCCTCATGTATCTGAGGGTTTAGTTCATAATTGTAAAAGAAAACATCTCAGAAGAAAAGATAAAATAAAATATAGAAAACTCTAAAACCCCCTGAAGGAATTGAAGTAGAGTTCCTCCGTCTTGAGTATTATTCCGGCTTCTTGAGATGAATCAACTGGCTTTCTTCGAGTAAATCTCTGAATTTAACTGCTCTGGCTCGACTCTTTAGCCTAGCTGAACGCCCCCTAAAGGTTGGGCTCTAGGGTCTTTATATAGGCTTTTGGAATATTTTTCTTTGCCTCTAAGTACCCTAATCCGAATAGAATTCTTCTTATCTACGGCAGAGACACGCCCATGGCACACGCCCGTGTAAATCATGCCCAAGCCGTGTTCGGGTCTGATGATGAGGCACAACCGTGTTTTTCGGAGTCCAGGCCGTGGTCAACTCTTCTCATGGGGTACGGCTTTGTGGATTTCGTACTTTGGCCCATTATTCGTTCTTTTCATCCTCCGGTGCTCTACTGAGTATAAAACATGAAAATAAAGGATTAAGAGCACCTATTTCCATAATTAAAGGGATAAATCATCCAAAAATATGCTAAATGTGGGATTAAAATATGTTCATATTATGGTTTATCAAATACCCCCACACTTAAGCTTTTACTTGTCCTCAAGCAAAATTCTCAACTTAGAATTAAAACGAACTTCCTCAATTCATAATATTTATCGATAATGTTTCATCATAATTCATAGATAATTTATACATGGATAATTTAACTAAAAGATTCCTGAAGATCCAACCAATCAAAGTCATGAGTTTATAGCACGAAAACATAGGTGTTTTCCTTTATCCGAATAATTACCTTTAATTCAAAATCGACAAGGGTTGACATCGTCACTTAAGATTCACTCAAATCACTCAAAGTGTTTAAGGTTCAAAATTAAGCTTCTCAAAAGTCAAACACGAAAAGTTATTACCATAGGCTTGTTTGAAAATCAAATCTCCACCACTGCAAAATGAGATGATATACAAATCAAAAGGTCTTTTAAAGGTTGTAATGGGGCTTGGGTTAAAGGTGTGGATAAAGCCTAAATTAGAAGGGTTAGAATCGAGATTGAATTGACAATCACCTAACTAGAAAAATGACTAATAACCTGAATAATTACATCAATTGAAAACTTGTAGTACTAATAATACAAGCTTCTTTTGCAAGATGTTGAAATTAAACGTATAGGCTCGCTTAATCACAAAACTAATAGTGAATATACTTTGATTTTTTTAAGAACAAATCAATATAAGATAAAACTTTAAAAACTGAAATAATATAATTAGGCAATTAATCAAAACAAGTCTCGATAGAAGGGTAGTCAAAAGGAATGGTGATAACAAATAAGAGATGGGTTTCGGGTTAATATTAGTGGGTTGAGTCAATAAACGGGTTGTTAGGATCAAAGGGGTTCACTAGGGGTTAATTGTGAGGGTAGGCTTTTAGTGGAGTAAGTGGATTAAATCCTAGGTGCCTTAATCATCTCTGTATATCAAATCAATAGTGTGGTCTCGACATGTATAATCGAAGTAAGTTCTAGAATAACAAATCAATGTTGACACAGTCATAATCAATAAAGTGATCATGAAGAGAATATATGCTTTAAAAGGTTCAAAATCTTACAAAAATTATGGGTATTTTGATGTCAACCTCATAAATTTCAAACTTCAAGGTAACAATTTAGAATCAGGTAGACAACCTAACAGAATTTTAAATTTTTTTTTTTAAATAGACTCATTATGCTTGATTCTCTAGTGTCTTAAGTTTAAATCATTATTGTACAATTATCAATGACTTAATCTAAAACCTATCAATAAAAATCATGAATTAACAGGAATTTCATTCTAATTAGTGATATGAGAAAATTACTTTAAGACATAATATCATTCAGGGATTTGAGAATAATGCAAAAGTTAGACACTTTTTATAATAAACTTTCACCCCCCACACTTAAGATGTACATTGCCCTTAATGTACAAAAATAGATAATAATTATAAAATAAGAAAATCAAAAGAGAGGGAGAGAGGTGAAACTTCCTGAATTTTTGGATGGATTCCTTGAGTTGGAAGTGTGGAAACTTGATTTGTAGATGAAAGATAAGTTGGAGGGAGCCCCTCTAATTCCTGTGCTAGATGAAGAAATTGGGAACCTCGTGAAGAGTTAGCCAGGAAATAATAATACTAATTTAAATTAAAGTAAATAAAGATAACAAGAAAGAAAATATGAATTAAAATAAAACTAAAAGAGAAGATGAATGGACTATAAAGTCCTTATTGGTAGATGATTCACGAGGTGGGTGTGGTTTCTAAGGCCGTGGTGTTGTGATTCCCTAGCAGCCTTTAAAACCTAAAACCAAGAAACTAAAACAAAATAAACTAAATTTAATATATGAAAAATAAAGAAAAGGAAAATAAAGGAGAAAAGAAAAGAAAAATAAAAGCTAAATGGTCTCAAAGACCCTTGGCTTGTCGAGTTAATGAAGCGGCCAACATGAACTTATGTTGATTGGTTTCGCACAGGGAGACAGGACTCGGATCTTTTCGTTTTTTCAACATTGTTGGAGCGTAGATTGAGACTTTTATGGAGTAAAGAAGGAAGAGAGTGAAGATGGGGGGAAGTGGAGAGTGGATAGGGAATGGGTGAGAAGGGGAGAACGGTGTTTTAAATAGAAATTTTCAGCTCTGGTACATCCCCACGCCTGTGTATCGTGGGCGTGTTGTGTCATACGGCCATGTCGCACTGCCGTGTGGTGGTTCAATTGCTTCTCCCACGCCTGGTATTTAAGTTGCCACGCCCGTGTTGGTTCAATAGTGTCGGCCACGGCTACGTCACACAGGTTAGGTGCTAAAAGAAAAGGAAATGAAAATAAATAGGGTTAGTGCTCGAGTTGCCTCCCAAGAAGCACTCGTTTAAAGTCTAAAGCTAGACTTACATCTCATTCGTACCTTCACGGTGGTTTAAGGAGTGAAAAATCCTTTTTCATGCTATCATCGTATAATTTGAGTCGAGTGGAGTTTACTTTAAAAATACTGAAAGTATAATTACTTACCTCGACTGTTCCGTAAGGGAAAACATTAAATACCGTAAAGGGGATTTCTTTGTTTATCTTCAGGTTTGATGTGGCAATTCGTGGGTCTGTTCTATCTAATAGTACCGATCTCCTATTTTGAAGTGATCTGATATTCCTTTAAGTTCTTTTGGGGGTTCCTTCGATTTCACTTCATGTGGATTTGATTCCTCCTTAAAATGTATCTCCCACTCATCTAGCTCATCGGTCTGAAGCCATCGTTCCTCATGAGATATTTCTTTGTTGGTACGAGCTATAGGGTCTGGCTTTGTAGTGTAATTCCGTGGTGTTTCCTAAAATAGAGTTTAACTGAATGCTTATCAAGGGAATTTACGTCCTCACCTTTCTCACTCGATGTTCTCGCTGAGTCGAGAGCTTGAAGACTGATTGATTCGTCACCTATACGAAGTATGAGTTCACTTGTGCTAACATCAATTTTAGATCTAGTAGTTGCTAGAAAAGGTCTTCCTAAAATTAATGGGATACTATTGTCTTCATCCATATCTAAAACAATGAAGTCTACGGGGAATATGAATTTGTCAACTTTAACTAGTACATCCTCAATTATACCCTTAGGGATGCTAATATTCTTATCAGCTAGTTGAATACTCATCCTATTTTGCTTGGGTTTCCCTAGACCTAGCTGTTTAAACATTTTGGATGGCATAACATTGATGCTTGGCCCTAAATCAGCTAAAGCATTCTCAATAGATAAACTATCAATTAAACAAGGAATTGTAAAACTCATTGGATCTTTTAATTTTCATGGTAGTCTGTTCTGTAACATTGTCGAGCACACTGCGATTAGTTCCACATGCGACTCCTCGTCTAACTTTCGCTTGTTCGTTAAGAGCTCTTTTAAAAATTTTCTTCAATTTGGCATCTGCGAAAGAGCTTCAAGAAGCGGTAAGTTAATATGTAATTTCTTTAAGAGTTTAAGGAACTTATTGAACTATTCTTCTGTGTTGTCTTCCTTCATCGCATTAGGGTAAGGTATACGAGGTTTGTATTCTTTAATTACCGATTTTGGCTTTTCTTGGCTTACCTCAATCTTACTTTCCCTTACCACATGTTTTTACCTTGGCTCAGATTCAGATTCTACTAACCTTTCACTGTCATGAGCTGTTATGGCTTGAATTTGCTCCTTGGGATTAGTCTCAGTGTTACTTGGCAAGCTATCTAGTGGTCGTTCGGAGATCAGCTTTGTGAGTTGCCCTAATTGGTTCTCGATTCCTTTAATCGATGCTTGTTGATTTTTAAGTGTTGTCTCGGTGTTTTGAAAACGAGTTTCAGACACCGCTATGAATTTTGTCAGCATCTCTTCAAGGTTCAGCTTCTTTTCCTGTGGGTATTGCTATTGTTGGAAGTTTGGAGGGGGTGGTTGTTGTCTCTGATTACCTTGACCACCCCACAAGAAATTGGGGTGGTTCCTCCAACTTGGATTATAAGTATTACTATAAGGGTTATTTTGAGATCCAAAATTGTTACCCGTATAGTTTATCTGTTCGCTTCCATGCCATAATCGTAGGGTGGGTACTCAGGATTCGCCACACCTCCTAGATTTGAGTCACATTGCATAACTGGATGTACCTGCAAAGAACCACACAAACCATCAATCTTTTTATTCATCATCTCTACCTGATTTGATAGCATGGTGATCTGCCAAGATTGAAAACTCCTACCGCTTTAGTTGGCTTTGTTCTTGTAACTTGCCACTGATAGTTATTCAGTGACATCTCCTCTATAAAATCGTAAGTTGCTTCAGGATTTTTGTTATTCAGGGTTCCGCCGGTGACTGAGTCAATTAATTGCCGGGTTTAGGGGTTCACACCATTGTAAAAAGTTTGGACCTGTAACCACAAGGGTAAACCATGGTGTGGGCACTTTCTCAACAGATCCTTGTATCTCTCCCATGCATCGTATAATGTTTCTAAATCCATCTGCACAAAAGAAGAGATATCATTCCTTAATTTGGCCGTTTTGGCCTATGGAAAATATTTTAATAAAATTTTTTCGGTCATTTGGTCCCATGTAGTGATTGATCCTCGTGGAAGAGAATGTAACCACCGTTTGGCTTTATTTCTTAAATAAAAGGGAAATAACCGAAGATGAATGGCATCATTAGAAACACCATTTATTTTGAAGGTATTACAGAATTCTAGAAAATTAACTAAATGAGTATTTGGGTCTTCATCCTGCAAACCATCAAATTGAATAAACTGTTGAATCATTTGTATAGTGTTAGGTTTTAATTCAAAACTATTAGCGGCTATAGCAGGCCTAACAATATTTGATTCAGCTCTTGTTAAATTAGGTTTAGCATAATCATACATAGTTCGAGGAGCATGATGATCGACCACTTCCTGAGGTAGTGAATTATTCTCAGCCATCCTTTCGGTGGTATTGGTTTCGTCCTCTTGCTCTTCTTATATGTAATCTAAGCCTCGCCTTACTTCTCTACGATTTTTGCGTACTGTTCCTTCAATATCACTGTCGTAAAGTAGTGGTCCTGTCGGGTTCCTTCTAGTCATAAACTAGAGGTACCTGCTAGGAAGAGAGAAAAAGAAAAATAAAATTTAGAAAAGTAAAAATAAAATTAAATTGTAGAAAAATAAAATATAATATGGCTAAAGTAATAAAAATTAAACGTTCTTAATATTTCAGTTCCCGGGCAACAGCGCCAAAAACTTAATTGTGTCTGTCGAGTCTTAAAAATTTATAAAAAGAATGATCGAACCTAGAAACTAACTAAGACAACGATGGAGGCAAGCGCACCTATCGAACAGTAGTATAGCTAGCGGCAAGACCGGATTGTCGAACCCAAAAGAACCAAAAGTACTAATATTAACTCTCTTTTTATTATTTAGCCTACGAATTAAGGGAATTTTTTATCTAATCAAAAATTAACTAATCAACTAAGCTAAAGATGCTAAGACAAAGAAGAAATTGAGGAAGGACTTGAGGGAAAACCGATTGATTTAGACAATACCCGAGGAAGAATCCACCTAGACTTCACTTGTTATCTAACTCTGAACCAGACGATTTATTCACTTGACTTTATCCGTAGAATTCCCTAATTAATATTAATACCTCTCTCTAGGCTACTAACGTCTAACCCTAGGTTGATTAATTGAAATCTCTTTCTAATTAAAACCCCTAGAATTGCATTAACTCGATCTATGGACTCTCATATTAGGTTTGACCCTAATCCGACAAATTTTTGTCACCCTATCTCTATGCGCGCGAGCGACTCCGCTTAAGTATGCTAGATCTACTCTTAGACAGGGTCTCTTCCTCCTTTGCCTAAGCACATCACACTTGAATCAATATCCCGGAAATACCAAAACAAGAATTAAGAACACATAGTTAAGAACAAATCAAGTATTTATCATACAACTCAAATAACAATAACAAAGATCCGTCTTAGGTTTCATCCCCCTCAAGTATCTGAGGGTTTAGTTCATAATTGTAAAAGAAAACATCTCAGAAGAAAAGATAAAACAAAACATAAGAAAACCCTAAAACCCCCTGAAAGAATTGAAGGAGAGTTCCTCCGTCTTGAGTATGATTCCGACTTCTTGAGATGAATCAACTGGCTTTCTTCGAGTAAATCCCTGAATTTAATTGCTCTGGCTCGGCTCTTTGGCCTAGCTGAACACCCCCTAAAGGTTGGCCTCTAGGGTTTTTATATCGGCTTTTGGAATATGTTTCTTTGCCTCTATGTACCCTAATCCGAATAGAATTCTTCTTATCTCATGGAGACACGCCCATGGCACACGCCGTAAATCATGGCCATGTGCCGTGGTCGACTCTTCTCACGGGCACGCAGTAGTGGTCTTGGGGCCCAGTAGTGTGGATTTTGTACTTTGGCCCATTTTCTCCGCTTTCCGTTATTCGTTCTTTTCATCCTCCGATGCTCTCCTGAGTATAAAACATGAAAACAAAGGATTAAGAGCACCTATTTCCATAATTAAAGGGATAAATCATCCAAAAATATGCTAAATGTGAGATTAAAATATGTTCATATTATGGTTTATCAACGATAATAATAAAGATAATAATAAATGTAGTTATAATAATAATGTATATAAAAGAAAGTTGTAAAGTTAATTAAAAAATAAAATGATGGTAATAATAATATCAATAAAAATATAAGCAATAATAAAATAAAATAAAATTAATAACGAAATAACAAAAATTTCAAAAGAAATAAAAAGAATGGGACTAAATTTAAAATAAAAGTTTGGGGCGAATTTTGAAGAAAATAACAAATGAGGGACCTATTAGAGCGCGAGGATAACTTCGAGGGACTAAAAGGGGAAATATTCCCTCCCTCCAAAACGCACAGCAGTAGGGGGATCCAATTAAACAAACTGTTGTAAATTATCGTAAAATTAAAATAAAATAAACTTAATTTAAAAATAAGAAAATGTGGAAGCGCTAAAGCAGCAAATAACCCATTTTATAAAAACACGCAGATCCTCCTTGCAGGTTAGGTCATACGTGCGGGCCATAGGTGAAACAACGTCTATATAAACAAATTTTTTAAAAAATTCATTCTTCTCTTCAGCAGAAAAAAAACAGTGAGATGCTCTCCCCTGGGCGATTTTCGGCTGAACGCTAGTGAAGCTCCGCGCGACCCGCCATCACCGGCCACCGTGGAATTTCAAAAGATGATTTTTTTTCCTTTTTTAGTTTATTTAAATATATATGTATAATACAAAAAAATAAAATGAAAACTTTAACCGATTTGAAAAAAAGAAAAATAAATAAATAAAAAGAAAGATAAACCTTTGTTTATTTTTTTGAGTGTGTATATCTGAAAAAATCAGATTCTCTTCTGTATTGTCCCCTATTACAAATTTTATGGGGTTTTTATAACCCAAACAAATCAGAAATTAAATGTAAGATTTCCTATTTTTGCTGCTTGTTGTCGATGTTCTTTCCATGTTTGCAGGTTAATAGCGAGGATTTTGGCAACAAAGCGCTGTCTACACGTTGATGGCGGCGTGACGTCTGGCGGTGAAGGGCTGGTATGGAGGCGGCGGCACAAAGCAGAAACCCTAGGTTTCGGGGTTTCCAAATTCTGAAACAACATTTGGGCGTTGGGCCATATAATTTGGGTTTTATCTTTAGGTGTTGGGTTAGTGGGTCTGTTTTAATTTGGGCCGTTTGTACATTGGACTGTAGGGACATTTTATTTCTGTTTTTGGACTTTGTATGGGCCCAGGAACAATAGGTTATTACACATACAATTCAATTTAAGCATATTAACATACATAGTTAAGTTACACGAACTTACCTCGATAGTTCGTGTACATAAAATCTATTAGGGGTGAGCATTCGATCGAATCGAATAGAATCGAATCAAAAATTTTCGAGTTAATCGAGTTTTCGAATCATATTTTATCATCCTAACTTAATTTAAAATTTTCTCGAATTGAGTCGAGTGAGACGAAATTAATCGAATCGAATCGAATCGTTCGAGTTAAATTTTAAAAAAATGACTTTAGTGTTGTTTATTTTTATGTAATTTTTCAAAAAATAATTTTCTTTAAAATTTTTAAACATGATCATACAACAAAAATTGAAGTAAATAAGTGAATAAATAAAAGCAACACAACATCAACCTAAATAAACAATATGGGTCCAAATAAACAACAAAAACAATACAACAAGATTATAATAAAGAACATAAGTAAAAATCCAAGTAAATAATATGAGTCCAAGTAAACAACAACAACATTATAATAAAAAAAACAAAAGTAAAAATTCAAGTGAACAACATGAGTCGATGTAAACAACAACATTATAATAAAAAAAAGATATAAGTAAAAGTCCAAAATGTAATAGAAACCTACACCAGTCCAAACAAACAAAAAAAAGAACACAATAAAAATCTAGTTAACCAACAACAATAACAAACCAAACCAAACTAATAACAATAACACATCATTTCAAAAACCATTATAGAATAGTTTAAGTTTCTTCTTGTGCTTCAAACACCGTTGGCATTGATAATCTTGAAACATCTAGTAAAAGTATTGAATGAGTTAGTTAAATGATAAAAATGTTAGCAAAAAAAAAAATTAAATAAACATTTAACTTTATAAACTAATGCTAAGTATATTACCTTCTTGATCTTCAGGTATTTTTGACAAGTCTAGCAAATTTAAAAACAAAAATGTTAGTTAAATTATGCTTACTAATATAAATAACACAAAAGCTTATTTTATAAATTAAAATTTATATATTACCATCTTCCATGATTTGAAGTTCATCAACATAATCTTCAAGAGAAGCCAATCTTGTGTGCAAACCAAAGCCTCGACCATGAGAGGAGTTAGAGAACTTCTAAAACTATCGAGAACACGTCCACCCATGCTAAATGCACTTTCCGAGGAAACTGTTGAAATAGGAGTAGCAAGAATATCTCGAGCCATTTGTGAAAGAATAGGGAATCTAGGACTATTCATTTCCACCACAATAGTAAATCAAATGAACTTGAATTGTTTACTTCTTCATCCTCACCCAAATATCTATCCAACTCAGATTTACTTTCAAATCCAACATGTTTCTTCTTCAAGGTATTTTGTTTGGCCAAGCCCGCTTTTCATTTCTCGATGATCTATTTCCATTGAACTACAAAGATTTGTCAAGAACTAGATCTACCTTCAAACTGTTGAATTCTCCCGGCATTAGAGGAATACTCGTTGAACAAGCAATGCAATTCTCTATCAATCATTTTCATAATGTCATTGGCAACATTAGGAAAAAGCAAGTTGACCCCAAAGTCCAAAAAACTCATTTTACATCATGGATCAAAGATGACCGCCAAGTAAACTAGCATGTTGATCTTGTGTCCTTCACCCCAATACTTATTATATTTATCTCTCATTTTGGAAGTCATAGTAACTATGTCTAGATCTCCACAACTTTGCCACCCATCAAAAAGACAATGCACATCCGTCAATACTTCAAAAAATGAATGAGAGGTAACATGCAAAGATCCGGACACCTTCAGTGTAAGATGATAAAAAAGCTCTAATACTTTTATAACTCTTCGAACGATTTCCCAATCATCAAATGTAGGAACTCTATCTCTAGCAGTAAGGTCAAGAAAAAAATTATGGTCATCACGTACATATGATTCAAATGCACGCTCATATTTTTCGGCCACCTTTAACATCATATATGTTGAGTTCTATCTAGTAGGCACATCTAAACACAATTGAGCCTTACTATCTATGATTTCTTCTTTACCCGTTGGTTGAATTTTATCAACCTCGATGGTGATGCTCTTATATACCTCACAAGACCTCTAACTCGATCCACGCATACGTGAACATCCTTAATCTCAGATTGCACAATGAGATTAAGAATGTGTGCAACACATCTCATATGAATAAATTTTCCATTTGTAACAGAATGATTTAATTTCTTTCTCAAATATTCAATGGCAACACTATTGGCGGATGCATTATCAACAGTAATAGTGAAGACCCTCTCAATCCCCCAATCTCGAAGACATTTTTCAATAGCTTGACCTATGCTTTCACCTCTATGAGCGGATATTGGGCAAAAATTTATAATTCTTTTTTGCAACCTCCACTCATCATCCACCCAATGTGCTGTTAAAACCATGTAAGATATCCTCTGCAATGAAGTCCAAGTGTCTGTCGTCAAACAAACTCTACTTATATCTTTTTCAAAACAATTCTTCATCACACTCTTCATGGAGTTAAATAAATCAAGACAATCCCTTCTAATTGTCCAACGAGATGGAAGACTAAAACGTGGGCATACTATAGAAATAAAGTATTTAAAACCCTCTCCCTCTACAATTTTAAAAGGAAGTTCATCCACAGTTATCATACGAACCAATGCTTTTCTAATAGCATCTTTATCAAACACTCAAGTTGATAAATCCGTTGTTTCTTGGCTAACATTCACAAATGTTAATTCTGATTGCTTCGGATCAGAAGTATTACCTTGAGGTCTTTTAGGCATGTTTTCAAATGGTTATTCAAATTTGTTGTAGAACCCAAGTTGTTTCCATGGTGTAAGTAACATCACATGCATTGCACCTTGCTCTCTTCTCCCCTCTTTAGTCACATACTTGGTGAAATGGTTCCAACAAGTCGCCTTGGAGTAATTTTTTTCTAACATTTTCCTTGGTTGTTGTTTGATCATCTCTACTTGGGAAGAATTTTGTGAACTTTGAGTTGAACCATCTCGCTTTGGATCACTCATCTACAAGTAAACATTTGTTGTAATCACTAATGATGACCAATAATTGATTTAAAATCAAACTTAATAACATTTATGCTTTAATTTATTTTTGAACCAAAGTTATCATTCAACTAATTCACCGTAAACGGAAAGCAAGTTAACTCCAACTAATAGAGGTAGCTTTAAATGAGTGGTCAAACCCTCAAAAGTAATAAAGTTTAAAAGTTAAAAGCTGATAAAACTTGTATTCAATTTAAAAGTAAAACTATTGCAGCTTATATGACAAGATGAAGCACATAGTTTTTATCGCCTTTAACTTTTAAGGAGTTTTCAATTTAAAATTTGTATTCAATCTTTTATATCTTTTTATTTTTTTTATTTATAGGTGGATCCTACGCTTTCAATTTTCTTTTCATCCTACCGAGCAAAACACTCTTCTTTTGCAAATTTAGAGTAAGTTTAAGATTATCTACAAATATATAAAACTTTTGATTTAAGGAAAGAGAAATTGATTTTGACCCTTTTTTTAATCTTGATTTTTATTTCTACTCAAATTATTTGAAAGAAAAAAAGGAAAAATTGGGTTACTCAAAACCAATTTCGAGAGGGTAGATATCTAGTGACAAAGAACGTCAAGAATCTATGCCATATCCAAGAGGAATCTTTGAAATCAATTTGGCCAAAATTTTATGCACTTGTTAACATATTTGGTTGGCATTGATATGCCCACTTTCTAATCTATCTAGACTTTAACGCTTTAGAGATACATGGCACAACCCTCACTTTTAATGTGATTTGTGTTCCTACTCGCATTAAATTTGTAATCGATAATTACCCAACCTAGTTTAGTTAAAAACATTTTCTTGCCAACCTAGTTAACAAACCGCCTTCATTTGATGATAAGAATTCCAATATAAGAAAAAGTAATCGAGAATATTGCCTAAAACAAACCGAAATACACATCATTTCTCAAGTAAAAGGAATTGACCTTGTTAACACTAGGAACAAGTTCTCGCAATGCCCAATTCTTTCTAATCCTCTCCACAATGCAAGTGCCATTTAAAAATAAACAAATAAGCTTCTCCAATAAAAATAAACAAAAAGCAAGTCAACTCCAACCATTCAACTAATTCAACGAAATAATTTTCCTCCAAAATCATTAGCTTCAAATTAAGTAATTTATATCACTCAAAGATAATTATGTTATACTATACTATAAGGCTGCATGTATAATAGAAACAGTACATTGCTAGTGTACCAAAGACTAAAAATATGGTAAATTATTTGCATTTGAAATTTTAATGAAATAAAAGACATATCCATATAATAATTACTAAAGATTAAATTTAAAATTTTAAAAATAAAATGAATAGATTTAAATAAGTTTAAGTTATGCATTTATTATAAATATACCAAAATTTAATGTTTATATTTTAATAACGTGGAATTTAAACAATCAAATATAGTAGTAATGATATGAAAGAAATGTAGAAGGTGAGGTATATATTCATAAATAGAGAGGCAAAAGATGGAACATCTTTTGTTTTGGTTTCAAAGTGATGAAAACACTGGATTCCACTTCCAAATTTTATAATCGGATTAGTTCGTTATGGTGAGTATCCCATATAACATGTATACATACTTATACATATCTACATACTTATACATATAACATAATACATAAGCATCATCATGCATATGTTCCATGTATCTTTGAGAAGTATACTCAAAGCTCGTAATCTGTTTCTTTTTTATTTTCTTGGGTTCTATCAAAAACAGAGGATAAGCTTTCTCAAGCTCTCTTTTTTCTTATATACATACATACATATATGTATACATCACATAATACATAAGCATCATCATCATCCATATGTTCTATGTATGTATGTTTTAGAAGCATACCCAAAGCTTGTAATCTGTTTCTTTTTTTCTTTGTTTTTTTTCTTGGGTTCTATCCAAAAAAAAACAGTGAATAAGCTCTCTTAAGCCCTCTTTTTTCTTATATACATCCATCATACATAACATACATAAGCATCATCTACATGTTCTATGTATGTATAATCAAACATTTACATTTTTTAGAAGTACCCAAAGCTTGTACTGCTTTTTTTTTCCTTCTTGGGCTCTATTCAAAATGTAAAATAAGTTCTCGCTTTTCCTCTTTTATACATACATACATAAGCATCATCATTCATCCACTTATGTATGTATTTTAGAAGTACCCAAGCATGTAATTTGTTTTTTTTTGGGGGGGGGGGTTATGAATATATATACATACACCGAAAGTAAGTAGGAACTAGGAAGAAGAGAAACGTAAGAAAAATGGAAATGAAGAGTAGAAAAAGAGATTAGATAACTTACCAGAGAAAGGCGCAGCTGAGAGCTTGAGGGCTGAGAGTTAGAATAGAGAAGAAGAAAATTAATTTGGGGTTTGGATTTGTTACCTAGAGGCTAGATAGAGACGATGGAATTTGGGGGTTTGGGGTTTCATTTTCATTTTCATTTTGGGGTTTCATTTTCATCGTGCCTTTAGGAAATTTCATTTGGGGGAGGAATTGGGTTGGGTTTGGGAAAATAAATCTTTGGGTTTGGGCTTGAGGAAATTAGGTTAAAGTAAATTAAGTAAAAACTTAAAATTTAAAAAAAAAAAAAATATATATTCGGTTTATTCGAATTATTCGAGTTATTCGAATTCGAAAATTCAACTCGATTCGAACTCGAAATTTGAAACTCAAAATTTGAGTTTATTCGATTAATTCGATTAACTCGATTAACTCAATTCGAATAATTCAAAATTTGAATTTTTTTCGATTTTTTCGAATCGAATCGAGTTTTGCTCACCCCTAAAATCTATTAATTCGACATTTTCTCCTTTCCTCGCTCTAACTCCATATTCGAACTACCCGGATCTATACGAGTAAATAATTTAATGCAATTCATTCTCAATTTAATCCAATTTACATTTTAGGAAAATTACCATTTTGCCCCTAAACTTTAATAAATGACGATTTCGTCCCTAGGCACGGAAAATAAAATTCATGCAATTTATTCCTTGTTCCAAGCCTAAATATTTTCATATATAACAATATCAGCCCTTGAATTCCATGAAATTTTAGAATTTTCCATAAATACAACTTCACAATTTTATCCCTAAATCATGATTTCACTCAAAATTCTTTAATAAAGTACCTTTACATATCCATTAACATCTCAATTTCATCATAAAATAACTAAAATAATATGAAATTATCAATGGTATCTTCCAAAACTTCCAAAAATAATAAAAAACTAATGAAATAACAAGTTGGGCCTAATTGTAAAAATCCAAAAACATAAAAATTTCAAAGAAAAAGCAAGAATTGAACTTACTTGAAGCTAAAATATGAAAGACCAGCTCAAACCCTCTTCAATGGCTATTTTTGATAGAAAATTGATGAAGAAAATGTCTAGAAACTATTAAAATAACATTTGGTCATATAAACTTTATTTTAATTCAAATTTTGTCCCTAATCACATGAATATCTTTGATATTTTTCACGTTATGCCGCCTCAGCCATTTAAGATGGTCTATTTTCCCTTTTAGTCCTCTTTTATTTACTATTAGACTATTTAATCACTTTAGCAAGTTTTGCATCTTTTTCAATGTATTGCTTTTTAATTAATTGACTACCTAAACGTTAAAATTTTCTGACGAAACTTTAATACTACCATATTGACACTCCGTAAATATTTATAAAAATATTTATGGCTCGGTTTATAACACCGAGGTCTCGATATCCTTTTTTCTCAATTAATTGACGTAATAAATTTTTATAAACACAAATTTACTAATTCAAAAATCTTTTAAAACCACATTTAACTTATAAATATTAAATAATAAAATTTACGAGCTCATTTTTCAAATTTAGTGGCCTCGAACCACAGTTTTCGACATCACTGAAATTCGGGCTATTACAAATTTCATATAAGGTTTAAATTAGACGCTAGTTTATTTTGAGAGATAAAATTAAATTATAAAATTATAAAAGGTTAAAGTAGAATTTTTTTTTATATTATTATTAGTTTAGAATTTTAAAGGGATTAAATTAAAATTTTTATTTTGGAGAGTCAAAATGATTTTTACCATTGAATTAATTTATAATTTTAAAATTTTCAACAAGCTAAATTGATAATTTGCCATTTTAGGGGCCAAGACCCTGTTTGTCCATTTAGCGCGTAACAGACAATTAAAAAATAGGTAGAATAACTTGTTTAACCTTCAGTGTTAAACTTTTTTCAATTTGTTCCTTACCTTTTAAAAGTACATAAAATAATATAAAATTATAGCAAATTATAAAATATAATTATTGTTTCACATTTGAGTTATTTTTTTTTTTTGAGAAAATGGACCGATGTTGTATTAATAAATGCTCACGCAAACCGACAAATAGAAAAGTAGAGCTTAAGAAAAATCGAAATGGAAAGGTGGCAACAACAAGCAAATAAATAAGCTTTGGAAAAACAAAAAGAAAAAAGAACAAGAAAGAGAATAAAAAGTGTGAGCCCCATCCTATCGACTTCAAACAGACGTTTATCACCAAAAGAAAGCCTTCATACCGAATAGTAAAACCACCTATTGAAGGCCATTACCACTTTACTGGCAACGCTTAATCTACCGAGATTCAAAGAACCTTCTCCTACGAACAAAGCAAATCAGAAAACCCGATCATCTCCCACATTCCTTAGCCTTGACTCCTTCATCGCGAGCACTTGAACCGATTCTGGGAGATTATCGTCCCAACACCCAGAAAATCTGCATCTTCGTCCTTCTAAGGCCAAGGTGTGAGCCACTCCGTTTGCCGACCGCGATACATAGCGGTAAGAGATTTCTTCAAAACATAAACCCAATTGGTTGATGTGCTGGGTAATCGATTTAAGGATCGATTTTTCATAATTCTTTCTCTTTATGCTTTTAATGACAGTCAAAGCATCGCCTTCCACAACCAGTCGTTGGAAACCTCTAGATTTCGCCAGAAGGACAGCCCTTTCACACGCTCGTGCTTCCGCCACAAAGGAATCAACAGTATCCTCAACAAGATAAGTTTCTGCTCCTAAGATAACTCCCGTAGCGTCTCTAGCTATTACTGCAGTTATAGCTAATTTTTCCATGATTTGAAATGATGCGTCGAAATTAATCTTTATAAAGCCTAGCTCCGGAGGTCTCCATAATTCTTGCAAATTGGGTCTGACTTGTGGCTGCAAATTCTTACGCGAGACCTCAATTTCCATCATATAGCCCCTAATGAAACCCAAAATCTCTTGCATCTGAGTCTTGACCCCTTCATGCATAAGTTTATTTCGACAATACCAAAGACTCCATGTAGAGATAGCAATAATGTTTCTATGGTGTTCGTCCGCTTCAGTAAACATCTGGGAAAAACACTGCTGAGCCCCAAGGGAGTCATCAAGACCGAGAAAGGATATCTGAAAATGCGTCCACACGCTTCGCAACCAGCTACAGTTCCACATCATGTGACTAGAGTCTTCAATCCCATCCTTACACAAGGGACAAATTACTTCCACTGCGAGTTTTCTTTTGGCTAGATTACTGTAATGGGGAAGCAAATTGTTGACCAACCTCCAATTGTGAATTTTTATTTTGCTAGGAACATTTAACAGCCAAAGAAATTTGTAAAAAGCTTTAAAACCATCCTCCAAGGAATTGTTATTATTGTAGTACCCTAGGGTAGTAGAAAGAACTCTATACCCGCTTTTAACAGTGTATTCTCCGGATCCCTCATATTTCCACACTAGAGAGTCTTCTTTATTTCCTACCGAAATCGGGATAGCAAGAATCCTGGCAGCTGTGTCCTCATCAACAAGTGCTGCAATTAGATCCTTATTCCAGGTATAACTACCCTCAAAAATTAGTATTAACTCTTATTAAATTAATAAATTTATTAAGGTGAGACTATAATTATTTGATAGATAAGATAGATTGGGCTTAAATAATTGATTATACCGAGTGTTTAGTAGTGGATTTCTTCTCTGTGCAAGGCACCGCAGATGTAGGTGGCATCTTAAACTGCACTATCAACTTGCTTGTGTTCATTCTGATATTTTTTTGTTCGTATAGTTGTGTTAATACTTGTGTTAAACATACTATCAATAGGTATCAGTGTCTTTTGTGTAACATAACTAGTGAGATCCTATATCTAACAATTGACAATAGAGCCTATGAAGAATGACGATTCGACTATACGTCTACTACTTTTGGATGGATCAAATCATGTCTACTAAAAAACTTGAATGAGAGCTTTTTATCAAATCAATTGATAAAAAACGCATGCTAGAACTCTAAAACCCAAAGCAAATTGGACTACAATGGGACTTTCCATAACGTTTCCTCCCCACCTCTACACATATCGAATCAATTAGTGAAAACCCAAAATCTGTTTCAATAGTTATATATTTTATTTATATTTCTTTTAATAAAAATCAATTAATCATGTATTTTATTTATATTTAGTGAGTTAGTTTGATTAATTTAGTTACATAAATCAAATTAACATATTTAAACTGATTAAAGTAAATAACGCCAACTCATTTCATTAAATGAATTTGGACCCTCTCGTTGACAGCAAATTTTGTTGGTTGTTGTGATGCGAACAATCGTAGGCTAGCTAGTCTTTCACGCAAACTGCGACTTCCAAATCTACTTCTAACACTTGTCTTCCCATGAATTTTCTACCAACTTCGTCTTTGAAACTAAATTTATACTACAGATTACATTAGATAAATAATAATTAAGAAGAAATAAATATATTGTGATCTTTTTCTATCAAGTTCATAATCGAAGTCGGTGGGGTTCTAAATAAACATATCAAATAACTACTTGTATCATCACATTTAGTAATTTAATCAGCAATACCATTAAGAGTTCTTAGGATATGTCGGATACTAATCTCCCATTTCCAATTCAATACTTGATGTAACAGTTTCAGTTCCACTAAATTACTACACGAGACAAAAGTAATTCAACCAACAAAGTATTATCACACTCAACTTCAACTTTCTAAAATATAGATTTGGCATTATTAATTTTTTAATTAAAATATAGATTACAATATACTCCAAATTTCTAAACCTTTTATATATTTATAATTTAGTTTTTTTTTACATTTTAAATTTTAAGTTTAATTATTAACACCATCACAAGTTTTTATTAAATTCACTTGTATGACATTCTAAAATTTAAAAAAAAATAATTCTCTTGATAGCATGTGACAAGAAAATGGCATTGTAGTCAGGAACCGCGCAAAGGGGCAGGCAAGGGCCCTAACTCCCTTCAAATGAAAAATTATCTATTTTGTTCCTTGAAATTTTTAAAAGTATAAGTTAATTTAATGGTAAAAATACACTTTTTCCCCTCGAAAATAAAATTCTTTTCAATCTAGCCCTTTAAAATTCTAAATTAACAAGCATATACAAAGAAAAACTGTACTTTGATCCCTTATAATTTAACTTTGCCCCTACAAATATAAACTTCGATTTAGTCCTTGATTGTAATGATAATAAATCTAATAGAGAATTTTGATAGTGTAAACGTTCTTAAAATTCACGTCAATATTTTAATCAAAATAAAGTATTTAAACTAACTAATTTCACTATAAATGTTGAGGTACTATATTATGTCAAAATTAAAGTATAAAGATTAAATCTCTAATTTCAGCGTAATATAGGGATTGAAATTGAGATTTAATAATTTTTATATAATCTAAAAAATAAAGAGACCAAAATTAAAATTTAACCATTTTTAATAATGTAAAAAATGGTCACTTGTCATAAAAAGAAGGCCTATATATAGTTAAAATAAAATATTTAGATTAACTAATGACATTATAAATGTTGGGTATCAAATTATGTCAAAATTAAAGTACAAAGATTAAAATGTCAAATTTGAGCGTAGTATAAAGACCAAAAATTAAAATTTGATCATTTTATATAATCTAAAAAGTATAGGGACCGAATTGAAAATTAACCATTTGTTTAAAAAAAAAAAACCCTGAACACTTGTTATAAAAGAAAGGCCTTCCTGCTTAAAGAAAAAGCCTTCTTTTATATAGACAATCACCTAAATGGCTAATTTTGATTATTTTATTTTGTAAAGGAAATTTGATGATATTAAATTGCGACATGAGAATAATATGTTTAATTTACATATTTATCGTCTGTAAAATGTTTTATAATTTATAATTTTATATTGTAAATTTATTCACGGTCGAAATTTTGAATTCCAATTAAATAATTTTAATTTTATTTAAATAAATAATATTAATATAAAATTACATTTTTAAATATTTTATTGCGTTTAAAATTGTAAAAAAAATTATTTAAGTGGGCTGCGTATAAACTTAGAAAATTTTTAAGTTCCCAACGTGATACATGAAGACCTTTTCAGGAAAATAGCATTGCAGAAAAAACTATTTGGGTTAATAATATTGATAAAGAAAAGAAAATCTAATTCTCTAAAATTGATTGTATATATGCCCAACAATACACCTCTCACATCCTATCTGAATTTATTGGATGTCGAAAGAGATTTATTTTACAATTAGGCCCTTGGACCAAAGTTTTTTTTGTCTTTGATCATTATAGCGCTAGCTCGAATGTTAACAACTCTAACGTGGCGGTCCATGTCATTACCAAGTGTTTGGTTGAAATTTTTATCAAATATTTAAAGCATTTTCAAATACTTCCAAAATACTGAATAATATGTTTTAAATGTGTTTCATCCTTGCCAAGTGTTATTGAGTCAATATCAAAGTGTTCTCATGTGTTTAAAATGTTTTTAATTAGACACTTTGACAATCAAGTCTTGAGACACGAAAGTTCGAATGCAAAATTTTGCTTTAGCGGTTGAATGCTTAAAGGCATTAGCTTGTATGTCTTGAGACATAGCTTGGCAATGACTATATAACAGCTAATTTTCAACCAAATCTCGAGACATACATTGTAAAGATAGTTTTTAAGCCTAATTAATTTAATGCTTGAAATGGTTAAAATTCATCCCCAATGACCAAAAACGCCCACAAACTTGTTCATTGGTTTAAATAATTTTCAAGAACACTTCAAGACTCAAGAGAGCAACATCCAAGCAAAATGTTCAAGAGAAAATCTTTCATTTCTTCATTTTTTTCATTCCCCTTGTGCATATTCATTGAGAGCTTATTAGAATATCTTTTTCTTATTGTCATAGCTTTATTTTAGAGCTTCAATTTGCAAACACGCACCTACTAGAGGTTCATTATTAGTTTGCTCATCTTCTCTTTGTTGTAAAGAGTGTACTTAAGGTTTTTGAAGTATAAAACCTTAAAGGGATTAAAAGGGTTGCTAGTTTAGCCTTATAAAAGGTAGAGGGTTCTAGTTTAGCCATAAAAGCTAGGAGAAAGGTTCTATCTTAACATTGTGAAAAATATAGGGATTGTAAAGGTCCTTGAAAGGTAACAATTTAAGAATAGTGAATTCCGAAATCTTTAGTTGATGTATACTAAGGTAGTGGAGGAAGGCAATTGCGGCCAAATCATTATAAATCAAATTGTCAAAGTTGTTCTTCCCTCTCCTTATAATTTAGAAAAGCTTGTAAAGATTTTTAAAATACTAATTCTCTTCCCTCTTGGTAGGCTTAACAGTTGATATGAGAGCTAATTCTCTATCAAAGGTTTCACCATCGAGAGAAGCCATTCAAGGCAAATACTAAGTTTCAAAGATGGCTATGAAGTCAAGGTCAACAACCATGGAACAAAGTCATTCCTTCTTGTTTCCTCTGCTTTTAAATTAAGATAACTACTCCAATTGGAAAGTGAGAATGAAATTCTTTATCCAAACATTTGATTATGGTGCTTGGAGGATTGTTACATGAGGTGTATTGGAGGCTCCCAAAGAGGAAGAAGGATGGGATACAAAAGACAAGACCAAGGTTCAATAAAATTCCAAGGCTATGTAACTCTCTTTTGTGGATTGAATGAAGAAGTCTTCAACAAAATTTCCTCTTGTAGTAGTGTCAAGCAAATATAGGATAGATTAGAGGAAATCTATGGAGTCGAGAAGGAAAAAATGGAGATTGAAGTGCCTTGTGAAAGCAAATGCTCAACTAGTGGCAATAAAATCAATGATGAGCAATCAAATGAAAGTCACCCCCCAAATCCAAAGGTCATTTGTCTTATGGCTCTTGAAGAGCAAGTGATATGTTCTACTTCACACATGCTTTAAATTCATATTTTTTTGATGAACTACAAGATACTCTCAATGAGTTAATATTGGAATTTAATACCATAAATTCTGAATACAAGAAAATGATTTCAAAATTCAAAATTGAAAAAATTTTCTTTTGAAAATAAAAAGTGATTTGGAAAGGCAAAATAAAAAATTGAAAATAAATTTTGGCTTCCCAAAATAAAGTTGAATTGTTTGGAAAATAAAATTGTGAGTTGAAAATGAATTTTGAGATATTGAAAAAGGAAAAATGATATCATTTTGGAAAACTCTTTTTCAAAAATGGCAAATGTGAACATTATCATTTTCATGATCATTCATTACATACTTGTCCAATAATAAAAAGAATTTAATATATAATTAGGCAAGTATGGATTTCAAAAGGAACAAGAGACTTACTGATTAATGTTCAAGGACCCAAAAGTAATTTGGATACCAAAATCCAAATGAGGTGTCTCTTGTAGGTATGTTAGAGTAATGAGGAACAGAGCAAAATTATTTGGATGTTATTGGCACACAAAAATGAAGGGTGAGTAACCTCTAAACCTTCATTGAATATGACTAAATTGGTTGTCTATTGATTTTTTGTTTCTAACCATGATTTTGGATTAAATTGATTGATAATATTGATGTAATCATGTTTAGATATCCTTAGAATACATGTATATTAGAACCTTATATTTAAAACACATCACATGTCTGCATATTCTAAGATAAGAAAACAAAAGCTTAAATATTTTTATGATTTTAAAGTTATTTTCTAAAATTATTTTTGAACATAAAGTTTTTAAATTGAGAAAAAAATCATTTAAGCAAGAATATTTTAAACATGCTTTAAATATGTTATAGGACTTCTCTAAACCGTTCAAAGAGTTTTGAAATGATTTTCTAGTACTTTTGTCCATTATGAGGCCAACTTCAAGGAAATGTACTTTTAAGATTTGATTTCCTTGTTAATGATCACTTGAACAAGTTTGTCGTTCGAAAGGTGTTGAAAAATTTCAAGTAGGTAAAAAATGTCTTTATTATGTTTTGACCACCTTGAGTTCTAAATATTTAAATATTAAGTTTTATTTGATTCATGTAAATTACATGCAATTTAGTGTTTATTTGTGTTAAAAGTAGATTTGGCCTCTAAGTACATATAAGTTGTATATAAGTGCATGTGTGTGCAAACATGTTTGAAATATATGTCTTATGTTTAATATGTCATGTGCTAAGCTTATGTGCCTTATTTGAACATTTTAGGAGACTTAGTACTTGTAACACCCCAAACCTGGCCTAGATGTTGTGGTCGAATCTGACGATGTCACATGATAGTGCTTTAGAAGACACAATCACGATAAGACCATTTTTGTTATCTTATGCTACCTTAAAAAAAACATGTCGTTTGTTCCAATCATCATTCGTTTTCAAAACGTTATACTTTTTCCAAAATATTTATATTTCGGAAGCATTTAAATCAGTTTGTGTAATCGTGATGTTTTGGTAAAACATTTGTTTTTTGGAAACTCGAACTTTCCTACTGCTACGGTAAAACCATATGCGTTGCAAATCCCAATTAAACAAAATACGTAAAGGCCATATTACATAAAACTTTCCCAAATATAAGAAAAACCATAAAATAAGTATAAAACAATGAGGCAGAAGCAGTGGTCACCGTTGAGTCCTCCGCTGCACCGATCCTTCTACAGTTGGGGATTACTTGAACAGATTAAACAGAAAAGGGTGAGTTTTCGCAACTCAGTGTGTAATCCCTACAGAAAATACACACACAGCATAATATCAAAAAACAGTCATGCATTTACAGTTTGAGTCTGGGCCCATTACAGAAACGGTGTGGACCTTAGCCCACTTAGATACAAAATCAGATATATTCTAGGGCTTTAGCCCATATCAGATATAACATGCAGAACAGAACAGGATAACAGAGTCCTACCCACCAGCCTCTACACACCAACTCCGTCCAACCCTACACACCATGTGGGGATAAAATCAACCCACCCATCCCTACACATCATGCTGTACTGAATGCGGCACATAATCAGATAATTGCAGCTGAGCTGCTAGATAACAGGCTTAAGAGCCTTTCAGATACTTCCTCCAAATAGTATCAACCCAACCCGATGCAATGCAATATACAAAGAATGTCATTATATTATGCAATTAAAAGTACATATATTCAAATCAGTATAATGCTTAGTACGGATTTCACATAATCAATTCACATAACTACAGGTCTAAGTACTACTTATCGACCCTTCAGTAGGTCCACAGTCGACTTGGGTGACTCGTGCAACCTTACAGAACATTTTAGAAAAAATGGGCTCACACGCCCATGTGGCCTGCCCGTGTGGGCCCACATAGTCCAAATTGGCCTTGGTCGTGAGGATCACAAGGCCTGGCCCAGAATCCCACACACTCATGTGGTTCACTCGTGTGGGCCTACACGGCCCAATTAGTTGAACCTATGTCTCGCACATAGCCTCACTCGGTAATTACACAACCATGTCACCAGCGCACAGCCTGGCTCGTCGATCACACGGTCGTGCTGTGGCTTATAGCCTAGCACATGGCCTACTACACGCCTGTGTGGCGTCGATAGAAAAGTTTTTGGCTTTTTTCGAAACCTTATTATCTCTGTTTCTGGGAACACACCTGGTTCGTTTTCGCTGTTTACGCAATCCCGATACCACTAAAACCTATAATTGATCAGTAATTCACTCAATTAATCCTTTAGAAATCAAACTAAAATCGAATCTGAATCGAGATACTCATCCTCAAAGCGACGAAAACTTACCTCAACACCGATTACAAAACAATGATAGAAGAACCTTGATCCTCGCAATATGCTACTGCCAAAACGTCAATAGCTCTGATCAAAAACTCAGTATTCACAACTTGTAAAGTACAAAAACATACTTACCAAAGCGTGTGACAAAAATCAACTAGAGAAGGCGACGATAGTCAACAAAAAGAAACGAATAAAGAGAATATGAAAGAAAGAAGAGAGAAAATCAAAAATAGGAGAAGAAAGGAAGAGAAAAATTTCGTCAGCCAAATTGGAAGAGAAAGAACAACGAAATTGAATATTATGATAACTCCCAAAATCCCTTAATTCACTTCTAAATTCACTCAACCCCACTCTCCACTACTCAAAACTTTTCTAATCAACCAAGCCAAAATATTAACTCCCACGCTTGTACAAGGGTTCAAACACAAGACCTCCAGAAATCTAACACACCACTTAACCACTAGACCAGCAGGCCCATTCTGATATGTACGTACGTACAAATGAATAAAAGCCTACTGAGCAAGAGTATTAGAGCCAGTAGGTTGTTAGTTTGTTATCAAAACTGTTATACAGCTAGAAATTTGTTACAGAGTAGTTGATAATTCAAGCTCTATATATACATTACTAAATGTACAGAGAAAGGGGCGATCAAGAATCAAAAGTTGAAATAGTTTGTTTTCAATTGAGCTAATTTTCTATTTTCTCATTACTGTTAAACTCAAGTGTACCTAGTCTTTAACATGGTATCAATCGCTGGCTGAATCTTGGGATCTATGGCCACCACAAACTCCACCGATTCCACATCTGTTAAACATGGCTCGATCCTCTTCACCGATGATCTTGTTGTCACCTCCTTTCCTAGACATGAGGTCGTCAAACCTAAAGATGGTACCTATATTCAATGGCACAAATAGGTAAAACTCATTGCTGATGGTTATGATCTTACCGATTTTTAGACGGTACTATTCCTCTTCCACCAAGGTTCGTTCAAACACAAGAAGGCACAATTGCTCCAAATCTGACAACCTTGGTGTTCACACAACAAGATCGCCTGTTGACATCGTGGCTTCTCTCCACTATTAGCTCATCGATCGTACTTTCTTTCACCGACGCCACACGGCATGTGATGTATGGACCACGGCGACCAATCTTTTTATCGCCGATACGGGCGTAAAGCAGTCCCGAATCTGCCATGAGCTCCATTCGTTGAAGAAAGGTACTCTCTCCATCAAATCCTATATTACTCACATTAAAAACCTCTGTTCTTTGTTAGAAACTTCTAGATCTAGAGTTTTGGAAGATGAACGAATTCATATTATGCTCGCTGGTCTTCCACCAGAATTTGAGTCGATGATCTCCTCCGCCTCACTATCATCCAGAGACTTGCCCTTCTAGCGACTGATGGACGCCTTGGTCGAGTGCAAGAGCCATCATGCTAGTACGGTTTAGGAGATAACTCTCCATGCGAACTTGGTCGAAAGTGCACCGTTGCAAGTGTCGTTGCAAGGAGTGAAAGGATCCACCCTGTGGTGGTCGTGAGTTCATCCGTGGCAAAGGCTAAAACTTTCAATCTCGACTTCAGTGTTAGATTTACAACCGGTTTAGATATGCTGCCCAATGTTGCTACTATCATTACCACCAGGACTCAGAGATGCCATCATTAGTAGCTCTGCGACATACCACGGTGGCTTTGATGCGTTAGCATGCATGGAGGAGATAGTATGCGTGAATAGGAGCCTTCTCAAGTAAAATTCTATCGGGTTTCATATGGTTAAAATTGTGATTTTGATGGTCAAAATAAGGGTAAAAGTGATAAATACTGGTTGATGGCCGGTTATAATGATGATGGGGGGCCACACTTGTCCTATGCGCATGAGGTTAGTGGACATGCAAATGGGCCAAATGGATATTTACATGGTGGACACACCCAATTTTGCTCCTAGGCCACGTGTGAATTGTAACAGTCCGGTTTACACCCTAGTCAGAACAGTGGTTTTGGGACCACAGATCCGAGTCTGAATAATATTTTTATATTATTTTCTATGTCGTTGATATGTAATTAAGCATGTGGTAAATTTCGTAAGCTAATTTTTCTGTTCGTGTGTTTAATTTGACAAAAGGATGAAATTGCATTGAATGTGAAAGTTGCTTGCTATTTGCTAAAGTGCCTATGTGTTGTGGCTTTATAATTGCGAGGACTTATGTGGCAATTAAGCCATTAGTATAGTAAGTGGACGGCATTGAATGTGGTTTTATAATTATATATTTTTATATTATATGTTTTCATAAGTTATAATATATGTTAGATTAGTATATTATTTTATAAGTTATTATATTATATCAATATAAAGAAAACAAAAAGAAAGTGGCTTTGTTTTCATCATTTTAGCCGAATGTTTTAAAGATAGTGGAATGTTAATGGTAATTAATGACCTTGAGTAATATGTTTGATATTTTTATTTTGATGGGTAAATTTGGAAATGGTTTAATATGTATGTAATAATAATAATAAAACATATAAAAAAAATATAGTGGCCTTTGTTAATCCTATTTTGGCCGAATATCAAAGAAAGAAAAAGAAAGAAACTTGACTAGGCATTCGGCAGGCAAAAATTCAAGGTATACTTTGATCGGTTTTGATAATTTTACGTTTTTGAAATTGTTGTTTTGAGAGCTACAAAACCCATGTATTAATTTTTTGAATTGATGATGTTTGTGTGATATGCCATTGATGATATGTCAAGCTTTTTGATGATTTTTGGTGTTAAATGAAAGGCATGAGCTAGATGAACATCCTTTGTTCTTGAATTTTTGATGAAATGGAGTAATTTGGATTAAATTGTTAAAATAATTTTTTAAGGGACTAAAATAGGAAATAAATGAAATGCATGGACTTGTATGAATAATAGGAACATTCGGCCCTTAAGGTGTGGCCAAATTTTGTGTATTTTGTGTTTTGTGCAAATAGGACTAAATTGTAAAAGTGTGAAATATTAGGGGCAAAATGGTAAATTACCCATTTATGTGTTTTGGATTAAATTCAATAGAAATGTGTTTGAATGAGCTTAATTTGAACATGTTTAGATCAAGAACAAAAGAAAAAGGACTTGGATCGGGGAAAAGCAAAAATTATTAAATAGCCGATTTTTGTTGTTCGTCGATATCCGAGGTAAGTCTTTAAGCAAATATACATTGTAAATCATTTATGAAACCTATTATATGCTGAATTATGGAAACATTGTAATTATATTATGAAAAAGCCGAATTTGACCATGTGAATATTGAGTTGGTTAAGCTATTTGTTGTTATATGCTATTTGATTGATCATACCATGATTTCGAAATGAGTAATAAGTTGATATATGAAATGATTCATGTGAGATAATACAAAGTATTGCTGTTTAGGCTTAGAGCCTAGCAAGCCTTGGGTGGTGAACTTTTCAGCTTTATGCTAGCGTGCTTAGTGTCGGTGATTTAATATCGCACCTCGGGTCTAGCAGCCTAGTCTTGGGTGTGTGTTTCAGGTTTTCTTGCCTACCAGGCTTAATGCTGGTGATTATTATAAGTTGAGGCTTCAATGGATCATTAACAATATGGAATTTAATTACAGTAAATATGCTAAATGTTCAGGTAAGTATAAGCCTCATGTTTGTAAGAAATAAGGTACGTTGGTACATTACCATTTGATGCTAGTAATATGTGTTATAGATGAGGTATATATGTCAAATTTTAGTATGTGCATTCGGTCTTACAAAGAATGAGTATAAAATATTGGAATTTGATCATGGATGTATTTTTTAGATTCGGCCAAATAGGTAAATACAATATGTGAGGTTAAATGGATATATGTATATATGTGAATAATCGATTATATATGGTTAGTATGTATATAGTACTTACTTGATTTGGTTATATGTGGAAGCATATTAAATTATATGCATTCAGTTAGTTGGTACATTTAAGGTAAGATAATGATATTTTGGGGTTGTCAAAGTAAGGATATTAGCGTTCGGTTATAATTGATTATACGTGCTATGTCATTACATCCATATCATAAAGTGATTGTCTAAAGTTAGTTGAATGCTCAATTGTTTAATATATTGCTTGAGACTTACTAAGCTAAGATAACTTACTTTGAGTGTTGTGTTAATCTGTTTTATAGATTTGGTTTCAAGCTATGAGCTCGGGGGGATCATCAACGAAGTTATCCACACTATCGACTTATTTTGGTACCTTTAAAGTTTGAATTTTTGAACTTAAGGCAGTATAGGCTAGCTTAATATTTGGATGATATTTTGTAATGTCTATAATCCATGCGAAAATGGCTATACTTTTGTGTATAAGTATGATTAATGTATGAAGTTTAAATGAAATAGTTTTTGGTTAACAGCAGTAATGTGATTTTGAAAAATCACCAAAAATAGGAGAAATGTAATTAGAGAGTGAATTAGATATAGAATTAAAGCTTATTATGTCTATTTTTATATGAAATAAATAGAGTAGGCAAAGGAATTTTATATTATGAGATATTTAAATTTTAGTGAGACTGGTTCTGAATGACTTCGTGATTCCCTATTCTGTCTTGAAAAAATTGTTAAAAATTGTACGAAAATAATCATGGAGCATAGTTTATATGCTTAGAATCCTTAATAAGTCTACTTTTGATTGGAATAAACAAGAACATTATTGAAAATGAGATAACTATATTTTTGTAAAGATAGGTCAGAACCATCAAACAGTGAATTAGGGGAAACTTTGATGAATAAACTATACTAATTGGCCTTATGAAAAATTCTGGAAAAATTATGATAACAAGATATATGAGTCTAGTTTCAAGGAAAATTTACGGATCTAAATTTTGAGTTTTGTAACTCAAGTTATGGTCAATTTACTCAACATGACGTAGTTGGATAATTTTAATTTTTATACCCCAAATTAGTAGTCAAGTCTAGTAATGCCTCATACTCGACTCCGGCAACGGTCTTGGGTAAGTGGTGTTATATTTTATTGGTATCAGAGCTTACGGTTTAGTCAATTCTAGGACTACCGTAGCGTGTGAGTCTAGCTATATATGCCTTAAATTATAATACAATAGTGTGGTGACTCCTGACATCTGAATTGTGTTTTTATATAGTAAATAGATCCCGACAAAGCCGTAGCTGATGATGTTGAGAGCGTAGTGCCTGATCCCACGCTTGGGTCAGCACCGGTAGACTCTCGACCTATCTCGAGTAGTCATAAGGGGAGGCTAAGCAAGCCTTCTACCAGATGATGAACGAATGGTTTACTCAATATATCCGGACTAATCCGGCTGTGCAACAATCTCCACCCCAAATAATTCACCTCTGATACCCATGGTACTTTCGATGATAGATCCGATGAGATTTAGTAGACCTCTTGTAGATAAAATTAGGAAACATGGGGCCGAAGAGTTTAAAGCTAATGATGATGATGCAAAACGAGCTGAGCTATGGCTTGATAATACTATCCGTGTGTTTGACGAGTTATCATGTACTCCGGATGAATGCTTAAAATGTGCTATATCATTCTTACGGGACACCGCATATCACTGGTAGAATACACTAGTATCGGTGGTTCTAAAAGAGAAAGTGACCTGGGAATTCTTCCAGACTAAGTTTCGTAAGAAATATATCAGTCAAAGATTCATCGATCAAAAATGTAAAGAATTTCTAGAATTGAAATAGGGTCATTTGACCGTGACTGAGTATGGACGAAAATTTGTAAGATTAAGTCGATATGTTCGTGAATGTGTTTCAACCGAGGCTATTATGTGTAAAATATTTGAAGACGGTTTGAATGAAGATATTAAGGTGCTGGTCGGCATACTTGAGATTAAAGGGTTTGTAGTACTTGTTGAACGAGCCTGTAAGGTAGAAGAGCTTGGAAAGGAGAAAAAAAAGTCGAATTTGAAGCTAGAGACATCCATAAAAGATCATCGAGTAAGAATTTTCATTCAGTATCAAAGAAGTTTAAAGATGAACTCAGTCGACATAAAGCTACTTCAGACTTTTCTAGATAAGACCGAGATCGACCTCCTGCGGGTTCCCGAGCTACTTCAATGGCTAGCATTGGTAATGTTCAGCAGAACCGGGTTGAGTGCAAGCATTGTGGGAAATGGCATTTTGGGAGTTATAGATTGCATGATCGGTCCTGTTTTAAATGCGGATCGATGGATCATTTTATTCAAGAGTGTCCGATGTTAGTAGAGCAAAACACTGTTACAAATGCAAGACAGAACAATGTATCAGAAGAGGCAGACCACCTAGGCATTCGGGAAATGTAGGTGGCAGTCAGAAAGGAACAAAGGATTCTGCGGTTCGATCAGAGGCTCGCGCACCTATTAGAGCATATGCTATACGTACTCGGGAGGATGCTTCTTCCCCAGATGTTATTACTGGTACTTTTACTCTTTATGATACTACTATTGTTGCTTTGATTGATCCTGGTTTGACTCATTCTTATTTGTGCGAAACGTTAGTATCCAGTAAAACTCTGCCTGTTGAGTTTATTGAGTTTGTAATTCGAGTATCAAACTCCTTGGGCTGGTGTGTTCTAGTCAACAAAGTGTGTAAAATTTGCCCATTGATGATTCGAGATTCACGTTTTCCAGTCCATTTGATGTTGTTGCCTTTCAATAAATTTTATATAATTCTGGGAATGGATTGGTTGACTTTGCACGATACTGTTGTTAATTGCAAAAGAAAGACCATTGATCTGAGATGTCAGAACGGTGAAATTGTTCGGATTGAATCTAATGATTTGAATGGGTTACCAACAGTAATATCTTCGATGTTATCTCAGAAATATATGAGAAAGGGGTATGAAGCTTACTTTGCTTATGTGCTTGATAGTAAAGTGACTGAAAAGAAGATTGAATCTGTTCCAGTCGTGTGCAAGTATCCAAATATGTTTCCTGAGGAATTACCGGATTTACCACCTATCCGAGAGGTAGAGTTTGGTATTGAATTAGTACTGGGGACGAATTCAATTTCGATAGCTCCGTATCGGATGGCACCTACAGAACTAAAAGAGTTAAAATCACAGTTGCAAGAATTAACAGATAGGGGTTTTGCACGATCTAGTTTCTCTCCCTGAGGTGCACCAGTTTTATTTGTAAAAAGAAAGATGGGACTATGTGAATGTGCATTGATTACAAACAGCTAAATAAGGTAACCATAAAGAATAAATACCCGTTGCCTCGGATTGACGACTTGTTTGATCAGTTGAAAGGGGCTTCAGTGTTCTCAAAGATAGATTTGAGATCTGGTTATTATCAGTTGTGAGTCAGAGATTCAGATGTGCCAAAGACTGCTTTTCGAACGAGGTATGGACATTATGAGTTTTTGGTTATGCCTTTCGGACTTACTAATGCACTTGTTGTTTTTATGGATCTGATGAATAGGATTTTCAGTCAGTATTTGGATAAATTTGTGGTAGTGTTTATAGATGATATTCTGATTTACTCTAGAGATGAAACTGAGCATGCCGAGCATCTGAGGCTTGTGCTACAAACTTTGCGAGATAAATAGTTGTATGCAAAGTTTAGCAAATGTGAGTTATGGTTGAGTGAAGTCAGTTTTCTGGGCCACGTTGTTTCAGCATCAGGTATTCGGGTTTATCCGAATAAAATATCGACTATACTCGATTGGAAACCACCAAAAATATTTTCGAAATTCGAAGCTTTCCAGGACTTGCTGGTTATTACAGATGATTTTTGAAAGGTTTTTCTATGATAGCTACCCTGTTGACAAAGCTATTACAGAAAAATGTTAAGTTTGAATGGTCGAAAAAGTGTCAAAAAGTTTCGATTAGTTGAAAGCTATTTTGACTGAAGCTCTAGTGTTAGTCCAGCCTGAATCGGGTAAAGAATTTGTTGTTTATAGTGATGCATCTTTGAATGGTTTGGGTTGCATTTTGATCCAGGAAGGCAAAGTTGTAGCCTATGCTTCAAGACAATTGAAGCCACACGAAAGAAATTACCCGACACATGATTTAGAGCTAGCAGCTATTGTGTTCGCATTAAAGATTTGGCGTTATTATTTGTTTAGTGAGAAATGTCATGTTTATTCAGATCACAAGAGTTTGAAGTATTTGATGACTCAGAAAGATTTGAACCTGAGACAACGCAGATGGTTAGAGCTATTGAAAGATTACGAATTAGTGATTGACTATCATCCGGGAAAAGCTAATGTTGTTGTGGATGCTTTAAGTCGAAAGTCATTATTTGCTCTTCGTGTGTTAAATGCGCATATGGTTATGTTTGATAATGGTTCGATAGTAGCTGAATTAAAAACAAGACCATTGTTTACTCAACAAATTGGTTCTACTCAAAAAGTTGATAAAGAATTGTTGGAAAAACGAGCTCAGTGTGAAAGCGATGTTGAGTTAGAGTTTTGAATTGATGAGAATGACTGCTTAAGGTTCAAAGACCAAATATGTGTTACAAGGAATTCAGATTTGATTCAGATGATATTGAATGAAGCTCACAGTAGTCGATTATCTATTCATCCGGTAGCAAGAAAATGTATAACGATCTGAAATAGTTTTATTGGTGGCCTGGTATGAAACGGGACATATATGAATTTGTCTCGAAATGCTTAGTTTGTCAACAAGTAAAGGCCAAACATCAGGTCCTTCTGGGTTACTTCAGCCGATCATGATACCTGAATGGAAATGGGACAAGATTTCTATGGATTTTGTATCCGGCTTGCCTATAACCCCGAACAAGAAAGACGCAATTTGGGTTATAGTGGATAGGCTAACCAAATCAACTAACTTTGTTCTAGTTCGTATGGACTATTCCCTTGATAAGCTAGCTGAGTTGTACATATCTCAAATTGTGAGATTACATGGTGTGTCTATTTCTATTGTTTCGGATAGAGATCTAGGTTCACATCGCGGTTTTGGAAGAAACTACAGGATGCTTTATGTACCAAGTTACACTTTAGTACAGCTTTTCACCCTCAGTTGGATGGTCAATCCGAGCGTGTTATTCAAATACTCGAGGATATGTTGAGATGTTGCATTCTTGAGTTTGAAGGTATGTGGGAATGATACTTACCTCTGATTGAATTTGCTTATAATAATAGTTTTCAGTCTAGTATCAGAATGGCACCCTACGAAGCCTTGTATGGTCGTAAATTTTGTACACTATTGTACTGGACCGAGCTCAGTGAAAACAAGATACATGGGGTTGATTTGATTAAAGAAATTGAGCAGAAAGTCGCAGTAATTCGTGATAGTTTAAAAGCTGCATCAGATCGTCAAAAGTCATACACGGATTTGAAACGTAGAGACATTGAGTTTCATATTGGAGACCAGGTATGTTTGAAAGTTTCACCATGGAAGAAAGTACTCAGATTCGGTGGTAAAGGCAAGTTGAGTCCAAGATTCATTGGACCGTATGAAATTACAGAGCGTATCGGGCCAGTTGCTTATAGATTGCAGTTACCACCTAAGCTAGAAAAGATTCATAATGTCTTTCATGTTTTGATGCTTCGTAGATATTGATCTGATTCGCCACATGTGATTGCCCCATCTGATATTGAAATCCGATCAGATATGACGTACGAGGAAGAATCGATCCGTATCTTAGCTCATGAAGAAAAATAGTTGAGAAACAAGAAAATTTCGTTAGTAAAAGGATTATGGAATCGGCATGGAATAGAAGAGGCTACGTGGGAGCTTGCAGATTCGATGAGACAACAATATCCGACTCTATTTAACGGTAAGATTTTCGGGGACGAAAATTCCTAAGGGGGAGAGTTGTAACAGTCCGGTTTACACCCTAGTCGAATAGTGGTTTCGGAACCACGGATCCGAGTCTGAATAATATTTTTATATTATTTTTTGTGCCATTGATATGTAATTAAGCATGTGGTAAATTTCGTAAGCTAATTTGTCTGTTCGTGTGTTTAATTTGACAAAAGGATGAAATTACATTGAATGTGAAAGTTGCTTGCTATTTGCTAAAGTGCCTATGTGTTGTGGCTTTATAATTACGAGGACTTATGTGGCAATTAAGCCATTACTATAGTAAGTGGACGGCATTGAATGTGGTTTTATAATTATATGTTTTATATTATATGTTTTCATAAGTTATAATATATGTTAGATTAGTATGTTCTTTTATAAGTTATTATATTATATCAATATAAAGAAAACAAAAAGAAAGTGGCTTTGTTTTCTTCATTTTTAGTCGAATGTTTTAAAGATAGTGGAATGTTAATGGTCAATAATGACCTTGAGTAATAAATTTTATATTTTTATTTTGATGGGTAAATTTGGAAATGGATTAATATGTATTTAATAATAATAAAACATATAAAAAAATATAGTGGCCTTTGTTCATCCTACTTTTGGCCGAATATCAAAGAAAGAAAAAGAAAGAAACTTCGGCTAGGCATTCGGCACTTGCAAGCCAAAAATTCAAGGTTTACTTTGATCGATTTTTGATAATTTTTACGTTTTTTGAATTGTTGTTTTGAGAGCTACAAAACTCATGTATTGATTTTGTGAATTGATGATGTTTGTGTGATATTCCATTGATGATATGTTAAGCTTTTTGATGACTTTTGGTGTTAAATGAAAGGAATGAGCTAGATAAACATACTTTGTTCTTGAATTTTTGATGAAATGGAGTAATTTGGATTAAATTGTTAAAATAATTTTTTTGAGGGACTAAAATAGGAAATAAATGAAATGCATGGACTTGTATGAATAATAGGAACATTCGGCCCTTAAGGTGTGTGGTCAAATTTTGTGTATTTTGTGTTTTGTGCAAATAGGACTAAATTGTAAAAGTGTGAAATATTATGGGCAAAATGGTAAATTGCTCATTTATGTGTTTTGGATTAAATTCAATAGAAATGTGTTTGAATCAGCTTAATTTGAACGAGCTTAATTTGAACATGTTTAGATGAAGAACAAAAGAAAAAGGACTTGGATTGGGGAAAAGCGAAAATTATTGAATAGCCGATTTTTGTTGTCCGTCGATATCCGAGGTAAGTCTTTAAGCAAATTTACATTGTAAATCATTTATGAAACCTATTATATGCTGAATTATGGAAACATTGTAATTATATTATGAAAAAGTCGAATTTGACCATGTGAATATTGAGTTGGTTAAGCTATTTGTTATTATATGCTATTTGATTGATCATACCATGATTTCGAAATGAGTAATAAGTTGATACATGAAACTATTCATGTGAGATAATACAAAGTATTTCTATTCAGGCTTAGAGCCTAGCAAGCCTTGGGCTAGTGAAATTTTCGGGCTTTATGCCTAGCAGGCTTAGTGCCGGTGATTTAATATCAGACCTCGAGTCTAGCAGGCTTAATGCTGGTGATTATTATAAGTAGAGGCTTTAATGGATCATTAACAATGTGGAATTTAATTACAACAAATATGCTAAATGTTCAGGTACATATAAGCCTTATGTTTGTAAGAAATAAGGTACGTTGGTACATTACCATTTGATGCTAGTAATATGTGTTATAGATGATGTAAGACCCAATTTTCGCCCGGCCCATTTTTTAAAACCATAAATATTAACCAAAAAACAAAAAAAAAACAAATAAAATAATAAACAGTCTCTTTCACAGTTCTTTACAAACCATTAAACTCGAGCCCAAAACCAAATTACAATAGCTCAATTAAAATAAAACAATAGACCCATACCTAGATACATGGCCCGAATTAAGCCCACTAGCCCAAAACACTACCCAAAATCCTAAGGCCCGATTGGCCCAAAATTTCCAACCCTTCCAGAAACCCTAGAGGTTTTGGAACTACAGCAGCGCCGCAAGCAACCCAGCCTCCAGCGCCTCCGTATGCTTCACGTCACCCTCGTATAGCCTCTACAGCTGGCCACTGTACCTGCAAAAAGAAAGATAAACGATAGCAAACAAATAGTAGCAAAAACAAAAAGAGAAGAACAGTTGTATTTTCAGGATTTTTTACACACAAAAATATAGAGAAAATAAAGAATATACCAAATCAAAAAAATAGAATTCAAAGGTTTCCTTTCCGATTTCAATCTTTTTCAATTTTTTTTTTAATCTTGTTCTATTGGCTTTTGATTCATTTTCTTTGTGCATGCGAAAAAAAACCAGAACTGAATAAGAGAAAAGAAAGGCTCACCTTTGAATACGAATCGTAGGTCGACTTTCTCCGTCGTAATCGGAGAGAAGCAGTCCCATGAAAAGGAGAATGTAAAGCGTCAGGGTTGGGTTCGGTCACCTGAGTTGGATTCTGCCCTCATTCGCTCCATTGTGATCGAGGTTTGAACGGCGGTGGATCGAATCGAGTTTTTTGAGATCATTTCTCGCCGTTGATTGCGGCGTTTGAGTAGCTATTAGGAGAGGGTTTCGGGATTGTGGATGAGAATAAAAAAAATAAAAAGGGATTAGGGTTTTTTTTTTAAAAAATCTGTTTAGTTTAAAGTTATTAAGTAAAAGGAATAATGCAAAACGGCGCCGTTTAGGAGATGTAGGATCCGTGCGTCGACCCACTTGGTGACTCGGACCCGCGCCTTTTCGTTTTAAAAGGGATATTTATGTGATCGATCCTTCTATTCTCTGATTTGTTTACAATTTAGTCCTATTCAAAAGCTGCGTTTTGGATAACTGGAATATTTGTTGCTTTAGTCCTCAACTATTTATGCGCATTGTATTTCAGTCCTTTTTTAATTTTTTTTATTGCTTTTAGCTCGCTGATTTTATTCTGATTTCAATATAGTCCTCTGATTAATTTATCTTATTATTTGCTCATTAATTTGTCTAATTATTTTCCTTTTGGATTAATATCAAATATTATATATATTTTAAACGGTTCTAAGTATTATCTATTTCTCTATATTATTTTCTTCATCAAATTTTTATAGATATATTCTTTTATATACATATGTAATTCATATCAAAATATTTATATATATATATTATATACAATTTGTATTATTTTTGTGTATATATATTATTGATTTTGTATTATTTTATGTATTTATCTTCTTTTGAATTTATTCACATATGTGTACATATATATACATTCTTTTAAATTTATTATGTGTAATCGGTTTCTTTGAAAAATTCTTTTTAAATTATATATTTATTTATTCCAAATGCTTTCATATGTCATTATTATTTTAATATAAAATTGTATTACATCAAGTTTATTACGCATATATTATTTAAGTTGATGCATATTATTCCTTATGTATTAGATACTTATTTGTTTGTTATTGTATGTATTATATCTCTTAATTAGTGATCGTATATTATTTACGACTTATCGTTGTAATATTTGATGTATGGATTAATATATTGTTTTGTGTATTAGTATTCCATTGTATCTTCTGAAAGATGTAGCGTTTTAATGTCATTTGGTTTTAAAATCATAAAGTAATGCTCGTGTTTAGAAGTTACGAGAAAATCGTGCTCTAACTTCTTGAGTTCGATTCTCTTCGTTTAAAACCTAGCAACCGAAAGTACCCTTTTTTCTCTTAAATCCAAATGCACAATATTTTAAATAATAAAACTTATTCTCGGGATTTGAGATATTGCGCCTAACTCACTTGGGTGTGATGTTTTGCCATCTCGAGATAAGAATTTCAAAAGAACAAAGGCAATATTCGTATTCGGAAATTTTGGGAAATAGTACCCTAACTTCTTGGGTCTCGATTTTCATTTGACCCAAATAATGGAATATCCTTCTTAATTTTAAATGTACAGTATTGAATGTCAAGGATAAACCTAATTTCAAGAATATAAGATGTGGTGCCCTAACTTCGAAAGTACGGCATTTTATTTCTTGAATAAGAAGCTTTGGTATCCAATACGATTCATGTCAAATATGTATTAAGTAAATGGATCGTAATCTAGAGTCTTTTCAAATTTTAGACATCGGACATTAATTAATCAATTAGGTACCAATTTTGGGCGTATCAAGGGTGCTAACCCTTTCTCGTGCGTAATCGACTCCCGAGCCTATTTTCTGGATTTTGTAGACCAAAATTATTGTTTTAATAAATCAAAATGTTTTATTAAAATAATCTATCTTAAGGTGATCCAATCACACCTCGAATAAAAGATCGGTGGCGACTTCATTTCCATATTTTTTAAAGTCGATCCCCATTTTTTTCCAAAACTCAAAAAAAAATGGTTTCGACAAATGAGTTATATTTGTAAATTTTAGTATGTGCATTCGGTCTTATAAAGAATGAGTATAACATATTGGAATTTGATCGTGGATGTATTTTTGAGATTCGGCCAAATGGGTAAATGCAATATGTGAGGCTAAATGGATATATGTATATATGTGAATAATCGATTATATATGGTTAGTATGTATATAGTACTTACTTGATTTGGTTATATGTGGAAGCATATTAAATTATATGCATTCGGTTAGTTGGTACATTTAAGGTAAGATAATGATATTTTGGGGTTGTCAAAGTAAGGATATTAGCGTTCGGTTATAATTGATTATATGTGCTATGTCATTACATACATATCATAAAGTGATTGTCCAAAGTTATTTGAATGCTCAATTGTTTAATACATTGCTTGAGACTTACTAAGCTAAGATAGCTTACTTTGAGTGTTCTGTTAATTTGTTTTATAGATTTGGTTTCAAGCTACGAGCTCGGGGGGATCATCAACGAAGTTATCCACACTATCGACTTATTTTGGTACCTTTAAAGTTTGGATTTTTGAACTTAAGGAATGTATAGGCTAGCTTAATATTTGGATGATATTTTGTAATGTATATAAGTCATGCGAAAATGGCTATACTTTTGTGTATAAGTATGATTAATGTATGGAGTTTAAATGAAACAGGTTTTAGTTAACAGCAATAATGCGATTTTGAAAAATCACCAAAAATAGGAGAAATGGAATTAGAGAGTGAATAAGATATAGAATTAAATCTTATTATGTCTATTTTTATATGAAAGAAACAGAGTAGGCAAAAAAATTTATATTATGAGATATTTAAATTTTAGTGAGACTGGTTCGAATGACTTCGTGATTCCTATTCATCTTGGAAAAATTGTTAAAATTGTACAAAAATAAGCATGGAGCATAGTTTACATGCTTAGAATCCTTAATGAGTCTACTTTTGATTAGAATAAACAAGAACATTTCTGACAATGAGATAACTAAGTTTTTGTAAAGATAGGTTAGAACCATCAAATAGTGAAATAGGGGAAACTTTGATGAATAAACTATACTAATTGGCCATATGAAAAATTTTGGAAAAATTATGATAACAAGATATATGAGTCTAGTTTCAAGGAAAATTTACGGATCTAAATTTTTAGTTTCGTAACTCGAGTTATTATGCGCCTAATTAGTAGTCAAGTCTAGTAATGCCTCATACTCGACTCCGGCAACGGTCTCGGGTAAGGGGTGTTACATGAATACTAGGCCACAAATGAATGAGCCACAAATAAGTGGGCATAATTATGGGCTATCAAGTGGCGATGGACCCTATGGGTTTTCTAATATGAGGCTGATTGCTCCATTTGTTCCAACTAGGCCTGTGTCGAATTGTGTTCAAGTCGATTCCTCTTCTGGACTTAGGCCGAATTTTATACCTACTGGTGGTGGATCTGTCCTGTGGTCAGGTTCTGACCCAAATATTGGGCTACCTCGGGTCGGTGACATACATGCATCTGATTATTTTAATTCTTTCGGGTCTTATATTAATACTACTAAATTCGAATCTTCTGGTGGTGGCAACGATTCTTATATTCCTATGCCCGCTGGTACTACATCTTGGTACCCCGACTCTGGTGCTAGTCATCATGTCTGTCGTAATGCTAGTCATCATGTCTGTCGTGATCCTTTGGCCCTACAAGATAGCACTCCATACTCAGGTATGTCTTCTCTCTTACTGTGTAATGGGACTCCTGCTACGATTTCATTGGTTAGTCATAGTGTCTTACCTACTCAATCCAAATTGTTACATTTATCTAATGTTTTTTGGGTGCCCAGTATACGAAAGAATCTTTTGTTAGTATCACAGTTCGCTAATGAAAATGATGTATTTTTTGAATTTCATCCGACATTTTGCGTTGTTAAGGATATCGTGACCCGGGAAGTTTTTTTGAAGGGCCACATTCGTGAAGGACTAATTCCCCATCATTTTCTGTAACATAGTGATGTCCGCTCCATATCCATTGTTGCTCCATTTGTTGCTCATGCAAGGGTTCAAAATAAGATTACTAATTGTCCTGTTTTTACTTCATCGCATAACCGAAATAGATCTCTTGGTCACCCATCCCAAATGCGTCATTGTTAAGGATGTTTTAAATAAATGTAATATTGTGCCTACTAAATACGGCTTAAATGGTATATGTACAATTTGGTAATGAAGTTTCGTGTCAACAAGGGCGCCTCTTTTCCTTTATATAGCATAAACTATCATTCTCCATGTCTACCATTGAATATCAACCCTTTGATTTGATTGTTTCGACATTTAGAGCCCTAAGTCTATTGCTTGTGATGATAAGTGGTACTACCGCAAGCCCAATTCAGACGCAAAAACACTCTTAAATGCTCTCATTGCTGCTTTCGAACCTAAGCTTGCACATCTTGGTGGCGTCATTCTTCGGGCTTTAAGTGGTGCCTCCTGTCACTTTTCCAAGCCCTTTTGTGTCAAATTTCTTCTATTAATTTTCTTAAGGCCACCTTGCCTTAAAACTTATCATTTCTAAGACATTTCTAAGTTTCCAAAAATTTTGTTTAGCTCTTTAAACTTGACATTTCCTTACATTTCCAAGTTTCTTAAATGTTCACTTTCCTCTTTTGAATCATTTCTAAATCATTTTCCTAGTTTCCATAAATGTTCACTTTGAACTTAACATTTCCTTACATTTCCATACATTTCCTTACATTTCCATACATTTCCATACATTTCCATACATTTCCTTACATTTCCATACATTTCCTTACATTTCCATACATTTCCATACATTTCCATACATTTCCTTACATTTCCATACATTTCCTTACATTTCCATACATTTCCATACATTTCCTTACATTTCCAAGGTTCTAAAAATGCACACCACATATCACAATAAACATGCTATTTCATAAAATTAAGTAAAGATGCACACAATGGGATTCGAACCTCTTCCCTCAAAGTACTTCACTTGATGCCATAACCCTTGCACCTTAGGTGGCGTCCCTTGCCACTTTTCCACATCATTTCTTGTTTTTAACTTAAAAACCAATAAATGTCCAAAGCTTTCTCTTCCATCTTAGGATTTTAAAAACCCTTAATTCACTTCCTTTCAAACTCGCTTAAACCTACTACTCATGAATTATGCACAAGCGATAACCCCTAATCTAGGATGTTACACTACATTTATCTAATGTTTTTGGGTGCCAGTATCTGAAAGAATCTTTTGTTAGTATCACGGTTAATAATGAAAATCTCGACATATTAGTTGTTAAGGATATTGTGACCGGGATTTTCTTTGAAGGGCCACATTCGTGAATGACTATATCGTAACATCCCGAGATTTTGGCCAAATTGTGCGAAAGACATCTTTTATGTGTTTGGAATAAATTTGGAATGATTTTTGAAACGAGAATGTATGGAATGTTGGGAATAGGAAAATGACCATTTTGGAAACTTAAGCAAATTAGGAAAGTGAACATTTGGAAACTTGAACATTTTGGAAACTGAACATTTTGAAACCCGAACATTTTGGAAACTTGAACATTTTGAAACCCGAACATTTTGGAAACACGAACATTTTGGAAACTTGAAGATGTAAGAAAATGGCAAGTTCTAGCCGATCATTTAGGAAACTTAGAAATAATCTTAGGAATGACAAATTTTAAAGTCCAAATAGGAAATAAGGGCAGAGGGCCTAAAAGTAAAAGTTGGTGAAATTCAACACACAAAACAGGCTTGGAAAAGTAGCACGAAGATGTCACTTAGGGCTATGGGCCCAGGTTCGAGTGCATGGGAAGCTAAAAATAAAAGTTCTATTTTCTGCAAGGATGGGCAGAGGTGGGCGCACATAGGCTAATTTAAAGAGCTTTTATCCTTTTAAAATTCGGCAAATAGATAGATAATGATGGATTATTGTATTATTTTTATTAAGAGATAAGGGATAAATAATGGATTTATTTTAGATTATTTTAAGTGATAAATAATGGATTTTAAATTTGGATTATCGAGGAGATAATTGATAGATTAAATGCATTTTTAGATAAAGGAGATAATATTATCTTAAGGAGAGTGGTGGCCATTCAAGGATTTGGCCTAGCAAATTGGCTATAAAAGGAGAACCCAAGGTCTTTTCTCATCTTTCCAAGTAGCGAAAATCCTTGCTCTCCCCTTTTCAAATTTCTCTTTAAGCAATCCATCTCTTCTTCTTATTTTCTTCTCTTTCTTTGCTATTGTCGAGCCAAAACACTCTTTGATCTCTGTTAAATCTCCATAGCAAACTCGTGACTCTAGGCAAGGAAGCAATCGAATATAAGGATCAAGGATCTAAGGTAAGAACAATTAATTTTGTTCTTCCATTCTTTTAATCAAGATCTAAGAAATAACCCTTTTATGTCATGGCCGAATACCAAAGGAAGAGTTTGATTTTGATTCAAGGAAATTAAGGTGAGGCACAATCGCCAAAGGCAAATTTTATTTATTAAAGTTAGATCAAATCTAACATGAAGTTATAGTAATTTCGACGGGCATATAAAGGAATCCTCTTGATTTGGAAATTGTATGGTAAGGACATTCGCCAAGATATTTGGAATTATTTTCCATTTGGTGAGCTGACATAATTACGATTTAGTGGCTAGCCGATTTAAGTTTCTTAATTAAGCAACAACGTACATTACTTGGATTTGGTTTAAACCAAATAAGTATATGTTAATGGTTGGTAGAATATAGGAGTAAAAATCTAGATCGGTAGATCTTTCTTAGATGGAATCTAATAAGCAAATCGGTGTGTCGCACTAACTTCGATATATCATATGGCAATTATTTTATTATATGATTATATGTAAGAATATGAATATGGCTAAGTACCCTAATGTGGTACAAAAAGTACTGGTCTTTCCTACTTTTGATAGGATTATGAAATATGTTATTTTATAACATGGAATATATGTATATGAATATGAAATTAAGTACTTATGCATGATATATCTTCCGGGCATTCGGATTTATGTGAAAGGGAAGAAGGTGTTGACTTGGTCTCAGTGATATGGTGACTACGGTCACAAAATTTGAATATGGTAACTCGGTTACATTATCCGAATTTGGTAACTTGGTATAATGACACAAATTATAGGCGATGAGCATTGCAATTTGCCTCCGATTGTGTAGTGGATGGAGGGTTGACTTAGTAGTCCCAAAGTGCAATTGGTGTGTAGCGGATGGACAAATAGGCTTGGGTTTGGATTGCATCATAATTTATTTTATATGAATATGAATATTCATGAACATGTATGCCGATGTGTTGAATGTTCTTGTGTGCATATTGAGTCCCCGGTAGACCTTGAGGTGTATTTTCCATTTGAAGATTCTATTTAAATTTGGACTTTATTTACATTGAGTACCTTTAATTTTATTTTGTTTTACTTGATATAAAAAGGCCATAAGGCCAGTGGATTTTCTTTATTTTGCTTTACTTTACACTATTATGTCACGAACTACTTATGACTAAAGATTAAGCAATTTAACTTTTATAAACCCTAAAAATTATTTTTTGTCACCTTAATCAAAATTGGATTTACAAGATTAATTAAATGGGTTTCATATCATTTTCCTGTAATAGTGATGTCTGCTCCGTCCATTGTTGCTCCATTTGTTGCTCATGCAAGGGTTCAAAATAAGATTACTAATTGTCCTTTTTTTACTTCATCGTATAACCGTCTTGGTCACCCATCTGCGTCTATTGTTAAGGATGTTTTAAATAAATGTAATATTGTGCCTACTAAATACGGCTTAAATGGTATATGTACAGCGTGTCAACAAGGACGCTCGCATAAACTATCATTCTCCATGTCTACCATTGAATATCAACCCTTTGATTTGATTGTTTCGACATTTAGAGCCCTAAGTCTATTGCTTGTGATGATAAGTGGTACTACGTTTCGTTTATTGATGTGTGCATTAGATTTACATGGATCTATCTTCTTCATCAAAAGTCTCAGATGATAGAATGTTTTAATCAGTTTCAACAGCTAATAAAAACACAGTTTGGCAAGACTATTAAATAGTTTCAAAGTGATTGGGCGGAGAATACTGAGTGTTTACGTCTATTCTAGCATCTCAAGGGATTGTTCATTGGTTGACTTGCTCGTACTCCTCTGAACAAAATGGAGTGGCTGAGCGCAAACATCGACACATTGTTGAGATGGGCTTAATGTTGATGGCCCAAGCCAGTTTATCTATGGAATACTAGGGGTATGCTTTTTGCTGTGCGGTTCATCTCATCAATCGTCTTCCTACTGCGGTTCTCAAAGGTCAATCTCCGTTTAAGGTTCTTTATGGACATGAACCCACCTATGATCACCTTCAAGTTTTTGGATGCTGTTGTTTTTCATACTTACGTCTATTTCGGCACATAAGTTAGAGTTTCGCTCTCAACGGTCTTTTTTTGGGGATATAATGCTCAGCATAAGGGATATTAGTGTCTATTACTAGATGGTAAAATAGCAATTTCTCGACATGTTGTGTTTGATGAAAATAGATTTCTGTCTTCTGAACATGGTTCACAGGATACTGTATCGACCTCTGCCACGTCCACCTCAACAATGGTCCCGCTTGTTAAGATTGTTTCATCTCGTACTGTGGAGCCGATCGCAATATCACCACCTATGATGAGTTCTTTGCTAGCCGATAATTCTGCATCATCCTTATCTTCGTCCGGTATTACTCCTAAGCCTCCTTGTCCAAGTGTGCAAAATAATGAAGGTTCCAATAACACTCAGTCATCATCGACTAGATAAATGAGTTCTCCCCTACCCATGACCAACACTCGTCCCATGGTAACTCAAGCTAAAGCAGGTATTTTCAAGCCAAAAGCTTTGTCTGTTGAAGCCTTAGAACCGTCTACGATTGAGGAAGCCTTATCTACCGATGAGTGGCGTGCTGCTGCACAAGATGAGTATGATGCCCTTATTAATAACTCTACATGGGAACTAGTAGCTCTACCACCAAATCACAAGATTATCGGGTGCAAATGGCTGTTTAAATTAAAAGGAATCCTGATGGCAGTATTGCTTAGAGGAAGGCTCCCTTAGTAGCAAAAGGTTGTTCTCAGGTTCCTAGCTGTGACTTCAAGGAAACGTTTAGTCCAATAGTAAAACCTGCCACTATTAGAGTTATCCTATCCATCGCTGTTTCCAATGGATGGTTACTTCGACAAGTAGACATTAATAATGCCTTTTTAAATAGTGATCTGGATACTGAAGTGTTTATGCAACAACCACCAAGATATGTTCAGTATGATTCAACTGGAAACCCACTTGTGTGCTAGACTGAAGAAAGCTCTATATGGTCTTTGTCAAGCCCCTCGCGCTTGGTTTGAGAAGCTCAAGTCCTTCCTTGTGTCTATTGGTTTCGTTGTTTCAAAATTTGATGCATCCTTATTTGTTCGAATCGAGGCTGAGTCCACACTCTTTGCTCTGGTATACATTGATGACATCATTGTCATTGGAAGTGTGCCTACCGCTATTGAGTGGTTTGTTCGGTTGCTAAATGATGAATTTTCGCCAAGGACATGGGTGGTCTCCACTATTTTCTCAGTATAGAGGTCACTCGATCTTCCTCGGGATGTCTTCAACTGTGTCAAACAAAATACATATGTGATATTCTTACTCGAGCATCAATGACCAACACAAAAAGTGTCCATACTCCAATAATTAGCTCTTCCACGCTCTCCAAGGAGGATGGCGACCAGTTAGAGGACCCAACAGAGTATAGGAGTCTTGCTGGTGCGCTCCAATAAGTTGTAATCACTAGGCCCGACATCCCTTATGCTGTAAATAGGATATGCCAATTTATGCACAACCCTACCACAGTGCACATGACTGCTCTAAAATGCATCCTGAGGTATTTATGTGGGACTCTTGACCTTGAGATTGTGTTTCGGTCGGTCGTCCGACTTTCCTGAGTTGCATATGCTGACGCTAACTGGGGGTTGGATTTTGACGATCGACGATCCAATTCAAGGTATTGTGTTTATTTTGGGTCCACTCCTGTGTCGTGGTGTTCTAAAAAGCAGCAAGTGGTTTCTCTTTCCACGGCAGAGGCAGAATATAGGAGTCTTGCTGTAGCCACTAGTGAGGTTACCTGGCTACTTTCCTTACTTCAAGAATTATAGCTTAAGTTTGAGGATACTCCATATATTTGGTGCGATAGTTCTAGTGCTGTTGCAGTTGCAGCCAACCCTGTCTTACATTCTAAGTTTAAACATGTAGAGCTCGACCTATTTTTTGTTAGTGAGTGAGTTGCGGATGGATCTATTTTTTTTTTTGTGAGGTTCCTGTGTGTGATCAAGTAGCCGATGTTCTCACTAAACCACTGTAAGTTTCATTTTTTTTCTCGATTTAGAAATCTTCTTCAAGTCTTACCTGTCAAGTAGCTAGGTGAATATTAGAGTTAGTAGGTTGTTATACATTATCAAAAGCATTATATGACTAGAAATTTGTTCTGAAAGCAGTTGATAATTCAAGCTCTATATATACATTACTAAATGTATAGAGAAAGAGGCGATCAAGAATCAAAAGTTGAAATAGTTTGTTTTCAATTGAGCTAATTTTCTATTCTCTCATTTCTGTTAAACTCAAGTGTACCTAGTCTTTAACAAAGAGTGAGGCTTTACTTGGAAAATTTTCAAATTTTACCCAAGACAATGCTTAAGCTTGGGACCTGTCACGCACACACAGAATACATAACCACTGAAATAGATAAACATTTGTGTCACAAAATTACAAAAGCCAAAATTAAAGAAAAACGGGGCGTTACAGTACTTTTAGTTTAAGATGCTTTTTTGGTTATACAAAGAACTTACCTTGTGATTCCTTGATTCAAACATGTTTATGATGTTTTTGTTTGTTTATATATGTTATAATTCACATGTTAGAATACTTTGTATATGTTTTAAGTCTACCTGTGTAGGGCTTTGTATAGCTTTATACTGCTTTTTCAATGTGGTTTTTGTATCTATTTTAAAATTGTTACCTATTGTTTTTGTTTGTGGATCAAATTGGGACCCTCGACCAAACTCTTACAATCCTTGTGCAAAAAAAATTTGGCATTGTTTGCAATATCACATTATCAACTCAATCGTGATAATTTTGACAAGATTAGTAATATCATATTATCAATTAATAAACTGAAAGATATTATACGCCTAAACACATTAAAATTTACAACTTTCAAATTGCTATAATAAATAATATCAGCTGAGCAAATACTCTTATGATAACATTAAATAATCATTACTATAATGTTAATAAATCTCACATTAGTTGCATTTAAATGAAAAAGGGAATCTTTGAAAATTGGGAACAAATTTCACAAATCCCATGTTTCATGTTTGGGAAATCTCAAAGAAAGATGCTTTCTTTTTCATTTTAAGTTATGGCTAAACCCAATAATTTCATAGCTATTTGGTCAGTCAATATTTTTTTTTAATTAAAAAAGGTAGCCCAAGAATAAATTTATAAAGGCTTTGGCCTGAGCTGTTTCCAAGTCATTAGACACCATAATGCCACTCACTTTTGGTTTCAAAATAGGGTTCATTTACTTTATTTCAAAGACATTGACCCAAAAAATATGCTTTAATTAATCATATCAAAATGGATTCGTATTATATTTGCATTACTTTTCGAATATTATAATTAAATTGTAACTAAAATTGATCGACTTATTTAAAAGAAATTATTATTGCTTTTTATTATAATAAAAATAAATTTAGGGTCCACATTTGTCTCCAAATTGCAATAAAAAATATTGAAGACCAGAAATGAAAATAAATTAAAAAATTGTAATAATTGATTCCCAACAATTTGCACATGGCCTTATCACCTAATTTATGGATCTTGTTTATTTGTCCCTCAACCCTTTATAAAAAACAATATAATAATTTCATACATAAAATTTAAAAATATATGCAAAATGAATGGAAAAAAGAGAGAAGAAAACACTCAAACAACCAAAACCATTAATATATTTAAAGATATTATTTAAACAAACCATTGAAAGTAGACATTATGAATTTTCTATTATTTGATTTATTGTCCCTTAATAAATATCAAAATATATCCTCGTAACTTTTATTAATATTCATCAACACATTCAAACCCTATACTTGATCTTTTGACATGCAATCTGATTTCGATCTGGCTTGATTTTAATTGGGATTGATGTTTTTAAACCTACCTTAGCTTCTGTTCTTGCACTTCTCTACTGCTCTTGGTGCTGCAAGGCCATGGAAATTAAAACAATATTTATTATTTATTCTAAAGTATATTTTGAAAAAAAATTAATTAAACTACGCTCGAGTCAAGAATTAAAATATTTGAACTAAACTTACCAAGTCCAATTGCCTCAGATCCTTTCATAATTCGTAAGCGTTTGCACGAATCAACGAACATCCTATAAATTAATTAACAAGTTTTATAAAAAAATAATTTGACATGAAAATTTATTTAAAAATATAAAATTAAAAGTTGTAAAAATAACTTACTCCCATGGAACATCTCCAACAAGCATCCAATCTCCATCTTTGTCTTCATAAGTAGGAACATACTCAGAACCATTCAAAAGGTCTATCAATTTGCTCTCATTCATGAAATCTTTCATTCCATGTGACCCACAGTTACCTAAATCATTTAATCCCCAAAAAAAATTATTCTTTTAAATAATTTACCTAAACCAATATTGAATTTTGGGGTTGATGTCAAATTACCAATAGTGAAGGAGCTGAACATTTTGCTTAAGGCATCAGAGAGTTGTTGGTAACTCTTGTATAGTTTCAAGTCCACTTTGCGTAGATAAGGTGCACCGTCCATGCTGACCTTAACAAACGCCGCAGCTGTGGTGGTAGTAGTGGCGGCTGCACTGTTTCCGGCCTTCTTGCTGCCATCTTCCTCCTCGGAACTGGCTTTTTGGACGGCCATGATGTTCTTCCGGAATGACCTGACTGGTGGCCATCCCACCACTTGTGCCCTAATAAAAGATGAAAAAATAAAATTATTGAAAATGTAAAAACAATCTTAGCCACTTCCCTGTTACAACCTTTGAATTATTGTTTGGTTGGTGGGAAAAGCACTAAAGATTCCATATGTTTTGTTTTTTTCCCTCTTTTTCCCGACAAACAACCAAAGCCATCAAATATCAAAATTAAACATTTCTTTTTTTCCACTTTACAAGGCCAAGATCTAATGAAGACTCATCTTCTTCAAGTTCAAATTAATATCCAACAATATTCGGAAAAGAAAATCCTAAAATCAAGAAATTAATTCCACCAAAAGATATAAACTCATGCAATGAACTTTCTTTCTAATGTTACTCAAACAGCCAAGAAAATATATGGTTCATAGCTTACTTGGCAGGTGGCTTTGCAGGGTCAGTTGAGCTCTTCTCCTTCATCTTGTCGGAATCCTCGGCTACAGTCTCCTTTGATGAAAGGTTAAGCTTCAAATTAACGGTCTCCGAGAACCCTCGTTTTCCGTTGTTTTTGGTAGTTTCACTGTCGTTTCCATTGGCGCCGGGCAACCCTAAACGCAACTCCGTCTCTTCGAAGTTAATCGTGCTATACTTATCATCCTCCGTGCCCATAATGCTAGTCATTATGATGATTAAACACGAACTTTTACGTGCAAAACCCTACAACCATCCAACTTTAGTCTTTTTTTTTTTTTCGTCACAAAATATCTCTCTTTACTCTCTCTCTTGATAGTGTATTTGCTAGAGAAATTGCAAGTAGGAGGGGGAAAATATGATAATGTTGGGAAAGAAGGCTAAAAAATGGAATTGTGGTAACATAATATAGTGTATTGGAATGGCTATGCTATGGATTTTCAATGGCAAGGATGATGCCACTTGGAAGATGATGTCATGAATGATGTTATGTTTAGAATGATTTCCTTTTATGTTACAACACCAAATAAGATAATTAATTTTAATGATTACCTTAACTCATATTAATTAATTATAATTAAAATAACTTTTATTTTAGTTGATTTAAATTACTAATTAATAATAATTTGTTTATATAATTATATATATTTAACTATTGGGAAGACATTCAAAGTTGGCTCCACCAAATGCATTAAAGAGAGAGGAATTTAGTTTGATATTTTTTTAATTATTCATGACGACATTAATTAATTCCATTCCCTTCATTAAATCCTTGCCTAATTACTGCTAGAGCATGATTGATAATTGACAAAAATGAATAAATATTTATTTTATGAAAATATAATGGAAATTCCAAGGCTATCCATTAAAAGTCCTTTTAATATCCTTTACATACTTATCCACACACTCGCCACTTCCTATGCTAACCATTAAAACCTCACATTTCATGTCCCATTTGGGTGCCACTATTTACGCACACAAAATAGCTAATACCAAAACAAAACAATCAACATAATCCTTCCTATTAATTAATTAAATGGTACACTATTTATGAAAATTTTAATTGAAATTACACCATTTTTACTTTAAAAATTTATTTTAAGTAAAAATCTCTTCCGTCTCTTTTAATTTTGAAATTGAGTAAATTGATTTTTTAAAAAAGTAGCAATTTAATCCTTGTTAATTTCTACAGTGAGCAATTAAAGACAATTAATCACGGCATTAACATCTTTAGTCAATTAAACATAAATTTGATTGGTATAGTAACAAATTTAGCTTTTGTATTTACATATTTTATTATTTTGACCTTAATTCTAAAAAAAAAACAAATTCAGCCTCAACATTTACACATTTACGTAAATATTGTGGGATAAATTTGTTAAATTAGGACCAATTTAATAAAATGTACTTTGAGGGCTAAATTTATAATTATACCAATCAAAATCATGTACAATAGATGGGAAACATTAACTTCATGATTAATTGTCTTTTATTGCTCACTTTTGAAATTAACAGAGATTAAATTGCTTTAATTTTTTTTAGAGTGATCAATTTGCTCAATTTCAAAATTGAAAGGTATTGGAGAGGTCTTTTACCGATATTTTATTATTTTAAATGTCTTCTATTTAACTCTACTTATAAAATTTTAAAATGTACTAATAATATATAAAATAAATTTTCTTAATTACATTTAGGGTTAATATATCATTTGGTATCTATATTTGGCTTCAATTTTCAATAGTACTTGAGAATTTTTGTCTCAATTTAGTACATAAATTTAACTTCAATGTTTGATTTAATACCCTAACTAAACAACATCATATAGTCCAATAAGTGTTTGGTTAGTGTGCTCTAATAAAAAGAAGAAATACTTAATCGGACAAAAGAAAAACTCAAGTATCAAATTGAACATTAAAGTCAAATTTAAATACTTATATGAAATGAATAAAACTTAAATATTAAATTAAACATTGAAGTCAAATTCAGATAACCCACTAATTCTTATTTAAAACTAATATCTACAACAGTGAAATATATTATATATTTAACAAAACTATAAAGATAACTATATATGTCATGATTAAATAGCACATGTTCATATTCTTCTTCTTCTTCTTTTATTTAAAATTTTCAAATACAAATTGCACATAAAATTAACTCAAATTAATCATTTTAGGCATGATTGATAATTTGCATTGATTTTCTTAACAATTTCTGAGGACCTTCTTTATTTTTATTTTTATTTAAAAAAAAGAAGAAGTATTATTAACCACAAAAAAGAACACATTTTTAAATATCAAATGGAATCATTTAAGCCCAAAAATTGACTTTTGTTATTTATATTTTATATATTCTAGGGATATTGTGTTTTGGGAATGAAAAAAAGACAAGAGGACAGAGGCGGAGCGCACAAAAAGCATAGCACCGCGTTTGGCCATAAAGGTCAGCACAAAACCATGTGGGCATCTGATTGGGCGGGAGGGTCCCATCTTCTCCAAACACGGTCTTCTTACTCTTAAGATTTTAGACACCTTTGCATTTCTTCACCTTATTTAGCATCTTTCCCTCTCCCACCCATGTGCCCATACTCTATGGTTGCAATGCAATCAAAATACCATATAATTTAATGAATGTCATAACACCAATTCAAGATTATTTCTTTTTTTGGAAATAAATTAAATTATAAATTTTTAGAAAATTAAAATGTAATTTTACTATTGTATTAATTTAAAATTTTACAATGTTTAAGGGACAAAACTAGAAATTTACCATTTTAATATCATTGTGGTGCTAACCAACTTTTAACACAAGAACTTAAATTAATTTATACAATTTGGTTTGTGGCTATTTATTTATTATGTAATACAAATATGGGTAAATTACATCAATTGTCCTAAACTTTGATTAAAGTTACATTTCAATCACCCAACTTTCAAAAGTTATATAATTGTCGCTAAAGTTATCGGAATGTTACATTTTGATCGCTCATCCATTAACTTTCGTTAAGCGGATAACGTGACACATTAATTTAAAGGATTAATAACCAATTTAGCCCATGAACTATAACTAAAATGTCAATTTGAAACTTTTAAATTTTTCATAATAATAATTCTAAAAAAATTTAAAGGGTAAACTTGGAAATCACCCAAGTTTTAACGTGTTCTTATTTTGGTCACTGAATTTTTGTTATTGTTGTTGTTAATTTAGTCACCCCATTAAATTAATTGTAATTTTTAATCACTTCACCATTAAAATACCTTAGGTCACTAAACGAAATGTTGATGTGGTAGTCTTTTGATTGTTATAACAATAAATTTAGCCCTTAACACTTTACACATTCTGTCAGTTTGTTCTTAATTCTAAAATATTCAACACATTTAACCCTCAATATTTTCACCTTTTGTCAATTTAGTCTAAATTCAAAAAAATTATAATTTTAAAAACTTGAAAATATATAAAATGTATTCTAAAAATATAAAATATTAAAAATATATAATTACATAAAGGCTTAAATATGAAATTGGTTGAGGAATTCAAATCAATATTTCTTGAATTTTAACAAAAAATTTAAGGAATTCAACAAATTTTAACCTTCAATTTCTCTTGAATTTTTTGAATCAATATTTCATTTATTTTCTTTAAACCCCACCGAGCTAAATGAGCCCTTTGAATTAATTTTTTGAATCAATCACTACCAAATCCAACCAGCTCCATAATCAATCAGTTGGGTGAGGGATTCAACTCAAAATATTTACTTATAGAAACATTTATGGCTCCATTTTGGTGACAAAGTTTAGGGCTTTGAGGGATTCAAACGCTTAAGGCTAAGCGGTGCTTCGTTGATTGATTTTTCCTCGTTAAAAAAAATATTAAACTGAGTTTGGGTGTGTAAAAAAAAAAAAGACTTTGGGTGTGGGTTTAATAGTGAGTGCTTGGTGATGAAGTGGCGATGGAGTTTGGGTTTGAATTTTGTATCGTATTAGAGATTGTGAGGTTTGGACGGGAGAATGAGAACAAAAATAAGCTTGAAGATGTATAGGGAAGGAGATGAAGGGATTAATGTTGTTTTACAAAATTTCTCTCTTTTGTTTGGTTGGCCGGAAAATTTGGAAACAGGAAAGAAAATTTTGAATTTATTTCTTGTAATTTTTTAATCACAATGTATGGGGTTGCATATATTAATTTTAGGAGCATTTTGTTGGTTTTTCATGATTTTTAATTATAACTAAGAAAATTTTACTTACTTTGATTTTGGGTTTTGATCGATTATTTTTTAATGTTTTATATTTTTAAATATTTTATTTATAAATTTTCTGGATTTTAGAATTTAGATTAAATTGACAATATGTGCAAACATTAAGGGTTAAACTTGTTGAAGTAGGACCAAATAGCAATTAAACCTTTATGTATATTTATATATTTTAATAATTTATATTTGATGTCTTTTAATAATAAATTATATTTTTCAAGTTTTTAAAATTATAATTTTTTAATTTTTGAATTTGGACTAAATTGACAAAATATGCAAACATTAAGGGTTAAATTTGTTGAATTTTTCTAGACTTAGGACCAAGTTATGTGTAAAATGTTAAGTACTAAATTTATTATTATACTAATCAAAATACTACCAGCATTCCAATTAGTGACCAAGGCATTTTAACGACTGAAAATGTCAATTAATCTAACAAGAAGTGACTAAATCAACCAAAAAATACGGTGACCAAAATAAGAACACATTAAAACTCGAGTGACTATTTGAATAGTTCACCCTTTAAATTTTTAGAATTATTATTATGAAAAATTCTAAAAGTATAAAATTGATATTTTAGTTATACTGCAGGGGCTAAATTAATTATTAACCCTTTAAATTAACGTGCCACATCATCCTCTTAACAGAAGTTAACGGATTCGATAACTTTAGTGACTGAAATGTGATTTTAATAAAAGTTTAGGGACAATTGGTGTAGTTTACCCTAGAAATATATTTGAGGATGGAATGGATGATGGTATGGATGGGCATGGGGAACAAGGGGCAAAGATCCGAATTTAATCAACCAAAAGGTAACACGACACTGAAATCAAGGATGACAAAGACAAGCCTTGAGCTCCAAAACAAAAACAAATTTTAAAGAAAGAAAGGTAGGCCCCATTGCCAGCCATTCTACAGTGAGAATTGTCCCCTCTCTGCATTCTTATCCCTCAATTTTACCAGTTTTTTCACCCTCAATTTTACCACTAATATTATATTATAAAAATATATCTTTTATTTTTAAAATTAAAATGTACAAAAAATTTCCACTCATTTTTTAATCACCATCATAATATATATATATATATATATAAAAAAAATTAAATTTTCTTCATAAAATCTGCCTATAATTCTTATCTTCTACCTATTTTTTAATTACAATAATAAAATAAAATTCGAATAATAAATACGATTAACATAACTTAAACTTAAACTACACTTGAGGTGATAAATCACCACTAATATTTTTTTTTAAAATTTCATTGCATAGTTCTAGTGTATATTAAACATCTTATTTTGATTATGTTTAAATGTATTCCGCTGAATTTATTATACCATTTTCATCTATACAATTTATATAAAAATTTTATTTTTCTCAATTAAGAAAAATAAAAAACTATTTTTAATATTTTTCATTAAATAAAATAACCTAAACCACTCTCTAGAAAACCAAATCTTTAAAAAAACTACTCTCTCATGAAATAATTACCATTCTTTTTAAAAATGACTATTAATTTTTTAAAAAGTATTTTTTACATTCTTTTGTATATATAATTTAATTTATTTAAAGCATTTTGATATAAAAATTATCTAATATTTCATTTAAAATATAAATATTTTTATACATTATTTCTTAAATTTAAATTTTTTTTACACATGTCTATATCCACGATGTGTCCAGAATTATGTACTTACATAAAACCACATCCTAAACACAAGAAAATGTCAATCTCTCTCTCCAACATCACACGTGTGCCACTTTGATATAAAATTTTTAGGTCAATTTCACCTTTTCTTGTGTTTTTTCCCCTTTTTTTTCTCCCCAATCTATTGTACATTTCACATAGATTCTTATTTTTCAAATGGGTACAAAAAGTTCTTTCATTTTCCGTACTGTCCTCTTAGGGAAGAAAGCTTTGAGTATCATTTATTCCTTCCATTGGCCCTAAAGCCAGATGAAATGACCCCAAAGTTATAGGCCACTTTGAACTACCTAATAGTAAAAAAAAAAAAAAAAAAAAAACCCTACAGCTTACTAAAATAAATTAATAATTTTATTTATTTTTCTAGCAAGTACATTAGACCATGAGATAATTTAAATAAGATTTATGTGCTAAGGTGCTAATAATTTTCTTATAAAGTTATTATATTGTTGGGATAAGAATACATATAGAGAGAAAGTCACTTTTGCAATCATTCCTATGTTTTTGAGTTTTTTTATATATTTGAATATTACAAAGTAATTAATTATTAGGATAATAATTACATATTTTGTAATTCTAAAATGAATTAATTTACACTTAAAAACAAAACAAAAACTAAAATTATTATAACTAATTACCTTTAGTAATTCTTTCAATTCTCAACCTTACGATAAGATTAGAGAAAATAAGTAGGATTTTTTAGTTATTTTCAATTCAATAGGACCCATAATTATTTAAGCATGCAATATTACGGGTGATTTTTAGTGTTTTTAAACATACCATATTACAAATTCGAATTTAATCTAGTTGTTATAAAGAGAAAAGAAAGAATGGATGAATCAAATCCGAAATGGTCCCAAAAACACCATTATATAAAATTTAAAGATAAGAACATGGTTGTATATTGGCAAAACCCCGAAACTCATAATTAAATTTTGGAGCTTAGCTTTAATGTATATATGTCTATAATTAATGAGGCTATCCTATCCCGTGCTTGCTTTCTTCTTAGCTTAATTTGTCGTTATAACAAAGAATACCAACAATGAACTTGGTCCGTGTCCCAAGCATGGCTTTGTGAGAGGATGGCGACTTCACTTCCAAAAGCTTTGAAATTCGAGTCATAATTGGAATTGGAGGAGTAGGGACTTTAAAAGGATAAGGAAATTGCACATTCAAACAAACCATGCAATTAATTGGACAAGTACTTCCATCTTAATTTCAATAATTTAATTATAGATTTAAGAACAACCACTTTGCTTAGTTGGCTTATACAATTGCTAAAAAAGCATAATATAACTCAAAATTGAAGTGTTAATAAATTATCTTTGATGATTTGATCTTTTGGAAATTACATATATTTCTTAGAAGGTTTGAGGGAAAAAAAGAAAACAAATTTCCTTTTATCTTTATAGATAATTAAAAACAACTAAAGAACTACTTTTTTTTATTGGGAGAAAACATACGTGATTGGTAAAAGTATTATGGAGATTTTTGTATTAGAGTTAGATTGTATTTTGTCTTTTTTATTCAAAAAACGATAAATTAATTCTCTGTACGTTAGATCAACGAGTAAATTTATCATCTTGTTAAAAATTTCATCTATTTCTACTGTTAAAAGTTGGTCGTTGTACATCAGCATGAGGTAGGCATGGCACATCACGTGATACTATCTAGTTATTTCGTCAGTCGTGCCAGTTTTTAACCTACAAATGGATGAAATTTGCAATAGAAATTATCAATTTGCTCTTTTCATCTAATATACAAGGACTATTTTGTTCATTTTTTAGTAGAGAGAACAAATGCAATCTGATTTTTAATACAAAGATTTCCATGATACTTTTTGCTCTTTAAATATTTGTTGATATTAAGTCTTGAGTTCAAATTGGAACATTTTGTTTTCTCGTAATAATATATAATAAATTGATGATTAAGGATGGGTTTGGATAGGCGGTTAGTGTAAAAACAACTGCGGCGGTGAAATTAAATACTATAACGAAATTGTAGTGTGAGACAAAAAGTAAATTAAACACACCACATCGCTTATTCAAACCCACGGTAAAAGATGTGCCAAATTTCTTTTCAAGAAAGTTATTAGATCTCTCATCATCTACCTGTCTTATTACATCTTTGGCAATTTAAGACCTAAACGTGGCAATATAGAGCTCACGAGTGAATTGTCGCCCTCTTGCCCTAACAAGATTTTAATGGAGAAAGGGATTGGAAATTTTAGGTGACATATATAGAAACTGTAGTAATTTCTTTGAATTATGGGTAGGATGTCTATTTTAAAAGTTTACAATAATAAAGTAGAATATTGGGGCCACCCTATTTGGAAAATGAATATAGAAATGTAGAGTTAGTAAGAAGATGCTTCAATCTTAATTGTTGATAAGTAGAAGCATAGTTAATTAAGTACTGCTTACTTGTTGGGGAACAAAGGAAATTAAACAAGAAAGATACATAGAGATGCTGCTCAAGAGAAAATTAATAAAGGCAAATTAGGCTAATGATTTTTTTTTTATAATGATGGAAAAATGGGATTTAAAAGGTTTTTATATGTCCCATTTCTTTACATCTTTTATTATAATCACAATGATGATAATATTTACAAGAGAAAAGTTAGGGCTAGTAACAACAAACGCCACTAGCTTTACCATTTGCTTTTTGTTGTAACCTTGTCGACAGTTTAAATAAGATATCAAATATTAATAAAAGTGGGTTTAAGTTGCCAATTCATCTTTGATTTTCTAATGACGATATTCATCCAAAATTTTGTGTATGAGGAGAGTCTGGCAAATTAGAGTAATCCTTGCTTGAGCTAAGATACACTGTCCCTTCTACCTTTATCCCCGCTCCCTTCCAACTTGAATACCTATCTCCATCCATCTACGGTGTCATCCTCTGCCTCTAGCTTGCTCATTGATAGGTTTGGGGCCAACAATCTCCTCTAATTATTAACCTCAAATATTATTAATCAATCGCAAAGTTACGAATGAGTTCGGTTTATATGATTTAATTATGTTCCCATAAAAGACGAAACATAGCATGGTTGACCAATATTTAGTTGGCATCTGCCAATATATATATCAATGGGGTTGGAATCAATATGAATCAACAAAACCATATCAGCATTTCAGAAAACGACATTAGTTCAGGGGCGAAGCCAAGGTTAGATGAAATTTTAATTTTTATAGTTTATATCTTTATAATTTGTAAATGATTAAATTAAATTTTTATAATTTTAGGGGATCAAAGTATAATTTTACCTTTACTAATTTAAATTTTTTAAAAAATTTTAAATACCTAAATAATAATTTTATATTTTAAGGGGGCCGGATTTTGCCGCTGATTAGTTCATTATATTACTTGACCAACCCAAAAAGTAAAAGAATTACATACTCATTTTAAGTTTTAACTACACCAAAATAAAATTATGTATCGAATAATTTCATTGTCGGTTGTTGCTATAAATAGGGATTAAGGAAATGGTAAGGAAGATTAGCTTAGCTGGGGATGGGTCATTCATGGGGACCCAAATTGGTGTAGGAATAGGGACTTGTTATATAGGCTGGCAATGACTGGCGGATGGGATGGAGAGACCCCCTCCCCTCAGTTCCCAGCCTGACTGTGGACCCTTTCTGCCTGCACTGTGGTCCTTTTGTTCCGAATGGATGACCATTAAATGAAAGCTTCAAGTTGCAGAGAAAAAAAAAAAAAATGTCCACGGTCGTGACTGTTCAAACATCCAAGCACTCGTGTGCGTGCTTGCATGAAAGCAACGCATATATATTATATTATATTGTATTATGTGATATATATATATGTATGTTTGTTTGTCTTATATGTATATGATTCAGATTAATTAAACATGGTACAATCAACTGTTGAGATTGGTTGACGGTGCTAGCCTCGTCCTTAATTACCATGTTTCAATTAAATTCTATGCATGGATCTATCCTAAGAACAAATTAATTATTAAGAGGTTAGATGTTAGGAATTTTGGGTTGAGGGTTGAGATAAAATTTAGGTCACTCTTTTTCTTTTTTAAGCATTTTTATTTTCATTATGTTAATTTTGATTGATTAGGAATTTTTTTCCCTTTTCTAGTATTTTCTTAATTTACTTGGATTATATGTAGAGAGAAAAAAGATTATATGAAATTGTGATTCCACGTCATCTCTATCCCTTTCTAATAAGAGCATAATAAATCAGATTTTTAAATTTTTCCTCCTCCAAAAAATTTAAATCCAACTAAAAATACTAAAAATAAGGAGTAAAAATTTATTTGTCAAGCTCTTATTGAAAAGGAATATAAATGAAGTAAAATCACACTTTTATATAATCTTTTTCGAGAGGAGAGAGAAGAAGCAAATATAGAATGAATGATGAGAAAGATGTTCCTGTTGATAAAATTAAATTCCATTCAATACACAAAGCTTAGTGTTTAAGTCATCTAAAACAAGAAAACATAATCCTTTAGAGTTTCCCCATTGTTAAAGCAAAAGAATAACTTTTTACCAAAAGTATATTTACATCATATAATTGCAACTTTTTTTATTATAAGTCTATGTTGTTAATCAATCATATATTGTCATATCATAATTATTTGGAAGATTAAAATGCATACATACATGTTTCCACCCTTTTCAACCCATGGAGAGCCACTCTCTCTTTTCTACCTAAAGGATAAAAATGGAGGGCCATGGATATTACTTCAAATCAATGTGATTAAATATTAAATAATTTATCAAAATAATAATTATATTAATAATTTATTATATGATTAAATATAAATAATTAAATATGTATGTTTAATAATATTTAAAATTACAATATTTTATATTAATATATTAATTATTTTAAATATTTTAAAAAATAAAAATAAATTTTATTATCAATATGATAATATTAAGTTTTATTTAAGTTAATTTTTATATAAGAATAAAATTACGCATAGAAGAGTTCTTTTCCGGAGAATGACTTACATTTTTTAAATGGGTAAGTCATTTTACATGAAAAATAGCTTATTTACCGTTGACTTGTGAAAAAATTTCCGTTGACTAAGTTGTTTTTTGTGAAACAAATACAAAAAAATGCAGAAAATATTTTTCATAAATTATTTTACAATGAAACAAACGGAGCCTATTCAAAGGAACTTATTTTAGATACATATTGTTTGTAAATAAATTGTTTTTGATTAGTTTGTGACTAGCTTTTCAAAAGGAAAAATTTAGTTGGAGAGTGAATCTAGATAAATATATAGCAGTGAGGCTGCAAGATCTTTTGTACTATTGATTCATAGTGAAATATTCTTTGAGCAAGGTCGTGTAAACATAAGAGGTTTTGAATTATATGACTTATTCTTGAGTTCATTAATTTTATTTTTGGGTTCCAAATGTATCTCTAGTTGTACCAGCAACTCAATGTTAACATGGTTTATTACTAATTTATTAAGTTATAATTAATGATTGAAAATATATTTTAATATAATTGTTGATGTCTTCTTGATTTGTGACTAAGCTTTGAAGACAACTTTTGAAGTAATCGAATTGAGCTAATACATCATGAATGTTAGTTAATGTCTTAATTAGAGAGTTTTAGATAATGATAAAATTTAATGACTTTGTTATATGAATTAGACCTTATTTAATAATAAAATTCTTATAACAATTATATACTACACGGTGTTAGGGATAGTTATGGTGGTGGTTCACACTGTATATGTGCAAAGAGTCATTAAAGATGGAGGTTTAGGAAGGTGGGGGAGTTGTTGTAAGGTGTTGATATTACAAGTACCCGAGTTCTTATATGTCTATCTCGTGTCTTCTTTGGTGTTGAGGGGGGTCGACTAGGCATGAGTTGCAACCGTCAAACACTCTACACTATAGGTGTAGAGGGTAGAATGACTAAATGTCAACTATGAGCACTGTTGCACTCAAATATGAGGTGACTAGATGAAATGTTGTCAGGCTTGAGAAGGTCATGGATTAACGGGTTTTTATATGAATTCTTTTCTTTAGAGATTTATATGACATGGCGTTTGACAAGATGGAGCTTCTCCGAATTGGAAAAAATGATATGGCAAGAATATAAAAAAATATTATTATAACAAAATTTAATTATAAAAGTATAATTAATAGAAGAATATTCTATTGGTTTTCAATGCCCAACCAGATCATCAAATCAGCTGAGGCAAGTAATTTCAGATCATGGCTTGACCCTATCATTGATCCGTCAACAAGTTTAGTTGGTCATCAAATCAAACGCTCCAGAATTCTTCTCCTGGATTCTTTGAAACCGTTTGATCCTTTTTTTCTGATTTTCACAAAGTTCTATGTACGTGGGCAGCTAAGCATTGTCCCAACCTTGTCCCCATAATTTATAGGCAACAGCCTCAATTATGCTGTTTCATGTTACAAACACCTTAGCTGCCCCAACATGTCCAATTTCATGTGCTAAAAGATACCTTTGCCCTAAACAACTAAAATTTTCAGTTTAATATATTAATTAAAATATTTAAATGCCATCTATTTATCTTAATTTAATCATAATTCAAAATTATAATAAACTTCAATCATTGTTTTTTTATGAACGAGTAATGTGTAATACATCATAGGGGCGAGTGTTCGATCGAATCGAGTGAAAAAATTTCAAGTCAATTGAGTTGACGAATCATATTTTATCATCCTAATTTGATTTGAAATTTCTCGAATCGAGTCGAGTGAGATGAAATTAGAATCGAATCGAATCGAATCGAATATATTTGTTCGAGTTAAATTTTAAAAAATAATTTTGGGTCCTTATAACCACTGTCACCCATCGTAATAAAATTTGTCCACCTTAATCAAATTTTTTATTAACTTTCATCACCTCATAATTTATTTATTAATCTTTTATATACGGGTTAGCTTCTTTGCTTGCTTAGTTGTTTCAATTATCTTCAGATTCTTGTCACTATGTATTTTGGAATTAAAATATATATTAAATGTAAAAATATGATTTTTTTAATAAAAGTTATTTTAAAGATAAAATGTGAAATTGATACCAATATAAAATTTTAATATGAATATTTTATGGCATAATTAATAATTCAATTTTAATATAAATATTTAATATGATTAAACAATTCAATAATATAAATAATATAAAATATGAAATTTAATTTAATAGTATAAATAGTATATATAAATAAAATTATTACTATTTATGTTTAGTGATTTTTTTTGGATAATTTTGATTTTTTATTTGAAAGTAAAGGGTGAGAAGTAAAAGTTTAGGAGGAAAATAAAAAGTTTTGGGAAATAAAAGTTTGAGAGAAAGTAAATAGGAGGAGTAAAATTTTGGAGGAAAAATAATAAAAAAATTTGGGGGGGGATGGATTTGGGGTAGATGGGAGGTGGGATGGGAAGGGAGTAAAAGTTCTAGGGGAAAAGTGAGAGGGAGTAAAAATTTGGGGGGAAAAATAAAAAGTTTTGAGGGTTTTTGGGAGTAAAATTTTGAGAAAAAGTAAATGGGAGAGTAAAATTTTAGTGGGAAATGGATTTTGTGTAGATTGGAGGGTTGGGATGGGAGGAAAATAAAAGTTTTGGGGGGAAAGTGGGAAGGAGTAAAAGTTTTGAGGGAAAAGTAAAAAGGTTTGAGAGTTTGGGGTAAAAATGTAAAATATTATATTTTGATATTCGAATTATTCGAGTTATTCGAATTCGAAAACTCAACTCGATTCGAACTCGAAATTCGAAAAAAAATTTGAGTTAACTCAATTAACTTGAATAATTTAATTTTTTCGAGTCGAATCGAGTTTTGCTCATCCCTAATACATCATTTCTTTTATCTTCAACTTAAAATTTTAAAAAATTCTTATTCCATTTATTTAAAGACAAAAATTTAATTAAATATAAGTTATGAATTAAATTTTCACTTGATTGCAACAAAAATATATCAAAATTTAATTTTATATTTTAATTTAATATAATTTAATTATTTTATTTTTAATTTAATTTTTTATTTAATTTAGAGGTGGTGTTTTTAAAAAAATCTATGCGAACTAATTAACTATTACTTGAATTAATTAATGACATCATAAAAATAAAATAAAAATATATTATATTATATTATATTATATTACATGAATTAAACCTCAAATTTCACACCAAAATCATAATTTCAACACATAAAATTTCTTATTGAGATAAAAGGTAAAATTAATTAATTAATTATTTATTTTAGCCATTAATTTTCTAAATAAATGTCCTTTACCTTTATTACCGTAATATTCCCATCTATAAAGATACCATTGAATTTCCGCAAGGCCTAAACACATGCAGATGTTCTTTCTCCTCTAAGAATTGATCATCTTTCAGCTAAGCTTTCTATCTCTTAGAACTAAATTTCTAGCTTTAGTTATAGAAAAAAACAGTGGAATTAAGGGTACTATGGCATTTGAGAAAGATCTCAACCTTGATGCCACCGAGCTCCGGCTAGGCTTACCGGGAACCTCCGACGAGTCAGCTAAGAACCAAACGCTGGCAACTCTCCGGAGCAACAACAAAAGAGCCTTGCCTGAAGAATCTATGTCTAGTAATGCCACAGCTTCCAAAAACTGTGACCAAGAAACTGCTCCTCTCCCCAAGTAAGCAATCTTTTTTTTAATTTCGACCAAAAATGAAAGATTCCATGTTTGTTTTTTTTTTTGTTAATCACTCATGTAATTATAATAATATTGCAGGGCACAAGTGGTAGGGTGGCCACCGATCAGATCTTACAGAAAAAACAACTTGCAACCTAAGAAAAGTGAGGGTGAAATTAGTGGGATATATGTGAAAGTGAGCATGGATGGGGCTCCTTATCTTAGAAAGATAGATTTGAAGGTGTTTAAAGGGTACCCAGAATTGCTTAAGGCCTTGGAAGACATGTTCAAGTTCAAAGCTGGTGAATATTCAGAGAGGGAAGGATATAATGGATCAGAATTTGTGCCCACTTATGAAGATAAAGATGGTGATTGGATGTTGGTCGGAGATGTACCATGGGAGTAAGTTCCTTTTTCTTTTCAAGAATAATTATATAAACCAACTGAATTAAACTTTGGATTAGACTCGAAATGTTTAAGATCTGCGCATAAGATTCGAGAATTATATCTTAATAGATTTTTTTTCCTGAATGCAGGATGTTCACCAATTCTTGCAAAAAGCTGAGGATCATGAAAGGATCAGAAGCAAGAGGCTTGGTTTGTGTTGATTGAAAAAAAGGAAGAAAAAAAATAGCCCTTCAGCTTAGGGTATCCAAAGAAGAAACTATGATCCCACTTTTTTTTTTCTTCTCTGTTGATTAAGCAACAGAGAAGATTAATCTTAGGATGTTGTCCAAGGCATAACCCAAAAAATATATATTTTCATGTATAGTTTTGGCATGTTTCTAATTTCCTTGTGGAATTTGTACAAAGGAAAACATATGAAGTTCATAACATGGTTTTCCTTTTTTTTTTTTCATGTATATTATAAATCAAATCCTTCTTTTGCCTTTGGTCTTTATTTACATTATCCATCACTCTTGAAAGAGGAAAAAAGAAAGATGGAATCTTTGGATTTCAAAGTCAATAAATATAATGATGTAAGATGTTTTCAAAAAGAGAAAAGCAAAAGAAAAGGGATTTAAAGTAATTCTTAAATTTCAATAGGTCTAAGATATGATAATTTGTTCAGGAAAAAAAATAATTGTGGTTCTTATTGTGTGATATAATTTGAATGAGGAAAAAGACACTTGTTTGTTGAGGTCAGTTTTTCGAAGATGGTCATGCTTGTTGAGTATTTATAGGTTTTATGACATCTGCTCGGAGCTGTCCAAGCTTGTGCTCGCATCCATCTGTTATACTTAATTCATTTTCAGGGTTGTTAATCTTCGCTTCATTCCGCTGAACTCCCACCGAGTTGGTAGAAACTTATGGAAGCATGAACGAATGGGTGAGTGCTTGTACGAGCTCTTAGGCTCTGCAGGGAGAAGATTCGAATCAATTGTCGATTTTGATCTCTCTTTTTTTCCCTCATCCCTCAAAATTTATACGAGCAACTCAACAAGCTCTCATGCAAGATGAGAAGTTGGAGGACTTGAACTGGTTCGTATCGATTTCTAAAACAAACATGCACTGGTAACAATGTATCGAAAGATTATCTTACCATTTAATTGAGCAATCACTAACATAACTGATCTACATTCAAAATTATTTGTTCGATGTTCATCGATACAACAGACATACAAATTGAGAAATTTTACCAACAAGACGATGGCTTTCGCATTTCATACACTTTCCTTTGAGCTAGAGACCTCAAGATCTGGTTTCTTCTCTTCACTAACAGCTGTGGTATTCTCCTTCGGTTGCTCTGTTATTGACTCAGGCTCCTTTTTCAGTTCAGTCTCGAACTCCTTCGCAGCCTGCAAAATTTACGGACCATTAGGTTTAATTTTATCAATGATGTAGAATGTAAGCAAAGCAGGGTTACATCGAATTAGAAATATTACTTGAAATATCTTAGGCAAACATAGAAGAACAGATTTTTTTAGTAATTGTCAAGGCAGCACAATCTAATTGGAAGTACCCGTGCCCAACATCCGTATCTTGCACAATATCTGGGCATTGGTATGGATATATAACCCTCCAAGGACTCCCCAAATACATGGAAAGGATTTGAGAAAATTAAGCATACTTTGTATCCAACATAGAGTCTGAGTAACAAAGAAACTGACAAGTGGAATAATGTCCTACAGGGAGTAAACTGTTCTTCGCAAACTGCAAAATGATTGCCTATGAACAAAATCTAAAAAGAGCAATCACACACATGAAAAATTAAATCAAGTCACCAACAAGGAGACATTAGAACACTCAGCATGAACCGCCAAATCATTTTCAATGAATCATCTCAACATGAGCCGTACAAAGATTTCTTCGGAATTCAGTTTAAAAGGAAATGATTCTCAGGATATTGAGACAAATAACCAATCTCTAATTCACGTCACTTACCGGACAAGAAAATGACATTCCTTTCACTGAGCAAACGAAAAAGAACCTTCTTGAAAATGGGAAGAATGTAAAGCAAGCTATACCTAATTCAGAATTCCAATCATCTAGTTGCATGTTCTTCATATTTATCCCATTAAAACTAAAATTTTGGAATAAAACAGGCATGGTACAAATCCACCCTCATCCTAACTTGACCAAACAAAGAATGATAAGCTTTAGCAATTGGAATTTGGAAGCAAAGAAAAGGTATGTTGAAGTCAAGATGATAACAAAGGTCTTTCTCAAATTAATTCACTGAAAATAATATATATAGCAATTGCAATGCAAAAGACTGGTATGATGAAATTTGAGGACGGCTCAGAGTAACTCTATCAAAGGAACATAGCTATAAGAATAGAAAATTCACTAACAGGAACCATACGTGATGTCAGTTTGAATTAGGATTGTTACATCACAAGAGAAGGTCATAACTTAGCAGGATTCTCATTTCAGCTCTCCACTTCCGGGGGAAGCGAAGAATGTTAGCATTTAGCTTAAGTGGAAAGCACCTACCTCGGTCCCTTGTTAGCTTGAAACATTTAGCTTCAACATTAATTCGTTGTGAAGCTTCCAACATGATAAATGACAATGTCAATAGGGATTCTTTCACCCTGCTAAACTTATCCAAACTTTACATTTTGTTCTATGAAAACCTAAGAAGAAATTGTTTTGGTAAATCATGATTGGTTTTACCTTAAACCCGAAACCCCTAAGAACAAAGTTGTTTTACACTCGGGTTTCCTACATTTTTTGACAAAACACAAGAAAGAAAGTGCATAATTATTCTATTCTATTTATATTATACTTTGTTTTAGGAAAAAATTGTATTCTAGTATTATTGATTATTTCATTCTGGCTATGTGATTCATATGGGTTTGAAATAAAGACTTCACAAATAACGTGTAAACCAAATGCGTTACAAACTTTTGCTATCAAACTCAAAATACTTCCGGTAGAAGAGACGGCTGCACTAGAGCGGCACATGGCACTGAAGACTGCTAAGTTGTAAAACTAGCAACCACCGGAATTTGACTATAGTCAATCCTACCTTTTAACAATAAGAAACTAATGCAATTATCATCCATGAAAACCAGTAAAACTAAACCATCGACCATACTTATCTGGATAAATTTCCACAAACACAAGGTGTTCACCATGAAGAACACAGTCAAAGGTAATACGGATGTTACTCTAACTTTTCCAAGTGTTTTCATGTATTCGGAGGGTTGAGAGTCATATCCTCATGGTGTGTATGACATAGGTACTTCATGGGCATAGGGTAATATAATTGCATTCATTTATCAATAGTACCCCAATGTATTCAAGGTGATTATAATTGATGAATTTTACAGTAAGGAATCTAAAATCAATTCAAGACTCATTACTATTGGTTTACAGATGAAACTTCAGCAATTATTCCAAGGAAACAAAGCTTGTAGACCCTAGCTTTAGTAATGATTCAAGAAATGCCAAATAACTCTCAAATGAAAAAATGTTGAACATTTAGGAAACAATCAGAGATTTGAAAACCCGGTTAAACAATTCACAAAAAAGAAAACATTAATTTGATAATCTATTAGCTCAATTATCTGTCAGATATGAATCTCAATCAAGACAACATAACAGAGTAACAAATTCCGTTCCTTTTTTATAGTTCTCCTAAAGTTTCTCAGTGAAAAACACCAAAGCCTCCATTTTCACAACAATCCAATAACAAAAGAACCAAAAAAAATTTTGAACAAAACAAAAAGGATTCAAATTCTCGATCATTTTCCTTGAGTTTTTGACATATCAAGCAAAACCCAGATAAGGAAATCAACAAACCTGTTGAAAACTCTTGACAGTTTTCCCAATACTCTTCCCAACTTCAGGCAACTTCTTTGGTCCAAACAGAATAGCAGCCACTCCAGCAATAACAACAAGTTCAGGCACACCAAGACCAAACAAAGCATTGCAAGTAAGACCCTTTTTAGCAGGCTCGGCTGTTGTCCCCCTCCTTGGTCGACCAACAACAAATGAAACAGATTTGGTCTGAGATTTTGCTTTGTTCACCAAAGAAATGGTGCTACCAGTACCTAAAAAATTGGATTGAGAGGAAGAAAAAGAAAGTGAAGGTGCAACTGGGGGTCTTGCAAGAGAGAGAGTTATAGAAGTAATTTCCATGGTATTCCCAGTCAAGATCTTAAAATTCAAAGAAAATTGATATGTTTCTAAGAATTAGGGAGGTTTATGAGTGTGAAGCTGAGGTTTTGAGCAAAGGGAAAAAATATCAAGAAGCACAGATAACAGGAAGCGTAAGGTTGGGAACTTTTTAGGGTCAGTTCTCTGCACTTATATAAGATTTGACTTTATCTGTTGTAATCCTCTTGGCATGAATTTGATGAAAAAAAAAAGAATTGCATTCGATTAATTTTATTTAATTTATATATTATGCGTGCTAAAAAGCGCCCCACGTGGACTGTTTTTCTTCTGATGAGTCTCCGGTAAAATAATTTTGAGAGGCGTTTACGAACAAACGATGGCCAAAAGCGCTTCTAACAGGTGCTTGTATCAAGATATCGTCTTGAAAAGCTCCCGTGGGCCGCGCTTTTACTCTGATAATCTCCGGCAAAATTAGGCTATAAATCGGTCAAATTTCATTACGAGGTTGCATAAGGAAATTGAGGCAAAAGGAAAAAAATTGAAAATGAGTGAACGTATTAATGTTGCTATTTACTACGAGGGTAAAGTTCGTGACATCGAAAATGGCGTTGTTTTCTTATCGGAAAACAGTAGTTGATGAGTTTTAATCGAACATCGATTTAGTAGAACTTAAAAAGAATTAGGCGTAAAATATTGAACAACGCCAATGAAATTTTGGTGTATTAAGTATAGATTTTGCACATCGGTTGATCCGTTGAGATATGAGTCGTTCGACATCAAAGGTGCTCGGAGCTTTGAGGCAATGGTGGAGACTCATCTTGCCGGTGGATCACCCTATATCGAGGTATATGTAGAATTTTCATCTCAAGTGATCTTTGCGTGACCTCGACATCTACTACCGTTCGAGGAGAATACACGACCCCATGCCGACACTGTAAGTGGGAGGCAAAACACGAAGTGCCCATGTGCGGTAGTAGTATGGAAAACATAACCCTTGCGGCACTTTCGGTTGGTGGATGGGACATGCATATCCGTCATTCGACGTCCGATGATAGAAATATGTATTGGGGGCGTCGTCAACTTCTAGTGGTTGGCAATCCACATACGATTGGAATCTTTACGAAAGATGTTTAAGGAGGATGATGTACTCCGACGACATCCATCGATGAGGGCCCTCGTTTGTTGCGGGTTATAGAGGTCGGACGATGAATCGATGTGGATCCACCTCGGAGGTAGGGGCCAAGCGGTGCGAAGTTAGATTATTTTACGAACCGGAGCCGTTCAATTGTACTGAAGGCGTTGAGGCGGTTCAGACGAAGAAGAAGAAGATCCGCTATTCAGCGTACTTCGCCTCCAGCCCACATGCATAATGTCGATCTATCTCAAGATGATGCATTGGAGTTTCTGAACTACCACAGACGCGTGGCCGTCTGATTCTTCGTTGGATTCGGACCAATTAGAAGTGCGTAACCATTTTTCCAACAAGAATACTTTTTCTTGTATTGAAACGATCTGACATTAAGAACGGTCAACTACAAGGTAGTTAAATCAAAGCTCGATAAGTTCGAGGCGAAGTGTGCGATGCAAGATGGCACATGTTCATGGAAAATCATGGCGTCGTTGAGGAAAAGGGCGGGTTGTGGGAGATAAAAAGTACAAAGGTCCACATACATGTCTTGCCAATGCAGTACCACTATGTGTTCGATGATTTGAATAACGGTAATAATATGTAATGTTGCATTGTTTAACGTGCTTGTTGGCGGTGTAACACAAGATCATCCGAAGATGGATTCGGGCATGTTGGTGAACTAATAATCTTGATGGTGAAGGCCGATCCCAAGACTACGGTGCGGCCTTAATTGGCGATGATTCGTAGCCAATTAAATTACACGCCTCTTCTGAAAAGGCTTGGATAGCCAAGCGAAGGTGTTAGAAAAGTTACGGTGGGTGGGACACTTCATATAATGAAGTGTGGCGTTGGTGTCAGTCTTTGGAGAGATATGTCGAGCGACCGACGGACCTTGAAAGCGAACTGCGTACTACAACTATAAATCGCTTTCGTGGATGGGCGGTGTTCAAGCGTTTGTTCGGACATTTAAGCAATGCCGAGATGCCTTTAAATCTGCAAGCCATTGGTACAAATTGACGGTACCTTTATGTATGGTAGATATCGCGCATCGGCTATTGCTAGTTGTGGCACAAGACGGTACGTGGGAGAATCCTTCCGATTATGTTCACAATAACAGAGGAGTCGGTGATGGTGGGACTTCTTCCTATCTAGGTTAAGGAGGCATGTTTGCCCCAACCGACATATACATTATATCGGATCGGGCCTGGAATACTTGCGGCAATAGAACGCCAGGAAGCATGTGGCATCGCACACACCATCGATATTGCACGAGGCATGTTTCATCCAACTACTATCGCAACATCGATCTAAAAGATGAAAGCGGCAAGTGACCGATATGGGTATGAAATGTCTATTGATATAATTTCGTTTGTAATATTCAATTTATTCTCAATTGAAGAGTGGTATGTAATATTCGCTATCAACATATATTGGCGGTATATGAGATCAATAAAGACCGTTTTCACGAGATCTTTGGGCGGTTTATGCTCAAATAACGCGAAGGTGCAAACTACATGCAATATTCCTTTCGAGCAGTGGACACAAGCATATGGCGGACTACGATATGGGCATATGACCACAAACTGGCCGAATGCATAAATTACATTACGAAAGGAACCCGTCATCTGTCGATTACATCGGTTGTGCGAGAGATATATTTTCGATTAAGCGGCACTATTTTGAAGAAGCGACAAGTTATAGAGGCGGATGCAAGGAGGCCATGTATGGAGCCGAAGGTATTGCAAGAAATAAACCGTGGGAAGGCACGGTCGAACACTATGCACATACGGTGTGTCACGATCGCGACAACCTATGGTTTCGTGTCACGGAGTTTGATGAGACCGAACCAAGGTATTGTTGGCGGCCATTATCGTGTACATTTGACAAATAGGACTGCGGATCGTGGGATATTTGATGCACTTCGTGACCCATGCGCCCATGTAATTACGGCTTGTCGAATCTCGTCTTGATCCAATGAGATATGTCGACGAAGTGTATAAATTAGAAAACATGTACAACGATGTGGAACACGTATTCCACCGATCCCGATGAGCGTAAGTGGCCATCGGTATCGCTTGCACCGTATAAGTTTGTTGTCGGATAGACAATTGAGGAGCAAACCAAAAGGTCGACCTTGCTCGACTAGAATACGCAACAATATGGATATCAGAAACAAGCAACCAAAATCAATTTGTCTGGGATGGTGTAGGAACAGGCCATACATCTCGCTCGTGTCCAAATCGGAATAGTTGACCGTGTTCTTAGGTCTTTTGTCTCATGGCGCTATGTAATATCTATTTTTTGGAGGAAAAGCGGTGAACTTAATCACAAAAAAACCAATTCTATTTTGTCAAAGTTATTAAAATTAAATAAATTAAAAAATTAAATTACAAAAAAAAAGCAAACTCAAATTTTATTAAATATATTACAACTTAATTACAAAAAAAAATAAACCAAACCTCTTTTGTCAAAGTTATTAAAATTAAATAAATTAAAAAATTAAATTACAATAAAAAAGCAAACTCAAATTTTATTAAATATATTACAACAATTACAAAAAAAATTAAACCAATTCTATTTTGTCAAAGTTATTAAAATTGAATAAATTAAAAAATTAAATTACAATAAAAAACAAACTCAAATTTTATTAAATATATTACAACTTAATTACAAAAATTAAACCTTAATTACAAAAAATTAAACTCAAATTATAAATTAATTTACAATTACTCAAATTAGGGGTTTAGGGTTTAGTCTTGATCTGAGTGGAACCCGATGCCACACAGGCGGTCGGCCAGTTAGTATTTGGATTCCTCCTTCTTTGGCTTCCGCAGGGTCGTGGAACATCAGGCGGGGAATCGGGTTCCGGGTAGTGGGTCCAGTTACGGATGTTGCGATGGTGACCCACTCGATAAAATAATGACCGGAGGTGTTTGCATAAACCACGGCGGGGTGACTACATCCCAAACGGAGAAGGAGCTGGCGAAAAGAAGTGCTCCCAGGCGCGCCTCCTCTGAACCCACGTGCGACGTCGGCCTCACCATCGGTGGCAGTGAAGTAGTCGGAGCGGAATCGAACCCGCCATGCACTCCAACACAGGCTAGGACTAGGAAGCTGAAACATATATGGGTTAGGAGGATACATATAAGGGAAGGGTGCGCACGGCATGAACAGTGAATCTTTGCGATATCGGTGTTGTCGGTGAATGATGGGCCCGATGGTCGTAAGCGTATTTATTCTTTGGGTCCGGTGGTATCGTGTCGGCGCTAATGATGGCCCCGCCATCACCCTTCTCCTTGGATTTAAAGGGCTCGGCGTTTCCTTTGCTTTCATGAAGTTGCCGCCGCTTCTCTTCTTCAAACAACAGATCGGCTTGCCATGGATCCTAAACCATAGCATGTACTCAAGCGCGCGCTAACTTCTGGAATGACTATCGATTCCGGTCGGGTATATAGTCATACCGGTTCTCCCACGTCTCGATATAACCCACCAAAATCTTGGCCAATTAGGTAATCATTGCCAGTAAGTCCACTTTGTGCTCATCATCGAGCACCTCCGGTGACACGGAATCGGTTGCTTAGGAATCAAATTACCGAGAACACGATCGACTGGTGCATCTCCACGGTCGTGGGTGATCAATGGGACCTTTACGTGCCAGCCGTTCGGATTTTGGAGGAACTCCTCAAATTCTCGCCAAATTTTGGATCGACATACGGTGTCCATTGAAACTATATCAACATTACCAAAATATTAGTTACATACCTAATATTAGACACTACATGAAATACTAAATTATAATAACAAAATTGAAACTTACTTGTGATTCCGACCTTTGGTCCAATAGGGCAGTATATCCTCAAGCGAGTTAGGTATTCCAACATGACTCGCGAATGGTTCCACCTAATTAAATAAACTTTTAGCATGCAATTATACTATAAATCTACGAAATAATTGTAAAATATAATATTAAATTTACCTCGTTATCGATGGGAATGAATATGGGTGGTCGAGTCGAGGCGTAAAATGGAAATCGAAACCATGCCCATGATTGCGATAATGATAGGCAACCTCCGATTTTGCTTTACTCGGTCGCGTCGCCCGCACATCTCCGGTACAACCTCGGCAACCTGGCGAGACCCTAACTCAATTCACCTACTGCTCTGAAATCAACAAGTTTGAGGAGCCATCTCGGTGGACGAGGTTTCTAGAGGCGTCCGACATCGGATGCCTCCGATTATTTGAAGAATGTATGCCCGAGCATACCGTATTCTTTCTACTTGATTGAACCTCGTTCGGCTCCGGATTACGTCTCGTAACCGGGCCATATCGATTCGAGCTCCTTGAATTCTATTCGAAATGGCACCGAAGCTCGTAGCATCTGACCATCCAATCGGTAGATATTACGGACCAGTGACTATCGACCGATCACCGTAATCCCAACTGCAATTGCACATCTTCTAGAGTGATGGTACACTCTCGCATGGCGAGATGGAAAGTGTGGGTCTCGAATCTCCACCTCTCAATCAACGCGATCAAGGCGGCTCCAACTTGAACCCCTACTATCGTGGCCCGTGCAAAAACCCGCTTCCGCAGTAATTTCTCGATCAAGGCGATGGGGACCATGCATGTTGAATATAACATTCCGACACCCGATCTACAGACTATTTAAAAAATTATAAAATTAACAATTAATTAAAATTGCATAATTGAAAAAAATAAATTATATTGAAAAATTAAAATTAAAACTTACCATTTTCAATTGCTCGATGGAAATGTGCTTGTCGTCTAGGCGATGTAATTCCCCGGCCATTGTAATCCGATAAAAAATTTTAAAATTTTCCAAAAAAGATATATTAAAAAAATAAAAAGGGCTTTTTCGTAAATAGTAATGGACTATTTTTGAAATTTGAGAGTAAATTTCAAGGACCTTGAGAGAAATTGAGAGAAAATTGAGAGAAAATTGAGAGAATATTGAGAAAGGATTGAAATGTGAAAAAATAAAGGGTGGGGGCTTTTCTACTTTTTTTTTCTCGATTGTTAGGGAGCCAACGGTCAAAAAAAATATGATCATTCTTGACTAAAAGCGCCCACAGGGACGTTTTTTGTCCACCTCGACAAAAGCGCGTCCATGTAGGCGTTTTTTGAGGTGGACAAAAACGTCCCAGAGCAGCTTTAATCCTTATCCCAAAAACGCGGCGCGTGGGCGCGTTTTGGGGAAATGGTCCTTCCCATAAATTTTCTACAAATGGCCCATTTTCGTAATTTTGAATTTTTAGCCTTTTTTGGTAAATTGCCCAAAATATTGACTCCATAGTTTATAACTTATTGTTGATTATAATGGTTAATTTCACCATTTGATTATTAATTTTATTAATTGTTTATTTAAAAGTATTTAGTAAAATTTAATTGATAGTTGAAAGTTGATATGTATAAAATGACAAATAAATGCATGACGCGTTTTATTATTAAGTATTTCTTTTTTTGAAAGGGTAATTCATTAATTCATTCAATGAATGAGATCATACAATTCGATGGAAAAAATAACAAACACTCATTGTACGCGGGGAAAGATGAGCTCTATCAACACAACAAAAGCTTTAGCTTCAGCTTTAATAGAATATTATGGCACGTTAACATTTGGCTTTGTCACAAGTCAAGCACAACATATCAAGGAGTTATTGCAGACACTTAATACAATAAAGAAATCAGCCCTAGATGGTCCAAAGCGGCGGGCATAAATTGACAAAAGAATCGAGCATCCACCAAACTAGAGAGGATGGCGACAAAATCAACCCTAAAATCACTCGCAAAAGCAAGACTACATGCATAAGTAAGACTAAAAAACGTACTACAAAAGTAGACAAAAACTTCTAAAAGTGATGACTTATTAAACAATAGAAAAATAAAAATAAAAACATATAAAATTTAAGGCAACATAAGTCCAAACCGACTCGTGAAATCATTTATTATTCTGAAATACTCTTTGTAACACCCATCACCCGTATTCACCATCAGAATAGGGTTACGAGGTATTACCAATCAATACACATACATTTATGCATTCATACTCAAATACCATTCAACACAAACACATTGTCCCTCATAAGAGCCTTTGAGGCCTTAAACATGCTTTAGAAGTTATTAGGGACTAAACCAATAACATACGAAATTTTTGAAAAACTTAGAAATTTTTCATTCATTCAATGGTCAACGCCAGTGTGAACAGGCCGTATGCCTCACACGGCTTCAGACACGCCTGTGTGAAAACAGGGCATACATACTGACTTGGGTCACATGGCCGACCATAAGCCCGTGGGTCTAGCCCGTGTGCCCTTCGAAGTGGCCACACACCCCATGTTCTAGGCCATGTACAAAGCCGTGCCAAACCTGAAGGGTATACTGACTTATGCAACACGTCCATGTGCTAGGCCGTGTGCCATTTAGGAGGGTATACTGACTTGTACCACAAGGTCAGTCACACGCCCCTGTGTGAGACCGTGTGGAGCATACTGACTTCAATTTAAAAACAACAACAGGGGACACATGGCCGTGTACTTAACCATGTGTCACACACGGCTGAGACACACCCCTGTGTCTCAGCCCGTATGGACAAAAATAGGCCATTTGCAAGGCCAATTTGCCACCCATTATGCACATACCTATTCAAGCTCAAATGGCACCATTTCAAGACGCTAATAGGCATCCAAAATACCAACAATACCAATCACAAACATACTATAGTTTGCCATAAAGTTTTCATACCTAAATTCACATATACAATTCAATCAACTAATCATTCCACACTTACATTAAATCAAACATAATTTTACTAGTACATAAACTCTCAATTTATCAATTTTCATCACACCATATAAGTCAATTACCAAGCTCCAAATCTAACCATTTAGAGGAACTAAAAACGATAACCACATTCATGCCAAATCATACCAAAATAAGCCATCACTCATGGCTACATATATATACAAACCAAAACATATTCATTTACAAGCCAAATCTTATGGCTATAATCACAACCAAAATACCACAAGTATATACATGCCATATACCATATATACACAACTTAAAAGTACCAAATAGATGTTCGATAGTGCGATGATGTTCCCGATGACTCCCGGATCCGAACTAGCCTTGATTCACTATAAACATAGAAAAATAACACAAAGTAAGCTTCATAACTTAGTAAGTTCATACTAATATACTCAACAATTCATAAAATACAATTCATCAATTTGAACAAGTTAATGAATCATTCATGATATTATCAAACCTTCCATAAACTTATTCATATACTAATATGCAAAGTCATAATCTTTTCTATTTGATCTTTATACTTACATGTAAAAACCTGTACAAATTCATAATGAACTCACACCTTCCCATAGCACTGTTGAATACTCGATGTTTCACACACTAAGTGCCATCGCATAGCTGAAGCTATTATAATCCCGCACACTAAGTGCCTTATATAGCCAAAGCTATTCCACATCGCACACTAAGTGCCATAATAGCCGAAGTTATCTCAAATCGCATACTAAGTGCTAAACACCATCGATTTGTCGTCGAACATGACCATAGTCTTGTATATACAATTTATGCAATATCAAAGCATTAAAAGCTTAATTATAACAATGTTTATCAAGTACGAACTTACCTCGAATGCTAAAACAACGAATCGAGTCGTTTAGTTGATCACTTTCGTTTTTCCCCTATACTGATCTGAATTCCTCTTTTCTTCATCTAAAAGTATTCAAAATTAACTTATTCAATCACTAATTTATTCAATTTAGTCCAAAATACACTTTAAAACACATTTACACTTTTGCCCCATAAATTTTACATTTTTCATTATTTCATAAAATCACAAATTAATGAAATTCAAGACTAACCCATGCTAGCCTAATTACCATAGTGCCCCTAGCAGCCCATAATTTTCATTTATTTCACATTTAAACCACTCAATTTGCATATTTCATAATTTAATCCCTATTTAATATTTTTGTCAAAATCACTTTACAAAACTATTAAATCTATCAACAAACCTTCATAATCCATCATCAATCATCAAATTACTCAAGCATTCAACAACGGCAACATGTTAAACCTTTAAAAATTTTAAAATCTAAGGTACGAGCTAGCTAGAACGCGAAGCAACGATCACAAAAACATAGAAATCATCAAAAACCGAGCTAAAATGAACTTACAATTAAGCTCCAAGATGACCGAATGCTTCAAGCTATATTAATGGCTTCCTTAGGTATATTTTCGGTGGATGAATGATAATGGAAGATGATAGAAACCATTGTTTTGTTTTAATTTATTTTTATTTACCAATTTACTATATTAACCTTAGTTAAAATCAATAAAATTCACTTGTTTTATCCCCATAAATGTCCATTACCTATAATAATGGTTTAATAACATCATAAGGACTTTCACTTATATAGTCCATAGCTAATAGATACTTTAATCTATTAGAACAGAACTTTTACACCTTATGCGATTTAATCCTTTTTATCAAATTAACCATTCAAACAGTAAAATTTCTTTACGAAACCTTCACACAATAATTCTATCATGCTGTAAACTTTAATAAAATAATAAAATAGATATTCTGACATCGGATTTGTGGTTCCAAAACCACTATTTTGATTTGACTAAAAACGGGCTGTTACACTCTCAAAATAGAAACAAATTAAGAAGTCAACAAAGAGCTTCCCACTCTTTAAAAGAAACTTTCGGTGGTCGGTAATGTTTCAACGATGATAGGCATCGTCATTTGTCCATCACAATTTTTGAAAATAACAAAGATACCCACAAAATATATTTGCAAACTGAAAAGAGAGAAGATGCATGGAGTGAATGAGAAAAAGAAAGAAAAAGAGGGTTGATGGGAAGGAGATAAAGGTAGACAATAGCTAGTCTGGAGGCTAACACCACCGCTAGGCAAAAACAAAAAGATAAGAAGCAAACGACTTAGAGAAAAAAAAAAGTTTTAAGGTTTTGAAAAAGTTTTAATCAATTGTACTTTAGTCTTTATTTGGTGAAATTATTGAAATAAAACACTATTACCAAGGAATTAAAACATTTACTATGGAAATTAATCGGTGAATATTTTAAAATTTTAAATGAACAAATTTCTTAAGTTCTTTATTTACAAATATTAACCTTATAAAATTGATAAATATTAATAGTATATCAATATAATTGTAAACTATATTCTTAGTGATAATTATGTCATGTTCTTAGTACGTAAATTAGTGATAATTATGTAAATTACATGGACAAAACAAATGAAATACATTGAATCATAGGTTTGGACTTAAAAGGTGAAAGTCAAAATGGGAGAATGTAGAATCCTGATATATCTTGACACCCCTATTAGGTTTGGGAGCATGTGGCAAAGGGGTAAGTTTTTAGCAAGTAAGGTCAGATATGTCATTCCACATATTTTATTCCTAATAAGCTGTGAAAAACATTACATATCCATGCGTTTTTTGTTTTGAATATTTTAGCTCCATTCACCATACTATTAAAGGGTTTGACTATCTAATTCTCCATTTGTGCTTAAATCAATTAAAAAATATCTAAAATTTTATTTATCAAACACCCCATTATGTGACAATCTAAAATTTTAACAATCGATATATCATCCATTATAATATTAAAATAATAGTTAAGCCAATCATTAATTACAATATAATATTTTTAAAAAATACCTATATTACATACAATAATATTTAAGGAAATGGTTATATTACATACAATACAATAATATTTTGGGGATGATCCCCATATTTTGGGAAAGGATGCAAATTGAATGAGACATATTACTATTTTTAGAGAATTTGAAGGTTTTAGATCTTAAAGCCTGAATATCTCTTCTTAATGCTTACATCTAATCGTGCCAGACTACTTGTTGTCGTGGAAAGAACTATTGTGGTTGATATTCTGGGTGGGGACTATAAGTGTGACCTTGAGCATTTAGATCGAGATGAAGTTGCTTCATCATGCCAGCAGGTTTGGAATCATAGGTTATGATATATGCCCTCAAATCTCTGATACTTTTGGTATTTTGGCAGTGTTGCTCTAATTAATACTGTTGCTATTGTTGTTCATGTCCTAAGTTCTTATGCATCATTTGTTCTCTCTAGAACTCTCATTTGCTCTTGAAACTCCAAGAATTACCAAGGAACTAATTTGCGTTTGAATTAGGATTCTGGGCAATTTATTCATCGAACGTTGGTATTGAACATGATGGAAGGCCAAATGCAGCAATGTATTGAGGTTGATGATTACACTAGCTCATAAGTGTCACTATAGGGATTGTAAAGATGCATGAGTGAGGTTTGCTAGTTTGACCAATGTGATGTAGTTGAGTTGATGGATGAAGTAGGTTTTCCGGAATGTTTTTACTGGTCCACGCTCATCAAATCAAATTATTGAGGTAAAAAAAAGGAGGTGAAAGATGGTGATTCACACAGTAGTGGAGTGTTAAGAGTCGCAAGGGAAAAGGGAGGCAAATGTACAAGACATAAATGTGGAGAGTTGAAGAGGAAGAAGAAGATTCCTTCTAAGGCCAAGGATGAATATTTGCAAGCGAGGGTGACCTCCCCTTAGTCTTTAAGTCTTGATAAGTAATTTGTATTTATCTTATCATGGTTGGCCATTTAAGAAAAAAAATAACCTTTTAAATAAGCGGTGATTTGATTATATAAATCAAATTATTTTATATGAGTTCATATAGAGAATAGTTCAATACTTATATTTGACGAGATAGATCAAGGGAACTCCACATGTTGTGCATGTATTCGCTTGCAATGGAGATAGTTGATAAGCAGAGCCGGTCTTGAATTTTCTTGGCTCCGGACAAACTGAAAAAAATGGGCTCCTAACGCACTTTTTTTTGGGCCCTGGATTTTTTTTGAAAAAAATTGAGCCTTACTTCTTCTTCTTTTGAAAAAATCCTAATTTTTTTAATAAAATTTAATAAATTCTGTTGGGCCTTGGGTAGGGCCCCACCTGTCCTACCTCAGGGCCGCGCCTATTGATAAGTGGTGGTTAACGAGATCATGATTTGATGAAGTAAGTGTAATAAAATCGTGATTTGAGAAAATGAAAATGACGAGACCTGTTCTACTTAGATATTGATCACAATTTTAAATAAAACTATAAAATAAAAATAAAAATTTTAGTTAATTTTTTTTCATATACTTGAATGAATATACACTTGATCTATATTTAAATATGCCATCTATAAAAATAATAAGCATATGAAAACTTTGAAAAATAGAGAGTCGGTGGCACAAAAATCGTCACACCATTTGAACTTCACCTTTAGATTCTACGAACGAAAACTCACGTGTATCATACACTTTATTAATATGCCTCCTACCCACTAACCTCTCTCCCTCATGCCATAATGCAAAGGCTTCCTCCCCATGCACCGCATCGTCCCCATTTTCCAGTTCTTCATCCGACATCCTCAGTGGAACTATTAACCCAATGAACCAGCAAATAATGCTGGTCACAACAACATTCAAGACGATCACGAACCCCATGGCAGCAATTTGAATCCCCATTTGTTTAAACCCAGCTGGTGTTCGACCATTTTGCAGACCATAAACGAGGCCGAGGTATTTTTCCCAGTCCGTCACCATGTAGAAAAGGCGGCAGAGCTTTGGGACGGCAAAGAAACCTGTAAGAATGCCTCCAAGGCCACCGGAGATGGCGTGGGTGTGGAATATGGCGATGGGGTCGTCGACCAACTTCAATAGCTTAACTTTGTTATGGAGAACCATCATTGTGTACCATGGTACACTTCCTGAGATTATTCCCATTATAATAGCTGCCCAACACTGAACTACCCCTGTTAACATGTCATATAATATGCCTAAGTAACCATATTTTCCTACTCAATATTTTTCATGAAATATAAAGCCTCTCAGGATATAAATATAAGATAAAATCTTCTAACTACTCTTAGAATATATAGAAGAAAATTTCTAACTTTTATACTTTTTAAAAAATTTAACCTCTTTAATTTTAATCTCAAAATTTAATTTTTCTATATTTCTCATTTAATATTGATGTTCAACAACTAACATTAACAAAGAAATTCCTTTAAATTAAAATATATAACATTTCAAAGTTTTAAAAGAATGATTATATAATGATCTTTGAGGACGCACTTAAGAAAATTTTAAAATTATTACAGAAAGATGAAGTCAATAGTACTTTTATGTAATTAATATATCTCATCTTTTCTTTTCAAAAAAAAAAAAAATTGGTTATATAACTAATATTACACATGTGGGAGGGTAAATGGGCAAATACAAATCTTAAATATAGGGTTGTAAGATTTGTTTTTCAAAATTGGGAATTATTTTAAAGAAAAATTTGAGAGAAATGTAATATATATATATATATATATATATATTATTAAGCAAGACAAAAAAAAAATACTGAATCAAATACATACATGTATCGAATACTTAAACCCATCCATGCGAATAACATACTCAAAATCTACACTTTTTAACTATTAAATACAAGAAAAAGTTCAGACGAAAACCCGAGAAACATAACTTACACATTCACACACATACGAATCTGAGTAATATATATAGGTGAAATGTACCTGCAGCTGGAGTGATGCAAACGAGGCCAGTGATCATCCCTTGTATGGCACCAAGAACAGAGGGTTTTCCAAATAAGAGACTGTCAAGAAGGAGCCAAGTCAAGATGCTTGTAGCAGTGCAAACGTGAGTGTTAAGTATAGCTAGACCTGAAATAGTGCTTGCCACAAATGGCGCTCCACCATTGAACCCACTCCACCCCATCCAAAGCAATCCTGCTCCTGCTAGCATCAATATTACATTGTTTGGTGGGCAATTTCGCCTGTCTTTTTCAGCCCTTGGACCAACCTGAAACAAAATCAATTCATTCCTTAAAATTTAATACAATAGCCTTTCCTTTAAACCAACATTTTACTCACTATATTAGTGCTTTCTTACCCAAAAAGCTGCAGTGAAACCAGCAACTCCGGCCGAAAGGTGAATAACAAATCCGCCGGCGAAATCTATAACGCCTAGCTTTGCCAACCATCCTTGAGGACACCATATGCTAAAAGCTGCAATCGTATACGAAAACGTAAACCACAATGGCACGAACAATATCCATGCACGAAAGTTCATTCTACCTAAAAGCGATCCGGCTATCAAAACCACCGTGATCGCCGCGAATACCGACTGGAAAAACACCATCGTCGCCGTTGGCAAGTACCCCGCAAATGCCCTCTTTAGCAAGAACTTCTCGTCTAATGCAACACCCGGTTTTCCTAGGAAAAACACGAGTTTGTCCCCGAATGACATGCGGAAACCCCACCCTACCCAACATACGAGAACCATAGCAAAGGCGTAAAACGCCATGAAAGCCGAGTTGATAGCCCATTTCCTTTTGACCATGCTTCCGTAGAGGATGACGAGGCCTGGGATGGTTTGGAGACCCACCAGGGTTGCTGTTGTTAGCTGCCATGCGTTGTCACCTTTGTTCATCCATTCAGGGCTTGCCTCATCTGGTATAAGGTTGGAAGGCAGCTCCATATGGAAATCAAAGTTGAAGTTATGAATATGAAGTCTAAATCGAGGAGAAAAAAAATGGTGTTTATAGCTGTTTTGTAAACTTTTTGCTTGGGATGTGGTGTTTATTTACTTGCATTGATAGTAGTTCCTTGAGGCCGGCTATGTAGTCTAGTAATTGGCTTCATCTTTGAATTTTCTTCGGTACATGTGGAAATTTGACACTGACAAGGGAATATCCAAATTGCCAAGACTCCGGAAACAGCCGATCATGGAAAGCCAACAAAAGAATGGATGTATAAATCTCGGGTTTTAGTTCTTTCGGGTTCGGATCCGGATATCTATACTTCCTCTCAAATTATGGCCTCAATCGAAAAATATATATCGGATTAAATTAAAGGATTATATTTGCAGGATTTTCCATATATCTTTTTCACTGGTTTCAACTTGAAGTGACGTAGGAATTGATGTGACCTTTTAATGAAAAAAAATATGACCCTTTTGTTCCTCTTCATTGCAGTGCCGGCTTGGGCTTGGCGTCAAGTTTACTGGCAACCATTCAAATTTCTTGCCAAGGAAATTTGAATGTTTAGTCTTTTTAATTTTTCATTAAATCTAGTATTATGTTTCATTTTCCTGGAAAAAAATGGTATGACAATGACCAAGAGTTCAGAGAAATATCAAACAGGCTTTCCAATCAATTCCAAGCTCATGCTTATATTTTCTGAAATGCTTTAGAATGGTTTAAAACTAAAACTTCCAACTATTTTGAGTCGAGCGGTAAAACTTCAGTGTAGGTTCTTTATTAATGGAGAAAACAAGCTGCTGTAACATCCCTTGTAGCTCGAGTCGAGAATTGTGTTAAATCGAGAGGTAAATATGTTAGAATTTGAGAAATTATAAAATAAAAATTATTAATGTTATATATAATCGTCAATCTAAAAAATCTAAAAGGATTTGGGTTTTTGGCCCTTGATCTAAGTGGACTCGACTTAGAAGAGGCGTGTTCGCCAAAATAACTCGTAAGAAGAATTTACAGGCGCACCTCGCAAGATGGGTCACGAACTATATTCACAGGAAAGATTGCGAGCCCTGCAAATAATCTAAGCTCGTGATCAACTGATATAGAGCTCGCTATGTTGGAATACCTTATTAACATAGTATACGAGAAATTGAAGGACACCTTCTAACTTGACTAGACTAGATCATTTATCATAAAATAATAATGAAAGGAATATAATATAAGAAAAAATATAATATAAATATTAAATATAATTATGGTATAATAAAATACACGAATTTTTCATAAATATACAATTTATTGCATCTTAAATAAAATTTAATTGAATAATTATATTAAAATATAATTAATAGTACCAAATACAAAGTCATAAATTTTATTTAGAGATTAAGATAAAATTATAAAATTTTGTAGGACTTAAATTAAAATTTTATATTAAAACTTAAAATGCTTAAATGGCATTATTATTTTGGAGAAAAAATGATTTTTTTATTTATTCAAGAGTTAAAAAAATTTTAATTTAAAGAATATTTTTTCATTTAACAAAGAAAGTCAAGACCCCCCCTGACTTCACCTATTTTCAACATGTTAGACAAACACATTGCGGGGCACATATCAAATATTATTTATAAATTTGAATCTATAGTTCAGATGTAGAGTGTAGAAAAGGTTAATGCCTAAAAAGGACTGCAATGAGCAACCATTTCAAAAGTTTGATTAAAAGCAATTAATACATATTTGTCAAGTAATTTGACTTATCACAATGTGTTTCCTTTTTTATTTATGAGAATTCGCAATTGAATTTTTTTAATTACAATAATAAGATAAAATCTGAATAATCAATACAATTAACGTAATTCGAATTTAGGTCACACTTGAGCGATAAACACCTTTAATTATAAGGTTCATTTTTCTTGTTACATGAAACTAACTGACCATCAAGGGGTATTTTTTGGGAACATAATTCTCCTCTTCCTATAAATACAACAAGACATAGATAAGGCCAAATAATATGTACCAACTTAAATTAGGAGCTGGTTGGTTAATATTTAATGAACTTATATTTATTTTCTTTGACCAAAAGTCTGGCATTTGCCCAATTGAGGGCCACTAGAATTACATATAGAATTTGGCAAAAACTAAATAATATTTTTATATAATTTACTTGAAATCTCTCTCCTTAGAAAAAAAAGCGTTTAAACACATTTAAATTTATGTTATCTTTATTGTTGTAATAGCAATATTGTTGATTAATCTAAAGTTCAATCAAATATACATATGCAATAAACCAAATTAATGAATCTATACTGTCAAACCATTTTTACAATCAAATCTACTTTTTGTTTGAAAAAGAAAAATTGAGAGTCGCCATCAATCTTTTTTATGAAGTGTGATCGGATCACCTCGTAATTTGATTATTTTAATAAAATATTTTGATTTACTAAAACAATGATTTTGATCTACGAAATTCGAGAAAAACGGGTTCGGGAGTCGATTACGCACGAGGAAGGATTAGCACCCTCGTGACGCCCAGAATTGGTACATAATTGATTAATTCGCGTCTTAATGTCGAAAGTTGGAAACTTGAAAATGATTTAAAAATACGATCCCTTTTTTGCATTAATGTTAACTTTGCTTACAAATTGCTTGAAATAAACGAAACATGTGCTAAGGACCTTCTTATCTCTTGACAACAAAATGTCACGTCCCGTAAGTTAGGATACGACACGTCGAATCATTGAGAATAAGCTTGTCTTTTCTTCTTTTTTTGAAATCTTATATATTTTAATTTTTGAAAGGATATTCGATTGTTCGAGTTCAACGAGAAAAATCGAAACCCCGTAAGTTAGGGCACGATTTTATCGAATCTTTGAAGTACAAAAAATTGCCTATTTTTTGAAAATTTTGTTGACGTATTTAGGTTATTCGAGCATAGTGAAAAATGCGTGAATATATTTAAACATGATTCATAACATAGTTACAATAAAATGAAATGATAACACGACGATTTACAAAAGATTAAAATATCAAAAATTATCATGATAAAAAAAAACCAAATAAGCAAACAATAATCATATTAAAACTTTTAATTCTACACTAATTAAATAATCATAAGGAAAAATAAATAATGATAATGTAGAATAAAGAAAATATAAACATCATATATATATTTTATACATGTAAAAAGATAAGGGTAATAGGTAGATAAGTAAATGAAATAATGTATTAATTCTAATATTAATAATCAAAACATAAAATAATAACTTTAATAATAATAATAAGAATGATGATGATAATAATAATAATAATAATAATAATAATAATAATAATGATGGGCAACAAAATATGCATAAGTAAAGAAATTAAGAATAATATGAACTAAAAGCAAAAATAATAATAAAGTAAAAATAAAGAATATATGTACATGTAAACAAATAAATAGATGAAAATAATACATATAAAGCTATAAAATTGATATTAAATGAATATGGTATTAAATTGAAATTAAAATAAAATTTAGAGTCCAAATTATAATAAATAAATAAATGAATAAACATAAAAGGGACTAGATTGAAATATAAACAAAATAAAAGGATAAATTAAATAAAATAGATAATAAAAGGGCTAAAATGAAAAGCACGCAAAATAAGGGGACCAATTGGGAAATTATTCCCTGTTCCCAAAACGATGTCATTCTCCAATGGACTAAAATGAAATAAAAATAAAATTATAGGGTAAAAATTATAAATATATAAAACATATATGGGCTAGATTGCAAAATATAAAAAAGGTAGAAGGACTAAGGGCGTAAATAGCCCAAAAATCAAAACACACGGATCCTCCCCCTGGAGTGGGTCGGATTTCGGGTCAGCCCCCTAAACGACTCCGTTTTGCTACGCTTGGGGGGTGAAGCGGCGCCATTTCATTTGGCTATTTAAGCCAATTTTTTTTTCTAAAATTTTATTTCAACCCTTAGTTTAAAAAAAAAAAAACAAAAGGATAGTTTTTTTCTCTGATCTTTCTCCCTTCGACCATAGGCTCCGTGCAGGAACACCGTGTCGGTTGCGGCGACGGCCCGTCGTCCATGGTGGTCGGAAAAAATAAAAAATTTTCCCTTTTTTTTAGTTTCTGAGCCCCCGAAAGGTCGCTTTTCATCGAAGCGGCAAACCTCTACCCCCATACGGCGGCGGAATGCGAAAGGTCAAGTGAGTTTTCTCTTCTTCTTTTTTTATTTCTTTGTTTATATTTTTTTAAAATAATAGAAAAAAAAAAAGCGAAAAGGAAAAGAAAAAAAAATAAAAGGGCAACCTTTTTCTTCTTGAATTGAATCTGTCCTTTGTATTTTATCTTTTTATATCTTTTTTCATATTTTCGTGTCTCTGTCCTCCCTTTTTTTTTACACTTTGTGTTCTGGCTTTTATAGCCGATTTATAAGATTATTTTTCTATTGTTCAACTACTATTTACTTTTCTTTTCTGCTTTTTTTTTTTTTTTTGCTTGTTGCTAGCGTCGATGGAGGTGGGCAAGTGGTCCTTGGGACGACGCGTGGGCAGCGCACATGAGGATAGGGTTAGGGTTAGGGTTTTTTTTCTGAAAAACGTTCAAGTTTTTTGGCCAATGGGCCGTTGTAAATTGGGCTTTGTAAAAACGGCCTGGAGTGTTATTAATTTTTTTTATTTTTCTGTTTGGTTTTTTTTTTTTGTGTTTGGGCCTGGACTAAATTGGGCCTCTACATATACTATTATTTAATTCCCTAATTAAATTTGTGTCACAAGTCAATCGGGTACAAAATCGGTTAAGAAATTACGGAAATCTCAGTCCTTAATTAAAATAAGTTATATTATTTGTGGTTACTTTAGTATTTTTTATTTTAACAAAAACCAATTAAAATATGTATATGGTGGGATTTAAGCCATGTTAATAAAATTAGTAAAACCTTAAATTTATCGTTCAACCAAAAGTTCGTTTTGTTATTTTTCATATGTTTTTATTTTAATACGCACAATTTATTACTTTCACCGATTGTAAATATTAATAATATTATTGACTGAGTCGGTATCATAAGTTAACTCGACACCAACTCAAGATTAATAACAACATCACGATAAACAATTGTATTTACGTGTTTAAATTTTATTTTACACATAATTTAGTCTAATTTTTTATTTTAATATCACAAATATTTCATATATTATTTTTATTATTTATTATTTTTAAAACAATTGAATGAAAGTATAGTTACATTCACATGCATAGCATGAGGTTAAACACTTGAATCAGGAATTGGTCTCTCCAAGTTGTTTATATTTTGTTAATTCAATGTATTCAAAATTAGAAAAGTTCAAGCTAGAATTTAACAAAAATGGAGGAATAATATTTCTTGAAGGACCCGAGTTGGAAAAGTCACCCCAAAATATATTTTATTATTCTAATAAGTAAAAAATTTTAATGGAATATGTATATTTACAAGTCATTATCACTTAGGCCAGAAACCTGGAGAAAATTCTCTTTGAAAATGAAAATGGAAAATTTTAATTCAGCCCAAAAAATCAATAAACAAGACTTTGGAAGAAATGGGCTTTGAATTTAATTAAAAACCAAACAACTTTCCAGAAAATTCATTTATTACAACTCTTTTTAACTATAAAAATGCTTTGCTTTTTTCTAACTTAAACAAAGGTAGATTTTGAAGATTCAGAGAAAAGAACTCACGCATTAAATCCAGCAAACATGGGAGAAATCATGTCTGAAGAACTAATTGCTGAGTTCCAAGAAGCCTTCTGTCTCTTTGACAAAGATGGGGATGGTAAACTCTCTTCTCATATGTTGTTTTTATGTTTAATTCTTCTCTATCTTCCTTATGATCATTATTGTTGGTTTTGTAGGGTGTATAACCATGGAAGAACTAGCCATTGCAATCAAGTCATTGGATCAAAATCCAACACAAGAAGAGCTGCAAAACATGATCAATGAAGTTGATAGTAATGGTAATGGAACTATTGAATTTGGGGAATTCTTGAATCTCATGGCAACAAAAATGAAGGTAATCTATAATTATATCCAAGGTTACAAGCTCTATATAATTGGTATGTAGTCTATCATTACAAGAGGGGCGTCGGAAAAAGATGTATTTCCGATCACCGTTTTTCCCAACAAAAAAAATATTCTTATTATTATTAGCAAGAAAAAAGAGTGATTAGTATGTGAAATCTAATAGGAAGTAGAAGCAGAAGATGAACTGAAAGAAGCTTTCAGGGTATTTGACAAAGATCAAGACGGCTACATATCACCTTATGAGGTTTGATTAATTATTAAATATTTCCATCTTAAACACGAATTACGAGATTGTCACGTTATGATTATAACATTATTTTCGTGTTAAATTTTTAACTGTCTGTGTTTTTAACTATATGTTGTCGGATTTGATAATGTAATTATGCAGCTGAGGCTAGTGATGATGAACATAGGGGAGAAACTAACAGATGAAGAGTTAGAACAGATGATTAGAGAAGCTGATTTGGATGGAGATGGTCAAGTTAATTACGAAGAATTCGTCAGAATGATGTTGGCTGCTGCTTCTTAATCCACTTTCATGGCGCCCCCACCCCCACCCCAAAAAGAAAAAAAAACAACTATTCAAATGCATCCACAAAATTTTAGGTTTAAGCATTAAATATTTTAGGGTGGGCTGGCTAACCAGAGAATATATAAATGATAATGGAACTCAAACTTCAATCATGATGTAATTTTTATATAATTATAGAACAAAAATAATTTATTTTGGAGTCCAATTAGCTAGTAAGATTATGTATATATACTGCTGAACTAGTTTTAATCTGATTTTTTTTAATGAAAAGTCGGTTATTTTATTGAAATTAGAATCCAAAAAATACAGTCTACGAAAGCAATCAAAACCCAAAAACAAATTCAAAAAATAGAAAGTAATATAAACAGAGACCCTAACCGGTGTTAACCATCAAGTGAAAATAACAAGAACGACGATGAGCAAGTACTTGAGGATAAAAGCTGATTGAATAAATTCCCCCAAATCAAAACATCCCACGACCCGAACTAGGGTAGGTCAAGTTCTACAATAAATCACCCAATCCGACTTCTAGCTCTCCTAAATATATTATTTACATATTTAACACATATTTGCATATATCTAAATATATTCATTGATTTATTTCTTAATACCCCTCAAATTAGTGTATAAAGATTTTGAACCCCTAACTTGTGTAGAAGATATCCAAACTATTCTGTCCCTAACGCCTTAATGAAGATATCAGTTAGTTGCTCAAAGCCATCACAAATAAAATGGCAATCAATTTCAATGTGCTTTGTTCGCTCATGAAACACGGGATTTATACTAATATGTAAGGCTGTTTGACTATCACATTACAACAACATAAGATCAGAGTGAACAACACCAAGAGTAGAGGTGAGCAAAACTCGATTCGACTCAAAAAAATCGAAAAAATTTTAATTTTGAATTAAACAAATCGAGTTATTCGAGTCAACTCGATTTTTTAGATTTCGAGTTCAAATCGTGTTGAGTTTTCGAATTTGAATAACTCGAATAATTCAAATAATTTTATATCAAGTTATAATATTTTACATTTTTACCCCAAACTCCCAAACATTTTTACTTTTACTTCAAAGCCTTTACTCCTTTTCACTTTTACCCCAAAACTTTTACTTTCCTCCTATCTCCCAAAATTTATTTTCCATCAAAATTTTACTCTCTCATTTACTTTTCTTCAAAATTTTACTCCCAAAAACCCTCAAAACTTTTTATATTCCCAAAATTTTACTCCTTTCCCCTAAAACTTTTACCCATCCCACATCTCATCTACCCCAAACCCATCCCCCCAATTTTTTTAAATATTTTCTCCTTAAACTTTTCTTCTCACCCTTTACTCCCAAATAAAAATCAAAATTATCCCAAAAAAAATCCCTAAACATAAATACTAATATTTTTATTTATATCTACTATTTATATTATTAAATTAAATTTTATATTTTATATTATTTATATTATTGAATATTTATATTAAAATTAAATTTTAATGATGCCATAAAATATTCATGTTAAAATTTTATATTGGTATCAATTTCACATTTTATCTTTAAAATAACTTTTAATAAAAAATCACATTTTACATTTAATATATTTTTAATTCCAAAATACATAGTGACAAGAATATGAAGATAATTGAAACAACTACGCAAGCAAAGAAGCTAACCCGTATATAAAAGATTAATAAATAAATTATGAGGTGATGAAAGTTAATAACAAATTTGATTACGGTCGACAAATTTGATTACGGTGGGTGACAGTGGTTACAAGGACCCAAATTTTTTAAAAAATTTAACTTGAACAAATATATTCGATTCGATTCGATTCAAATTTCATCTCACTCGACTAGATTCAAAAATTTTAAATCAAATTAGGATGATAAAATATGATTCGTCAACTCTATTAACTCGAATTTTTTTTCATTCGATTCGATCGAACGCTCACCCCTAACCAAGAGACCCTTTAACCATTTCAGTTCACACATAGTTGTAGTAATGGAACAATACTCTGCTTCGGCAGAAGATCTCGATACTATATGTTGCTTTTTAGTCTTCCAAGAAATAGGTGATCGTGCCTAGCATAACAAAATACCCAGTGAGAGATCGTCGTGTTAATGGACAACTTCCCCAATCAGAGTCATAGTAACCATATAGTCGTAGATCACAATTAGCTCGTAAAAGTATTCCTTGTCCAAGACTTCCCTTCAAATAACGAACCACATGCAAAGCTACTTCCCAATGAGCTTCATTTGGTTGATGCATAAATTACGCCAAGATATGAACACTGTAGGATAGCTCAGGTCGATTGAGAGTCAAGTAAATTAATCTTCCCACCAATCTCCGATACTTCTCCGAATCTTCCAAAACAACACTCTCTGCCAAGGCTAAATGATGATTTTGTTCGATGGGAAAACCAGATGGTTTAGCACCCAATAGCCCAACTTCACTAATAATATCCAAAGCATATTTACGTTGGCAAAAAAAAAATCTCTTCGTGATTCCATGCCACCTCTACGCCCAAAAAAATATTTCAATGTCTCCAAATCTTTCATGTGGAAACAGTGGCATAAATAATCTTTAAACTTTTGAATGGCAACACTATTATTTCCCGCAATAACAAGATCATCAACATACACCAATATACTCAATTGTATCTTGTCTCGATTCAAAGTAAATAGTGAATAGTCAGATTAAGATTGAAGAAACCCATACCGCTTCAATGCAGTTGTCAACTTTGCAAACCAACACCGAGGGGCCTATCGTAAACCATAAAGTAATTTACGTAATCTACAGACTTTGCCAGCCTATTGAGTGACAAAACCAGAAGGCATCTTCATGTACACCTCTTCTTTTAAATTTCCATGCAAGAATGCATTATGAACACTCATTTGATGAAGTTCCCATTTCTTTGTTGCTACCACCAAAAGAAAAGTAAAAATAGTCACCATTTTTGCTACAAGAGCAAAGGTCTCATTGTAATCAATTCCTTCAATCTGATTATTGCCAAGAATCACCAATAGAGCTTATAATGTTCAACCAACCCATCTGAATTATATTTGATTTTGTAAACTCATTTACTCCCTATAGTTCATTTTCCCGATGGTAAGTCTTCCAAAGTCCATGTCCCATTAGCCTCAAGATCCTCAATTTCTTTCCTCATAGCTTCTTTCCATCAAATATCTTTTATGGCCTGATCATACAAGGTAGGCTCCCTTTCTGCTGTCATAGCTGCTAAGAAAGAACAATGTTTTGGAGAAAATTTATCATAATTTACATAATGTGTTATAGGATATCGATATACCGAGGACATGATTGATTTGGATGAACATGCAAAATGGTTTATTCGTTGTATAGCATATGTCACAAAATCTCGCAGTCGAGTAGAAACTTCTTTTGTTCTATGACCACGCCCAGGTTGTTATTGAATAAATTCACCCGAGACTTTACTGACACCCTCTATCATCGTTATCACATTGAGTCACAATTGGATTCTCAAGTACTTCACTTTCTTCATCCTTATTCAAGTCACCATCAACATGATTGGTGATACCGAAAGGAACACTCTGTACTAGATCTAGTCGTTCACCCTCCTTACTAACATTAACAAATGGAAATTCATATTCAGATAACACAACATCTCTTGATACAAAATACTTTCCTATATCAAGATCATAAACTCTCCTCCTTTTTTTTCCCAAAGGATATCCTACAAACACACAACGTTGACTTCTACTACCAAATTTTTCTTTTTCCTTATTCAAGTTTCAAGCATTAAAAAAACATCCAAAAGTTCGAATATGATTATAACTAAAAGGTTTACCAAACAAGATCTCATAAGGAGTCTTTCCTCCTAATAGTTTAGAAGGTGTCCAATTGATCAAATGTCCAGCTGTCAAAACACATTCTCCCCAAAACTTGATGGGAAGATTGCTCTAAAATCTTAAAGCTCTAGCCACATTTAATATATGGCAATGCTTCCTTTCAACACAACCATTCTATTGAGGTGTTCCTACATATGAAGTCTGATATAAAATTCCATTTCTAGAATAATAGTTTTTCAAGCATGCAAATTCAATCCCTTTATCAGTTCTAACTACTTTCGCATCTTTATGAAATTGTCTTTTAATCATAGCAAAGAAATTAGGCATGACAATGGCCACTTCTATTTTTTAGTCAACAAATATATCCATACACTACTAGAAAAATCATCAACAATGGTCAAAAAATTACGAGACACCACAAAAAGTATTAACACGATAAGATGCCCACAAATCACAATGAATTAATTCAAAATTTTCATTCGCTTTAATGTTACTAGAAACAAAAACTTCCCTTATTTCCTTAGCTCTCAAACAAATTTCACATGATTTATTCTTCACCACTATATTCAATCTGAGGAAGAGATTCAACAATTTTTGCAGATGGATGCCCCATCCTCCTATGTCATAATTCAAAGGAATCTACATTACTAGCCTTGCATGCTTGGACTGATGCTGCCGACTTCAAATAGTAAAGCCCCTTGCGTTGTTCACCCGCTCCAATCACCATCCTCGAGGTGCGATCCTGCATAACACAAATTTTATTAGTAAATTAGACATCACAATTAGATCCATCAACCAACTGTGACACAGATATCAAATTGCAATTCAAATTTGGAACATAAAGAACACTGTCTAGTTTGATATGTTTTCCCAAACAAACTAATCCCTCTTTCAACGCCATTACCTCCTCACCATTAGGCAAACCAATTGAACATGCCTCAATTTCTTTCAAATTTGTTAAACATTCAAAAGTACCTATCATATGTTGGGAAGCACCCGAATCAATGATCCAACTCAAACCACTATTACCATTCAACTTTTCGCTAGTACCCGATTTGCACATGTCCAGCATATTGCAAAAAAGGTCAATTGTTCAACTGTCTATGCCTCAAAAGTTGTATTTTCTCCTATCCAGCTATTTATGACTAGTATGTTTTTCTCTGACTCTTGATACCATGTAAAAACTTTTGAGAGAAAATAAATTGCTTCCCTCATCAACAAGCCGAAAAGAGCCATATATATATATATGATAAGCATGAAAAATAAATCACTCAATAAATCCATATAAGTCTTAACTTCTAGAATAAAATCCCTAACTTCTCTACTAAATATATTATTTACATATTTAACAAATATTTACATATCTAAATATATTTATTGATTTCTTTCCTAATATCAAGCAATCATCTGTCCTCATCAGCGATAGCAGCAACCAACAGTGGTGCCTCCTCCGTCCAAAAGCGGTCTTCCCCTCTAATATTTTTTATTATATCATATTAATATAAAATCTTAAATTTAAATCTAAAATGTAGCATAAATTTTAATTCTTAATATAAGTAGAAAATAAATATATATTGTTATTTTATTTTTATATTTTTATATTTAATTGTACATGAATTCTTTAAAATATGAATGTTATAATAATTTATTCATTAAAATTGATGCATTCTCGATTAGATATTAACTCTTCTTACGTATTGATTGATACTTATAAAAATATTTACTTTTTCTACTTAATTAATTAATAAGCTATATTTTTTATAATTATAATTATTATTATCTTCAACTATTAATTATTTATTTTATATTATATATCATTTATTATTTTGTATATAATATTTTTTACTCGTGTATTATAAATTATTTATTACATTGTTTAGAGTGTTTACCTTTTCATTTTTAATTGATTACAAATTATTATGGATGGCTTACTTTTGTTAAGTTTTTGTCGAAATAGATGTTGTGAAAAGATTTTAAACAGAATTGATATGCAAGTAAAGCAAGAGAGTAAAGAACAGCAAGAGACCAAATTTGTTAACGTGGTTCGGATTAAACAATCCAACATATGTAAAGCTTAGCTAAGAGATTGAGTTCACTAAATAATCTTTTCAATACAACACTTGATTTAAGCTCAATACTCACAAGCATAATTGCAACTCCATTGTTGCCCAGTTGATTCCATTCTCTCTCCCCAGACCCTCGCATACAAATGTAATCTCTCCAAAAATACTTAAAGGAACTACGAGGGTTTCCACAAATATTCGAATAACACAAAATAAAAACACTCCCAACAAGGTACCAACTAATGGTTTTCCGCAACTTATTTATAGACTATGTTTTATTTAATATATCATATGAAGATATATTAATTTGAAATTCGAATCGAAAACATTATATCTTTCAAAAGGATCCTTGAACCCACAGCTTAAAACTCTTCCCTTGTCCTTCAAATGAGTCTGTCCAAATCATATCTACTTCCCTTTTTACATCGAAAACTTGCATTTACAATAAACTCAACATTTAACATACTATGTAAATTATTACAAGTTAAAATCGTTAATTCAATAAAATACTTTGACTGTTTAAAAAACTTGTGTTATATCAGAAAGTGGGAAATTTAAATTATTTTCAGTGAAAATTGAAAATTGGATGAATCCATTATTTGAGTGGAAAAACTTTATTGGTTTTGAAAAAGTAAAGTGATTTATGATATTAGCATAATTGGACCTTACACATTCTTTTAACTCTTATCATATTATGCATCTCTAGCTAGGAAGGAATTCTTCACTGCTATAAACACCTCACTAGTTTCTCTTTCAAAGGATTAAATCTTTATCCCATCTATCAAGTGATCAAAAGATATTTAAGAATAGAGGTGAATATTCGATCGAATTGAATAAAAAATTTCAGATTAATCGAATTCATAAATCTTATTTTATCATTCTAACTCAATTTTATTTTTGTTCGAGTCAAGTCGATTAACTTCGATAAAATTAAAAGTTTTAAATAATAAGTCTAATTGAAATCCTATAACAATATGTCTAAAGATAATTTAGTATGATACACCTGATTTGATATTACTTTTTAAGGCCTCACAAATTTATCATTTTAATTTTTAAAATTTTATATAATTTAATTTTTTATATTTTTTATAAACATTTCAATTTTATAATTTTTAAAAGTATCAATTTGCTATTTTAAAATTGTCAAAACCCAAAGATATCTCTGTCAATTTGTTATTAAAGTTTAAAAAATCAAATTACTTGTTTGAAATTAAATTAAAATTTGAAAAAAGAAATTCAATTTCTTTTTTTCAAATTAAATACACCTAACTCTCCCATCACGTCCAGACACGTATAAAAGGTACACCAGTACATAAAAACCTTTATAGCATTTTGGAAGAGGACAACATGGACTACCCAAAAAAAAGGAAAAAGACCAACCATGCTTTGCTTTCTAGCTAACCACCTCTCACGAACCACGTCCCAAAGAACCTCCGTCATCAACAACCAAATTGTCAGGCTGGCATGTAAATGAAAGAAAACGAACTTAAATCATCATCAAAATAATGAACCGAATTGTCGACAACCAACCCAGATGAAACACAATCAGAAGAACCTTAAAGACATCAACAACAACGACAACCACAATGTGATGTCAAAAGCTGATGCTGTTACATAAATATAACATTTTTCAGAATTTAGGTGCTCCATTTTTCTCATCATAGTAATTCAACGATCCAAAACTAAAAGAAATGGATAACAATGCTTATAGTATCCCAAGCCACAAGAGTTCATCCATGTCCTTGCTTTTTCCTTCAAGCTCCTTTCAAGGTTAATGATCCTCGATCTTCTTCAACCCCTTCATGTCCGTCGTTTCCACCCTGCATTGCATACAACTTATCAACAATGTCATGGTATATACACACATACAGACATATATCTGTTCGTGAGCATGTGATGTAAGCTGATGATTATATCGTGCATTGATGATAAATTTATATCATGGAAACGGGCAGCTGCATAGCATTCTTAATGCCGAAGTTAAGAAATGTCACTCATGAAACCAAGTTAAAGATGATAACACCCTAAAGTCGGTCAAGATTAGAACCCAAAGCTTAGACCAAGAACTAACTGGAAAAACATACAAAACCAACTTAACTAACATGATAGCCAACAGAAGCAATGAAGCAAAATCCTCCGGAGGTAGATAGATATCCTTGGTGCTAATTGATCGTTGTTACATATGGACCAAAAAAAAAAAAAATACCGAAGCTAGTTGGTAATAAAGCAAAAGGAGCAGCATATGCTATAACAAATTATGGCGATGCTCAGCTCTGTTTTGCTTAGCTAGTTTTAGGGATAATGCAAACAAGCTCTTGATTAAAGTAGTTCTCAGATTTGGAGAAGTCAACCGTAGAATTACTTGGTTTCTTTACTACCAAGTACTAGTAAGTAATATGCATTTCGGTACTTTGAAAACGAGTTCACAAGTGACAAATTCATACAAGTTCAAGGTCCAAACAACATGTAATCATAAACATATATCCTGATTGGTAAGAAGGAACTAGGAAATTAAAATTTATAAGCAATTTCTGGTTGTATAGATAAAACAATGCAGAAAAGTAGGAACTATAATTATAACAAAACGTACGTTGATCCATACAAAGCAATCTTCTGAACCTTTGTAATTTCCGAACCTGACTGATTGTCTTCAATAAATATTGTCAAGCTGGTAAAGGTAAAAGCAAAATTAACACTATGTTACTAAATGTTATAATAAGACAAAGATGAGGATATCAGTACCAAAACTATAAACATACCTACGGACATTCTGAAACTTGACATACTTCACGACTACAGGTTTTCCCTGTAAAAAAGGAAGAGAAGGTGAACTTTATGAGATTTATCGATTCACGGTGTTTTTTTTTTTTTAAATACCCTTATTTTTCCAACAATGGAAAGACGGACAAAGAAGAGCTACCTTTAGATTATCTTGGGATAAAACAGCAGTGTCACTTGGAGGGAAGTCACTGACATTACTGCATTAAGTAAAACAAAACATCCTCAGTGAATGTAACAATGAGAGAATGTAACAAATTGCGAGAATGTAACAATGCCTTTGACCTTACCTAAACCCCATATGCTCCCTGTTTACAAAAAGTTTCACTGTCTTTGGACCTGAAAAGACAATCATCATGTTCAACAATCGGCAACATCAAAGGTAAGTCTACTAGAGTACAACCAAGAACTGGCATTCGTGATTCGTCAACAGAATAAGCCAATGGGACTTTGCTTCCATGTGATTGAATGCAAGATATATGGAAAGGTAAAAAATATACAAAACTTTACCGTCCTCTTCGGATCCCATGACAACAATGGAATGTAGTTTAATAACTTGTGTGAAAGGGATATAAATCAGAAGTTGCTCATCGGCATCGCTCTCTAGGTTCAAGCCTTCATCTTCTCTATAACCCTAATTCATGAGCATAAAATTGAATGATTTCACACAAAAGCGACTTAATTAGCAAAATAAATACATGGTCTTTACAATGAAGAATCAATTAACCCTAAAATCAATGTTTAAATAGAACTTCAACAAAAACCCACTATTTTTTCCACAAAATAAATAAGCATATCTGCCTAATTGATTCAATAAAAAAAAAGTTAAAATCGGCCATTATTAAGAGAAACAAGAACAGCTTGAAGAGAGTTACCTGTTTGAGAGCATTGGGCAAAGGGTGACTGGAGCTTTGATTAAGGCATTCAACTCCAGACCAGTCGATAAAATCCAAGAGATCAACCTAATTATCAAAAAAAGAAAGTTCCCAAATCATCAAGCTACTATAATTTTAAAGAATCCTTCTTTGAATAACCCCCAAAAATACACTAAAGACGAATTCTTTCAATTACCCAAAACAATATATATATTTAAAAAGAAAAAAATATTTCAAGTAAAGAACACCATCTGAAAAGATACCCATTTCTTTTCCATTCAAGAAATTTTCAAATTTTCTGGGAAACCAAAGAAAGGATATCCCATAAAGGAAAGAAGTTTGAAGACAAGAAGACTCACTTGGTTTCTGTGAATTGCAGTAGCTGATTCAGCAGCCGACATGGTTCAAGAGTAAAACGAGATTGCTGAGATAGGAAGTTAGAAACTTTGTTTTATACAAAGAAAAATAAAAGGGTTCAGACGGAATACTCGGAGAGAAAGTTAGAGAAGAGAGGAGAGATCTTAAGACAATCAAATAGTGGTCATAGGAAAAGACCAAACTAAAAGAAGTTGTTGATACGTTGTCGTTTAGTTACATAAAACAAGTCTTTGGTTTTTGACAGCTTTGCCCATCGAATCGAAAGAAAGAATAGTATTCAAAATCGAATTGGCAGTCAAATGGTATAACGAGAGCTTTTTTGTCGGGTGATTCCTCTAGCCTTGAAAGTTGATTCGGAAAATAAGGGAGTTTACATAAAATATAAGGTTTAAAAATAGAATTGTGTAAAATTTAAAACTTATTTTTTATATACATCATGTTTTGAGTATTTTTTTTTTTTTTTACTCACGCCTATGAAAAATATTATATTAATTATATATATTTATATTTATATTAAATCACTAACTCAATAATAATTAAACCAAAAAAAATTATGAACTAAATAACTCAACTCAAAATATAAAATTTTAAAATTATACTTAATACAATAAAATATTTATTATATTTATTTGTGTTTTTAATATAATAAAATATTTATTATGTTTATGGTAGTATTTTTAATATAAATATTTTTAATATATTTTTATGGTGTTAGAAAATTTTTATTTTAGTATTTTTTGTGCATTTAGTGTATTATATATATTTAAATAAAAATTAATCTTAAAAAAATCAAATATGGTCGGGTCGAGTCGAGTTGGGCTCAAGTTTTCATTTCTTAAATTGGGCCGGACTTAAACAAAAAAGTAAATCATTTTTTTAGGCTTAGCGAGGCCCGAGCTTAAAAACTGATTTAGATACATTACATGGCCCGACCAATGAGCACCTCTAAGTTTTAACCACCGTTTCATACAAATTAAAACAGTAAATATTGATTTTTGAAAATTCATTATTTCATAATTTTAATCTTATTAATATGACAATATTTATTTTATTTTGAATACTTTTGGATAAAAGTTTAAGATAATAAATTCAACATTTTAATTTTAAATAAAATGAGATACATAATTTATTTCAAAATAAGATTTTAAAAATAAAATCAATTTAATATTTTTAACATGGAGTGATAAGTAATTATCTACTAATTATATTCAACATTTTTTGTTGAAAATTTTATATGAAGTAAAAACTAATATGTTATCAAATACAATTAAAAATTAAATATTAAAAATTTATTTTTTTCTAAATTTGGGTTGGTTGATTAGTAGGTTTTACTCAATTTGAGAAGAAAAATGCTTCAAATTCAACCGTGATTCAATTAATCTAATCTCTCTTTAAATCGAAATTTCAATTGATTCTTGATCTAATTAATTGAAAAACAAAAAAAAACAATAGGTTTTTTAATAAAATAAATTCAATCTGAAAAAATAAAATAAATGAAAGAATTTAAATTATAAAAAAAAAATTCAACTATACTCAAAATTGGAAAAGGAAAATTAAAGTTTGAAATATTTCCAATTGTAGGGAAAGGGTAGGCCCTAAAGTTTGTAGTTGTCCTTTGCTGTTTACAAGTTTTCCATTAAATTTATTAGGCCCAAACACAGCTATGTCCAAAATTCAAGCCCAAAAAGAATTAAGAAGTCAAGGCAAATTCCTACACTTGAAAAGAAACTTTTTTTTCCAGTATTAGGATGAATGCCACAAAACTCCAACCTTAATCTTCATTGTTAGCATATAATAATCTTACTTTAACTGTGGTTATGTTATGTGGACAGTATTAAACATATTTGCATCACCTTTTTAATATAATATCTAAATATTTGAAGTTGGAATTTTAATATTGTATTTTCGTATAAGATGTTTGATAAAAATTCGCTCCGTTTGTTTCACTGAAAATGGCTTTCGGAAAATGATTTATTTTTCTGAAAAAGTTAAAATTTTCTGATATTTGGATAAATCTGTGTAAAATATTTTACATTGTTTGGTAGATTTCTTAAAACTATTTCATAAAAGTTGTTTTCAATTAAATAAACGTGCATTTGAGATTTCCTTATTTTTATTGTTTAATTGAATTTATTTTTATCTATAATTTTATATTTTACATTGTTTTTGTAAATATTAAAATATTATGTTAAATTCAGATTCATTACAACATCATTTTTAATTACATGACTATTAAGTGGGTATTTTTATTTAAAATGTGACATCAACAAAATTGACAAAAAAAATTAACGATGTCAACAATTGGACTTGATTTTCAAATTTGAAAAGTAAATGGACTAAAATATTGAAAATAAAAGACAAATACTAAATTACAAATGTGAAAGTGTACAGAGACATATTTTAACCTTTACACTACAAAACATTTATTATTAATATATTTATAATTGTAATAAATATTTATTATTAAAATATTAATATTGAATATTTTCAATAATATGTAAATAATATTATTTAAAATTATTATTTTAAAATTTATTATTAAAATAAAATTGAAATATTAAATAATTTATCAAAATAATAAATTATATTTATTATATTAATAATTTATTATATGACTAAATATAAATAATTAAATATGTATGTTTAATGATATTGAAAAATTATAATATTTTAAATATTTTTAAAATAAAAATAAAATTTATTATCAATATAATAATATTAAGTTTGATTTAAGTTAATTTTATATAAAAATAAAATTATCTATAGATGAGTTAATTTTATATGTGTGCACTGTTCCAATAATAAAAAGTACTTTTCATTTGGATGAAATTTTCGATTTGTACCGATCGTACTACTGTATTTTGTCTCATTCCGCCTACTAACTAGTTTATAATTAATAAATAAGACTAAAAAAACATGTTAATTAAATTGAGCCGACTTGATTTCATCCAGCTTTAATTATTGTTTTAATTAAATTTAATTATGATGTATAAATTTGTTAATATCAAATCTAATATATAATTTTTTAGCTTGTAAAATGAATTGTCTAAATAATTTATAAAATAATTTTGTTGTTTAACGTATGAGATGATTTTTCTTTTCTGGTTTATTTGGATTTGTTAAAAGCATTTACATTTTAATTTTATTTAATCTCATTTATTTTATATTTATTAATATTTTCATATATATTAAATGATTTTAAAATATCAATATATCTAATATAATAGATCAAAATATATTAATATGTATTAGCAAAGAAATGATTTGTCCATCACTATCAATAAGGTTCTCGAATGCCATTTGTCACGTGTAGCACTCTAAATTTGAGGTCTAAAGTTTTGACGTATAACAGTAAATAATCTGTTCTCCGTCCAAATGATTATTTTGGCGTATAGTAACCACTAAATGAATTAGTAAGAATTTGACTTCATGATATTATGCTACATTAAAGAAAAGTTTGTGTTAATTGATACAGGGTAAGTATGGAATGAGTATTTGTCAAAGGTATAGTACATCTAATTTGTCTGGAATACTGTGTTAGTTATATTTTAAGTAACTTGGTTAAAAATCAATTGGATAGTCAGGTTGGATAGTTGTGATTGCAAGGTATTTATTAATATTTCTCTCGAAAAATGTAGGCCATTAAGAAGGCTTGTTCTAAAACGTATGACACTTGTTAAATTCCACTAAGTAAGTTGAGTCATATTTATATGTGAGAGATGAGTTATGAAAAGGCTCTTCTTTTTAATTCTTATTCCTTAAGTGGTATTTACTACCTTCCTGAAAATTGAATGTATGTTACATCTATGATCTAGAAGCTATGGTTCTTTTATGATCAGTGGTTATTTTGTATCTGGGTAAATATTTCAGATCTGCATGTTAAATTTTGAATGAGTAAATTTGTATGTGGTAATTGAAAAGTAAGACCGTAAGTATAAGGTTTTTGCATGAGATTGTCAACAATTGATACGATAAGTCTTTTGTATGTACTAGAGTAGTAATAGTGAAGTTATGTTTCTAAGCCGTGGTTGTTGCTAGTTCGAGATGGATATTTGGATCTAGAGTTTCGAACTTTAGTAAGTAAGAATCAGGTGAGTCTCTACTCTGACTCTTGCATGTATATTGTTCATACTGAAGTACATATTTATGAAAGTGATCAAACTGGAAACTAGAAATCATGGATAGTATAGTATGAATATGATACTTGTAAGGCCCAAAATTTTACCCGGGGCCCAATACCAATCAGCAAACAAACCCAAAGTTTAGCAAAAAAAAAAACACAACAGAAACAGAACCCTAGCAGAGCGGCGCCTCAAGTTCACCCAGCAACGTGCGCGCTTCCAACTCCGAATCGTGCGCATCCACTCCTCCGGTGGTGCACCTACAAAATAGGAAGCAGTACAACACGGAAAGGGGGATTGTAGTCGGATTTTATTCTATTTTTAGGGTTTTTCCAAGCTATAAAGGCGAAATAGATGATGTAAAGAGGGGATTTATTTTTTTTTTGTAGAGAGATATATACATTTTTTAGCAGAGAATCAAAGAGAACAAAACAAAGGTTTCTTATTCTTTTTTTTTCCTCAAATCTGTTTGTTTTTTTGTTTATTTTTTCTTTTGTTTAGAAAAATACGAAATCTTAAACATATAAAAGTTTTTGAAACTAAAAGAAGAGAGATCGGAAGGGCTTACCGTTGTTCCTCTGGCCGCCGTTGATGGCGAGCATGGGGGGACTTGCGGCGAAGGAGAAATTCAAGCCCTAATGGGCAAAACGAAAGGAAATTTGAAAGGGGGGGTTGCTTTTTGTTTCTGGTTTTGAAACTGATAAAGAAATGAATGAAAGAAAGTTATTTTTTTAGGTTTTAGGCATTAAAAAGGGTGGGCCCCGCGCACTTAATTGCTTCTGCAGATGGGTAGGTGCAATTTCACCCTAAATGGGTAAATTGCGCTATTAGCCCTCCTTTTTTTGTTGATACTTTAATTGCGTCCCTTCAATTTTTCTTTATTTTAAAATTTATATTAGGGCATGTTGTCAATTGCGGTACTTCAGTACAAATAGATTGCCATAAACTACGTGCTTTTTAAGATAGAATTTGGGTTTAGGGAAAGAAATAATTATGTGTTGTCCTTTTGGAAGATCATGTAGTTGTGATTCTAACGATTTCTGAATAAATTTACATATCTTGACCTTGCGCCAAAAGGATTTTGTGGCAATCCCCATATCAATTTTAAACTAGTTTGATTTATTGTTACTTTGAAGTTATTGTTTCACTCTCTTATGTATTAGAGATTAACAATTTCTTCGCTTTTTTTCTTTTTTATGCTGCCTAGTTGGTTATATCATATCCGTGCCTGTTGTGATAGAGCTTATTTTGGATTTATTAATTTTCTGGTTATGTCTTCCATTTCTTTAACTGCTTTGTCCTTTCTTTATTGATGTCTAATACCAATGCAATTTCTCCATCTTCAGGCACTTGCATCAAATATTGTGAACAAGGGAGGCCTCTCCTCTGGGGATGTGGCAGCACAATACAAGCACGAGAATGTTGTTGTTGATTTCAAGCTTGACACAGAGTCAAATGTTGTTGCCAACATTTTCTTTGAAATTAAATTCAATTTAAATTCTTGACTTAATAGACGTATTATGAAAGCTCTTCTTTAATCTTATCTAAGTGGTATTTACTACCTTCCTGAAAATTGAATGTATGTTACATCTATGATCTAGAAGCTATGGTTCTTTATGATGTGGTTATTTTGATCTGTAAATATTTGATCTGCATGTTAAATTTTGAATGAGTAAATTTGTATGTGGTAATTGAAAAGTAAGACCGTAAGTATAAGGTTTGCATGAGATTGTCAACAATTGATCGATAAGTCTTTGTATGTACTAGAGTAGTAATAGTGAAGTTATGTTTCTAAGCCGTGGTTGTTGCTAGTTCGAGATGGATATTTGGATCTAGAGTTTAACTTTGTAAGTAAGAATCAGGTGAGTCCTACTTGACTCTTGCATGTATATTGTTCATACTGATACATATTTTGAAAGTGATCAAACTGAAACTAGAAATCATGGATAGTATAGTATGAATATGATACTTGTAAGGCCCAAAATTTTACCGGCCCAATACCTCAGCAAACAAACCCAAAGTTTAGCAAAATAAACACAACAGAAACAGAACCCTCAGACGCATTTTTTCACCCATTTGCAAAGCTTCAATCCGAATGGTATCCACTCCGTGGTGCACCTACAAAATAGGAAGCAACAACACGAAAGGGGATTGTAGTCGGATTTTATTCTATTTTAGGGTTTTTCCAAGCTATAAACTAAATAGATGATGTAAAGAGGGGATTTATTTTTTTTGTAGAGAGAATATACATTTTAGCAGAGAATCAAAGAGAACAAAACAAAGGTTTCTTATTCTTTTTTTTCCTCAAATCTTTTGTTTTTTTGTTTATTTTTTCTTTTGTTTAAAAAATACAAATCTTAAACATATAAAAGTTTTGAAACTAAAAGAAGAATCGAAGGGCTTACTTTGTTCCTCTGGCCAGTTGATGGCAGCATGGGGGACTTCGCAAGGAGAAATTCAAGCCCTAATGGGCAAAACGAAAGGAAATTTGAAAGGGTTCTTTTGTTTCTGGTTTTGAAACTGATAAAGAAATGAATGAAAGAAAGTTATTTTTAGGTTTTAGGCATTAAAAGGGTGGCCTGCACTTAATTGCTTCTGCAGATGGGTAGGGCATTTCCCTAAATGGGTAAATTGCTATTAGCTCTTTTTTGTATACTTTAATTGGTCCTTCAATTTTTCTTTATTTTAAAATTTACCCTGCATTTTATGCCCTTTTCGATTGAGTCCGCTCCAGGCACAGTGTTTGGAGACTTGGAATAATTCCTTTCAGTCCTTCAAGATTTGCGCAATGAATTGGATCCTCCTTTTATTACTTTGCAATTCAGCCCTAATTCTTTCATTTTCTTTTAAATTACCTAGTTTTATTTTTAGCTTAATTTAGTCTTTTCTATTTTCTTTGTTTATTATTTATTACTCATTTTTATTATTTACTTTTATGTTATTATTTTTGCTATTATCTATGTTATTTTTATATTTATATATATATATATATAATATATTTAATATTCTTATTATTACTATTTTATTAATACTATTATTTTCTAATTTCTTATTATTTATTATTTATTATTAGCTTATTATATACATATTATTATGACTATGATTATATTTATTATTAGTATTATATTTTATTATACTCTTATTACTTTTATTATTTACATTATTATTTTAGTATTCTTATTATTTTATTCTTGCCAATATTATTTTGTGATTTTCTTTTTATTATTAGTTTATATTATTATTATTACTATATTTATTATTATATATCTATCGTTACATTGTTTTATTACTAAATTATTTTTACTTTTATTGTACTCATTGTCATTTTATTTATTATCATATTTATTAGTTTTTTATTATCATTATTATTTTCATTACTACCACTATTATTTTTTTCCATTGTATATATTATAATTATTGTTTGTTTTATTATCACATATTTTTTTATTTTAATATTATCTATATTTTTTTCCCCTTTGATCACTATTATTATCCTTTGTTATTATTGCATTTACATTTCAACATTTTTATTTTTGATTTTATTCCAAAATTCATAAAAAGTTTAAAGGTAAATTTATTGAACTTGAAATCGTGCCCAATGCTTTGTTTGATTTTTATTTAGATCACTAAATATCCTTTAAAGATCTTGATCATATTTTGAAAATAAGGCAATGTTTCGTGATTGGAAGTTCAAGAAATGTGCTAATCGCTTTGGTTTTCGATTTCGTCATCTAAACAACGAGATATCCTTCATTTTTTCAGATTTCTTAAATAAGGCAATATTTCATTAATTGAAATCCAAGGAAGTACCCAATTCGTTGGGTTAGTTTGTTAGCCAAATAGTGAAATACCTTTTCAAATTGCATAATGAATTTTGGAAATGAAATGATCTTGTATCGAGGTTTGAAGTGTCTATTGAGATGATACTTTTTTAAAAAGAGTTTCGATTTCCAATGAGTCATCCAAACATTTTTTCATACTTTAAAATATTTTTTTAATTTGATATTAAGGACATTAATCAATCAACAAGGACCAATTTTGGGCTATAGGTGCTAATCCTTCCTTGCTATGATCGATTAGAGCCCATTTTCTTAAAATTGAGACCAAAATATTTTATAAGTGGCCCAATCACACTTCAAAAAGATTGGTGCAAGTTTTTCTTTTCAAAGTACCCGCTTTCCAACAAAAAATGGTTTCTTTGACTCGACTCTAGGGACGCTAAGAGAACCTAGAAATTGGTTGATTAATGTCCTTTTATCAAAAATAAATTTTTTTCGTTTTCAGGCTATGAGTTTAGCGTCAATATGTCTACTTTGGTTTGAGAGACATAGAATATTTTTGGCATTCATATTGCATGACCGTTGTGGTCACACCCTAAGTGGGAGCAAAAATCTATGCCTATTCGATCGAATGAAAAATTTTTGAGTTGAAGAATCATATTTATCATCCTAATTTGATTTGAAATTTTCTAATCGAGTCAAGTGAGATGGAATTAATTGAATATATTTGTTCGAAAGTTAAATTTTAAAAATAATTTTGGGTCCTTGTAACCATCGCTACCTCGTCAGAATAAAATTTGTCCACCTTAATCAATTTTTTATTAACTTTCATCACCTCATAATTTATTTATTAATCTTTTATATACGGATTAGCTTCTTTTGTTTGCTTAGTTGTTTCAATTATCTTCAAATTTTTGTTACTATGTATTTTAGAATTAAATATATATTAAATATAAAATGTGATTTTTTAATAAAAGTTATTTTAAAGATAAATGAAATTGATACCAATATAAAATTTTAATGCTAATATTTTATGGCATAATTAATAATTCAATTTTAATGTAAATATTCAATATGACTAAACAATTCAATAATATAAAATGTGAAATTTTTTTTAATAATATAAATAGTAGATATAAATAAAATTATTACTATTTATGTTTAGTAATTTTTTTGGATAATTTTGATTTTTATTTGAGAGTAAAAGGTGAGAAGTAAAAGTTTAGGAGGAAAATAAAAGTTTTGGGAAATAAAAGTTTGAGGAAAATAAATGGGAAGTAAAATTTTGAGGGAAAATATAAAAAAAAATTTGGGGATTAGTTTAGGGTAGATGGAGGTGGGATGGAAGGAGTAAAAGTTTTAGGAGAAAAGGGAGGAAGTAAAATTTGAGAGGAAAATAAAAGTTTCGAGGGTTTTGGGAGTAAAATTTTAAGAAAAGTAAATGGGAGAGTAAAATTTAAGGAAATAGATTTTGGGTAGAGTGGAGGTTGAGACGGAGGAGAATAAAAGTTTTGGAGGAAAGGGAAGGAGTAAAAGTTTTGAGGAAAAGTAAAAGTTTGAGAGTTTAGGTAAAATATAAAATATTATATTTTGATATTCGAGTGTCAATTCAAAACTCGATTGAAAAAAATTGAGTTGACTCGAATAATTCGATTCGCTTAACTTGAAATTCAAATTTTTTTGAGTCGAATTGAGTTTTGCTCACCCTTAGTAGTCACGCTTGCATGTTCATGGAAATATCGAACTCCAACCTCGCAAAAGAAAATTTATACAAGAAAAATCTTCATGGAATCATATATTACCCAAGATTACAAGATAAGTCAATACCTTCCAAAGTTATAATCAGCAGATAAAAGCTATTGTTTTTGATGGATGTAAATCGTGATGGTGAGGGTTATCAAGATCCGTCAATGATCAAACGATTATTTGCAAGAATTTAAACGAGGTCATGTTTTGTTTGGGGTAAAACCTTTTCCGGAAAATATTTTCAGCCTTTTCCGGTGTTTGTTTGGCTGAAAATTTTTTCCTAAAGGAAAACCAATTACAAAACATGGGAAAAGGAGCTCCCTAATTTTGGAAAATGTCTTATCCTTTTGAATTCGGTAAGACATTTTTCGGAAAATGACACCTTCTTTCTCCCCTTTCCCCTTCCCCTTCCCCTTCCCCTTCCCCTTGGGTTGCAAATCAGTTTGGTCAAGGAGCTTTTCCAGTTCCCCCTTCATCCAGGTAAGGCTCCTTCTCCTTCTTCGGTTCTTTATTCCTTTTCCTTCTTTCGTTCATCATCTTCTCTTCCAGGTTAGAGTTGAAGGAAGATACAACACTTTAAATCCAATCTTCCTCCTACTGTCCAAATTCGTGTGAAGATGTTGGTCTTATCCTGTGCTAGACCAGTTTATCCTACGCACTCTCTCTCACCTTCAAGACCCAAATGTATAGCAATTGCTCAAGCTTGAGTAATGGTCACCCTTTTGTACCGAGGTAATGATATATATTCCCATAAATCCTATTTTATTTTCTTGGATTGTTTATTTTAGTTGGCGTCCCCCACCCCCAAGACCCCTTTTTTCAATGCTAGAAACCATTATATGTGTAAATGCAAAAACCCGTTCTTGTGAACTTGTAAAATGATAAAGTTGGTTGAGGCTAAGGATTCCTCGATTCCTTGTCAATATGGAGAAATAGTTGATGCTTGGTAAGCCGTTGCATTCTAAGGCACCCTTTCTTTTTAAAAATTTGTTCAGTATATTGCGGTTCCCTTTGAGCTAGAATCACAGGGTAAATAGTGTCAATTAAAATGCTCATTAAGCGCATCCATATTTGGCTTACTAGTACTGTACTCTTGATTCAGAGTTGCTTTCACTTGTAAGGTAAAAAAGCCGTCTGTATTTCCAAATCTGTTGTTTTGTTTGTGTAAACCCTTCTCTATTCTGAATTTTTATTTCATATTATTGTGCTATTTTTAAGTTATTTTAACTCACAGCCATCCAATTGGAAGTTCTTTATAAATATGTTAAATGATTAAGATTCTTAATGTCGTGATAGACAAATTATTATTACTATTTTTATTATTTTGGAAGTAGAATTAACACTTTGATGTACCTCTTTGGTGCTGCTTCTCAGAAAAGCATTGCTAAGGTCGATTTTGCATCACCAAATGTTTTTGGCTCTGGTTCATCAAAAGAGCATCATAGTCAACCTTTTCCGTGTTTGTATCTTAAGAAACGTGTTCCAAATGTTTGTTAATATCAATAAAGCTGGAAAACTTGTTACTTGTTTGTTAATATCGAGTTGCTTTCACTTGTAAGGTAAAAAGCCGTCAGATTTCCAAATCATTGTTTTGTTTGTGTAAACCCTTCTATTCTGAATTTTATTTCATATTATTGTGCTATTTTAAGTTATTTTAACTCACGTACCATCCAATTGGAAGTTCTTTATAAATATGTTAAATGATTAAGGTTCTTAATGTCGCGATAGACAAATTATTATTACTATTTTATTATTTTGGAAGTAGAATTAACACTTTGATGTACCTCTTTGGTGCCGCTTCTCGAAAAGCATTGCTAAGGTCGATTTTGCATCACCAAATGTTTCGGCTCTGGTTCATCAAAAGAGCATCATAGTCAACCTTTTCTGTGTTTGTATCTTAAGAAACGTGTTCCAAATGTTTGTTAATATCAATAAAGTTTGGAAAACTTGTTACTGTTTATAGTTTTGTGTTGGTCTTTCTTTCTTTCTTTGAAATTGTACGTGTATTAAGATGATATTAATAGGTTTCCGACTTATCAAATTCTATTTGCATCGATCGTAAAGAATACATCACCGGCTATTCGTGCCCTTTTGGGATTAATGGAACATGAGTATTTGGAAATACTAGCTTATACTCACTAATGGGTTTATGTTATGGTTGTCTATTCAGACTTAAATGGCCTTATTTGCATTTATGATGCTGGAGCCTAGATTAAAATGACACCTCTGTTCTCTTGTATACTGTTTCTTGCCTTGTTGAGGGTCACTCTGAGTTCACAAGAATGGGTTCACAAGAATGGTTGAAGTTCGATTTTCCTAGGAAACAGGAAAAGAGAAAATTTGGGTTTTGTTCATATTTCATTATTGGACCATGCTTGTGCTTTTTGGTTGTTTGACATGGACTTTGAAGGAAATTTTTTGCTGGTCAAATATTTATAGAGATTGAATGAAATGTTAGCGCATATTCAAGTATTTATAGATATTGAAGTGTTAGCATGCAATCCTAGTTTTGATTGCTGTAAAACTATGCAACCTAGCATTTGTATGAATCTTTTAAAGATGGATGGCAAATATCAACATTTGGGAATTGATGTGAATTCCTTGCATCTTCTATAAACACAAGTTTTCATGGACTTTCAACACCTTAAAAGTTTTGATTGTTTGTAAAACAAGAGAATTGGTAGTGTTAACACCTAGTGTTGCTTTATTTATCTTGACTTCAAAGTTGCACAAAGCTGCAGATTCTTTGAGCTCTGAATTGAGAGGTGTGGATAATTTGGTCGCTTGCAATTCCTCCCTGTGTTCTTAAAGCTTTTCAAAATGCTAGGTTGGATCTCATGTAAGTTACACATTCACTTGCGCTTGAGAAACCATGACCTCTTAAATATGTTATTATAATCTTTGAGGTATCTTATGGCATTGTATGAAATATCTCAGGTACATAAAAGTGTATATCGTGTGTGGATATGCATGGCCTTTTATAATTTTTAATCATTACTAATATGCTTATTTTATGACCAACACTTTGTTTGGGTGTACTTTATTATGGGCATGATGAAGTTGGTGGACGAGAAGCCTCGGACCAAGCATTTATGGAAATTGTTGGGACCAAGCATAAGTAGTCTTTAATGTTGGGACCAAGTCGTTGGATAATTTAATTATGATTCCATTTTGAAGCATAATGATAACATCTGTTTTGTCTTTTCCAACATCTTTTAAGATTGCCTAACTTCCATGTCCTGGGAAAAAATGTTTGTGTTTATAAACACGGGAAAAATGTATTTGGATTAAGTACTTGGTTCTTAGCTTTGGCTTTTTATGTGCTTTTTAATAGAGTTCTTCAGAATTGATCTTTAATATCGTCTTTGCTTTTTCGGTCCTAGCTAATTTGCAATAGCAGTGTGTTCTTTAAGGTCTTTAAGCTTTGATGATTACCTTGTTAGCATTGTGGATTGGGGTTTTTATTATCGCTGTTGATTCTTTTGTATGTTGAGGTCTAATCGACTTAATTTTAAATGAGTTTGTTCTCGTGTTTTGCTAACATCTTGTAGATATAAACAATCTTTAAATATATTGGATTTTGATCAAAGAGTATTGATTCTCCTCAAGAATTGAAGAGAAAGAATGGTGGCGATGAAATTGGAATTAACCAAAGATTAGTAAGCAAAGCTCAAGATTCATGGCTTCGCTCTCCGAGATTGGAGGAGAAGTTGTTTTCCATGTATGAAGATTTTATAAAATGCATAGTCTGAAATAGGAATATTGGTTGAAGCAAATGTACAAGAAGCTTTAACTTTGCAATTTGTTATCTTGCAACTTATATAAGCAACAAAAGCTGGTTTTCTTTCTTGCTATAAAATGGTTGAACTAACCAAATATTGTTTTTGTTTATAATTATTCAATATTGTTTTTGTTTTTAACACATTTACAAAATTTGACTTGGTTGTTTTTATTTTATGACGGTTAATAATTTAACTTAATAATTGAGTATTATTATATATTTAATTTAATTTATTTATTTATAAATAAATCATTGTAATATATGTAAAATAATTTAAAATATAAAATTTATTAATATGTATATAAAATTTATTAATATATGTAAAAATAGCTTTTTCGAAAAATATTTTCAAAAAATCTGCCAAATAACAGAAAATATTTTACACAGATTCATCCAAACACCGGAAAATATTTTCAGTAAATCATTTTCCAGAAAAGTAAATTATTTTTCAGAAATCATTTTCCGAAAAATATTTTACTGGCAAACAAACGGACTTTAAATTTATTAGGCCCAAACACAGCTATGTCCAAAATTCAAGCCCAAAAAGAATTAAGAAGTCAAGGCAAATTCCTACACTTGAAAAGAAATTTTTTTTTTCCAGTATTAGGATGAATGCCACAAAACTCCAACCTTAATCTTCATTGTTAGCATATAATAATCTTACTTTAACTGTGGTTATGTTATGTGGACAGTATTAAACATATTTGCATCACCTTTTAATATAATATCTAAATATTTGAAGTTGGAATTTTAATATTGTATTTTCGTATAAGATGTTTGATAAAATTTGCTCGCTTGTTTCATCGAAAATGGCTTCGAAAATGATTTACTTTTCCGAAAAGTTAAAATTTTCGATATTTGGATAAATCTGTAAAATATTTTCATTGTTTGGTAGATTTCTTAAACTATTTCATAAAAGTTGTTTTCAATTAAACAAACATGCATTTGAGATTTCCTTATTTTTATTGTTTAATTGAATTTATTTTTATCTATAATTTTATATTTTACATTGTTTTTGTAAATATTAAAAATATTATGTTAAATTGATTCATTACAACATCATTTTTAATTACATGACTATTAAGTGAGTATTTTTATTTAAAAATGTGACATCAACAAAATTGACAAAAAAATTAACGATGTCAACAATTGGACTTGATTTTCAAATTTGAAAAGTAAATGGACTAAAATCTTGAAAATAAAAGTAAATACTAAATTACAAATGTGCTGAAGTGTACATAGACATATTTTAACCTTTACACTACAAAACATTTATTATTAATATATTTATAATTGTAATAAATATTTATTATTAAAATATTAATATTGAATATTTTCAATAATATGTAAATAATATTATTTAAAATTATTATTTTAAAATTTATTATTAAAATAAAATTGAAATATTAAATAATTTATCAAAATAATAAATTATATTTATTATATTAATAATTTATTACATGACTAAATATAAATAATTAAATATGTATGTTTAATGATATTGAAAAATTATAATATTTTAAATATTTTAAAAATAAAAATAAAATTTATTATCAATATAATAATATTAAGTTTGATTTAAGTTTAATTTTATATAAAAATAAAATTATCTATAGATGAGTTAATTTTTATATGTGTGCACTGTTCAATAATAAAAAGTACTTTTCATTTGGATGAAATTTTAGATTTGTACCGATCGTACTACTGTATTTTGTCTCATTCCGCCTACTAACTAGTTTATAATTAATAAATAAGACTAAAAAACATGTTAATTAAATTCGACTTGATTTCATCCAACTTAAATTATTGTTTTAATTAAATTTAATTATGATGTATAAATTTGTTAATATCAAATCTAATATATAATTTTTTAGCTTGTAAAATGAATTGTCTAAATAATTTATAAAATAATTTTGTTGTTTAACGTATGAGATGATTTTTCTTTTTCTGGTTTATTTGGATTTGTTAAAAGCATTTACATTTTAATTTTATTTAATCTCATTTATTTTATATTTATTAATATTTTTCATATATATTAAATGATTTTAAAAATATCAATATATCTAATATAATAGATCAAAATATATTAATATGTATTAGCAAAGAAATGATTTGTCCATCACTATCAATAAGGTTCTCGAATGCCATTTGTCACGTGTAGCACTCCAAATTTGGAGGTCTAAAGTTTTGACGTATAACAGTAAATAATCTGTTCTCCGTCCAAATGATTATTTTGGCATATAGTAACCACTAAATGAATTAGTAAGAATTTGACTTCATGATATTATGCTACATTAAAGAAAAGTTTGTGTTAATTGATACAGGTAAGTATGGAATGAGTATTCGTCAAAGGTATAGTACATCTAATTTGTCCGGAATATCGTGTTAGTTATATTTTAAGTAACTTGGTTAAAAATCAATTGGATAGTCGGGTTGGATAGTTGTGATTGCAAGGTATTTATTAATAATTCTCTCGGCTGTAGGCCATTAAGAAGGCTTGTTCTAAAACGTATGACACTTGTTAAATTCCACTAAGTAAGTTGAGTCATATTTATATGTGAGAGATGAGTTATGAAAAGGCTCTTCTTTTTAATTCTTATTCCTTAAGTGGTATTTACTACCTTCCCGAAAATTGAATGTATGTTACATCTATGATCTAGAAGCTATGGTTCTTTTATGATCGATGGTTATTTCAGTCTGGGTAAATATTTGAGATCCGCATGTTAAATTTTGAATGAGTAAATTTGTATGTGGTAATTGAAAAGTAAGACCGTAAGTATAAGGTTTTTGCATGAGATTGTCAACAATTGATACGATAAGTCTTTTGTATGTACTAGAGTAGTAACAATGAAGTTATGTTTCTAAGCCGTGGTTGTTGCTAGTTCGAGATGGATATTTGGATCTAGAGTTGCGAACTTTAGTAAGTAAGAATCAAAGTGAGTCTCTACTCGACTCTTGCATGTATATTGTTCATCTTGAAGTACATATTTATGAAAGTGATCAAACCGAAACTAGAAATCATGGATAGTATAGTATGAATATGATACTTATACAACTATATGAATAAAGTTATGATTAAATAAGATATAAGTTAGTATGTTTGAAAATAAGTTCTATAAGAAGTATGATGAATGTTATGAAATTATGAAATCTTGGGTCTAGGATGTGTTTGGTTCATAGAGTTTGTAAAGTGAGTCGAGTAACCGCAGTGGTAAATAAGGAAGTCCGTCACGACTGTAAACTCGAACTTTAATATGAAACTTTACAGGAAAAAGTCAATGGCCATGGCATACTCTGAAAAAAAACTATTGAATGACATTTTATCTAATGGGGTTCTCTGCGTGTCCTAGGACGATGATGGACAAACCTCACTCAATGTGAGTTTAGGCAAATCCATATCGCAAACACGTCAGTTTTTGGATGCCTATGTGGAATTGTAATAACCCAAAATTCATCGGGCCTCCATCTTAGTAAACCGAACTCATAAATAATTATTAAAAATATTTATGAGTCTAGTGGTGTGTCTAATTAGGTTTCAATTAGGTGAATTTAGCTTAATTAAGAGTAATTAGGAAAAATGACTAAATTGAATAAAGCGTGAAAATTGAATTGTAGATTAAAAGAAAGTAAAAAGGACTAAAATGGAAAATATGCCATTTAGCATAAATGAGGCGGCAAACTTAGAAAAACTAAGATTTTCTTAGATTTTATATGTTATATTATTATTATTATTATTATTATTATTATTATTATTATTATTATTATTATTATTATTATTATTATTATGGAATAAATTAAATTAAAGACAAGTGTAGGGTAATTAAATTAAACATGTGTAAAATATATAAAATACATTTGTAATAAAATAAAATATTTTCTTATAATTTAAGTAAAAGATATTTATGAATTAAATATTATTATATTATTATTATAATATATTATTATTAATATTATTAACTAATAAATAAAAGAAATAAAGTAAAACAATAAAAGAAACAAAGGAGAAAAGAAATAGAAGCATAAGACAGTAGCAGGAAAGAAAAGAAAAAGGAAAATTAGGGTTTTGAAGCTTTAAGTTTTAATTGGTAAGTCAATTAAGTCCTTTTCTTTTAATTTTGATATTTTTGAAGCCTTAGAACAAAGTTTTGTTGAAATTGAGTTGAAATTTTGAAAGTTCTTAGATTTTTTAACATGATTCATGTTGGACAAATGTTGAATTAGGGGTTTGATTGATAGAATTTCTAGTTAGAATTGATAAAAGGATTAAATTGTAAAGTAAGCTATAAGTTTTGTGATAGAGGAACTAAATTGAAAGAAATTTGAAATTAGGGTTTATTCATGAATATTAGATAGTTACGTTGAATTTGGTAGGAAATTGAGTAGAAATAAAGTATGAATTGAGATAGAAAAGTAAGTGAATTTAGTTAGGACCAAATTGAAATTAAAGTTGAAGTTGAATAGAAAATTCAATTATTTAATATAAATTAGTACTGTATTAATAGTATAAATTATTCAATTTTCGTAGCTAGCAAAGAACCAAAGGCATCGGCTCAAAAAGGAAAGGAAAAAGTTATTGAGGAGTAGACACAAGAAAATCACGTTTTGTATTACAATAATTCAAATTATTTACTATTAAATGTTATATTTAAATTATGTAGTTGATAAGTAAATTATGAGGTAAGTGTATTATTGAATTGTATGAAATTGAGTTACATGATTAATATGTATTGAAATTGAATTGCATGTGGATCGAAATGGAAAATGTATTGAGTTGAATTGTATATTGAATTGAAAGTGAATTTGATAAGAAAGTAAAATTTAATTGAAAATTGAATACCCTATTAACTAGTCGGGCTAAGTCGGATATAGTTGGCATGCCATAGGATTGAAAGGATTTGGGGATTTTTCGGCTTGGTTGAGGAGACACTGATGTTACTATATTTCTTCGGACTATCCGAAGAGGCATTTAATGCCATTTTGGTGTGTTTGGGTGGATTATTCTAGTGTGTTTGGTTGGATCCGTGTATCCGCCAAGGTCCGAGTCATGTTAGTGGGGGTAAATAAATGAAATGAGAAAATTGAATGAGTTTGATCGATTGATCTACTGAAAGTATGAGAAAGTGGAACTATGAATTGAAATGTGAAATGAAATTGAGATATGAGATTTGCAAGCATGAATCTAAGGTTCATGAATTGATCGAAGAAGCGAATTGTTGATATATGATATCAGTTGATGAATTATTATAAATGAAGTATGAATTTGAATGTAAATTAGTTGTTATGATTTACATTGTTACATATTTGATGCTTATAGAACATTAATATTATTTAGTTTGAATTATGGTAATACCACTAAGTATAAGCATACTCAGCGTACAATTGTTTTCGTGCGTAGGTTAGTAGAAGTCAAAGGTCCCGGTTCAGCATCCAGATCGATCTCGACCTCAGCACAATCTTGGTGATGTAAATTTTCCTCTTTGGGTAAAAGTGGCATGTACTAGGTGTTGTATAGGTCACATGTATATGTCTTGTAAATTTTGGTTGTAAAGAATGGTTTATAATGTTTGAGTTGGGATTTAATGAGAAGGCATGAAAGCTTTTATGATACACTTAACATATTTGTTATAAGTAAAAACTAGAAATGAATGATGAATATAGATTAATTTTAAATGATATTATGAATGTTATTGGTCATATTATTAAGTCAATGTTTTAGGCATGATTTAGGTATATTGAGTGTGCAAATGTATTGGTTGAAATAATGGTATTGGATTGGTTTCGGTTTGGATTTGTAGGGTTAGCTCATAAAAGGCTCATATAGAGTTCACACGGCCTGGCACACGACGTGTGACCAGACCGTGTGAGACACAACGCTAGCACATGGGCGTGTGATTTGGCCGTGTGTCCCTTGCAACTTAAATTTTGGAAACAGAATACCCAGGTTTTAGCACACGGGCAGAGACACGGGCGTGTGTCTCAGCCGTGTGAATGACACGGCCTTGAACATGGGCGTGTGTCATGGCCGTGTGAAAACTACACTAGATTCGAATTGAAAATAAATCCACACGGGCAAAGCACACTGGCGTGTGGCTTGGCCCTATGAAATCAATTTATTCATGAACAATAAGTCAGAGAATTACATGGGTAAAGGACATGGGCGTGTCCTAGTCGTGTGAGCCATACGGTATGTCAACACAGGCATGTCATGGAGACACATGGGCTTGTCCTTACCCACACGGGCGTGTGAGCCCTGCACCTAGGAAAAATTTTAGAAATTCACGAAAAATTTTCAGAGTACTCAAACAAGTCCCGTTCCACTTCTAATACGTTTTTGGGGCCTCGATGGTCCATTATAGGGATTTAATGATTAAACTATACTATGTATGTTAATTTATTTATGAATTATTCTTAAATTGTCCGATATGTCCGGTAACGCTCCGTAACCCTGTTTCGGTGATAGTTTAGGGTTAGAAGGTGTTGCAGGAATCCTATCAGCCTTTTTGGCGTACTCCGTGTGGATCGCCTTTGTGGTGTACTCTGACTAGATTGCTTTAGAGTGTATTCTATAATAAGGACTTATGGCACGTTCGATATATCATTTGTTGGTCTCTGATATGTTCTGTGAAACCTGTCGGGTCAGTAAGCAAAAGATTTTATATGATTGCCTATATGGCGTGAACTGTTAGGTATGTCTGGTAAAGGTTGAATCTGAATGTATATCTCTATTGTAAAATATGAATAAAGTCTTTTATTTATGTATTAAGTTAGGCTAAGATGATGTATGGATATGTTCTAGGCCAAGAGTGAATAAATCTTAAGGGCTTTTGTGAAAAAGAAATGTGTATCTGTATGTTAAGAAGAGTATCCATCATAATGTTCTATAAAAATACAAAGTGAGTGGTATTGTGTCATCTTCTAAAATTATTTTGAATCTGAGTTAATGTTATGTTGAATTATGGGATTCTGATATAACATGATATGGAATTCGTCAGAATAGTCTATATAGTGATTTATCAGTATGGATATGTGTGGTACTAAATAAAGGTAGACTTGAGTATAAATTGATGGCATTAAATTTTGCGTAAGTATTCATCAAACATATATGTATCCACTCGTGATAAATGTCAGTGAACAACTATTTGAAATAATAGTGTGGGTTAAGGCATGTATTGTTGGAAGTGATTTTTTAGGGCATATTATGTTAATAATTTATTGTGGGACAAGAGATTTATGAAATGTTTGAAAGGATTCCTCAGTTAGTTAGATAAGGAAGATTGAGTATGACAAGAGCATGATAGTTGATGTAACAGCCCGAATGTCACCCTGATTGGAATAGTGGTTTCGAGACCACGATCTCCAAAATAGGAAATGTTTGAATAATTTATTTGATACCTGAGTTGTGCGTGTGAGCATGTGTTTTAATGTTGTAAAATTATATGTATGTTGGATGACTAATTTAAAAAAAAAAGATTAAAATTGAACAAATATGAAAATAGCTATTGTGGGAATTAGGGGCCAAATTGATTAGTTCACTTTTTGCATGGGTTTTAAGTGGCAATTTAACCATAATTATTTTCTAGTGGACGGCAATGCCTATGGATTTGGTGTGCATGTTATATTTTATATTATTATTATATTTAGATAGTGGGATGACATTCATTAAAGAAATATATGATAATGAAATAATAGTAAAAAAAAAAAACCATTTTCTTTCCACTATCATCATCTTCTCCACGAAAACAAAGGGAAGAAGAGAAGATAGCTAAGCTCCATAGTTCTACCTTTGCATGTCTTCCTAAGGTGAGTAAACAAGGTTAAATTTTTAAAATTCTTGTATGGTTGTGCTAGTTATCTTGAGTTCTATAAAGTACATGTGGAAATTTTGAGGTTTGGAGCTTGTGTTAAGTTCGGCCATGGGGGATTTCTTTGATACGCATGAGATTTGATGAAAAAGAAATGCTAAGCATGGATTAGACTTCAACGGGTATGAATAGGAATGTAGATTAAATGAATGTGAGAAGGTCTAATTTAGGTGAATAAATAGTTGAGGGTAGAATGCTAAATAAGTGGTTTATATGGACTCAACTTTGAATAAGGAGAATTCGGCTCTTGAAGGACTTGTCCGAATTTCATGAAATTATTGCGTTTATTGCTTAGGGATTAAATTACAAGAAAGAGAAATTAGAGGGGCAAATCGTAAAATTTGTAAATCGCATGTTATGAATTATTTTTAATATTAAGATGAGATTTGATTAACTTGGGGAGTATTCGGCTTTTGATAAAAGAGTGTATAAATTTTTATATTTATTTGTATGTGTTCAAATGAATGAAAAGATCCAATACTAATTTGTAAAAGTTCCAAATTGTGAATGATAGATTGGAAAAATAGTATAGTTAAATGTTTCGAATGGCGATGAATGAAATTCAATTGAATTGGCTCTTTTAAATTCGGTTTTAGATCAAAGAAGGAAAGATTTGGAAACGGATCGAAGGAAAGCTAAAGTACACGAGTAACCGGGAAATTCAAAGTATTCGACTTTCGAGGTAAGTCCTTAAGCTGAAATATATCAAAGAATTATTTATGAACATGTTAAATGATGATGTTCGATAAATTTGAGTACATGTTTATGTCATAGCCGAATGTATATAAGTAAATTAGATTGAATGCATAATTTAATAATGTGATTTGAATGAGTATCTCGATATGAATTGTGGGTTGTACAATGACGAATGATTCTATTTATGTAATGTGAATAAGCTTAGTTGAATTGGATATGTGATAAAATTATGAAATGTGTGTGGAATGATTGACTACATTGATACTCTGCTTAAAGCCTAGCAGCCTCGTCTTTTGATATGTTTCAGCTTTATGCCTAGCGAGCTTAATGCTGTTATGATTTTGGACCCAGTTCAATGCTTAATGTGTGTGAGATACGTAATGTTTAGTAGGTTCTAGCTAATGAATTAAGTATGCCTAAGCATTTGGGAGTGAATTTGTAATTTGGTTGTAAGGTATGTGTTATTCCTACTTAAGTGATCAATGAATATGCATATATGTGTGTATAGATGTATGTATGTGATGTTATTGAGAAAAAGGAAGATCAAAGTGATAAGAAAATTGACTAAATGAAAGCATAAGTAGTTAAAGGTAACCTTAAAGGTATAAAGAAATGTACAAGTTGGTGTTGTATATATATGCATATTCCGCCATAATGTATATATATGGATAAGATAAGAAATGTTTATCTAAGGTCATGAGTTGGATGTTTAAATGTTTTACCATTGTATATGATAATGTTTTTGCTTAAAACTTACTAAGCTAGCAAGCTTACTGTGTGTTCTTGTCTACTTCTATTTTATAGATTTTTGGTTCAAGCTACGGACTCGAAGGATCTTTGAAGAAGTCAACCACACTATCAACTCACTTTTGGTATTGATTAACTTAATTTTTATTCAAAAGGCATGTATAGGCTAGACTAAGTCGTATAACTAATGATGTTTAATCGTGTATATATACTTAGCCATGTGAAAATGGCTATCTATTTTGGTTAAACTTTGTTCATGTGTTTTGATGAAATGGCTTGCTCATGCTATAAATTATCGTTTGTGTTTGGATGTAGTTTAGGCATTATTTGAAATGTGAATGGGTGATACGAATGTTATGTATTTAGTTGGAGAAAAACTTGAATTGGGTTGTTGTTGCTTAATATAGTTGATTTGGTTAGGTAATAATAGTGATTTTATAATCAAAGTTTGTGGATGTAAGTTAACTTGTTGGATTCATTGTTAATGATAAGAATAAGTAGTTACAAATTATAGAAATGTTATCATGTATATGGCATGTTCGGGTAAAATGTGAAAGCATAGGTTTGGATATATGAAATGGTATAATAGGTGTATGTCATGATGTATATATATTTCGATAATTGATGGTCAACTTGATAGTTTAAGGTTGGATCTTATTTATATGTATAAGTGATAGATTAATAAATAGAAATGTGGCTACTTTAATTGGTTAATTATTAGTGAAGATTTGCTAAGCTTAGGTTAACATTCGGTTATAAATGGTACGATTGGGTTGATCACATGAAAATGTTATAAGCTTATTTATATATGGATAATATTAGTATTTGAGTATCTATGTTAGGTATTCGAATATTAATAAGTTGATATGCATATGATTTGAATTATGTGCTTTGTAAAGTATGTATAAATTGTATAACTTGTGGCATGTTTATTTGCTTGATAATATGATTAGATACGATATGATTACGGGCAAAATTTATAGGTACGATCTATATATATATATGATTTTGACTCGGGTGAATGTTTGAATCTGCACTTATCTTTGGTAATACCGAATGACCCTAATCCGATAACAGACTCGGGTTAAGGGTGTTACAGTTGATATGTAAGAGAATGGTAAACTGTGGAGTTATTCACCGAAATAGATGATGTAGAATAATTGGCACACAATAGTTCCTACAAAATTGCAAAGTATCCATCAAAGTATTGTTGTGTTAAGCTCACTAAGTACTCATATACTTATAAGATTTGTTAGTGCTTTCATGTACTTGAGATGAGACTTCGCCTGTAGGGACAATGCCATGAGTATGCCAGAGTGGTGGCAAAGTGGGATATTAGGCATATAGTGGAGATGTGGAATACGCCTTTTAATTCTGTATTAAATAAACTTCCATTTTGTAAGGATTTGTATTAACTTTGTTATAATAGGATTATTTTAAGTTACTTCCCTTGTTTTCATACAATAAATTTCTAATTACAATGTCAAAAAACATGCTTAAAGAAATAAGAAATTGTAAATTGTTATCGTTATTGGTTTAGTTTGTGAAGTAACACCCGAAATCCAGACCCGATGAATCGAGTTGAGTTTGAGGTGTTAGATCACATACTCATTTTTCAGTATCTTAACTCAATCATTTCAATTAAAGTCACATTTAATTTTATAATATTTTTTAATAAATTTGTAACATATTTTTTCACTATATGACACATCATTTTTGTTTTAGATTTTTATTAGGTTTATATTTACAAGATGAATACATAAATATTAGTTAAGATTATTTCTTTTTAAAACTATAATTAAAGCATAAGGCTAGTTTTGATTTATGAAAACAAATTTTATTTTATTTTTAAAAATGTTTTTCATTTATTATTTTTAAAATTGAAAACATGATTTATAAATAAAATAGAAAATAATTTCAATATGAAATTATGTTTGGTACCTATTATTTTATAATAGAAATATGTTAATAAAATTAAAATAATTTTATATTTATATAGATTGGAATTAGGGTTTCGCATTTAGCATTAAAAAAAGAATATTTGTGTATTTATATGAGCTTAAACATTGGCCAATTTATTTATGGTTAAAAAGCCATTATTTTCATCATTTTTAGTTTTTTAAAATATTTTTAGTTAAAACAATAAAAATAATTTGTTTTTGGAAGAAGTCTTTTAAATATCATCCTCTGATCAGTCGACTAAACTATCTAACGAAGTTATTGTTCCTGGGATGTCTATATGCTAAGTTTTAGCCCTAGGTTTTTGTCTCCCTATTTCAAGGAGAGCCCAAAGGAATCTACAGAGTTTGACGAGAGTGCTTAATCCATCAAGAAAATGTTTTTAGCATTTTGACCTTGGCGGGGTTCGAACCCATACCCTTATATTGCATTTCGGGTAAGAACAATACCATGGTTACAATCATGGTACCACTTGGTTCTATGAGCTTGCAGTCATATCTGTACCAACCGATGCATTTTCTAAACTTCGTGAACTCTTCTAGGATCTGCTCGAAGTATGGGAGACAAAACCCCTACGAGGGCAATACCTTCCATTAAGAATCTGAGACATTTCAAAGTAAACACTCGCCTTCAACACAACTTCTTATTGTTTTCTAAATGTTCGCATATTTTCATTTTTCAAAAATAATTTTTAAAATTTTAAAGTAGACACATTTTCTTTGATCCGTATCATTTTATAAGAAAATGATAAAAAAAAAAAAACTCTTATTTCCTCAAACTAAATGGATCATAATTTTTTAATTAAAAATAATATATTAAATATTCTATTAAAATAATAATTAATTAGTGCTAATAATTGTACGGTATTAACTAACCCTCACTAGTTAACAAAATCATTATTTTTTTTGAAAGCAACAAAATCATTATCTATTAATATTGTGCTTTACACCAAAAAGAAATGGATAATTATTTAAGAAAACAAAAGGAGGAAATCATTAACGCAATGATTAAGAACAGTAAATAAAAGCAAATATTTCTAAGTGGTAAGCAAAACCCTTTTGATTTGACTTCTCTTTTGTTTTGACTTCTTCCTTCACTTGTGCTTTTTTCATTCCATTAGTGGATTAGTGGTCACCTACTTCATCACAAATAATTAGCTCCTTGCATGTATATATGTATTTAATAAAATAAAATAAAACAAGAAACATCACCTTCTAATTACAAAATTCAAATAATAAATGGATTTATATTTAAAGATAATTATTTAATATATTGATAATATTTTTTATAATAATAAAAAAAAGAATCAAAAGATTTACAACTTGGATAAATTTATCTCAAAATTAGCACAATAAAATTTCGATAAATCCGATACATACATAACTGCCCAAGCTGAGCGGGCACCATCTCCCGGAATACATGCTTAACCAACACTTGCCCAACATCATCACGTAACGCACTAATACGGCGCACCAACTCAAAAGGGCTCATACCGGCAGAAGGATCATTAATCAAACTCACAGCCTGAGTGCAATCAAGTTCAACCAACAGCCTACTGAAGCCCCTCGATCGGGCAAGCTGCAACCCATCAGCAATGGCCCAGAGTTCAGCTTTGCCCAAATTCCGACAGAAATCGAGACATCACTGGCCAGCGTGATATACCATACTATTTAATATCTTTTTGTAAAGAGATCTATCTACCATACTTACAAAGGACAAAATCCCATATTTAAGAATTGTACTTGTACCCCATTAACCAATCTCTCTATTTTATAAATAATATATATATATAATAAAGTAAATGCCACTTTTCAATTTATTTGTTTTAATTCATTGGAAATAGATGTCCATCTTATTTGCTTCATAATGGTCTGCCTTAAAAGTGCATCACATTATCATAAGTAGTTGAGACATTGACTCATTCTCAACATACAAAAGTTAAACTTTTCATCAAACACTTGATGGGCAATACATCCCCCAATTAAAGACGTTTGGTTTGATTTTGCTCCTTTTTCTAGTTCAATATGTTACCCTTTCTATTTCTCCTTTTTTTTAACTATATAATACAACGAAATATTCACTAGCTCGGATTACACTTGAGATGATAAACATCTTTAATCATCATGTTAATACACGAATTCATTATTTTTATTTATTAAACATGTTAATATTGAATTTTTTACATTAAATCTACAACAAGCATGTGTAGTTTATATTAATGATTTTGATCCCTAACTTTAGACAAATGAAGGATAATATTTAATAAAAAATGAAGGCTACTTATATCTATAATATATATGAGTTTGAATAATTTAACTATAGCATTTCGATTTAATTCTTAAGTCGCGATAAAAGTAAAAGTTATTAATACAAAGTCATTCTTTGTTAACGAGACTTCACATAATTAGTAAATATAAAAGTTTTGGATTTTGAGTATCTTAATCTAAACTCTATGTTATATCGTGAACTTATGAATTTCATAATATGCAGTTTTAATTCAATTAACTCAATATTCGCCAATTGGATTATACCAATTTTTATTGTACTTGATTGTACTCCTTGAATAAATAAATAATAATTAACCTATTAAATCTTATTTTTTATTTTGAGCAAACTCATATATATGTTTTATTAAAATTAAATTAATTTTTAATTTTAATTTATAACTAAATAAATTTTAGTCTAAACAAATCAATATATAATTGTTCAATGGGTTTAGGAAAATATAAAATTTAATTTTAAAATTTTCTCTCAACTACCTTTTCTAGATCTCCTGCCATATTAAATTTTGTGAACAAAAAATGGGTGCTACCATCAATAATAATTAACTCAATTAAAAGGGTAGCATATTTGCATAAATGATCCATGGCATAAAATGATTAATTTATAAAGGACCATGATCACAAAACTAATTTATTACAAACCTTTTTTGGTAAATAATTTATTACCAACTTATTTTTTGAATGGACAAACTTTTAATTCTTACAAAGATATGTATATAATTGGTCTTCCCATTAGATCACATATTTATATTTGCAATTAAATCATTTATATATTTTGCTTTCATGGTTTTTCGGTTCGTTTTTGCACGTCATATGTCTCTTTTTTTTTTTTCTGTCATAATGATATATTTTGTCATTTAATTTTATAAAAAAAATTATTATAGCTTTTATTTAACAGTTTATATATTTCAGTCTTTAAATTTGTGTTATTTATCAAATCATCTTCAAAATAAATGAAAATTTTAATGTACTTTAATTTTGCTGATATGGCATATACGTGGATCGCCACATCAATAATAATTAATTTTTAAATAAAAATAAAAAATAAAAATTTGTTTTTAATATTTTTAATTTTAAAATAATTAATTAATTGTTAATGTAACATATTCATGAATAGGTACATGTAGATGTCACGCCATCAAAATTAACATAAATAAATTTTTCATCCATTTTAGGATAATTTGACAAATAATGCAAGTTAAAAGGTTAAAAGATTAAAAGAGGCACCTCGGATTACAACCCATCATATATAAACCGATATCAATTCCCATATTGACGGGGACGAATCTCTTTTTGTCTCCCCTCTCCACTCTAAACCCTATAACCACCTTCATCATCAACCTCATTCTGACCACCATTCACAACGATTATCTGTCTCGTGTTAAGTTAGGTGAACTACCAATCACCATCGCAACTCTCTATTATTTAACCCTCGCATCAACACATTTGTATAATTGCACTTAATTAAAGTTCATGTATAATTTTAAAGTTTATCCCTATAATTTACTTAGTAAAAAGAATAAGTTTTACTCATTTTACAATTAAATTAATACTTGATTAATTTGTAAAAGCATGGTTTTAAGTGTAATTTAGATAAATTCTTTAGACTTTCTATAGCCTACATTTCTAGTAACATGTAAAAAAATTAATTTTAAATATTTTTAAGTCATCAAAATACTTGTTTTAAATATCAAAATTATAATACTTCTTATTATAAATCTGTCACATATTTCATATTAGATAAAAAAATTATTCAATGTATTTATTGGAAAATCTGTTTCTAGAAATAGACAATTCATGAATAATTTTTTTGTTAATCAATAATAATGAATTAAAAAAAAACAAATTTATGGAGAATTATTGATGCAAAATATACATTGTATATGTAAGAGAAGTCGAGTCGGATATGAAATGTGGGGGCAAACTGACCCAAATGCCCAACAAACCAAACCCTACGGGGCCCACGTAATATAAAACGATAAGCTAACCCACACTTCAAAGTCCAGAGTCCCTTTTTAGTAGTTTAGACGAAAAACAAAAGGTATTTTAATAATTTAAATGGAGGGAAAAAACGCGCCGGATAATATGCATCGTGATTGCAGATCAAGCGAAACAGGTTTTGGCCCCACCTTGTTCCCTTTTGTCGGTCTATACTCTTCCTCCACTTAACTACTTGTAAGTTAAAAATAAAACTAATACATAATAGAAATTATTTTATATATCTTATATCAAATCGCTCCATTCTATCCAAATCTCCAAAATTTGATTTAATAAATTTGAAAATTTTAATTTTAATTATAAAATTAATAATTATATTAATCTATTTAAATATAATTTACACTTAATTAATTTAAATAACTTAAACTTGATTAAAACTCAAAATTACATGAATTAGACATGATTGTAAAACAAACACAAAAAACTCGATCTTAATTAACTAAAATTAAAATCATTTAGTAAAATTTAAAAGTATATTAGGAGTTTGATTTTTATAATAAAAAAATCACCAAACATATGTTTCATTTATTAATTATTATTTTATTTTTAATTATCAATGAATTCTTGATGAAAATATAAGAGTTTAAATTTTTTTATTTTTTAAGGTATTTATCGAAGTGAGTTTAGTAACTAATCAATCGCATCCTATAGGTTCATTAAAAGGTTAGATACTGATTACGAGTTTTAAAATTACTTTCATATTTAGGGTGATGACCAAACTCTCAATAGTTGGTTAAGATAGAAAAGACATTTATCATCTCATCTAACTCCCGTAATTTTTCAACCTAAACTATTTGAGGGCAAATTAAGTAAATTAATTTAATACTTATAATAATTAACTCATAGTTACTGAATTTTAATGTGTTATGGTAACTTATTATTTTATTAAAAATGGTAACATTCGTCAATAATTAATGTTATATGCAGAGTTGAAACATCTGCATATCATTTCATCAAAAAACTCAATAATATTTTATTAGGTCTTGTTCGATAAGTTTATTTTAAATATTTATTATTTTCCCACGCCTTTACTAATCTGATAATAAGAATTATTTAATGGAATTCTTCGAAGAAAGTGTGTAAATGGTAAGTAAAAAATGGGACAAATATCTAAAATATGCTTAAATATTTGAAAAATTACGAAATGGGCTAATTTGTAGAAAATTTAAGGCAAAAAATGCGTCCACGTCAGCGCGTTTTTGGGGATAGGGGGCTAAAGCGCGCCCCGTAGGACGCACTTTTGCCACCTCAATAAAAACGCGTCCACGTAGGCACGCTTTAGCCCGTATTTTAAAAAAAACTATTCTCGAATATTTTAAAAATTTACGAGAATAAACTTTTCTAAAGGCTCAAAGTGATAACACTATTTTTTTAAGGTGTCATCAATTAATAAGGAAATATAACTTACAAAGAAAATCTTTATATAGACCTAAAATCTCATTTTCCTTGTTTTCTTGAGTAAAGTGAGATATGAGATATGTGTATTTATAGACTCATAAATAGTTTTGCAGCTTGTTCTTAAACAATGTGGGATTTCTTTCTCTTTTAACTAACAACATGAGATGACATGCTACACTATATTTGATTTTTTTTACAAAACAATTTCTCTTTTTTTTTAAATTTATTTAACATTTTCTTATATTATAAAAAACAAGAAACAAAACAACTCAAATATATTTTTCATAGATCACATGACAATTTTTCATATTGTATAAAGTATTTTGATGCTTATACTTGGGATATTTACCCAATATATTTAATATATGTCATTATTTACTTATTTTGTTTATGTCAAGTAATCTTTTATGGATAACTAATGAAAGATGGTTCGTTGTGAGAGACACTTCTCTCTATTAGTACCGAAAAATAAGTAAGTTAATATTTAAATATTTCAAAGATCAACAAAATGGTCCTCTATTAAATTTTTCTTCCGATATGCTTGATTATAGAATTTTAATATGTTTTTAAATTAAATGAATAAATATTTTATAAATATATTTTTAATATAATTTTATAAATAAATAATGTTAAAATTAAATGGTCACATCATGATATGTGTGAGTTTTTTAAAAGAGTAATAATATAATTTATTTTTATAAAATAATAATTTTTTAATTATCTTCCAATTGGATTTATACGTAGCTTGAATGGTGGATTTGGTGGCTTTCTTTTAATATTTTTCCTTAGGATTAATATGGTTTCCTTAGGATTAATTTGTATATCTTTGAGTTTAATTTCAATGTATTGAGACTTTTCTTCCTTTCTTTGTAAAGTTTACAAATCAATGAATGCAGTTCATCTTCAAGCTAAAATATTAAACAAACCATAACCATGCGAATCAAAGGTTAAGTAGCGAGATAAGCTAAACAAAAGATATTTATAATTTATGTTGGGATTGAGCTTTGTTTACTCAAGCTTTATAGAAAATTATACTTCATCTTGTTGAGAAATAAGCAAATTTTACAAGAGAGTTTTTATTGAAGATCAAGGTGTAATGATCATTGTAGTAGTAGTCATCTTTGTTCTTTGTTAGGTCCTCGGTTTCATCTTTCTTATGTGAATTCACAGAAATTGTCATGTGATCTATGAAAATATATTTAAGTTGTTTTGTTTTTTGTTTTTATAATATAAGAAAATGTTAAATAAATTTAAAAAAAAAAAAGAGAAATTGTTTTGTAAAAAAATCATATATAGTGTAGCATATCATCTCATGTTGTTAGTTAAAAGAGAAAGGAATCTCACATTGTTTAGGAACAAGCTGCAAAACTATTCATGAGTCTATAAATACACATATCTCATATCCTACTTTACTCAAAACAAGGGAAATGAGACTTTGGGTCTATATAAAGATTTACTTTGTAAGTTATATATCCTTATTAATTGATGACACCTTAAAAAAAATGGTGTTGTCACTTTGAGCATTTATAAAGGTTTATTCTCGTAAATTTTTAAAATATTCGAGAATAGTTTTTTTTTTAAAAACACGGGCTAAAGCGGGCACCGTAGGATGCGCTTTTGTCCACCTCAGCAAAAACGCGTCCATGTAGGCGCTTTTGCTGAGGTGGACAAAAAGGTCCTACAAGGCACGCTTTAGCCTTTATCCCAAAAACGCTACCGACGGGACGCGTTTTTGGGGAAAATGGCCATTTCCCGTAAATTTTCTATAAACTGGCCCATTTCCATAATTTTTTAAATATTTGGGCATATTTTGGATATTTGCCCTAAAAAAAGAGCCATTTATTTTTTAATGAATAATATTTTTTATCTATTTTATTTCCTTTAATATCAAATAAACTTCTAGATTTAAATTTTGACTTTCTTTAAATGTTTCTAAAACAAGGATAAAATGTTAAATAAAAATTCATAATTTGAAATTTATTTTATTAAATATTTTAATTATATTTAAAAATAATATATTAAACATTTAAATTTTCAACACTTAAATTTTTAATTTATCAAATAGCACATTGATGAATATTTTTAATTTAAGTTTAATTTGGATGATAATTATAAATAAATATTTAAAATATTAAAATATATATATATATATATATATTTTTAAATTTTATCCAAGCACAAAAATAGTGATAGAGAATGAACTGCATCGAGTGGATAGCCTATTTTCAAAACAATTTCTCGCATCACTCATAAAATATTAATTACTACATTATTTTCATGAATTAATCAGACACTTAGATAATGATGAAAATAATCTAAATAATATTTAAAAGACACTTAATAATTAAATTTAGATATAACTGCTTGTAATTACGTAATGTGACATATTTGAATAATCATTGTAATTGATGGATCACATCAAATTTGATATAATTGGAGAACTTCAATTACATTTTCAATTCTTAAGGTAGGGTGAGAATTGAAGTAATTATGTAGGTAACTACACTCAAATCTAATTTTTAAAAAACATTTTATTCAAATTATAAAAATTATATTATAAATATAAACACGTATGAGTATTTGAGATGGTTTAACAAAAAAAATTATATTATAAATCCTTTAAAATTGTATTATAAAAATAATTTGTGTGTTTTATAAAATTATCACAAAACAATATATTATTTAAATCTTGAAAAATTTCTAAAATTATGACAAAAAGCTTATTATAAAAATAATTTTCGTGTTATAAAAGTGTTATAATATATTTATTTATAAAAGGTTATGACAAAGAAGTATGGATATAACTTATTTATATGTCCATGTTATATATTATAAAAATCAGAGGCGAAGCCAGGCGGCTAGCATGGGCCCCAACACCCCTAAAATGTAATATTGCTATTTAGGCCTTTAGAATTTTTTAAAAACTTTAAATTAGTAAAGGTAAAATTACACTTTGGCCCCCCTAAAATTTTAAAAATTCAATTTAATCCTTTATAACTTATAAAGATATAAAAATTAAAATTTTATCCGCGCCCTAAAAATTATTTTGACTTCACCGATAAAAATAATATAATTAATCATAAAAATGTTCTAATTTTTTTATCTTAACTTATTTACAATAAAAAATAACTTTATTGAGTTATGGCAAAACTTTATATTATTTATAAGAAATGTTGTGAATTTTTTAGACAATTTATAAAACTTTTTTACTTAAAATTATATATTATTTTTACTTAATTTAAAATTATAAAAAATATAACCCAAGTGTTTTTTCAAATTGAGTTTTTATAATTAAAACTATAGACCATTTGGATTGTGAATTAAAATATTGTAAGGTCAATGCTAATTATGTAAACAGAAAAAGACTTTCTTACACCATATCGTAAGGTACACCATTTGCGAGACACAAACATTATAGACAACTCACAAATTTTTTAATTTGAGACATTCTAGATTTCAAAATGTGATTTGAGAAAACATTTATTATTATAAATAAATATTTCTCATATTAACATCATCTTAGTATAACACAAAAATAAGGCTTGATTGTACTAATATATTGCAAATTTCATAATTTTAATTATAGATGGAATTGATATGATCTATACTTCAAATTGTTTATAAAAGAAAGATATATCGATAATATTAATTATGCAAATTCAAATCCAGATAATAATAAATTCGATCAAGGACCAATAAATGATGATAATGAGCATATATTAAATATTAAAGAGAGAATAACCCAACAAATATGCATTAGAACAATCGAATTAAGTTGTATATGATGTTCATTTTTCTTACTATTTTTATCAACTACTTTTTAGACTAACATAATACATTTGATGATTTGATTTTAATTTTGTTACTTGTTTAGAAATTATTTTATCATACCAATAATTTTTATAGTAATGATTAAAAATATAAATTATACAACTACGTGATTACAATTTATACTACCAAACATGTAATTACACTATGTCACTAACATACGTTAAGAGAATTACCATTCTATAAGTAGTAATTACTTACACTTTTATTTTGTAAATTATATCATTTCAAGAACATTTTGTCATTGCATCTCTTTTATATAAAAAAAATAGAATTATAAAAATACATACAATAACAGGCAAACTTCAAACAATAAACATAATTAATGTAATTTAAACCTAAACCACGCCTAAAACGATAAATATCATTAACCATTAATCCGAGATTATTTATTACATAAATTTTATTATAAAATAATAAATCGATACAATCGATAGGGTAAATTACTCAAATATACAAAAAAAATTAAAAATTTACTGAATTGAGCCGATTTTTAGAAAATTTACGAAAATGGCTCATTTCCCATCAAAATCGTCCACATCAGCGCTTTTGAGGAATGCCGAAAAGCGCACCGGGACGCGCTTTGCCTCAAATGGTCAAAATTTTTTGCCTCAAACGGTCAAAATTTTCCCTATAAAAACCCCCAACCCTTTTATTTTTTTCACACTTTAATCATTCTCTCAATTTTCTCTTAATTTTCTCTCAAAGCCTTGAAATTTACTCTCAAATTTTAAAATAATCCTTTACTATTTACAAAAAAGCCCTTTTTAATTTTTTTAATATATTTTTTTTGGAAAATTTTAAAATTTTCAATCGTACTACAATGGCCGGGGAATTACTTCGTCTAGACAACAAGCACATCTCCGTCGAGCAAATGCAAATGGTAAGTTTTAATTTTAATTTTTAATATTATTTAATATTTTTAGATCTATGCAATTTTAATTAATTTTATTTTATAATTTTTAAACATCGTAGATCGGTGTTGTAATATTATATTCGAATATGCATGGTCCCCATCGCCGTTGATCGAGAATTACCTACGGAAGCGGGTTTTGGCACATGGCCACGATAGGTAGGGGTTCAAGTTAGAGCCGCTTTGATCGGTCGTTGATAGAGAGGTGGAAACCCGAGACGCACACTTTCCATCTTCCATGCGAGAGTGTACCATCACTCTAGAAGATGTGCGATTCAGATTGAGATTGCTTGGTGATCCAGGTTGGTAGTCACCGGTCCGCAACTTCGGTGATTGGATGACCGTATGCTACGAGCTTCGGGTGCCATTCGGATAAAATTCGGGAGGTCGGATCGAGATGGCTCGGTTATGAGACACATTCAGTCGAATGAGGTTCGACCGAAATAGAGCGAATCTGGCATGCTCGGGCATACATTCTTCAGATAATTAGAGGCTATTTGATGCCGGACCTTTCTAGAAACCTCGTACACTTGAGATGGCTGTTGAAACTTGTTTATTTTAGAGCAGCTGGTGAATTGAGTTGGGGGTCTGCCGTGCTATCGAGGTTGTATCGGGAGATGTGCGGGGCGACGCGGCCGAGTAAAGCGAAAATCGGAGGTTGCCTATCACTACTGCAGTCATGGGCATGGTTTCGATTTCCATTTTTACATCATCGACTCGACCACCCATATTCATTCCCACTGATAACGAAGTAAATTTAATGTTATATTTTACAATTATTACGTAGATTTATAGTATAATTGTATGCTAAAAATTTATTTAATTAGGTGGAACCATTCGGCGAGTCATGTTGGAATACCTACCTCGCTTGAAGATATACAACTTCTATTGGACCAACGGTCGGAATCACAAGTAAGTTTCGAATTTCGTATTTATAATTTAGTATTTCATATTTATTGTCTAGTATTATGTATATAACTAATATTTTGGTAATGTTAATATAGTTTCAATGGACACCGTACGAGGATCCGAAAATTCAAGCAATAATTTCGAAGGAGTTATTGCAAAATCCGAACAGTTGGCACGTGAAGGTCCCATTGATCACCTATGCAATCTTGGAGATGCACCAGACAGATCGGGTTCTGTGACAATTTGGATTCCGACAACCAATTCCCGTGCCACTTGAGGTGCTCGATGATGAGCACAAAGTGGACTTACGACAGTTGCACATGGATTGACCAAGATTTTGGTCAGCATATATCGAGACATGGGAGAACCGGTATGACTATTTACCTAATCGGAAACCGATCATCGTTCCTGAGTTAGCGTACGTGCCGGAACACATGCCATGGTTTAGGATCCATGATAAGCCGTATTTATTGTCAGAAGAAGAGAGGTGACGGCAACTTTGTCAACAAAGGGAACGTCGGGGCCCCTTAAATCCAAGGAGAAGAGGTGATGAGACGGGGCCATCAATAGCGTAACACACGATCACTGGGCCCATCAACAGAGCCCACACAGTCACCGAGCCCATTAGTTCAAATTGACAACAGCGACATCACAGCCTTTACCCTTTATGCCAGGTGCGTACCCTACCCTTTATATGTATCCTAACCCATATATGTTTCATTTTCCTAGTCCCAGCCCAGGTTGGAATGCATGGCCGGGTTCAAGTTCGTTCCCGACTACTCCTACCGCCACCGATCTTGAGGTCGTCGTCGTGAGGATCACAAGAGGCGCCGTCGAGAGCACTTCTTTCTACCGTCTCTTTCACCATACGAATTGAGACACCCCACCGTGGTTTATTCAAACACCTCCGGTCGTTATTTTATCAAGGTGGGTCATCCTCGCAACACCCACAACTGCACCAGTCTTGGGAGGAACTGAATCCCTTGAGGTTCCACAACCCACGGAAGCTAGAAGAAGAAGGAATCCAATACAGAATCATCGCCAGCCCCATGTGTCACCGATTTCGACCAGCATCAACATTGATTCGGATCAACTTTTTATTTTTTAATTGTAATATTTTTTATTTTTAATAAAAAGTTATTTTTATTTGTGTTTGTAATTTAATTTTAATATCTTCACTAAAATAGAAGTTGTTTTTTATATAATTTAATTTGAATTTTTAATAAAATAAAAGTTATTTTTATTTTTGTAATTTAGTTTTATTATATTTAATAAAATAATAGTTGTTTAATTTTTCATTGTAATTTAATTTTAATATATTTAATAAAATAGAAATTATTTAATTTTTATTGTAATTTAATTTTAATATATGTAATAAAATAAGACGTTATTTTTATTTTTATTTTTTTGTAATTTAGTTTTAATATATTTAATAAAATAAGAAGTTTTTTATTTTTTATTTTTTGTAGTTTAATTTTAATATATTTAATAAATAAGAATTTTTATTTTTAATAAAATAATAGTTGCTTATATATTTTTGTAATTTAATTTTAATATTTTTATAAAATAGAATTTGTTTAATTTTTTAAATTTAATTTTAAAATAAATATCCAATATTTGAGTTGTCAAAGTTGTCAAAGCAAATGACCAGTAAAATTAGTCCAATTCCATAAATTTTAATTTTTAATATATTTGATTATTTTATCTTATAGTGATATTATTATAAAATAAAATACGAACTAATCTTAACCACGTTAACTAAAACCGCTAACGAATCTTTAAGTAATAATCTGATAATTTTAATTTTACAGGAGAAATTTAAAACTGACATATGACTTGTTTTATTATTATTTAATATCTATTAAAAATATATTAGTGTATTAAATACTCTATTAATGTGTTAAATAAATATTTTTCATATTAATTAAAAAGAAATATATTGCGGTCCAATCCAACTCTTTAATCTCTCACACTTACAAATTTTTTTTTGTCATTTTCTTCCTTGAGGAAAAAAAAAAACCAACCCAATGGAGAAACAGCTGCAACAATCAGCAGCTTCCTTTGCTTCTTCATCTCCACCTTGCTCTTCTTCTCATATTTGGTTCTGCTGTAAACACTGTCTTTTTTCTTTAGCTTCAGCTCAAATGGTTAGGTCCACATATTTCTTTTCATTGTGATCTCTTTGGATCAACAATCTGTATACCCTTTACTGCTATCACTCTCAGGTACATTCGACATTCTTTTTTTCTCTTCTGAATGTTTAGATTTCCTTTTTCCTTTTCTGAATCTCTATATCACTGTTCAACATTTTCCAAGTTCGTTGCTTTCTTGATTCTTGGTCAAGAAAATTGGGTTCTTGGTGATGCATTGTACTTTTTTATTCCTTTATTTTTCTTCTTAGTGTTTTCAACCTAATGTGCATTTTATCTAAAGTTTTGGGCTTTTTGTTTGTTTAGTAAATAAAAATGTTGATTTTTTAAGCTGATAACTACGTGGTGTATAAATTATAACAACTACTTTAATCAGATATTTCTTTTCTAATTTCTTTTCACTGTTCAATTTTTCTCTTCTATTCTGATGTTTCTGTTGGTTCTTATTTGGTCTTTATATAGAAAGGTTTTAAAGCTTAGTACAATTAAAAATGGTTGGTGTGCTGAGTTATCAAATCATGATTTTGACTAAACAAAATAATTTAACTTGATGGGTTGTAGAAAAAAAAGGGTTTAAAAATTGCAAGATGCTGACATTTTAATCTTTACTGTACCATGAAAATTAAAACTTTCTATCATTGTTGTCTGAAATATTTTTGAACCATTGCTTATATTAGCCCCCTTTTCTGTCTGTCATATGTTGAATGTTGATTTTCATTTTTGTTAAATTGTTGAATTGGTTTTTCCAATTCTAAAAAGCTGGAATCTTTTTCTCTTTCAATGCATAAATTCTTTGTTTCTTATTTTGTCTATGTTTCATCTATGTTTTGTTGTTAGCGATTCACTTCTAAGAGTATGCATTCAAGTAACTGGACAGATAACGTAGCATATCCCTTTGCATCTCCTATGTTACTTGACTTGAGTGTCGGATCCAGATATGTTCCAATTTTATTTTATTTTCCACTTATTTGGAGGATCCTTAGAGGGTCATATCCGATACCTATGTTTACTCTAGCACTTCAAGCAAAATGAAGAGTCTGAGCAAGATACTGCATCTCTATCATTTCGGAATGATTCATGGATATCTAATGTGCTGACTTCTTTTTTGGTCGAATCTGGAAAAAGGAAGTCGAATACATCTACCACATGGAGCAGTATGAGGTACTAGAGCAAATTGGGAAGGGAGCTTTTGGTTCAGCTCTTCTAGTGAGGCATAAGCATGAAAAGAAGAAGTAAGACTGCGAATAAGACACATTGCCTTATGTCAATTAGAGTTCCTTGATTGACTCATCTTATGTCAATTGATTTTTCTCTTTTCTTTGGGAATGATAAGGTATGTGCTTAAAAAAATCCGTCTTGCTCGCCAGACTGATAGGTCAAGAAGATCTGCTCATCAGGAGGTTTGTAATTCCCTGATAGGTCTTTTTAGTTCCTTATATTCTTTATGCTTCTTTTATGATCTCTAGTGTTGCTGATTGTAGGCCAACTGCTCGTTTCTCTGGTATGAACTTAGTTTTAATCAATCTATAGACTAATATTTCATGTGGTTCATGTAGATGGAGCTTATTTCTAAAATTCGAAACCCATTCATTGTGGAGTACAAAGATTCCTGGGTAGAAAAGGTATGCTTTATTTCCACTATTTCCTGTAATACCTGCTCTGCTTGGTGGTGTCATTTTGCACTTTCTTTTTATTGTCTCTTATGTTATATACATCTTGCTGATTTGTCCATATCATCTGAATCTTTGCAGTGATCTATGGCCTAACGTGGGTTGTTGTTGTTTTTGTTTTTAGGGTTGTTATGTGTGCATTATTATAGGTTATTGTGAAGGAGGAGACATGTAAGTTCCTTTTCTTGCTGATATCGAGATATATTTCTGTAAGTTGTTAGCAAATCATAATACTATTTTCCTTATAAACCAGGGCTGAAGCTATAAAGAAAGCAAATGGCAAGCTTTTCTCAGAGGAGGTTTTTCTTTTTTTTCCCTTTCTTTTCATTTTAATTTTTCAATTCTTCTTCCAGTCATTTCTCATTTCCTCTTATGTCGAAGTTTATTGTTATTTTAATCTCTTAGACAACTTTTATTTTCTAACAATTGCAAGTCCAAATTTTATTGTATCGAAACATGTTTAGAAACTGTGCAAGTGGCTAGTTCAACTCCTGATGGCTCTTGACTATTTGCATGTGAATCATATTCTTCATCGTGATGTCAAGGTTAGTGGCATGATGTTGTTCTCGTCCTGAATGTATTACGATCTTCTGTAATGCACTGAGTTGCTTTCTACTGATATTATTTTATTTGATCCGTTTTTCAGTGTTCAAACATCTTCTTGACAAAAGACCAAGACATTCGTCTCGGTGAGTGATTTTACTGTTTTCCATTTAGTTCCTTGAAAGGGTTAGAATTTCTCCTCATAAAGATGAGAGTAAAACACTTATGCAGGTGATTTTGGACTCGCTAAAATTTTGACTTCCGATGATCTCACATCCTCTGTAAGTACTTACATTCAATGAATTAAGATCTCCTTGATTTTGTTAATCATAATTCTATATCATTATTCAATGCTGTTTTCTTCAGGTTGTTGGGACTCCAAGCTATATGTGTCCTGAGCTTCTAGCTGACATACCCTATGGTTCTAAGTCGGATATCTGGTCATTAGGTAAACATGCTCCCACACAAAAGAGCACTTGCCTTTGTCTGTCAATCTCTATAGAATTCCAAGATTTTAATCTTTATATGTGTTTAAACGACTTAAAAAATATATTTTCCAGGATGCTGTATATATGAAATGACTTCTCTCAAGCCTGCATTTAAAGCGTTTGTGAGTTTTTTTACCCCATCCTTTTTACTTTATAACAATTTGCAGCTTGTTGCATATAAATCTTTTAGGTTCTATTATTGCACATAATCTTGAGTCTTGACATTGTGTTGCATCCTTTTCATGAGCTTTTAGGTATAATTAATACTTCGACATCAGGATGTATTTCTCCTTCAGGAAACTTTGTTTAATGTTTAGTAATCATTTTCTGGTTTCATGTATTTTTTCCTTTTCCTAATAAACTTAAATCATCTCGAGCAGGATATGCTGGCACTGATAAACAAGATCAATAAATCAATAGTTGCTCCACTTCCAACGAAATATTCTGGGGCCTTGTAAGCTCGTTTTCCTTCCATGACAGGTGTCATTGTACTTTATTTCTTCTTGTTAAGGGGTAGCATAATAATTGGTTTTTGCCTTGTGAATTTTGTTTTCTAATATGCGCATTTTAGAATGATGGGTTATGTTGATCTAACTATTTCTTGATTTCCATTTCAGTCGTGGTCTTGTTAAAAGCATGCTGCGCAAGAATCCTGAACTCAGGCCAAGTGTATGTATAACTCTCCTCTAGTCTATGCCTTTTATGTTAATACATAGAATCTATATGAGTCGCCTATAATGTGCTCAAATGTAAGTCCATACATAAATGATTTTAGAATTGGATAGAACGAAACTACAGTTGTTTTAGTTGCCATACTGTGCTTTGTGCCTTGTTTCGGGGCATTCATTCATTTGCATGTGCACATTTCTGCAATTTATGATCTTTCTGATCGTCATATCCGTTGTAACAGGCTGAAGAACTGCTCAGACACCCGCACCTTCAGCCTTATGTTCTCAAGGTTCAAATTAAAATCAATAATCCAAGAAGGAACTCTTTACCTGTGAATTGGCCAGAAACCAATATAAAGAAAACTAGATTTTCGGATCCAGTAGAAGTCCACTTCTCTGGTTACAGGGAGAGGCGTCAGTCGTACAGTAATGATCGGACATTGAATCCGAGCATTTCTGGAGCTGAGCAAGATTCGGTTTGCTCTACCAAAGGACTACATCATGCTGTACCGGGTTATTTAAATCAAAGATTAGAGGATTTGTCTGTTGATAGCAGCCAAGGAACAGTCATTTGCAAGCCAATTACTTCAAAACTTTCTAGTATCACCAAGACTCCAAGAAGATCTTTGGCAAAAGCTTCTGCAACTGCCAAGAGAAAGACAGAGCCAACAAAGAATCGTGACTCTGTAAGTTCCTTAGAGTTCTTCTCCTTCCTCCCTTTCCCCCGCCTTTTCTTTTCTCAGACTGGTGTTCAACACATTCCTCGAGTTGCTAATAATAACCTTTTTCTAGTTTCAAAAGCTGCAGTTTTACTGTTTATCTTGTGCCGACAGTTTCCTGGTTCACTCACTCCGATTAAAAAACCTCTTCCGGCAACTCGAAGGACATCCTTGCCACTATCAACAAGAACTACAGTACGAGAATCAGCTTCTATGTCTAAAGCTGGTATTCTTCGCCTCATACAATCACCGGATGTTTCAGTTAATGCTCCTCGAATTGATAAGATAGCTGAATTTCCATTAGCCTCGTATGAAGATGCATTCGTCCCCATCCACAAAACTTCATCAATATCTGCACAGGGCTCCTCTGGCTCACCACAATTTGTTGATTGTTCAATCACAAAAGACAAATGTACTGTTCAAACAAGTGATCGAGCATCCATCAAGCCCCGTTTCACTGATGCATGGCAGGGAATTCAACGCAGCATGTTTAAAGCTGATGGAGAGAATGCAACCGATTCCTCCGATCAGAATGCCACTGCTGGGGTATCAAGCCGTACCTCATCAGACACACAGAGATGGAGATTTGACCCTTCATCGTTCCAGCAACGTGCTGAGGCATTGGAAGGGTTGCTTGAATTTAGTGCGAGGTTGCTGCAGCAAGAGAGGTATGATGAGCTTGGGGTGCTACTAAAGCCGTTCGGACCGGGTAAAGCCTCCCCTAGAGAAACTGCTATCTGGTTGACTAAGAGCTTTAAGGAGAATACTGGTAAACCAGAGGATTAATAATGGTGAACCCTGCGGTCTATATTATTATCTGTAGCCAAAAACCTGTATCAAATTTTTAGAGTCCGGTCCACGCTTATCTGATTTTAGGCAATGATTCATATTGAGAGAACCTTAGCAATTAGGCATTTTGGTTTTCAAATAAATGCTAATTGTTAGTTCTAGGTTGTAGTTCCGTTATTTTCTTCAAAATGGATGATGAACATTTCTTCCACGGTTCTACCTATCGACTTTTTATTTATATTCATGACAGATACGAAAAATGGATGATCTTGATGCTGAAACTGGTATCTTTGTTCCTGTATCGACATAGAACTTCCGGTTTTCACTTATCATTGCCATCTCAACCAAGATGAGAAAATATAGAAGAGTTACTTTGTGGTGATAAGAAACTCCCCAGGGCTCCATTCCAACCGTTACACAGCCTAACCCAGCCACCGGACCATCCTCACCACCCGTCAAACCACCCATCTCAGACAACTCCAAATAGTTCGCATTATTCCATTCAAGAGGCTCAGCAGAAGGGGGTTTGCAAAGGCTAATGAACAACAGTAAGGAAAAACGAATTTGAACATAGCAAGATTAGTTTGATTGGACATCAAACCATTGAAAGATAATAAATTTTTTAAATCTTGAATTGCTCTTAATTTAAGTCAAACTTAGTTTTTCCTTGGCAGGTAAAATGCTTTTCTAATGTTGTTCTGGTCTTTTGTTCTTGGTTTTATCCTTTACATTCGACACTCGTATTTGACATGATTACGGAGGTTTTGACTCCTCCAAATACATGGAAAAAAATCGACCATACACGTATCTGATACTTAAACTTGAGTCTAAACAATTATGTCCAAGATAATCTTGTACCACCAAGCTTAGTACTGTTGGAAAATATTTCACTCCAAGCTACAATTTACATCAAATGATTCCAGATTTAGTCTACTTGAGGACCCATTACTTTAAAGAAACAGAAGTTTAGAAGTTAAGAAAACACTATTAAGTGAAAATGAAACTTTGCAAGAAATCTTCAAGGGAGTGGCAAATGGCTTCACCAGGATGGGTATTTCCATTGCAGGCCTTGGATAATATAATATTATTGCAAAGAAAAGATATAAATAAATTCAATGGCAAGAAAAAAAAACATACTAATATACATGAATTAAAAAAGAGAAATAAAAAAAAAATACTAGTCAACAACACTAACAAGTTATCTGTATAAATTTATAAGATCTTTGGTCTTTTTTTTCTGGGGTGTGATCAGACATGGGAAAGGCAAGCAAATGGTTAGTAAACTTCTTGCTAGGGAGAAAAGATGATAAAGGAAAAAGGAAGAATTTGTCCATATCTTTTGATGAAGAGAATTTGGTTTCATCCCCATCTGCAACTCCATCGTCCGCATCTTCGTTTAAGCGGAGATGGAGTTTTGGGAAGTTGTCGAGTAAGGATCGAGCTCATAAGAGTTCCCGGTCACTTGACTCAATAACTGCAACTCCACTTTTGAAGCAAGCTGTATTCAATATGGAGATCCGACATGATAACACGAGGGTTTTCACAATGGCCATGATGAATTCTAGCAGAAGGAAAACAAAAGCAAGATATGCAGCAGTGGAAAATGCGGCAGCGACCCAGATTCAAGCCGCTTTTCGTTCGTATTTGGTAATGGTCATATGCTGAAGTTTTTGAATTCCATGGTTGCAGTGGCCTAATGATTTTTGTTGATCAATATTGCAGGCAAGGAAAGCATTGCATGCTTTAAGGGGACTAGTAAAGTTGCAGGCATTGGTTAGGGGTTACTTAGTGAGAAAACAAACAACTGCTACTCTCCGAAGCATGCATGCGTTAATGTCTATACAAGTTCGAGCTCGGTTTCAGAGAATTCAGATGGCTGACCAATCACAACTTGATGTAAAATCCCAATCATTAAGATATGGCAGGTTTCTCCAGGAGATGGAGTTCAAAAGATCACAAAGAGTAAGTTTTTCCATCATTTTCTAAGCAACCAAACATCAATTATTGTTGCAATAAGTCCAAATTCAACAGCTAATTTATCAATGTTATGTGCATATAGGAAGGTATTAATGAAAAACATGGGCTTGTGAAGAGCCAAAACGGTTTAATGAAACATTCACAAATGGAGAGGATTGAGCAAGGAATCATCAAATATTACTCAGGAGAGCTTCCAATCTTAAATAGGCAACAAAAGCATGAGGAGTTCTCATTCACCACACACAACAGTCCCCGACATTCTCCTCCGACGTTGAAGGCAACGCCTGCTAGATCCTCTTTCAGTTCTCATGATTATCTGTACATGCCGAGTTACATGGCGAACACGCAATCTTCGAGGGCCAAACTCCGGTCACAAAGCGAACCGAGACAACGGCCTGCATTGAACTTCAAAGCCAAAGGCAAGAGAATAACTTCGGCCAAAGAAATGGATGATGATATTCTTCCACTTTATTCATTTTCGCAGTCGAAAGGCGTTGCGGATGAACATCAAGATCCATGGATTGTCAAACTTTATCAATCTACAATTACACCAAAGATGGATACCTCTTCTTACAAATGAGGTAAGTCAAGTGTTCACTGCAGTAGGTTCAAGATTGAATCTTTGTCACACGGACTCCGGAGTAAAAGCTGGATATAGGTATATATCCGACGCGAATATATTCAGTAAACTTTCATGTATTTGGAAGTGCTTGAAAGATGGTATGTGAAATCCATATCTGAATATGTGGTGGGGTACACAAGTATCCAACAATGATACTTCAAAAAAATTGAAGAATTAGAATAATACAGGATTTAACAGATGAAAAAAATACAATCTTCTGCTTTTATATGAATGAAAAGATTGCAAATACTTTCAGATTCTAAATTTCCATTGCTCATCAGAATAACTGGGTATCCTGTTTTTTGTTTGCACAATCCATCAAAAGTATGAAAGGCAAAAAAGTTATATGAACAGATGATTTAATATGGATTCTGAAAGGGAAAGAAAAGTATACCACAGCCATACAGATATTCATAATCAACATTCAAACTGTGCAGTGTTCATTGTGTGGGGAGTCCGGGAGAGCAATGCCGCCCCTCGGTATATAATTATGTGTCATGTACAATAATTGAGATATTTTTATGGATAGAATTATATATTTTAATGGATCGAAACAGTCAATATTTTACAAATAGAGATCAATGGTGAAAAAAAGACAAAAATTCAGCTATTGCCAACTCGGACAGAAGCTGAATAAAAAAGCTCAGTTGTTGTGATAAGCCAAAATTTAGGCAACTAGAACTATAGTGGTCCCTCAGGCAATTCAACTCTGTGTTCTAAGATAATGGAAAAAATGACACCATCCATTAAAATTCACAGTTTAAATTACAGTTATAAAATTGCATCATATCATATTTAATTATAACTATTAATGCGATAATTGAAAACAGAAGTTGGGTTTTGGTTGGTCGATTATAAGTTAGTGGCAAATTCACATAAAAGTTGGCTCCTTTTTCATCCTTCATTTTTCTCAAGTCTCTCAACTTCCATACTAAAAGAATTGTTTTTTAGTTTTATAGTACTAAAAAAAGAGAGAATTTTGGAAGTTGAATGCTCCAATAGATTATTTTAACTTCATCTTCCCAGACAAATACTGCTCATTTCGGCATCTTTGTTCTTCAGATTCCTTTTTTTTTTTTGGATCAAAAAAGGGTATTCTTGCCTGTAATTGTATAAGGAAAGTTAAAAAGTTGCAAAAAATTTTTGGGTTTATCCATGGCTTCTGCTTCTTTTCTTTTTGCAGCCACTGGTTTGAGTTCAGTGGGTGGGGTGAAGTCTCCAAGGCTCTTTGTGAAATCTTCTTTAGACTACAATGTTTCCGACATGAGTGTTAATGGTAACCTCTATCTTCTTTCTTTTTTCGTGGTCTTTTGATTTTCATAATTGTTCTGTTTGTTGAGATTTTCTGGACTCTGGGTTTTCTTCCTTCTGTGATTTTATTTTACCGGAACTCTTTTTTTTTTCTTGGGTGCTCTTTGCCAAAGGTAGTTTATTTGGGGTCTTTTGGATTCTGGGTATTCTTGGTTTTGTAGACAACATAGTGAATTGTAGTTAATTTAGCTAAATTATATAACAAGGACTTAGACATGAAATTTTGGGATGCTAAAGTGGGGTTTCCGTGCAATGAATTGAAGTTAAACTGTAGGAGTGCAGGGATATATCCTAGAAATCTTGTTTGTTATCATTTAAAGATCTATGGTTTTTGATGTTTGATAATCATGTTTGAAAATTATTGTTGTAATTTGTAGTAAAATTTCATGTCACCATGGTAGATAATTGGATTTGATTACTTTGCAGCTCCAAAGGGGTTGTTTCCACCTGAACCTGAACATTATAGGGGACCAAAGCTGAAGGTGGCTATTATCGGAGCCGGCCTTGCGGGCATGTCAACTGCGGTTGAGCTATTAGATCAAGGCCATGAGGTTTTTCTTGTCTCTACATACCTATTTTTACATTATCTTGACCAGATTGGCATTTTAATATGATGGGAATTACAAGCAGAACCATATTTTGGCATTTCCAGTTTCTAATAATAAAAAAAACTGATTTTTGGAAATTTCTTTCCTTAGATATACATGGTTTAGTGATTTTTCAATATAGTGGCTATAATTTGATGATTCCTTTGGTATCTTCAGGTTGATATATATGAATCAAGGTCTTTCATAGGAGGGAAAGTCGGTTCTTTTGTCGATAGAAGAGGAAACCACATCGAGATGGGGCTACATGTTTTCTTCGGTTGCTACAACAATCTATTTCGTTTAATGAAAAAGGTGAAGAAGTAAGGCTTGTAATAGTGATAGGACTGTCATTCGACATATTATCCCTTCATCTGAATTTTTTCATTGGAAAACATGTTCGACTTAGCAAGGAAATAGATTTCTGAATATGGGAGCTACCTTGAAGATGGTCCTTTTAGCCATTAGTTGAAAATTTACTTATCAACTTTTAAGGCTCGGTTATCTGATAGTTTTTGTTTATGTCTACCTTATCCTAGGTGGGTGCTGATAAAAATCTGCTTGTGAAGGATCATACTCACACATTTGTAAACAAAGGGGGTGAACTTGGTGGTATGGTCTATATTTCACCCTATTTAAACAAATTCTGGGATAATTATTTTTATGTTAGAATCTCACTTCAAATAGGACTAAAAACATATTCTTTTAGCCATGCATTCCCACGATCAGTTTCGTGACTTCAAGTTGTGATGCAGAACTTGATTTTAGATATCCAGTTGGAGCTCCTATACATGGAATGCGTGCATTTTTATCGACAAATCAGCTGAAGGTTATACTCTTTCTACTACCCTTTTCTGGGCAGTGCATTAATATTCCTTGCTTCCGCTGACTGTTATCATGCTTCTTTTTATTTGCTATAATTGTCAATACTGCTACAATATACCTTTTCTTTTCCTTAATATAAGTTATTTTTTTTTGTAAGTTAAAGCAGATGATGCTTAAGCTAATCATTTCACTCTATTTTTCAAGTGTAGACTTACGATAAAGCAAGAAATGCTCTGGCTCTTGCCCTAAGTCCCGTCGTTAAGGCTCTTATTAATCCAGATGGAGCAATGAGGGATATAAGAGATTTGGATAATGTATGTAAAAACTATCCCTTTCATGCCCTTTTTGGATTCTTGTCAATTTTGAGTCTTTTAAAGAAATCTCTTTATGCTTTTCTATTACTTTAAATTCATTCACATCTTGCAGATAAGCTTCTCAGATTGGTTTTTGTCTAAAGGTGGTACACGCATGAGCATCCAGAGAATGTGGGATCCGGTTGCTTATGCCTTGGGTTTTATTGACTGTGATAACATCAGTGCTCGTTGTATGCTTACGATTTTCTCGCTGTTTGCCACTAAGACAGAGGCTTCCCTTCTGCGTATGCTGAAGGGTTCTCCCGATATTTACTTGAGTGGTCCAATCAGAAATTATATAACAGAAAGAGGAGGCAGGTATGTTATTAATATAGCCCTACAAACTATTTAGTTCATATTATGGTTCACTGCTTTATCGGATTTCTTTGAAATGAGTTGACTGCTTCGCTTGTTTAACATCTTTACTTGCCGAAACAGGTTCCATCTAAGGTGGGGATGCAGAGAGATACTTTACGATAAATCCGCTGATGGAGAGACATATGTTACCGGACTTGCCATGTCCAAAGTAAACCTCCCCCAATGTTGCTTCCTGTAATTTTTGGAAATTTAGTTGCAATTTATAGATGTTAAGGTTTTTAGCTCAAAACTTTCTGTTTCATGCTTAATTTTAAGTTTCAAATCAATGCAGGCTACTAACAAGAAACTTGTAACTGCTGATGCTTATGTTGCTGGTCCGTAGTTGGATCTTCCTCTTCAAAAGTTCCATATTACCTTTTTATATTATCTCGAAATGATTCTTAATCATTCTTACTCCATTGATGGCAGCATGTGATGTCCCTGGAATAAAAAGGTTACTTCCATCCAGGTGGAGGGAATCAGAATTTTTTAATAATATTTATGAACTAGTGGGAGTGCCGGTTGTTACCGTGCAACTCCGATACAATGGCTGGGTCACAGAGTTGCGGGATCTACAACGGGCAAGGTGATTCTTTCATATGTACTACGGCTGTTTTCAATGGCCTAATAAAGTCTCCCTTTGCTTTTGCTTCTTAAAAACTAACATATCGCTTCGTGTGTTCCATTTCTTGGTTATCCTTGACTCTTCAAAAGGCAACTGAAGCAAGCTATAGGCCTTGATAATCTTCTGTATACTCCAGATGCGGATTTCTCCTGTTTTGCGGACCTAGCTCTCACTTCTCCCGAAGATTACTACATCGAGGGACAAGGTTCATTGCTCCAGTAAGGACACATATTTTCTTACTGTTATTACTTCATATATTTGCGTTGTGCAAGGGTTGTTTTTTCGGTTAAATTTTAGTTGATTTTTGGATTTGGATCTGAAGAAAATTGCGATGACAGAGAAATCCTGAGGTTGTGTATTCCTATAATTTTTTTTTGATACTTCATCTGCTCCTCAATTGACCAAAATATCTTATTGCTTGTTTGGCTGTTGTCTTTTCAGATGTGTATTGACACCAGGAGATCCGTACATGCCGTTGCCAAACGATGAAATCATTAAGAGAGTATCAAAGCAGGTTGGAAACTTCTAAGGAATCCTTTATTCTTAAGTTAGTTGCAACTTTCAAGATACCAAAATGCATAGTTTTCTTTGTACGAGTTTAAGTCCATTTCCACTTTCTCAATAGTTAATCCGTGTATGCTCACAAATTGAAGTTGGCCTCAAATAGCTGTGGTTTGCTCATATGTACTCTAGCATCCTATGTTACTTGCACTCAGTTGCAAGTTTCCGGTACTACTATGTTCAAATTATTCTAAGCTTGTTCATGCATGTCCCAATATTTGTAGAATGTTCAAATAAAATTAGTTTGGCTTGTCAGTGGATCTTGTCTGGTTTTAATGGCAGAAGAGAATCAGGAATAACTGGCTGTTGTTAACTTTCAAGACTTTTGCTGTCTCAGGCGATACTTAATGTGATCTAGATGCACTATTATTTACCTTCAATACCTTTGTTTTTTACATCACTTCTCCTGTTCTATTGCCAGGTTTTGACTCTATTCCCATCATCCCAAGGTTTAGAAGTTATTTGGTCGTCTGTTGTCAAAATTGGGCAATCTCTATACCGTGAAGGACCTGGTAAAGATCCATTCCGACCTGATCAAAAGACACCCATAAAGAACTTCTTTCTTGCTGGATCATATACAAAGCAGGTAACTTCTACCTTTCCATTGCCATCTTAAACGGGCTTGGTTATCCAATGCTGACTATTCTTTTCCTTCCAACCCAAGAATTAGAAAAAGGGTGACCAAGTGCCCAACATTTCTGCATTTCTAGGAAGACAAGCTGTTTCTACTAGTTGAACGAATTTTCTTAAAATTGTAGCAAAAAGCCAATGTGGGGGAAACTAGGTTAAGGTTCGAACTCTAACATCTGAAATCCCTTCTGGATTTCTCCTATTCTGAAACTATGACCGCTTTTGTTTATATATAAAAATGCACGCTAGGACAGGAGACTGCAACATAAGAACAGGGGAAAGCTGGAAGGGGTGTAGATGTTTGGATTTGAACCTCAAACATACTGAATTTCACCTCTTAAAAGTTTCTATGAACTAATTAGGTTAAACACTGGGTTCGTTCTAAAGACGAGAAATTGATAAATCTAGTCTCCTGGAGAAATATATGGGGCTCCATGTATAAACACAAAGGAGGCTGCAGCTTATGAATAGGGGAACGCCAGAAAGGGGTCCAGATGTTAGAATTCGAACTCCAGGCATACTAAACCCTACCTCTTAAGAGTCGAGGTATGAACTGATTAGGTTAAATCCTGGTTCAACCTAAAGACGAGATATGCCCGAATTGATAAACCTAGCCTCCTAGAGAGATTTATGGGGCTTCATATCAGTCAGCCAATTAGATCATTCCTGGCCTGGTTGTGATAGGTTACCTTAAAACTAAGACCTCCCGAGTTTCGTATTGACTCCCAAAACTAAGTTACTGTTTTTTTGCTCTTCCTGACAACGACCCAATGTTTATAACTGAACAGTTTTATGTAATATTTTAACCCCCAATCCTAACTCCTAAAAGGAAGGGATTCTCTGATCTCACTCCAATCCTACCCGAGACATAATTGACTGTGATCTAAACCTTTCTTAACTAAAGAAAAGATGGGAATGTGATACATTTAGGATTGTATTACTGTTTACAGGATTATATAGATAGCATGGAAGGAGCAACTTTGTCTGGCAGGCAAGCATCAGCCTACATATGTGATGCCGGGGAAGAGTTAGTAGCGCTGCGAAAGAAGCTCGCGATGGTTGGTTCTCAAGACCAGATGGAAACTTCAAGTGTTACCGATGAGTTAAGTCTTGTATGATTGTTTATCTGTGTAGTAATATACTCAAACCACCTAAAATGGCCGAGACAAGGTGGTTGCTGTTGCCTCCATTCAACATGTTTTATAACATTTATATAATCAAAGGAAGTTATAAAAATGACTTTTACACCCTTCCTATTTCCTATGTACATAATCTCAATAGATTTTTCCCAATGATTTTGTTGTTTTTCTTGTACTAGGAAAAAAATTACAGATAAAGTAATCTGACTCGATTTTGTTTACTGTTCTGTACTCATTAAATATGAGTAACATTATCCAAATCCAAATTAAATCACATAACTTTTAACACAGAATTCACTTGAAATCCAATGTAAAACGGTTAGCCACTGATTTCTGAACCACATTATATGTTGTTTATTCATGCTAAGATAACTTAAGGGCAACAAAAATGAGAGATCAATCAAAAATATAATATCGACTGAACCATGGGTGGAGTAGAAAAGGACTTGATAATCTCGGTTTTAATCCTAGACAACCCTGCTTCTACTTATCAAAAAAAGAAAGAAAGGAAAAGAGCATAAACATCAAAGATGCACTCTTACAAAGTTGAATATGCATATAAAAAATTACCATCAATCTTTTGATGAACATGATTATCTGTAAGGCTTCAAAAAGAATGGGAAAGAGAAACTGTAATAAGACTACTTGACCAGCTGAAATATCGATCCAAGGGAAAACGTTCCCTGAAATTAACATGATTATTTTTTACCTATAGAAGTGCAAACATGAACATCCATATAACTTCAGCAGCTAAATGCCTCAATTCATACAAGGTGTTGTTTAACTTAACAAAATTCAACAAAAACCTGAAAATCAGATTGTTGTAAATGGATAAAGAAACTAAATGCCAAATTGATCCATAACTAGTTTCTGCGCCTGTTTTTAGCAGTCTTAAATCCACACTTACAAGGCTTACCCCAAGGTGTCCGCGAACCCTTCCCGTAACTTCCACTACTTTTACTCCGTCCCTCACCACCACCATGAGGATGATCAACTGGATTCATTGCAACTCCCCTAACTACTGGCCTCCTGCCCAACCACCGACTCTGTCCAGCCTTCCTAAGCTTCTTAGCTCCATGGCTAGGATTCGACACCGTACCAACCGTTGCTCGACATTGAGTATCAATCAACTTTTCAGCACCCGATGGCAATCTAATCAAACAGTATCTTGATTTCGGTTCTTTGAGGATCTTAGCTGAAGTTCCAGCCGCCCGGACTAGCTTTCCGCCTTGACCTGGGTTCACCTCAATGTTGTGGATAAAGGTTCCAATTCGCATTGAAGCAATTGGCATACAACTCCCAATTTGTGAATTAATGTCAAGATTAAGTAAATCTCTTTTCATATTCTCAATCGTTGATTGATTATGAACATCGGCCGCAACTGCAAAAACAGATGAATTCATTTTTTTTAAGCAAACGATATTTAAAGCTTCCTTTTATTTCGTCCCTTGATGCAAGTATTGCGTTAAACAATGAACTCTAGAGTTATAATAACCCTAGAAATTACAGAACGATTTTCTATTCATTCCAATTCCTTGTTCTGTCATTTTGCATCAAATTTTAAACTTGCAAGATAAGTAATTTCTCAGAATGCAAATGGCGCTAAGATCAGACGCCATTTTGCAATATATATTTTAAAAATTGTGAAAAAAAAAAAAGATTGAGAAAAAGAAGTACCAGAAGAGAGATTGCGATTTGGAGCACGAAACGATTGATGGAGAAGCCTATTGAAAAGATTCAAAGAAGCTGTGCGACCTCTCAATAAAGCCATTTTTTTTTACTTTAGTTATCAGATTTTGTTTTCCCAGAGCTAGGGTTTAGGATTCGGATTTTCCTGAAAAAAGACGACGACGGGAAACAAAACAAGAGGCAAAAGTCTAAAACGCTGCGTTTATTGCCTAGCAGACTGACGGGCTTTATATAGGAGGTCTAAAATTTCAAATTTCAAAATACTCAGCCCAAACAAAGCCCTAAAACGACCAAATCAGCCCAAGAAACCCTAATCCCCCAATCAATGCTATTAAAATGTTAGATGCCACTTGCGTACTCTTTCACTTCTAGCTTTTGCTGCTGATTTTAAAGCTGCACCCGAAACCAAAAGAGGAAAGGAAAAGGAAGATTGTTTGTTTTGCGATGGCGGACAAGGCGGTGACAATCAGGACAAGGAAGTTCATGACCAACAGGCTCCTTTCCAGGAAACAATTTGTAAGTTCCATTTCCTCTTTTTCATTCATTCTCCATTAATTTTCTCGGTAATCAGACATGGGCCAATTTTAGAATTTAAGTCTTATATGGGATTTAGTGAACTGTAGATCTAATTAATGAAAGAAAATTGAAAAAAAAGAGAAATAATTGTTTAGGGTTTTACTATTAGATTGCAAGTAAGATGATTGATTTAGGATTTTTTTTTTTTAAGAAACTGAAAATCAAATATGGTCATTCAGAGACATGAGATTTTTCTTAAAATTTCGTGTATTTGGAGGATCATACTCTCATAATATGTCCAGATAATATTAAGTTCAAGCAATATAGCTATTGGTTTTTAATTATTTGACTTAATTTAATTGTTTTTTTTTTTTTTTTGTAGGTCATTGATGTTTTGCATCCAGGGAGGCCTAATGTTGCCAAGGTAAATTTTAATGTTCCTCATTTGTTGTCTATTTTTGAACTGCTGGTAAACTTGGAGAGGTTGTGTTTACATGTATTTTGATTTGTTGATGTCGGATTGTTAGGCGGAGCTGAAGGAGAAGCTTTCTAGGATGTATGAGGTGAAGGACCCAAATTCGATCTTTGTGTTCAAGTTCAGGACGCATTTTGGAGGTGGCAAATCTACTGGATTTGGTTTGATTTATGATTCTGTCGAGAGCGCAAAGAAGTACGAGCCCAAATACAGGCTGATCAGGGTAATCTTCTATGTTGTTTCTAAACGTTTTCTCTGGATTTTGCTAGTAGTATAACCTGCTTTTGCTTGGTATGATGTGATTGTCTAATTCGTAGAATGTTGAAGTCCTTTGTTGATAATATTTTTCATTTTTCTTGAAGTACTAGTATCCGACTCATATCCACATATGATTTTAAGGTTACGACCTTTCAAGTATTTTCTAAATATATAAAATATTAAAAATTTGAACATACTCGTGTCAGACACTTAATTCGTAATTGACACTCCCACGGGAGTCCAAAGTAACATAGCAGTTAATAACTCTAAAAGTTATGTAACTTAACCTTCTCAGTTCTATTGCATTCACTTCTGCTTTTGGTTCCCTATCTATCTGAATTGATGGTGCGTTGTGGATATGCTCAAAATATTTAGTTTTTCGTATATTTTGAGAGAACTGAATCATATCTATAGTCACGTTCAAGGGTGTCAAAACACGGGTACTCTTTGAAGGAAAAAAAATGAAGAGTCAGAGCGATATAATTCCTTATTGCTTGCTATTTTTCCTTTCCATTGTTAGTTACAAGTTTCATTTGCAATGACATATCTTGGGTCCGGATATGCCGGATGTCATGTAAGACGCTATTTATTTACATTGCAATTTCAGAACGGACTCGATAAGAAGGTGGAGAAATCAAGGAAGCAAATGAAGGAACGGAAGAACAGGGCTAAGAAGATCCGGGGAGTAAAGAAGGTAAGACTAATTCTTCTTTCTTGATAGCCTACTTGAACTGCTTCCTGTTTTTAAACACTTCTGTGAGACTGAATCCTCTGACCATTTTTTTTTTTTGATGAATAGACCAAGGCCAGTGAATCAGCGAAGAAGAAGTGAGGTAAGGTGCCTGGAACGGAAAAAGGCGAGGATCGTGCTTATCTTAAAGCCGATGTTTCTCGAGAGTGATGCATAAGTAGTCCGAAGTTTTTAGGTGTTCTTGAACCTATATTTTTTGGAAACTGAGTTGGGTGTTATTTGATTATTTAGTTATACGCTACTTATAGTATCTGATTATCCTATTTTGAAATATTTTAGTGTCATGCAGTTTTATTTCCAATAATATAGAAAATAAATAATTTATTATGATTTTATTAAATGAGTACTCCATGTCTCTATCTATAAGAAAATGAACAATGGGGTTTCAAGTTTGCAGTATGACTATGTACACCACATAAATATTATTTTTAAATTATTCTTTTATATTTGAAGTATCCTAAATTATATTTTAACATTGATAAAAAAATCATTTACATTTATGGTGAAAAATATCCATTTATTTATTTTAAAATTTTAAATGAAAAGATAATTTATCCTTTATCCTTTATTAATTATTTTATTTATTTTTGTTATGTTTAGTTTTTCATTAATAATTTTCAAAATAAGAATTTAATCAATATTAAAATTATTTTAATTATCATTGAATTAATTATAAATTACATAGCATTCTAGTATATCTTAAATGTATTTTTTAATATTTAACATTTTTCTTTATTTTGCATCTACTATTCCCTTTATTATTATCGTGTTCACATTTTAAGACTTTTTTGTTTTTTAAAAATTCATAAAATGGGCTTTTACGAAGGTAATATTTAAGTATTTAAAGTCCGAGAATTCGTGTCCAATCGTGTTGGGTTTGATTTTTAGTTAAATCTGATCATTGAATATCCTTTAAAGATTTTGATCATGTTTTTGGAAATAAGGCAATGTTTCGTGTTTGGAAGTTTGAGGATTCGTGCCCAATCGTCTTTGGGTTTCGATTTTACTTTCGTCAAACAACTAAATATTCTTCAAAGATTATTTTATTGTGTTTTTAAATAAAGGCAATATTTTATGATTGGAAATTCAAGGAATCGTGCAATCGTCTTTGGGTTTGGTTTTGGTTTGGCCAAATAGTAAAATATCCCTTTAAAATTGCAAGACAAGAATGTTGGAAATCATGAAATGATCTTAGTATCAATAGTTTGAAATATCGTGTCTATCGTCTTTGGATGTGGTATTTGACTTTTAAATAAGAGAGTTTCGATATCCAATGTGAATTCTCTAAACATTTTAAAGATTCATATTTTAAAATATTTCTTTAATTTTTGATATTAAGGACATTAATTAATCAATACGGTATCAATTTTGGGCGTTAGAGTGCTAATCCTTTCACGTGCGTAATCGACTCCGAGCCTATTTTCTTAAAATTCGTAGACCAAAACGTTTTCAAAAGTGGCCCAATCACACTTCAAAAAAGATTGGTGGCGACTCTGTTTTTCCTCTTAAAGTCGACCCGTTTTCCAAACAAAATAAATGGTTCCGACAGGGGGTGTTCTCAGATATTCTAATGCGATTTGGTTATGGGGCTATATAATAAATTTCGACAATGAATTAGTCTTTAAAGTTGAAACAAGAGCAATGTTAGAATGATTATTTTTAGCTTGAGATAAAAGGTTTAGAAAAGTTAAAGTTGAGTGTGATAATACATTGTTGTTTAAATTATTGTTATCTAGTGGAGGAGCTAGTAGTATTTTAGTGGAGTTACGACTAGAGCCGTCCCTGAATTTTCTTTGGTTGGGGCGAATTGAAAAAAATAGGCCCCTAACGCACTTCTCCTTTGGGACCTGAATTTTTTTTTTAAAAAAGGCTCCTCACGCACTTCTTCTTTGTGTCCTGAATTTTTTTTAAAAAAAATGGGCCCTTAATACTTTGGACTTGAATTTTTTTTTAAGGAAAAAAAATAGACCTAACGCACTTCTTTTCTTCAAAAAAGGGCCCGAACTGAATTTTTTTAATAAAATTTAAAAATTTTTCTATTGGGCCTAAGGGCGGCCCTTGCTACCCTTGAGGCCGATACAGATTATGACTACTACATCAGGTACTGCGTCGAAAATGGGAGGTTCGTATCTGACATATCCTGAGAAATCTTAATGGTGTTGCAGATCACATGACCAAATGTACAGATACAAGAAGTTCTTTGATACGTTTATTTAGAGCATCACCGGCATTGGTTATACGATTGTTGGAAAGAGATCGTTACGGGTCTAACTCATCATAATTGTGGTTTATCTATTATAATTGTTTAATGTTGACTTTTTCTACCGAAAAAAATCACTGAGGATGTTATATAACTTTATAAAAATTTTAAAAAAATGGACAAATAACATTTTAAATCTATTTGTGAACTTTTTCTTATTCCACTGACCATACATAGAATAATTATTCAATTCAATGTCCTTAATCTTATTTTATTTAATACATAATTTCGCTATTAAAAAAAACGTGGGATAAATATTTCATATATACCAAAAATAAAGAAAAATTACGTTTTTGCTGAGGTGGACAAAAGCGCGTCCTAAGGGGCACGCTTTAGCCCTCCAACGGTCAAATCCCAACAGCCAATTTTTTTAACCGTTGGGGCCTAACGGTAAAAAAAATATAAAACCCCCAACCCTTTATTTTTTCACACTTCAATCCTTTCTCAATATTCTCTCAATTTTCTCTCAAAGTCCTTGAAATTTACGCTCAAATTTCTAAATAGTCCTTCTTATTTACTGAAAAAGCTCTTTATAATTTTTTAATATATTTTTTTGGAAAATTTTAAAATTTTTATCGGATTACAATGGTAGGGAATTACGTCGCCTAGACAACAAGCACATCTCCGTCGAGCAAATGCAAATGGTAAGTTTTAATTTTAATTGTTCAATATTATTTAATTTTTTTTTCAATTATGCAATTTTAATTAATTTTTAATTATATAATTTTTTAAACAGTCTGTAGATCAGGTGTTGGAATGTTATATTCGCAACATGCATGGTCCCCCATCGCCGTTGATCGAGACTTACCTGCGGGAAGCGGGTTTTTGGCACGTGGCCACGATAGGCCGGGGGTTCAAGTTGGAGCCGCCTTTGATCGGTAGCGTTGATAGAGAGGTGGAGACCGGGACGCACACTTTCCATCTACCATGCGAGAGTGTACCATCACTCTAGAAGATGTGCGATTGTAGTTGAGATTACTTGGTGGGGGGTCGATAGTCACCGGTCCGCAACATCTACCGATTGGATGGCCGTATGCTCGAGCTTCGGGTGCCATTCGGATAGAATTCAAGGAGCTCGGATCGATATGGCTGGTTACGAGACATATTCCGGGCCGAACGAGGGTTCGACCAAGTAGAAAGAATACGTATGCTCGGGCATACATTCTTCGATAATTGGAGGCTATCGATCTGGGACCTCTCTAGAAACCTCATCCACCTGAGATGGCTCCTGAAACTTGTTGATTTCAGAGCAGCCGGTGAATTGAGTTGGGGGTCTGCCGTGTTATCGAGGTTGTACCGGGAGATGTGCGAGGCGACGCGACCGAGTAAAGCCAAAATCGGAGGTTGCCTATCACTACTGCAGTCATGGGCATGGTTTCGATTTCCATTTTTACGTCCTCGACTCGACCAGCCATATTCATTCCCACTAATAACAAGGCAAATTTAATATTATATTTTACAATTATTTCGTAAATTTATAGTATAAGTGCATGCTAAAAGTTTATTTAATTAGGTGGAACCATTCGTGAGTCATGTTGAAATACCTAACTCGCTTGAAGATATCGACTCTATTGGACCAACTAGTCGGAATCACAAGTAAGTTTCAATTTCGTTATTATAATTTAGTATTTAGTATGTAGTCTCTAATATTATGTATATAACTAATATTTTGGTAATGTTAATATAGTTTCAATGGACACCTAAGAGGATCCGAAAATTCGGGCGGTGATTCCAGAGGAGTTCTTCTAAAATCCGAACAGTTAGCACGTGAAGGTCCTATTGATCACCTACGCGACCGTGGAGATGCACCAGTCAGATCGAGTTCTGCCGCAATTTGGATTCCAGCAACCGATCCCCGTGCTACCGGAGGTGCTCGATGATGAGCACAAAGTGAACTTACGGCAGCCACACATGGATTGGCCAAGATTTTGGTCAGGTCATATCAAGATGTGGGAGAATCGGTATAACTTTTTACCTATCCGGGAAATGATCATCGTTCCTGAGTTAGCATGCGTGTCGGAGTACATGGCATGGTTTAGGATCCATGGCAAGCCGTATCTGTTGTCGAAAGAAGAGAGACGACGGTAAATTCGCGAGCAAAGGGAACATCGGGCCCCTTTAAATCCAATGAGAAGGGGTGAAGAGACGGGGCCATCAACAGCGCCTACAAAGTCACTAGGCCCATTAGTTCAGCCAACAACACCGACATCACAGCCTCCACCGTTTATGCCAGGTGCGTACCTTACCCCTTATATGTATCCTCCTAACCCGTATATGTTTCCTTTTCCGGTCCACCCAGGTTGGAATGCATGGCGGGTTCGAGTCCATTCTCGACTACTCCTTCTTAGCCACCGATCGTGAGGCCGACGTCGCATGTGGGATTAGAGGAGGGCCGTCGAGGCGATTCTTTCTACCGAGCTCCTTCGTCAGACGAGATGCAGATCACCCACCGCCGTGGTTTATGCAAACACCTCCGGGTCATTATTTTATCAAGGTGGGTTATCATCGCAACACCTAGAACTGACCCACCTGGGAGGAACCCGATTCGCCTTGAGGTTCCACGACCCCGAAAGCTAGAAGAAGAGGAATCTAGCAGAATCACGAATCGCCTCGTGTGGCACTTGGTTCCCACCCATCGACCTAAACCCTAATTTAGTTTTGTAATTTTATTTTTTGTAATTTAGTTTTAATATATTTAATAAAATTTGAGTTTAATTTTTTATTTTTGTAATTTAAATTTTTAATATAATTTTAATATCTTTGATAAGATAGAAATGGTTTAATTTTTTTTGTAATTTAATTTTTTATATTTAATAAAATTTGAGTTTAATTTTATTTCTTTTGTAATTTAATTTTTTAATTTAATTTTGATATCTTTGATAAGATATAAATGATTTAATTTTTTGTAATTTAATTATTTTGTATTTAATAAAATTTGAGTTTAATTTTATTTCTTTTGTAATTTAATTTTTTATTTTAATTTTAATATCTTTGATAAGATAGAAATGGTTTAATTTTTTTTTTAATAATTTAATTTTTTCTATTTAATAAATTTTGAGTTTAATTTTATTTCTTTTGTAATTTAATTTTTTATTTTAATTTTAATATCTTTGATAAGATAGAAATGGTTTAATTTCTTTTTTTTGTAATTTAATTTTTTATATTTAATAAAATTTGAGTTTAATTTTATTTCTTTTGTAATTTAATTTTTTATTTTAATTTTAATATCTTTGATAAGATAGAAATGGTTTAATTTTTTCCTAATTTAATTTTTTATATTTAATAAAATTTGAGTTTAATTTTATTTCTTTTGTAATTTAATTTTTTTATTTTAATTTTAATATCTTTGATAAGATAGAAATGATTTAATTTTTTTTTGTAATTTTGTAATTTAATTTTAATAACTTGAATAAAATAAAAGTTCTTGTACAAAAGTTCACCGTTTTCCTCCAAAAAAATAGAAATTACATAGCCACCAGGAGACAAAAAAGCTAAGAACACGGTCAACTATTCCGATTTGGGCACGAGCGAGATGTATGGCCCGGGTTCCTACACCATCCGCACAACCGACTTTGGTTGCTCGTTTCTCAGATATCCATATTGTTGCGTATTCTAGTCGAGCAAGGTCGACCTTTTGGTTTGCGCCTCAATTGTCTATCCGGCAACAGCTTATACGGTACAAACGATACCGACGACCACTTACATTCATTTGGGACTGGTGGGAATACGTGTCTCCACACGTTGGACATGTTTTCTAATTTGTACACTTCGTCGACATAGCTCATGAGATCAAGACGAAGATTCTGACAAGCCGCAAGTACATGAGCACATGGGTAACGAAGTGCATCGAATATCCCACAGTCGCAGGTCTTATTTGTCAAGTATACATGATAATGCCCGCCAACAATACATTAGTTTGGTCTGTCAAACTCCGTGACACGAAACCATAGGCTGTCGTGGTCGTGACACACTGTGTGCATGGTATTCGCCCGTGCCTTCCCACGGTTTATTTTTTGCAAGACCTTCGGGCTCCATACATGGCCTCCTTGCATCTGCCCTCTATAACTTGCTGCTCTCTTCGGAAATAGTGCCGCTAAACAAAAATATGTCTCCCACACAACCGATGTAATAGGCAGATGACAGGTTCCTTTTAGAACAGAATTTATGCATTCGGCCAGGTTTGTGGTCATATGACCATATCGTAGGCCACCGTCATATGCTTGTGTCCACTGTTCGAAAGGAATATTGCACAGGTAGTTTGCGTCTTCGGCGTTATCTGAGCTCAAATTGGTCAGCATCTCCTGAAAATGGTTTTCATTGATCTCGTACCCTGCCAACATACGTTGATAGCGAATATTACATACCACTCTTCAATTGAGAATAAATTGAATATTACAAACGAAATTATATTAATAGATATTTCAAACCCATATCGGTCACTTGTTTTTTCTGTCTTTTAGATCGATGTTGCCCATAGTAGTTGGATGAAACATGCCTCAGGCAATATCGATAGTGTGTGCGATGTCACATACTTCCCTGGCGTTCTATTGCCGCAAGTATTCTAGGGCCCCGATCCGATATAATGCATATGTTAGGTTGGGGACAGACATACCTCCTTAACCTAGATAGGAAGAAGTCCCAGTCATCAACTGACTCCCCCGGTGTTATTGCGAACGCAATAGGAAGGATTCTCTCACAGCCGTCTTGTGCCACAGCTAGCAATAGCCGATGCGTATATCTACCATACATAAAGGTACCGTCAATTTGTACCAATGGCTTGCAGTATGTAAAAGCATCTCGGCATTGCTTAAATGTCCAGAACAGATGCTTGAACACTGCGCATCCACGGAGCAGACGATCGTTGTAGTACGCCGATTCCGTTTCAAGGTCTGTCGTGCTGCCTGGGACATATCTCTCCAGCACCTCACACCACTGCCACACTTCATTATATGAAGTGTCCCACCGACCGTGCAACTTTTCTAGCGCCTTCTGCTTGGCTATCTAAGCCTTTCTATACGAGAGCGTGTACCCCAATTGGCTACGAATATTGCCAATTAAGGATGACACCGTAGTCTTGGGATCGGCCTTCACCGTCGGGATTATTAAGTCAGCCAACATGTCTGAATCCATCCTCGGATGATCTTGTGTTACACCTGTCATCGAAGTACGTTAAATAATGCAACATTACATAATATTAGTGTTATTCGAAATCATTGAACACATAGTGGTACTGTACCGGTAAGACATGTATGTGGACTTTTGTACTTTTTGACCTCCCACAACCTTGTCCTTTTCCTCAACGACGCTATGATTTTCCATGAACATGTGCCGTCTTGCACTGTACACTTTGCCTCGTACTTATCGAGCCTGGATTTAACCATATTGTAATCAACCCGTTCTCGATCTTCAGTATTGTTTCAATGCGAAAGAAAAGTATTCTTGTTGAAAACGGTTACCAACTTCTAATTGGTCCGAATCAACGAAGAATTTGTACGGTCACACGTCCGTGTGGTAGTTCAGAAACTCAATGCATCATCTTGAGATAGATCGACATTATGCATGTGGGTTGAGGTGAGTATGCCTCGAATAGCGGATCTTCTTTTCTTCGTCGAACCGCCTCAACGTCTTGGTACAATTGAATAGGCTCTGATTCAGAAAATAATCCAACTTCTCACCGTCGAGCCCTGGCTCCCGAGGTGGATCCACATCGGATTTATCGTCGACCTCCATAACTCGCAACAAACGAGGGCCCCTCACGGTGGATGTCATCGGAGTACATCATCCCTCCTTAAACATCTTTCGTAAAGATCCCAATCATATATGGATTGCCAACCACTAGAAGTTACTGGCGTCCCCCAATACGTATTTCTATCATCGGACGTCGAAGGACGGATATGCATGTCCCATCCACCAACCGAGTGTCGTGCAGGGGTTATGTTTTCCATACTACCATCACACACGGGCACTTCTGTGTTTTGCCTTCCACTTACAGAGTGTCGGCTTGGGGTTGTGTATTCCCCTCGAACGGCAGTAGATGTTGAGGTCGCAGAAAGATCGCTTGGAGATGAAAATTCTACATATAACTCGAGATAGGGCGATCCAATAGCAAGATGAGTCTCCACCATTGCCTCAAGGCTCCAATGACCTTTGATGTCGAATGAGTCATATCTCACCGGATCAACCGAAGCGCAAAATCTATACTTAATAGAATGAACTTTCATTGGCGTTGTTCCGAATATTTTACGCCTAATTCTTTTGCGAAGTTCTACCAAATCGATGTTCCGATTAAAACTCAGTCGTGCTGTGTTCTCCGATAAAAAATAACACCATTTTCGGTATCACGAACTTTACCATCGTAGTAAATAACGACGTGTCGTTCACTCATTTTCATTTTTTTCTTTTGCTCGAATTTGCCTTCCGCGAGAATGAAATTTGGTGATTTATAGCCTAAGTTTCTTGGAGACCATCAGTAGCAAAAGAGCGTCCACGTGGGAGCTCTTTTGGTACTCCTGCCGACAATGCACCTACTGAAGCGTTTTTATGCTTGTTTGTTCGAAACGTCTCCTCAAAATTATTTTGCGGAGACCACTATAGCAAAAGAGCTTCCACGTGGGAGCTCTTTTGATACTCTATCGACGATGCACCTATTGGAAGCGTTTTTGCCTTGTTTGTTCGTAAACGTCTCTCAAAATTATTTTCTTGGAGACCATCAGTAGCAAAAGCGTCCACGTGGGAGCTCTTTTCGGTACTCTGGCGACGATGCACCTGCTGGAAGCGTTTTTGTGCTTGTTTGTTGAACGTCTCTTCAAAATTATTTTTCGGAGACTATCGCCCAAAATTCAATTAATTTTTCATAGAATGGAGGGCAAAACGTCCACGTCGGTAGCGTTTTTGCTAAGCGCCCCTTAAGACTGCTTTTGCCCACCTCATCAAAAGCGCGCTTACGTGGGCCGCTTTTGCTTGAGGTGGACAAAAGCGTCGTCTAAGGGCGCTTTGAGTTCTACATCCCCAAAAACGCGGCGACGTGGACGCGTTTTTGGGAAACAGATACTTTCCGTAATTATTTTTCAAACGGCACATTTCGTAATTTTTCTTTATTTTTGGTATATATATGGGATATTTACCCAAAAACGTGTTCATCAAAATATATAACTTTTATTTAATTCTAATATATATTTTATATTTCTTTAAATCTAATGATGTATAATATATTTTTATATCATAAACTTTAAATATTATTATTCTTCTATAATTTTAAGGGTAAATTTTACAAATGGTCATCCAATTATGTCCATGTTTTGGTTTTGGTCACTCAATTTAAAAATTTCAATTTAGGTACTAATGGTTTAATTCATTATTGGTCACCCACGGTTAAATTGATAACGGAAAGCCTTTTTCTAACTAGTATAATAATACATTTAACCTCCAATCCTTACATATTCTATGAATTTGATCCTAATTCTAAATAATTCAATAAATTAAACATTTTAGATTTACAAATTCTATCAATTTAATTCTCAAACTTCCTAGTTAAAACTTTCAGCTTAGACATTTCACATCTATAAATTTATAAACACTCCTCGTCCCCCAAAAAAAAAATCTCCATTGAAACAAATGGTAAGAGGTTCTATATTGGTATCAAAGTAACTTAACAAAACTTTTTTTTTTTTTTCTAATTTACAATACTAAAACTTAAAATTTTAGATAGTAATTGTCTTATTCCTTAACCTAACAAATATATGATTGGTAAGCAATACAAGGGACATTCCACGAAAACAAAGACACATTTTTATATCTTGTACAATAAAATATACTCATGCAATGCACGTGCTAAATATGTGTATCAATTAAAATATATTTAATCATTTTATAATTTATAAATGTTAGTTTTGAGTTTTTCTTTAAGGATAAATTACACTGACAGCTATTCAACTATTATTAAATAATAAATAATTTAATTTTTAAAAAATACCATACTTGAATTTAAAATTTAGACCATGTAAACAAAATATTTTGAAAATAGATTAATAAAAGTTAAACTTTAAAAATTAAAATAGGTTTCTAAAAAATTTAGAAACACTTTTTTTAAATAAAATGTTTATTGCAAATAGATTTCATAAATAAAAAGAATAAATTTTATAAACACTTTCATATATGTTTAATCTAGAAAATTATATATGCTATATACGTATAATAATGATTCAAGACATCAATTTTATCAAATAAGATATTGAGTTACAAAATATATAAAATGATTTAAACTTAATTATAATATAATTATAAATTTTATATAAAACCATAAAATATATTTAATGTATTAAAATTGATAAATACAACCAAGTCCGTGCATAATTAAATGTTTTTTTTTTTATCTTTTAAGCTTTACAAATTTATAAACGTGGTTCAAAAGTTAAAAACTTTGATTAAGAAGGATGAATTGATAGAATTTGTAAAAGTGAAGGATGAAATTTATTAAATTATTTAAAATTAGGATAAAATTGATAAAATATGTAAATATTGTTGACTAAATGTGTTATCATACCAATTAAAAAACACTTTTCATTATCAATTTAATGACGAGTAACCAAAACAAAAACGAATACAAATATTAATGCATAAATAGAAAAAATTTAAGTTGGGTGACTAAAACAAGAATGTGGACATAATTGAGTGACCATTTCTATAATTTACCCAAATTTTTCTTTCAAATAACACCCTACTATTATCAGCGTAAGCCATTATAAAAATAATAATTATAATAATAATAATGTGATTTGAGCTTGGCAGTACTTGTAATTGAAAAAAAAAAGGGTGAAGGATAGGAGAAAGGAGGAGAAAAGAAAAGAGATAACTGCCAAAAATTGAAGGGAAAAAAGATATTTGAGGCAGAAAATATAAAGAAAAAGGTCATAAAAAAATAAAGATTAATGTAAAACCGAAGAAAAATAAACAAAACTAAAAGTTGGCATTGGTTCTGCCACTAAGCATTAATCCTTTCCTCGTGAAAAAATAAAGAAAAAATGTCGCAGTTATCTTTCAATATAATATCTATAGTGTTGGATTCCAGAGGGGAAAAAATATCTTTTGAGTTTCATCTTTGGCCTCTGCAGCTTCGATTGGATTTTTTCTGTTAACACAAGAGAAAGATCTTAAGACATTTTTGCTTGAATGCTCCGATGGAGATGTGCTAGAAACTCAGAATATGAAGGACCGTCTTTCGGAGTCGCGTCTTCAACCAAATACGAGAAGAACAATGCTCCTGCCAAAAGTGCATTCAACAAAACAAAAGCAAAGTTACAGTTTGGTTCTCTCTTGAAACTGTTCTTCAAAATTTTGCAGCATGGGTCTCTTAAGACTTAAGCTACCCGGCTTCAGTTCAAAATAAGCTTGAATTCGGTTCAATCAGTGTTGACTTCATGCTCGAGCAACTTTAGCCATTGAGATAGCTAAATTGTGAGTATTCTAATATTGAAAATCTAAATTTGAACCCGAACTCACGCATAAGCGGTCAAGGTTGAAATGAAATTAAGCTCAGTTTTTACTAAGAAAAAGAGCTTAATCAAGCGAGCTCAAATAGTTTGATTTTTATTTTGAATTGAATTTTGAACCTCAAAATTTGAGTCAAGCTCGAGCTTTTTGCAGCTAAGCCGAGTTTGACTATACCCCTAATTTAGACAAAGAACGTTGAAAAAATTAGTCACGGAATTAGCACAAACTATACATACCTGATGCATCTCCTTTTCTGCACAAAGTCCATCTGCACAAGCCGGGAAAATAATAAACAAATATCACAGAAAATTATACCTAATATTATCAATGACAAAAATAGTCATTAAAGTAAGAAAGATCATCTTTCTGAAAGTGAATTTTTTTTTTATAAATTTTGCAAGAGAAATTAAGATATCTTGTCAATCTCGTTTGCGGAGCTTAAAAATTTCACTGCTGGAGGGAAAGATAATTTGTTAAATAAGCAAAGCTACCAAAAACAACTCAAATCATACCGGAGATAGGAGCAACGTTGGTGCCTTATTTCGTTGACCACATCATTTAGCTTCTTGGATAATGGATTATCATAGTGCTGCAGTGCAAACTGTGGAAAGGAATTATTAGATAAAAAAAATGCCAAGTTGCATAACTGTGATGGTGCCCTAGCAATTGCGCTTTTTTAACACATTTCTGAAAAACACCTCTTACTGTTCAATCCTAATAAGCATAAGTTAGAGAGAACCGCTTAGTTATGTTGCTATGACTCTTAAAAAAGTACCCGGTAAATAAAATAAGATCTTTTAAATACTTTTTTTTTTTTTAAAAAACATGGAAAATTTGAATATATACATACTCATACCCAATGCTCATATCTAGTCCAAATAACATAGCTTTTAGCTACAATGATTAAAATTTCCACTTAAAGTTATCAGAAGAATCTCATACCATTGATCACCTAAAATACAAAATGCACAATACCCAAATAAAGATGCCAAACAGAGATCACATGAGTCTTTAAAATGATTAGAACCGAGTCTAATAGAGTAGGCAATTTTATGGTAGAAAACAAAACTAATTATGTCCCAAAACCAAGGGTTGGGGATTCAGAATTTTGAGATACTGTGTTTCTATCTAATATGTCATATGGCAACTCAAATAATAGAAATCTTATATACGGACATAAATAACAAAATGACCTCAGTTCCTTTTTCTTGAAAACTTAGCACATTTTATATTAGGAAAAGAAATTTTTTCAAACTGTTCCAACTGCATAATTTTGTTTATAAAATTAGTAAAATGCAACCCTTTTTTTTTTTTTCAATCTTGATAATATCATCAAATGTTTAGATCATTAAAAAATAATTACCTGGGTAGGTGTTTCTTCAACTGTAGAAAAGCCAAATAGTTGTCGCACTATATTTGAATCCACCAAGCTCCCAATGTATATTAAGCCATTAACACCATTTTCAAGAAGATAAATGCCCTCTTCACTCACAAATTCACTGGAAAGAGGAAGTATTGGAGGAATTGCAGATCCATTCTCTTCCTGTCAACAAGCAAAACAAGCATAGGAATTATGTCAAGGATCTTTTTGCAAAAAGGAACCCTCCAAAACCCCAAAGAAATAATAATAGAAGAATGCAAGAAAGGCAGACCTGTTTATCGAGATCAAGGTTGTGAACTGCAATCATCTGAGGGAGCACTAGACAAACTGCTGAAGGGGTAGAAATGTGGGAAACATAATTGATCCAGAAAGACCGATCATCTATTCTCACCTCAGTTTGCAGTCCAGTACTTTTAGTTAGTGCTGAAAAGAATTAGTAAAAGAAGAAAAGGATTATCAGTCCTCAGTCTTAAAAGGTAATCCAACTGAAAGTATTGTGAGTGCAAAGCATGTTTTGGCAGCTCTAAAATCCACCTCTCTCAAACATGCATTTTGAAGGATTAAAAAAATTCTAAAAATCAAGAGGATCCAACTTTAGGCACAATGACAGTTACAAGACAGTATAGATCAGAATAAATTAATATGTTGATGGGAATTTACCAAGAGTGTATAGAGGCAACAGCTTTAGTGCTTCAGGAAGAATAAACTGCCCAGAGGTTGTTGCTGTGGTGCAAAATTTACGGTACGCGAGCAATTTATTGATGCAAATGTTTGTCACTTGTTCCCGTATTTGCAAGAGTGGAGTAAAAGGTATTTCATTTGCAACTGAAAGCAAAAGCAAAATGAAGAATAAGCACATAAAGTTGGTCTTCTTTCTTTTGATTTTTAGTAGCAGATTCCAGGGAATAAACAACAATAACAATGTAGCCATAATTTTCAGTATTAAAGCCGCAGATCCTTCATGAAAACCTATTGTGAAGGGCAAAAATGTCATACTGAATAAACCAAGTCAAAGCAAGGAAGATGGTGCAATTTACCTTGCTTCAAAGAACAAACAAATTGTGCATCTAAGTCAGTTGCTCGGAACAAGTTAGTAATGTTTCTTGTGCATGGCAAAGACAAAGTTGAAACCCGGATTCTTCTTTGGCCGTACACAGTGGTATAAAGAAGAGCACACTTGATAAAGAAAGAATGGTAGAGTTAGAGCATATGAAAATTTCCATTCAACAATAAAGATAGTGTGAATGGAAGACATCATGATCCAAGTTATTGATATCCAAGCAAGGAAAGTAGATGCTACCTGAAAAGCACACTCTGATCCATCCTGCAGTTTATCATCATGTTTCAAAGTTACCACTATAGCTTTGTCAGAGTCTATCTGCATAAAGACAAGCAGAGTAAGAAAAAAAGAAACATAAAACCTAGAAATTAACTCTCTAGCAATCTATAAATCAGTTAGTCAAACAAGGTCAATCTTCATTGAGGACAACACAGCAATAAAAATCAATTGAAAAGTAGACATACCCCTGGTAGGTCAACATCTGTTGGAATGCGTTTGCAAAAGTTCCCATGGTATTCTTTCACATCAATGCCCTACAGGAATGGAAACATAATAAACATCCCAGCATAAAGCATCTTGTGAACATGGAACGGATAACATCATAGCAGGTTTTGGCCTCCAAGAGTAATACCTGGCTGCATCTCACACGCATCACTGCCTCAAAACCTTGAGGCCTTGTAATATTCCATCTAAGATCATTGTAAAGTTTTACTGGATCAGATATGGATGAGAAAGGATAATAGTAATAAACCTGAAAAAGAGTGAAACAAAGTGAATAAGAGAAGTAAATGAAACGCAAGGAAAACAAGAAAATAAGTGAAATGGGGCAGGAGAAAGCTTTTGTGCCAAAGGCAATTTTTGCAAATGCCCAAAGAAAAATGAAGCAACATAAAAGTTTATTATCAAACTTCATTGTCTCAATTTTTGAATTAATCTTACCAATTCATGTCACATGTTTTATTTGGCAAGCTCCAATACAAGAGCAAATAATTTGCAGCCTATTATTAGACAATAGAACATAAGAATTAGACATTCAACATTACCTGCCCTCCTGTAGTTCCTGGGATAACTGAAATGGAAGCAATGTCTACGTATGTCTGGGTAGTGATAAATACATCCACGCAGACCTGGCACATGTTGGAATACAAACATTTTGCTAATATAACTTCTTTGTAGCCACGACCGAATGCCAAGAGGCTGAATTTCCTATTATCTGTGAATCATGGGGTACTGATAGAAAAGAAATTATTGACAAGTTCACCTGGCACTCTGCAAATTCAATAGCCATTGTCTTTAAAGCTTTATCTGCTGGTTGGAGTGGTTTATGAGGCTCCTAAAATCCAGAAAATAGCATAACAGTTCATTTAAAACCACTAGATTCAAAAATCAGAAGAGGAAATAGAATTCAATTGCCGTTACCTTTTCTCCTGCAGAAATATCACCTCTTCCTTCAGCATCTCGTGCAGAAAGTGCAATCATGCCAACTGATGGTAGGACTGCATATGGTACAATCATTAGAAATCTCTTTCATTCAAATGCATCAAACAACTTTGAAATACTGAATCAGCTTATCAGTATCTAGTTACTGCAATCAATCCACATATTCAAAATGAAGTTTAGAAGTACAGTGAAGTTATATGCAAAGAGAAATCCATTTCAAAAATGTAAAGAACAATAAAATAAAGAGCCTCTCACAGTAATTACAACTGGAAAACCAAATCTATAAAAGAAAAATAAAGCCATTTTTTTGTATTGAGGACCCTTAAATTCCTATTTATTTTTATTCCAAAATAGACCAGGTTAAAAAAAAATACACCAAAACAATTTCAATCAACCCACTTCATAAGAAAACAAAGAACAGAGCATTCATCTTAAAAAGGAAAAGAATATCTAGTGAAATAATCTTCTGGGTTATCTTTAAAAGATTTATGTTGATAATGTCTGATTCAAATGATTCTTTTCAGTAACCTTATCTGACAATGTAAACCATTGATTTAAACATTTATAGTATACATTTAGATAGGCTTATTCATACAAATATAAAACATATAGGCTTGCCTGATTGAAATACCAAAAGTTTCCCTCCAGAACTCTTAATTGCCAAGAAAGCAGCCTGAAATAGAATGGAATAGTATAAAATGTCTAAAACTAAATCAATGAATTCTTGCATTTCCAACAGTTGGCTAATATTTACAAGCAAAGCAACAGCAAAGTTAAACAGAGTGTAATGAGTCATATTATAAAGTCAATTGTGATTAAAATATCATAATATGAAAGCATAAAACCCATTTTAAGGAAAAAAATATGGCATCTTTGGGCCGCTTTGGAAATGCTTAAAGAAAAGTATAGTAAAGGGAAAGAAAACTTCTGCAATGCTCTCAAACTGATTTGCATGAACATCTAAAATTTATCGAGGAAGAAAAAGACCTGCTTTATCAAGAGAATACCTTGATTGCCGCAACAAAAGCTGATTCAGCAGTGCTGTTGTCCTGAAACATGGTTGGAATGCTTTCCAGCAATTGCTCTATATGTTTACGACACTAAACCCAAATTCCCAATTGTAAAATGTTAATAAATAGCTTTACTGAATGCAACTCTAGACGAAAATCAATCAACTTAAAAATAGTTCATTTTTGTCTCATGCTTTAAAGGCACAAACAAAGCCAAACAAGCATCACAGCCTCTGTGTGATTGTGTTGTGTGTTGGAAATATAAATATGAAAAACCAACCTCCGAAAGCTGAACAACAACATCAGTTTCAAGAGGAATATAAACATCTTGCACATCTGGAACAATTAGCATCAGTGGCTGCAGTGTAAGTTGAAAGTTAAATTAGCCTGAGACTTGTTAAGAGTGTATAGGTAAAATATTTGTCAAAGCAACAAAGTATAACAATCCAAGGTGAAGAGATGGAAACCAATCCAAATATAGTAAAGAAATTCTGGTACAAACTCCACCAGGCTGAAATTGTGTAGATCACAAAGGAAATGCAGTAATCAATGGTCCTACCTATCTCTTCCATGTGCTACCATTCATCTAGAAATATTAAAAATAAACTTATGCTTATTTTAAATTTTATTCAGCAGGAAAATGCAGATATATCTCATTTAAAATTTAGGGAAAAGAAGGAAGAAAATAGAATATGAGAGGTTGAAACTTGAAAGTAATTGTCAATTCCATAAAAATTCTTAATAAAAAGGAACAAAAACACTAATTCCCTTTGAAAGAACTTAATGCAACTAAAACTTAGTATTACCTGATGCAGTACACGTTTCAAATTATAAAAATGAACAGTTGAGTCAAATGTTGCAATTCCCAACATTGTCCGAGGACCTTCCTGCAATAATAGAAACATCAAAACAATAGGTATCCAGTCTTCACACTGAATAAACACAGATAGATCTTATAGATACCAAATAACTAACAAAACAAATAAATATAAGCAATATATTTTGCATTCTCAATTTAGACCTAAATTAGTTTATGAACATTAACAAGAAAAGGATTATACTATAAAAGAGTCCAACATACGTAAAAGAGTAGTTATTCTCCAAAGCAAAGAGTGGACTTGGAAACATTATCTAGTTATGCAAAAAAATGCAGACTTCATTAATTGTCCAGGTTAGGGTCCTATCGTGACTATAACTATCGCTGTATTTTATAATGTATAAGTTTGAAGATAAAATTTATGTTTATTTAGGCTTTTTTAGGCCATTTACATTATTTTATATTAATTTTTATTTTAGTAATACCCTAGTGTTATAGTATATTCACATGTGATAAAATAGATGGTTAGCATTCTGTTATGAGGTTAGCATTCTGGTATGAGCTAACAAATTATCTGTTAGCATGGTGTCTATATAATCTCTGTATCAAGACTTGTAAAGGGACAGATTAGTTTCTATTCAACATCAGTATTTTCTATTCAACTCATTCCAATATTTTCTATTCAAATTCAACATTCCTTTCATGGTATCAGTCGCTAGTTACCGATCATGACCACGCATACCGCTGAGCCTGTTCGTGTTGATTCACCTGAGTCGTCCTTCTCCGGTGATCGGATAGTCAGCTCGTTTCCTCGTCATGAGGTTGTCAAATTGGATGGCACCACATTCCTTCAATGGCAAAAGCAAGTTCGCCTCATCCTTGTCGGTTATGGATTAGAAGGATTTCTTGATGGTTCTGTAATTGCTCCTGATAAATTTGTTCAAACTACTGATGGATCTCGTGTTATTAATCCAGCCATGATAGCATTCAATCAACAAAATAGTCTACTTACTTCATGGTTGCTGTCCACTATCACTCCTTCACGTCTTCCTTCGTTTCATCATGTTGAGACGGCCTCGGATGTCTGGACGACGGCCACGAAGCTCTTCGCTGCTGATACTCGCGCCAAACAGTCCCGATTGCGTCATGAACTCCATTCGCTTCGGAAAGGTAATCTCTCGATCTCCGATCTTGTTGATAAGAAGCAGGGATTCTGTGCTCTTTTGGAAGCTTCAGGATCTCTTGTTTCCAAGGATGATCGAGTCGACCTACTTCTGGCGAGTCTTCCTCCCGAGTTTGGTGCCGTAATTTCGTCGATCTCTCTTTCTCCGGTCTCTTTGCCCATTCAACGTATTGTGGATACTTTGCTTGAGTTTGAACAGTGTCAAGAGCGTGTTGCTCAGGACGATTGTGTTGCCGCAAACCTGGTTGAACGCTTCTCGTCTAATGTGGCGGAGGTTCCTGGTCGTGGTGGTCGATCTTTCAGTCGTGGGCGGGGTCGTGGTTTTCGCCCTCGCATACAATGCCAAATCTGTAGTCGTTTTGGTCACTTTGCCCAACGATGTTTCTATCGATATCATCGTGAAGAGTAGTCTCGTGATGATCATCGTTCTTGGCCTGGTTTTGATGCGAGATCTGGAAGGGAGAATGTTGAAGATGCACGATGGAATGGTCAAAATTGGGCAAATAGGAATGGTCAAAATTGGGGAACTTTGGTCAACAAAATTTTTTAATTCAAAAGGAGTTAGTGGTTTCAAGAAAGGTGGCGGTTGTAGATTTTTTAATGAACAAGACACATGTGGGCCCTCCTACATGTGAGCCGCATGGTGTAAAGCAATTTGCACATGGTTCTTCAATTTTCCTTCGCAGACGGCGTGACTTTGATGGCTTTTCTAATGGTGCAAGGCGTCAACTTGGTGGGCCCACTAATGGTTCATTTAATGCTCCATTTTATAACCAATTCGGGCCACATATGCATGGTGCAGAAAGTTTTCACCTTAATACTCGTGGAACACATGACGTTGGCCACATTTCTGGGCCTCGTGGACCAATTCCACCACGGGTTTCGGATGAGCAGAATTTTTCCACATCTACTGCCTATTATGCTAATGTTCATCCATCTCAGGAAATTGATGGTTTTAATATTCCATGGAGCACAAAACCGAGAGCTCGTGTTTTTCCTGTTGATTCCTCTCCGTATGATTCATCTCAATTTGTTGGGCTACCTCCGCGGGTTTTCGGTTTACATGCGTCAAACTATTCGAATGCCACGACTTATGATTCACTGTAGAGGTGCGACTTGGTGCCCAGACTCGGTGCCACTCATCACGTTTGTCGAATGCTTCGCTCTCAATTTATCAATCCAGTATCAGGTAACTCTTCCCTTAAAATGGGTAATGGTGCTTACCAAAATTGCATCTATTGGGAATTAGTTGTTTGCTCTGAGAGCGAAAGTCTTACACCTATCTAATGTTACGTGTGTACCTAACATTTGCAAGAATTTGCTTTCGTGTCTAAATTTGCGAAGAAAACAAAGTGTTTTTCAATTTCACCCTCCTATTGTGTGGTTAAGGATATCCGGGCATTGAAATCGATCTGGGGCGAGTTCGTGATGGACTCTACTACTTTCGACCAACTTGCGGATGATTTACGGTGGTGCATAATGCTTTCGTTCAAAACACTACCTCAAGTAATAATATGCTTACATTGTACACGGAGATTAGGCCATCCTTCGTTTACTATAGTAAAAATGTTCTTAGCAAATGTCATGTTCAATTCAATAAAATTGTGTTGATGAAATATGTAGCATGTCGCAAGGGAAATCGCATAAACTACCATTTTCGCCATCTCTTTCCAAGTATGATGAGTTGTTTGACCTTGTTGTCTCTGATCTCTGGGGACCAGCCTCGGTTCATCTGAAGGAAATCTCTACTATGTGTCTTTTATTGATATGTGTAGTCGTTTCACATGGATTTATTTGATTAAACGAAAGTCTCAAGCTCTCGAGTGCTTTATCTGATTTGACGGATGGTGCGAAATCAGTTTGGAAAATGTATTAAAAAGTTTCAAAGTGATTGGGGTGGTGAATTTCGGAATTTTGCATCTGTTTTAGCCACACATGGTATTCTTCATCGGTTGTCCTGTCCTTATACCTCTGAACAAAATGGAGTTGCTGAACGTAAACATCGTCATATTGTGGAAGCGGAATTACGTTGTTGGCTCGAAGCTAATATCCCTATGACCTCTGAGTTATGCTTTTGGTCTTGTACATCTCATCAATCGTCTACCAACCTCATCTTGGGTGATCAATCTCCGTATCAACGTCATATGGTCATCCACCGAGTATGATCATCTCCGAGTGTTTGGGTGCTGTTGCTTTCCGTGCTTACGACCGTTTGTTCGACACAAACTTAACTATCGTTCTCAACCCTCTACGTTTCTTGGGTACAGCTCTCAGCACAAAGGTTATTTTTGTTTACTACCGGATGGGAAGATTGTTATGTCCCGTCATGTGGTTTTGATGAACAAAAGTTTTGTTTTCTCTTACGGCTCTTCTACTAGTCGAGAGTCTCAATCTCGAGCTTTCTACATATGTTCCCATTATCGAGTAACGGTACTCAAAGTAGTGCGCTCGTTCGGAGCTTCAAGCGCTTCTTGTTGATTCTATAAATGCTCGCCGACTTCCAACATAACTAGTCCTATACCATCTGCAGTCTTGGGTTCTTCAGCAACTAATCTTCGGGAATCTTCAGAGAACATCGGTATCTTGCGAAATGCATCAGGTTCCTCAGTTGATGGGTCTCAAGAACGGTTGTCATCTGCAAGAGTAGAATAGCCCGTTAACACTCATTCCATGGTTACTCGGTCTAAAGCAGGGATATTTAAGCCAAAGGTGTTGTCTGTTGACACAGCTGAATTTGAGCCTTGCTCAATTGAAGAGGCTCTTGCTCGTCCCGAATGGCGGCAGCGTTCAAGTTGAGTTTGATGCGTTGTTAGCCAACTCTACACAGGATCTTGTTCCTCTCCGTCAGTCGCAAAGCTATTGGTACGCAAATGGTTGTTTAAAGTAAAAAGAATCGATGGGTCATTGCTCGGCGGAAGGCTCGGTTAGTTGCAAAAGAATGTTCTCGTGTGCCGGGATGTGATTTCACAGACACGTTCAGTCCGGTTGTCAAATCCGCAACTATACGTGTTGTTATATCTATTGCTGTCTCTCGCGGGTGGCAACTCAGGCAAGTTGATGTCAATAATGCTTTTTTGAACGGTGATTTAACTGATGAAGTTTTCATGGAGCAACCCCCGGGATTCGTTCGATATGGCTCTCATGGTGAAAAACTGGTATGTCAATTGACTAAAGCTCTCTATGGTTTACGACAAGCTCCTCGTGCTTGGTTTGACAAATTGAGAAAATTTCTGATTGACAATGGGTTTGCTGTGTCTAAATCTGATGCTTCTTTATTTGTCAAAGCTCTTGATGAAACCATTTTGTATGTTCTTGTTTATGTGGATGACTTATTATCACTGGAAACTCGTCTGCTAGGATTGATAACTTTGTTCAACAACTTAATGACAAGTTTGCTCTTAAAGATTTGGGTGAGCTTCATTATTTTACGGGCGTAAAGTGAACAAATCATACAGTAGTCTTCATTTGAGTCGGTGAAATATATTAAAGAACTTCTTAATCGTTGTTCTATGGCTAATGCGAAACTGTTCATACACCAATGATCAGCTCGTCTTCTATGCTGTCTAAAGATGAAGGTGAACGACTGACTTGCTGATCCAACTGAATATCGAAGTTTGGCTGGAGCTCTTCAATATATTGTTTTAACGCGACCAGACATTACGTATGCGGTAAATCAGGTATGTCAGTTCATGCATGCACCCACTACAGTACATATGACTGCTCTTAAACGTATTCTGCGATACTTACGTGGCACTCTTTCTCATGGCCTGGTTTTTCGTCAATCGGATAGACTCTCGTTAGTTGGTTATGCAGATGCAAACTGGGGTCTTGATTTTGATGATCGTCGCTCTACAACAGGATATTGTGTCTATTTTGGGGATAATCCTATCTCATGGTGTTCCAAGAAACAACAAGTTGTTTCTCGCTCCACAGCTGAAGCTGAATATCGGAGTTTAGCCGGAGCTACTAGTGATATTGCGTGGATTGTGTCTCTTTTGTCTGAATTAAAACTCACATCTACTGATGTTCCTACTGTATGGTGTGATAATACTAGTGCTATGGCTGTTGCAGCTAATCCTGTTCTGCACTCTAAGTTCAAGCATGTTGAGCTTGATTTATTTTTTGTTCGTGAAAAGGTGGCTAATGGCGAGTTAATTGTTGGTGAAGTTCCGGCAAGTGATCAGGTTGCGGATATTCTCACTAAGCCATTATCTGTATCTCTGTTTACTCGTTTTCGGCATCTTCTTCGGATTGTACCATTAGAAGAAGCTAGGTGAATGTTATAGTATATTCACATGTGATAAAATAGATGGTTAGCATTCTATTATGAGGTTAGCATTCTGGTATGAGCTAACAAATTATCTGTTAGCATGGTGTCTATATAATCTCTGTATCAAGACTTGTAAAGGGACAGATTAGTTTCTATTCAACTTCAGTATTTTCTATTCAACTCATTCCAATATTTTCTATTCAAATTCAACATTCCTTTCACCTAGAAATTAGAGTTTGAAGGTTAATTACTACTTCATGTTTTATTAGTTCAGTTCTAAATACCTAAGGTTAATAGTCTACGGAGACTTTTGATTATTAAATTATTAAGATCTCAGAAAATAGTATTGAGTTAGTTGTCCAGTTGCCCTACATCAATGTCCGTTCTGGTTGCCATATTGCAGCAGGGATGCCAAAATGAGACATCACTTGATTCTTAGAAAATAAATTAAGGCGCATAATCCCAATTACTAAGAGTTCATCATTGAAGATGGCAACTCCACAATTTTAAGACTGTTAGCAAAGTTCTATGACCTTAAGTAAGTTTATGAATGCCAACTGGATACCCAGAACAAATACAATCACATAAATAAACACGACTAAAAACTCACTGGAAGGTCTGCAATGACTTGGCTGATTGCAGCACATGCTGCAGCAGTTGCACCAGTCTGTATTGCATTCATGGAAACATCGATGAGAAAGAAATACACAGCAGGCATTGGATCTCGCATCTGACAATGATGATAAGGTAATAGAGAATTACATTGTTGAAGAGCCAGAAAAATTGAATAGGAGAAGTATGAGAAACAAGGCGATGTTGTTATAAACACAAATTAAGTAGCAATTGTTACAACCATAGAGAGGCCATACACAAAACCAATAGCTAAAAAGAAAGGCTTTTGAAAACCATATCAGCATGTTGAGAGGTAATGGACACCATCGCAGGATCAAAAAACATGAGTGAAAAAGTAAAATAGATATTTCATGGAGCGAAAATTCATGTTGACAGGGAATAGATCTTTTGTTCTACTCTTAAACGGTTGAGAAATGCTGACTGAACTTGAAAAAAAATGAAACTCCCGCTTGGTTTCTGACAATATTTTTTGTTTTTATCTTTAAAAGTAATTTTATTATATTTTTTGAAAATTAAAAACACATTTGGTAAATAGAAATAAAAATTATTTTTAATGATAAAAATATGAAAGTATAAAATTTTAAATAAGGGTTAAAGTGCAAATCTGTCATCATACTTTAGGTGAATATTGAAATTTGCCACTATACTTAGTTGTCATTGATATTTGCCATTATATTTTGAAAATATAAGTAAATTTTCTATTCAACTATGTGATTGAATTATACTACTATGCTTTGAATCTTAATAAATTTTGCCACCAACTTTGATTTTAATTAAATTCACCCTCAATATTAATTTTGATGATTTGAAAACATAATTTGATAATAAAATTCTTTCAAATATTTTATTTTAATAGTTAACAATAATTTAACTTATAAATATAATAAATTAATAAATTAAATTAGAATTTATTTAATGAAATAAAAAGCTTGAAAAATAAAAAAATACAATATCGTAAAAGAAAATTAAGTTTATTTTATAAAATAACATTTTATTAAGTTATAATATTATATTAATTAACTTATTGTTGTTAAATATTAAAGAAAAATATAAAAAATATCTTTTATTAAATTTTGTCTTCAAATTATTTTAAATTAAAATTGAATAACAAAATTCAGTAAAAATTTAACTTTAGTGGCAAAATTCTAACATGTGGTAAATTTGTCTCTAGTTCATAAGAACAATGTCAAATATCAATCAAAGTAAAGTATAGTGGCAATTTTCAATTTCCACTTAAAGTATAGTGGAAATTTGCATATTAACCCTTTTAAAAAACTTCAAACCGAGGCAAGAGATTAGATATTTAGTAATTTCTGTAAAAAAAAAAAAAATTTACATGGGTTTGAACCGAGGCTTATTCATTATTTAAATTTAAAGTCAAAAACCCTTATTTTGAACTTTTTCAGTTTTAAACGAAATAAACTTTTTTTTTTAAAATCTTCATATATGTTCATTTTTCATAAAATCATTTTTAAATTTTTTCAGTCAAACACACTTTCTTCAGCGTTTCCAATTTTCAAAAAAACAAAAACAAAAATGACATCTATTTCCTTAAACCAAATGGAGCATTTAACTTCTGGTACTGTAGAGCCAGCAAATTTAATTAACTAACCATATAATCCTTCGTGGCAACAAATTCAACAGTGCCCCTACATAGCTCAGGTCTCTCATCAGCATCTCTACGCCTACCATCAGGACCTAGATTGCACTGATACTCATGGGGAGTGGAACCAACACACCCTGGAATAAAATAAGGAAATGTTAAAAGCAAAATCCTGAAGTTCAATTCTCAAAAACAATCACAGCAGGGATAAGAGAGCAAAATCGACATAGGAGTAATCTTAACATGTGCGTGTGTGTAAAAGGGTTTTGAGGTTATTATTGATACCTGTACGTAACAAGATTCTTTACAAAATCAATCTCCCTATTGCCAATAACAACAAAAGATTCGTACTGACCAAAGATTCTTTGAGGTTATTATTGATAACTTTAGAATGCAATATGTTCCACGAACTACAATATCTTGACCAAAGAACCAAACAACAGCAACATTCCATACTGACCACAAAAGTTGCAGATGAACTGCCTGCCATGATCAGTAAACCTCATGAAAGGGTTTATGTAGCCTTTGCAACGAGAGCATCGAATTGGACCACCTTCACCAAAATCCACAACCTAGAATAAAGAAAGCTTCGATAAGTATTTATATGTATGTTTTCAGCTATTACTTCATTCAAAACTGTATTAAACTCGGAGGTGATCCAATCTGTCCCCTAGTTACCAATCATAAACTCTTCTTTTCTTTAAGTTTCCAACAAATTGCACTGAAATTTTGCATCTTGTTACCAAGTATCATATTGCAGAAAAACATTCTTTTCAAGACCCTAGTCTGACAAGGTAGCTTTTGCTACAGCTTAAATCAGTTTTTGAGAACCATTTTTTATCAAAGAAAATAAAATTTGTTTTGACTACTTTCTTTCCCATTATGTAATTTATTCAAATCTAGAGCAAACCTCATAGTTTTCACTTTCACTAATTATGTAATTTAATCAAATCCCTAGCAACAAGAACATTAGATATTTAATTAACAAAAAGGAGACAAATCTGCAACCCCTGTTGAGTGGAAGAGAGTTTCATTGTAAGATTTGAGGTTAGGTAAGACTTTAGGATAAAAGCTTTCATGGCGAACAAGAAAGGCGGAGATAAAATCACCCATGAGACAAGTCAACAACCAACATGCAAGTATATACAAACACAAATAACCTAAAAGGCAAGAAGTCCTTCCAGAGAACAATGTGGAGGTCCTGTCATGCACAAGTACCAAAATTCACTGCATCAAGAAATTTTCAATAATTGATGAGAATGGGAGGTCTTTTAACTTAATTCAACAGTCCCTAGTTGTTCGTGAGAAATTGTGTATGGTATTTGTGCCATGAAACTTTTCATAAGAGAAATAAACAATGGCTTTCTATTTAATCCTCTGAAGAATGAAAAAAGGAAACCTGAGCTAAAGAAAATACCAGACATAGCACATAAAATTTCAGAAGAAATAATGAAATACCGGAATGGGCTCTTCAGATGGGTGAAGAGGGGCCAGAGGCTGAACCATTAAGGCTAATTCCATGCCACAATTGGTTAAAAGGTCTGCAGTACAAGGAATCTGTCAACATAACAAAGGATATCCAAATTAGTGATAAAAATAGTGGCATCAAACATTCTTATTAAAAGAAGAAATTAATTGTCAACAATTCAATATCAGAAGTTTGACTGTAACCTGATGGATTGTGCATCTCATATAGCGTGGACTGCAGTTTCCAGTGTCCTTGACAATGTAATCACAAGAAGCAGGCTTTTCAAGGAAACAATGTATCCATAATGGAAAAACATCAATAGATTTTTAAAAAAGAAACAAAAATTACAGAAAGGAGAAAGGGACGGGAGGAATCTAATAAGATTACTCAACCAAATAAGTAACAACAACAACAACAACATTAATATTAAAACCTTAATGTTTTCTGGGAGATCAGTGCAATACCGGAGGAATATTGGCTTGATTGCCTTGACGAGTGTCATACTGAATTATAGAATAACTTGTAGTGGGCCTTGGAATTTGATTTGAATTAATCTTACGTGCATCTTCCAGGCTAGCACCAGTTTGATCAATGGCAGGTAATGGTTGGTTTGGTTGAGGTGGTGGCATTCCAAACATTCTAGGCGGTTGAACAGCAGCATTAGGAGCTGCTGCAGGTGAAGCAACCTAAAGAAATTCAGAGGACAAAAAAGAATAATTTAACTTAAAGAAGAAACACCTCTTTTATTTACAGCAAATACTCCCATCAGAACATCCACAAATCTTGATGTTAAAAGAATAATCAATGCAGCACCTACTTGTTGATAGTAGAAAGTGTAAAACTATCAAGAAGATACCTTACATACTAATGATATGCACCTCTTATAAGCTTTCAGCCAAGTTTAATATTGCAATACTTTTATGTTAACACAATGTCAGAAGCCACTTCATTATCTTTAACAATAACCAGCTATGCAATTTAAAAAACACCGCCAATTCAATTATAGATATTAACCCTGGCAAGTAGTGATGCCCTGAAATTGCAGAAATATAAAGTATCCTTCCAAGATTCTGGAAGTTATCTACTATTTACTTGGGGTATATTTTCTGTTCATCAAACCACAAAACTGCTCAGTACCATAATATTTTGTCCTAAAGAGTAAGTCTGCAACTATATTCTGCTACTATCTGTTTTAAAAATGGAAAGTCATATATCCTCATTTTTCTACTTCTATATTCCCTTTATTATGCATCCATTTTTGCCACATACACACACCTTCTTGGCAAACAGCAGGACATAAAGATAAAATTCCTACTTCCTGTGTACCATGTTTTAAGTCATCCAACAGAGAAAGAATAAGAGAAAACTTAGATTTTAATTCTCTCAGAAAGCTACTGATTCAAACAATGATAAGAAGCTCACCTGACCAGGTGCCCATGTCTGAGTCCCAAAAGGAGCAGCCAGAGGTGCTGAAAAAGGCGGAGCAGATTGCTTAGGAGGACCTGGCTTATGACTGGCCTGAGGACTCCCAACAAAAGGCCCCATACTAGGAGCCGGGCCAGGAGACCTACCAGTCACCATCATTGGTGGAGGCACCCCAACAGGTGGACCATTTCTAATCGAACTACCAAAAGCACCTGGTCGACCACGGGTCCAGGTGCACTTGAACCTCGTGGACTGATGACAGGACCACCACCCATTGAAGAAGGTAAAGACCCTGGAGGTGGTCTAGTCCCAAAAGGCGAAGGCGGTCCACTTGGTGGCCCAAAAGGCGAAGGCGGTCCACTTGGTGGCCCAAAAGGTGAAGGCGGTCCACTTGGTGGCCCAAAAGGCAAAGGCGGTCCACTTGGTGACCGAAAAGGCGAAGGCGGTCCACTTGATGACCGAAAAGGCGAAGGCGGTCCACTTGGTGGCCCAAATGGCCTAACTGAACCAACATTTGGAGGAACATTGGGTCCAGGAACCACCAATGGAGGTGGTGCACCAGGGCGGGAATTTGGCTTGGAAGGAGCCGACGTGGAAGAGCTTGGTGGTGGTCTTACTAACGGAGGAAGCGTTGGGGCTGAATCGGGAGATGGCTTATTTGGATTCCATTTCTGTAAATTATCTGGTAAAGATTCTTGTTTTTGCTGGAAATTTGGATTGTGAGTCTGAGGCGGGGGTTGCCTTGGTACCTCCGATGGCATAGGAGTTGCCATTTCCCTCGCTTTTTGTCACTCTTTTCAACCTGTTTTCTCAACAAAAAATAATTCAAATCGAAGCATCAACAAAATAATAAATAATATACATAAAACAATAATCACTTCCTTTATGCCGTTTACATCTTTTTATTTACAATAAAATCTTCAGCATGACAAACCTCAATTCATAACATATCAAAATAAACAAAACAAAATTTTACAAACTTATTTAAGCAATTATTATAAACATGACAATCTAATCAAACCTGAATATTTACGTCAATCACACGAAACAAATATCATTTTCCTTTAACTTCCTAGATTTTTAAATAAAGAACATGCTCTATCATTCAAATTTAATACGTGTAATTAATCTTAAAAGGCATTGTTTTAATTGATTTTATTATAATCCATAATACATGCAAATGAAAAGGAGAAAATGATTAAACAGGAAAAAATGTAGAGTAAAACCTGAGATTAAAGAGGACCAAAGAATGGTGATTAAGGTTTTGGATCTGGATAAATGCAGGTTAGGGTTTTAAGAAGAAAATTGAGAAAAATGGATTAGGATTTGGGGATGAAAATTTTAATGGCTAAATGTTTTGCAGAAACAAAAGGCGCGTTTTTCGTATTTTCTCGGAGTGATTGAAAGTGTCCGTACGAAGATATATATATAGGGATCGTGCCACGTCATTTTGAAAAGTGGAGGTGTTCCAACAATTTACATTTTCTCACGTGGGAATTTATATGTCCACGTCACTAGTACCTTATTTAAGCTTTTCTTTAAGAGTTAATTGCACCATATCTCCCCAAACTTTGACCCTCATTCTAAATCGATCTCTAAATTTTAAAACGTTCTAATTACATTTTTAAACTATTGGTGTTATATCAATCAAGCCCTTCCATTATTAAAATATTAATTTAACCATTAAATGATAGTAAAATATTATATGACATAATTTAAAATGAAAATTAAAAAAAGAGTAAATTTTTGTTGCATAATTTTAAAATTAAAATTGACAAAGAAAAAATAGAATGAGCAATAGTTTTTGTAAAAGCTTTGAAATCTTAAAACCAATATTTTCACAAGATCCATTTTCACAATATTTATTTTTCTTTAAAATTTTCATATTAAATTATGTGACATAAGAGTGATGTCTCATGTAAGAGTTAAATTAATGATTTCAATAATGGGATAACTTTATTAATATAATATTCATAATTTGAAGGTGTAATTATAATGATTTAAAGTTTGAGAACTAAAATAAATAAAGGTCGTGATTTGGGGATGTTTGGTGAAAATAACAATTCCTTTAATTTTCTTTGGATTTTTTGGTAAAACTAAATTGATTCCCGAGCTTCACGTTGGGAATTTCATCCAAGTCAAGGACAATATAATTACATAAATGTATTTTTTATATTTTTCAAATGGGTCAAATTTAGTCCCTCTACTTTTTTGAATTTTGAAATTTTAGTCCTAACCCAATTTGTAGTTGTTAAATACATTTGGTTAAATTCAATTACTAGTCCTATATTATTTGTACCATTATAGATTTGGGTCATGTTCTCCAATTAGATTATTCTAAGTCCTTATACTTTTCAATTAGAATAATATATTACTCAATAACAGATTGCTAGATAACAATTTCAAGGTCTAATTCAAAGCATACAAACCCTACGATAGGTCTATGTTCGATTCGAACGACGATTGTGGCCCTTGAGAAAATTTTTGATTTTTGGCCCATACGCCCGTGTGGATTCACATGGCCTGGGTAGCTGGCCCGTGTGGTCCACACGGCTGTGTGGCTCAAAACAGTGAGTTACACTGTCTGGCACACGACTAAGCACACTCCCGTGTCCTTAGCTCATGTGACCCTAAATCCAAAACAATGAGTTACACAGCCTGGACACACGATCGTGTTCCTAGCTCGTGTGCCTCCAATTTGAAAACAGTGAGACACGCGGACGTGTGGCTCACATGGCCTACCACATGGCCGTGTGGCGTTGAAAGCTATGTTTTTCGGTGTTCGCAATTCACAGAAAATCTGGTTTTTGTTACACACCTGAGGCAAAATCTACTTAAAAGCAACAAGAATGACTTCGGAACCTAACAACGAACAACCAAATACCAATTCAACAATTAATTCCCAAAAGAATGCTCAAGAAGTCGAACAAACAAAGTTATGCTAAAAACTTCGATGAAGAACACCAATCTCAAAAAATTTACACACTCACCTCATAAAAAACAGTGATATACCGAACTAATGTGTTGAGGGAACGCTACTTTTAGGATCTTCACCTAAAAATGACAATCAATTGACACATAAACAAATGAATCGAGCAAAAATAAATAGGAAATAGATTCTTGGCAAAAACGAACAAAAAGCAACAATTAACCGAATTCCAACCCAGAACTTACAAGATTAATCTTACTGTTGAAAGAAGTAACGAGACACGCCAACAAGATGACCAAACGAGAAGTAAAAGTGGGGAAATGAAACAAAAGGAAAATAAAGAATAAGAAGAGGGAAAGAACAAAGAAACAAACATAGAAGGAGAGGGGGAATTTAGGAAACTTAATTTAATAATAAAATTAACAAATTTTCCAGAATAGGAAAAATATATCCCTGTTTTGCTTCATCAAAACTCAAACACAAGACTAAAGGCATACAGAAACTTATCTATTAAACTGGTAGGCTCATTCTTAACACAAATTAACACATAAATAAACTTAAGTAGTCAATTCAATGATAGAAGTTAAGAGGAAGGACTTGAACCCCCAATCTCAACACATAAACAAAGCTCTTAACCATAAATACAAATACTTACTTATCAACAAAATTTTTATCAAACAATCGTTTAAATTTTGGGGCGTTACAAAATGAGTTTTGAAATATATATTTATATAAAGTTGGAATTCAACCTTTGCAAAACAATTATTAAGATCGATCGATTTTTTAAATTAAATTGTACTTTTAGAAACACACTAAGTTTTTCTATTAAAGTAAGCAAATATTTAAAAAAAAAAAACTATTTAATAAACATTGATCGATCTTAATATTTTATAGATCACTTAGTATTGTATTTTAGTGGCCAATGTAATCTTTCGAATTTGGGCGTAACGTCTAGGCCGAGTTTGGTAGATTACATGTAACATCCCTACTTAAAAAAAAAGAAAAGAAAAGAGGAGAAGAATATTTATGGTAGAAGTTCTTAAATAAGTGATCTATAAATAAATAGTTATATAAGAAATTGTGATCGTTTTTAGAGAAACCGTAAGACATAAAAACACAAAGGATTATTAGTATGTGGTTAAGTTAAAATTCTATATTGAATTTAGGGATTAAATTAAATAAGTTAAAAAGTATAGAGACTAAAGTGCAATTATCCTATTTTTATTTTGATGGAAATGACTTAATAGCCATTTTCCATTACTTAAAAAATTAATGGTTTCATGATGGCTTTTAAATAATATTTTTATTAAGTAATAATATTTTATTAATTAATATTATATATATATATATATATATATATATTGTATGATCCAATTTTACCCCAACCAAAGCCCAAGTTCTAAAACCCATTAATAAAAATAAAATACAAACCTAATAAACCAAATAAAATAAACTGGCCCAAATGTTTAACCCAAAAACCTAAAAAAAAAAAACATAAATCAGAGGAGAGCCCTCGTCGCGCCGTCTCGCCAGCAAGGCCATGCCCCCACGCCGCACGGCTCCTCTCCGCGTTGTGTGCCTCCACGGCGTTGTCCCTGCGAAAGAAAAGGAAAAACAGCCCAACAAATCTAAGGAACTAGGAGTTTTAGTTTTTCATTTTTCCTACAACGCTATAAAAGCCGAATAGAAAATTTGTAAATGGGGGGTTTGATACACGAGGAATGCCAAACATTTTTTACACAAAGTCAGATAGAAATCAGTAGAGGTCCATTTTTATTTTTATTTTCCTTTCTCCTATTGTAGTTCATTCAGATTTGAGTACTGTGGTCTTTTTCCTTTTTTTTTTCTTCGTTTTTAAACTATAATATATATTAAAGTATTCTATAAAAAAGGGGAACGGGAAGGGGCTTACCCGGCCTTCGTCCTCTCGTGTGACAGGTCCCCGAATTGGTGGCGATGCTGCGGCGACTGATGGATAAGGGGCGGAAACCCTAGAAAATAAGAGAAAGGGGGCGTCAATTTGTTTTAATTTTTTATGCAGAGGATGAAATGAAGGAAACTTATGTTTTTAATGCTTTTTAAGCATCTAAGCAAACGACGCCGTTTAGGTTAGGGGAGCTCCTCACGTTTGACCCGATCCAAGATTGGATCCGCGCAGCATTACCTAAATGGGTAAATTTAGCGCTGTCCTCTTTCTTCGCTACCGCTTTTTAATGGCGTCCCCTCAACTTTTTTCCATTTTTAAATTACCCTGCATTTTATCTACTGTTTCAATTTAGTCCTAGTTCAAGGTGTTCGTGAACTTGGGGTAATTGCTGTTTTGGACCCTCCAGGTTGCGCGCGCATTGCAATTGAGCCCATTTGTTTTTTTTTTGTCTTAAATTAGTCCCCACGCTTCTGTTTTTGATCGGATCTAGTCCCTTTTCGATTGTTTGGCTATCTTACCATTAAATTAGTTATTTTAAAATTTTTTGTTATTTATTATTATTATTATATTTATCGTAATATCATTTTATTACTAACATTTTCTTTATTCTTGTTATTATTTTTATATTTCCACGTCTTGCTATATCTATTATTACACATATTATGGTTTATTTTAATTGTTTTATTATATATTATTACTTTTATATCTATTATTTTATTATATCAAGAAACCTCTATTTTTTTTTACTTGTTATTCTTATTAATATCATACCATCATTTTTATTCATTATTCATTATTTGTTATTAGTTTTACCTTTCATCATTATTATTTCTATTTGTTTTATTTGTTACATATTATTTTAGTTATTATAATATTATTGCTTATTTTTCCCTTTTGTGTTCATCATTATTATTCCTCATTAATCGTGTTTACATTTCCACCTTTTTTCCTTTTGCTTTTTCCAAAATTCATAAAAAGGAGTTTCACAAAGGTAATATTTAGTGTTGGATGTTCAAAAATTGTGCCCAATCGTCTTTGGGTTTCAATTTTTGTTTGTCTGAATAATTAACTATCCTTTAAAGATTTTGATCGCATTTTTGAAAATAAGGCAATGTTTCGTGTTTGGAAGTCAGAGATTCGTGCCCAATCGTCTTTGGGTTTCGATTTTACATTATTCAAACAACTAAATATCCTTCAAAGATTCTTTTATCGTGTTTCTTAAATAAAAGCAATATTTCATGATTGGAAATTCAAGGAATCGTGCCCAATCGTCTTTGGGTTTGGTTTTTGGTTTGGCCAAATAGTGAAATATCCTTTTAAAATTGCAAGACAAGAATGTTGGGAATCATGAAATGATCTTGGTACCGATAATTTGAGACATCGTATCCTATCGTGGTGGATGTGGTATTTCAACTTTCCTGAACAAGAGAGTTTCGATATCCAATGTGAGTTATTTAAACATTTTTAAAGATTCATATTTTAAATTTTTTTTTTTTGATATTAAAGACATTAATCAATCAACATGGTACCAATTTTGGGCGTTGCGAGGGTGCTAATCCTTCCTCGTATGTAACCGACTCGAGCCTGTTTTCTTAAAATTAAGTGACCAAAATGTTTTCTAAAGTGACCCAATCACACTTCAAAAATGATTGGTGGCGACTCCGTTTTTCTTTTTAAAGTCGGCCCGTTTTCCAAACAAAAAAATGGTTCCGACAACTTGGCGACTCCATTGGGGACCAATAAGAGAGTCAAGCCTTAAAATTTATTGATTAATGTCCTTTTATCGAAAATAAAAATTTTGGATTTCTTTTCTCTCACTGCATGAACTCGTGTTACATCATATGTCTGTATGATTTAAAACCCATAGAATATTTCTGCATTCATATTGCATGACCGTTGTGGTCACACCCTTAAGTGGGAGCAAAAATCAATGCCTTCGTGAGGTTTTCACCTCCGCATGGGCTAGGGGATTGCTTACGGGATACATCCGTACCTATGGTTCCGTGAGGTTTTCACCTCCGCATGGCCATAGGGAAATGTATTCCCGAATCAATTCAATCAAGATGAGCCTATAATGGGTGAGGATTGAGGAATCTCTTGGTTCGGTACCCTTTTTTAGAACTAAACCACATGTAGAAAACTTAAGGGCCTACCTAGGTAGAACCATGTCAAACCCTAGTGGTCACCACGATAGGTTCTATGTTATTTATTTTTCTCGTCTTGACGGGTTTTATTCTTTTTGATTGCATTGCATTCACATCATAGAAAAGAGGTGTTGATTTCAAATTCGATTACTAAATAGAAAAGTTGGTCATAAGAAAATGGATTTTTTGATAAAGTGGATTATAATACTGTTATCCGAATATAGTCCAAGTGAATACAACGAGAGGACGATAGTCCGTGAAGGAATACAAGACCTTATCACCCATGGATTCAAGTTGACAAGACTATTCAAGATTACTACGTCTCGACATTCTTGAAGAAGCTAACAAGTGAGCAGGAGTAGCGGTCGGATCAAGCAAAAGGAGCTAGAGGAAGTATCTATTAGAATTTTGCAAGACTTGACTTTTGCGAAGAAGGATTCATGTTTTCACTTGGACTATGAGGACAAGGCCGTGTATGCGATCCGTTTTGTGTAAAGAAATTTATTTTCTAGTAAAGTTTTTCTAATGTAACTGCATTCAGAGTCAATGCCTCTTATTTTTGCATTTATTCATTTGCATTGCATTTCATGCATTTGTATTGCATCACATCATTTGCATTAAATATCATAAGACAACCCTTTTAATTAGAGGTTGTATTATAGTGACCCTGGAACATCATTACTACACACGAATGTAGAAACGGCTAAGGATATAATGAAGACCTTGAGCATCAATGCCGTATTCGAAGAGGGATCGAATGAAGGAAACCTAGGAGGCATTCGCCCCTACGAGCCTGAAAGTGTTTTGAATAACTGGACTGTGAAGGAAACTCTTGTAGTTTTTAGAGCTAACACAGAGTAATATTCAAAACACACTTGTTGTTTTAAGCCTAGAAACAATAAGAATCTTTTGTGAAATAGGCTCATGTTCAAACATCTTTATTTTCAATAAAAAATGCATTCTTGTGTTTCATGCCAGCAAATATTTTTTCATTTTTTTTCCATGTCATACTATACAATCTTTTATTTTTTGGGATGTCTTCCATTCTTCATCATCTAAGAATCGCTTATTCTTTGAATTTACCTTCGTACCTACGATAGGTACCGGATATCAAGACATGAGCAACATTATTACGGACTCCTTTTAAGTGAAATATGGGGCTAAAGGGATCGAGGATTTTGAAAATGTCGAGATTGTAACTTATCTTTTGATTTGTTAAAGATGGTAGAACAAAATGAAAATAGACTTTATTGTACAAAGGGGTCAATAGATATTGTGAGTTTGGGAAATGAGTGAAGATCGAAGCCTTGCTCACCACAGAAACAAAGCTAGATGTCATTGAGTTATTCCAAGAATTCAAAGATGTTTTTGCATGATCGCATCAAGATATTCCTAGGCACAAGTAAACTATGGAGTGCTCGAAAAGGCACATGTTAAGAGTTTTTCGATATCCAGGTCGATTATAAGTTTCAAATCTTGTTGGTCACCATGAAAAGGAGATTGCGTCGGTTATGCCATAAATGCCAAATAGAGGAAGACAAAACTTATGTGCTTCCTCCATATCGTCAGGGCATAGATGTTACGGGGACGATCTAGTCGAAGCTTCTAATGACATCGTCATCTTTCCGATTGTTAATTACTTCATTAAGAGGGTGAAGTTAAGCTTCATATGCCAAAAGTTACATATCTAAATATAATGTCAAAGTTGACAGTCTGTTTAAAGATCAGACGCCATATTAGGGCAAAAAAAAAAGAAAGAAAGAAGAAGAAAGAAAGAAAGAGAGAAGGGAACATCAAAAAGATTTTTTTGAGACTTGTAAATATTGGCATAGAGAAGTTACCATTTACCCTATTTGCTTCTCGAGTATTAGTAAGGACCTCCATCGGGCAACGCCTTTCTCATTGATCTATGGGATGGATGCAGTCTTGCCTATCGAAGTTGAGACTCTTTTTCTTCAGATGCTGTCAGAGCTGAAGTTGGATAAAACAGAATGGGTTCAATTTCGGTATGATCAACTGAATCGATTGGGGAAAAAGATTAAGAGCCATTCGTCATAGTCAAATGTACCAGAAGCGAATGATGTAGGCTTACAACAAAAAGTCCACCCCAGAGAGGTTCATGAAAGAGACTTGGTATTGAAAAGATCCTCCCTATGCAAAAGGGCTTCAGGGAAAAGTGGATGCCTAATTGGGAATGACATTATGGTGAAAAGAAGATTTTTTAGAGAAGCATGGATATTAGCCGAGATGGACGGTAAAAGTCGGTCAAACCCAATTAATGAAGACCCAGTCAAGCGCAACTTATGATGGAAATAGGCCAAGGCAAAAACCCATAAAGTGCTTTGAAGTTTTCACAAAAAAAAAAAAGAGAGGCCAAAGTGAAAACCTGCAAAGGGCACTTTGAGACCAAAGGGGCTTTGAGTCGAAAACCCGAAAAGGGCGGCTTAAATTATGATTAAATCATGATGGGGCATACGGTAGTTTTGCTACGCTTGAATTAACAATAATGAAGTATGTTTCATCTTGGGGCATCGACAAAGTACTCTGGATCCCCTAAAGCACATATTGAGCCTAAATGGTCCTCAAGAAGTTTGAACAGAGAAGCTCAGTCGGCGATATCTGGGGCACCTAATTACCATCTTACCCATTCTTAATTTTCTCGTTTCAAAATACACTACCAATAAATTTCCTTCTTGATTGTATTTGCTATCTTATTTGTTGTGAGCTATGCTCCTAATTAATTTCTTTCTTGTCTATTATTATGATCTTTTCCAAGCATTTCATATTGAAATAATGATCATTGAACTAATAATACTTTCACAAAAGAAGTTTTGCGTATTACTCTAAAAGTTTCTAAATAATATGAGAATCTAAAACAGGACAATTATTTAGAACTAACCAGGCTTAAAGGGCTCGGAGCACTTGAGAAAAGGGACTAAGCAGTGACAACATCTTCAGATTCTCTGTTAGAGGCATCAGCTGAACAAAGAAGACATACGTCAGGGATATCACCTTAATAAACAACAAGCAATGACAGCCCAAGTGATTTAAATAGATCATTCTCATTTTGCACTCATTCGTAACATTCATAATACGTATAGTTAGGAGCATTTTTCATGACATCCTAATCATTTGGCATAAACATATACCCCATGAAATCAATTCTACGGTAGGTTCCCCAAGGACAATGTAGCAAAATTGATGGGAGTTCAGAAGATTCTGAGATCTTATCCCACCGAGGGTGGTGGAACAGATCAAAACGACGAGCCTCAATTCTCTAAGCGATGGGATAGCGGTGATTCGGATCTTATCCCACTAGGCGAGTGGAGCAGATCGAAGACGATGAGCCTTAATTCCTAAGCGATGAGTATGAGATGAATATGGCGATCCTATCTCCACCGAGTAGGAGTGGAGCGGATCGAAGACAATAGATCTTATCTCCACTTTGGCGGGGTGGGGCGGATCGAAGATAATGAGCCTTATCTCCACCGGCGAGGAGGGCGGGCCAAAATCGAGATCTTATCTCTACTGAGCAGGAGTAGAGCAGATCGAAATCAGCAGATCTTATCTCCACTGAGCAGGAGTGGAGCAGATCGGAAGACTGAAGCCTTATCTCCACTGAGCAGGAGTGGAGCAGGCTAAAGATAGTAGATCCTATCTCCACTGAGTAGGAGTGGAGCGGATCGAAGACAACAGATCTTATCTCCACTGAGCAGGAGTGGGGCAGATCGAAGATAATGAGCCTTATCTCCACTGAGCAGGAGTGGAGCAGGCCAAAGATACAGATCTTATCTCTCTGGCGAGGAGTAGAGCGAGATCAAAATCGTGAGATCTTATCTCCACTGGCGAGTGAAGCGGATCGAAGATCGAAGCCTTATCTCCATCGGCGGGGTGGGCAGGCTAAAGATAGTAGATCCTATCTCCACCGAGGCGAGTGGAGCGGATTAAAGATAATGATCTTATCTCTCTGGCGGTGAGTAGAGCGGATCGAAGATCGAGGCCTTATCTCTCTTGACCGGAGTAGAGCGGGCAAAGATCTGAGATCTTATCTCTCTGGCGGAGTAAGCGAGATCAAAATCGTGATCTTATCTCCACTGGCGAGGAGTGGAGCGGATCAAGCGAAGCCTTATCTCTCTTGGCGAGGTGGGCGGGCTAAAGATAGTAGATCCTATCTCCACTGGCGAGTGGAGTGGATTAAAGATAACAGATCTTATCTCTCTTGGCGGAGTAGAGCGGATCGAAGACATGAGCCTTATCTCCATTTGAAGCGAGTCGGCGGGCCAAGATCTGATCTTATCTCTCTGGCGAGATTAGAGCGGTCGAAATTAGTAGATCTTATCTCCACTGGCGAGAGTGGAGCAGATCGAAGACAATGAGCCTTAATTCCTAGCGGTGGGTAACAAGTGAAGGTTCTGATCTTATCCCACCGAGTGGAGCAGGCAGGAGGCGATAAGCCTTAATTCCCAAGAAGTAGGGTAACATGCTAAAGAAGCGATCTTATCCCACTAAGGCGAGTGGAGCAGATCAAAAGTAGCAAGTCTTATCTCCATGTATCGACAATGGAGCAGATTGAAGATAGTAGATCTTATCTCTACTGAGCAGGAGTAGAGCAGATCGAAGACAGTAAACCTTAATTCCCTAATCAGTAGGGTACCAGGCTAAAATTACAGATCTTATCTTCACTGAGTAGGAGTAGAGTAGATCGAATACAACAAGTATTATCTCCATGTATCGGCAATGGAGCAGACTGAAGAGTGCAGACCTTATCCCCTTGACGCGAGAAATGGGCGGATAAAAATGGCGAATCTTATCTCTATGTATCAGCGATGGAGCAGATTTAAGCCACCAGCCTTAATTCTCTAAGCAGTATGGCAACAGGCTAAAGAAGCAGATCTGATCTCCACCGAGTAGTAGCGGAGCAGATTTAAACAAAGCTCTTATACCCCTGAAGATGCAGTGGATGAAATGAAGTCTTCCTGAAGAAAGTAAGGAAGAAATTTGGAAATTTTAGATTTTGTTCCCCAGTGGATCAAACTGAAGAATGAAGTCTTCCTGAAGATAGCAGGAAGCAGACTGAAGACATCAGATCATCCTAAGTTTACAGTGAAGCAGATCAAAAGATAGTGGATACTGCCTTCATGAAGTTGAAGCTATCAAGATGAAGTTCCAATACCGTTCAAGTTAAGTGGAGTTGGAGTCATTTGAAGAACACGAGGATCAAGAAGTCAAAGTTTGGCCAAAAAGGGACAAAATTGGTCCTTTTATAGTCTTTGCTCTATTCTCGTTACACGAAAATGAGCAAAGAAGGGCAGCTGTATGACCCAATTTTTACCCCAACCAAAGCCCAAGTTCTAAAACCCATTAATAAAAAAAAAATACAAACCTAATAAACCAAATAAAATAAACTAGCCCAAATGTTTAACCCAAAAACCTAAAAAAAAAAACATAAATCGGAGGAGAGCCTCATGCACATCTACGCCAACAAGGCCATGCCCCACGCCAAGGCGGCTCTGTCGCGTTATGTGCCTCCACGGCGTTGTCCTGAAAGAAAAGGAAAAACATTGAACAAATCTAAGAAACTAGGAGTTTTGGTTTTTCATTTTTCCTACAAGGCTATAAAAGCCGAATAGAAAATTTGTAAAGGGGGTTTGATACACGAGGAATACCAAACATTTTTTACACAAAGTCAGATAGAAATCAGTAGAGGTCCATTTTAATTTTTATTTCCCTTTCTCCTATTGTAGTTCATTCAGATTTGAGTACTGTGGTCTTTTCCTTTTTTTTCTTCGTTTTTAAACTATAATATATATATTAAAGTATTCTATAAAAAGGGGAGCGGAAGGGCTTACGACCTTCATCCTCTCATGTGACAAGTCGCCGAATTGGTGGCGTCTGGCGGCGGCGAGGAGGATAAGGGAAACCCTAGAAAATAAGAGAAAGGCGTCAATTTGTTTTAATTTTGATCGAAGATGAAATGAAGAAACTTATGTTTTTATGCTTTTAAGCATCTAAGCAAACAACGCCGTTTAGGTTAGGGGAGCTCCGCACGTTTGACCCGATCCAGCACTGGATCCGCGTGCATTTACCCTAAATGGGTAAATTTCGCGCCTGGTCCTCTTTCTTCGTGTCGCTTTTTTAATGGCACCCCTCAACTTTTTCCATTTTAAAATTACCCCCTGCATTTTATGCTTGTTTCAATTTAGTCCTAGTTCGAGCGTGTTCAGAACTTGGGGTAATTCTTGTTTTGGACCCTCCAGTTCTTGCGCATTGCAATTGAGCCCATCTGTTTTTTGTCTTAAATTAGTCCCCACGCTACATTTTGATCGGATCTAGTCCTTTTCGATTGTTTGGCTATCTTACCATTAAATTAGTTATTTTAAAATTTTTTGTTATTTATTATTATTATTATTATATTTATCGTCATATCATTTTATTACTAACATTTTCTTTATTCTTGTTATTATTTTTATATTTCCACGTACTACTATATCTATTATTACACATATTATGGTTTATTTTAATTGTTTTATTATATATTATTACTTTAATATCTATTATTTTTATTATATCAAGAAACCTCTATTTTTTTTACTTGTTATTACTGTTAATATCATACCATCATTTTTATTCATTATTCATTATTTGTTATTAGTTTTACCTTTCATCATTATTATTTCTATTTGTTTTATTTGTTACATATTATTTTAGTTATTATAATATTATTGCTTATTTTTCCCCTTTTTGTGTTCATCATTATTATTCCTCATTAATCGTGTTTACATTTCTACCTTTTTTTTCCTTTTTGCTTTTTTCCAAAATTCATAAAAAAGGGATTTTCACAAAGGTAATATTTAGTGTTTGGATGTTCAAAAAATTGTGCCCAATCGTGCTGGGTTTCAATTTTTTGTTTGTCTGGATAATTAAATATCCTTTAAAGATTTTGATCGCATTTTTTTAAAATAAGGCAATGTTTCGTGTTTGGAAGTCCGAGAGATTCGTGCCCAATCGTGCTGGGTTTTGATTTTTTGTTCGTCCAAACAACTCAATATCCTTCAAAGATTCTTCTATCGTGTTTCTTAAATAAAAGTAATATTTCATGATTAGAAATTCAAGGAATCGTGCCCAATCGTGCTGGGTTTCGGTTTTTGGTTTGGCCAAATAGTGAAATATCCTTTTAAAATTGCAAGACAAGAATGTTGGGAATCATGAAATGATCTTGGTACCGATAGTTTGAGACATCGTGTCCTATCGTGCTGGATGTGATATTTCAACTTTCCGGAACAAGAGAGTTTCGATATCCAATGTGAGTTATTTAAACATTTTTAAAGATTCATATTTTAAATTTTTTTTTTTGATATTAAGGACATTAATCAATCAACACGGTACCAATTTTGGGCGTTGCGAGGGTGCTAATCCTTCCTCGTGCGTAACCGACTCCCGAGCCCGTTTTCTTAAAATTTGTAGACCAAAATGTTTTCTAAAGTGACCCAATCACACTTCAAAAATGATTGGTGGCAACTCCGTTTTTCTTTTTAAAGTCGGCCCGTTTTCCAAAAAAATGGTTCAGACATATATATATATATATATATATATATATAAATATAAATATAAGAGAAAAAAAGTGAAAGATGCATCTTTCTCATCTTCTTTCTTTTCAAATCAAAGAACTGGGGAAAGAAAAAAAATTATTCCATCATTTTCCTTCAAATTTAAGTGTAAGGTATGGTTTTTCTTCAATTTTTTTTTTTTTAAGATTTTGAAGCTTGCTTTATATATATACCAATAATTTTTATTTTATCAAGTATTTTGAAAGTTGTCTTTAAAGGATATTGATGGAAGCCTAGAAAAGTTAAGTTGTCAATATGAATAATTATGCATATTTAAGTTTGTTTTTATTAGTTTTAGTTTTAGAATGGATAAATGATGTTGTTTCGTAATGAATTGCCCCTATTGTAGCTAAAAACGAAGCGAACTATCTTGAAGGAGAAAGGCGAAGAAAAGGAGTAAAGCGATTAAAACTTCGGTTTGTGCTAATATCTTATTTTCATTACATAAAGCTTTAGAATATTTAATTTAATATGACTAGTTATATTTATTTTATTTTTATGAGTTTTGGATGAGCTTGAATAATTTAGTTAATATTTATAAAATTATGTTTCAAGATGAATACTATATTTTTCATAAGACTAAATTAGTGAATTCATGGTTATGATTTGGATTTGAGTATTATGATTTTAGATGATTGAGCAATAAAATATTTAATATGTTTTAAATTGGAAGCCTATTTTACATTAGGTGATTTGTGATTGAATATGAAAAAGAATTGAAATGAGAATTGTTTCACTAAGTTAGACTAAATCAGATATAGTTGGCATGCTCGGTCAATTGTTGTTAATGTTATCCCCAATTCCCAGAGGGTCGTGGGTTGTCCCTATTCCCAGAGGATCGTGGACTACTTTGATAGCCATCGTTGTCGAACAACTCGAAGTGGCGGATTCGTATATCTGGTTATGAGTTTAAACTTTAGTATGGGGTCTAAATTGAAAGAAAAGTAAAAACAAAATTTGAATTTATTTGAATTTCCATATTGTGCAAATTAAATCAATTCTGCGATTTTGAATTTAATTAAAAAAAGCTTATTTTGTTTATTTGATTTGTCAATATCAAAATATTAAAGTTTATTAATATTATAATTTTCTTTTATTTTGATGTTATTAATGATATTTATAATCACGTTTTAGTTTATTTCTTTTAATTAATTTGTGTCCAATACTTATGTAATGATTTATATGATATTAGCACCACTGAGCATAAAAATTACTCAGCGTACGGTTTGTCTATTTTTCTGTGCGCAGGTAGTTAGATTCGTTAGATCGTTCCAACAACATTCAAAGAACTGAAGTTCAGCTCAAACAATATTGGTGAAGAGTTTACTTTATAGTTTATGTAAATGGCATGTACCTAGGCTTATATATTTAATATTACGTCGTAAACTGAATTTAAATATTTTCATTATGTTTTCTTAGCTAGTATTTTATAACTAATGTTTTGATAAAATAGTAAAGCATAGAAATCTAGTTTATTGATATGTTTTGAGAAATCATAGTGCTGGGAATTGATTTGGGAGATAATTTGAATGTGGATATTTTGTGAAAATCTAAATTTTTTAGGATGGGTTTATGTAAAACATGCAGAAATATTGCCGAAATTTTTATAAAATAATTTTACCACTAGGTTTCCTTTTCTAAAAAAAAAAAAAGTGAGTTGCTTCGGCAACGAAATGTGACATTTTATATTTGGATCCAACAATTGGGTAGGGTATAACGTGTTACATTTAAGTGGTATTAGAGCTATCCGAATTTGATATTGGATGTGTAAAAATATGATGTAATATGTATAATGAAGTCTAGTATACATGCCATTATTAAATATTGAGTTTGAGCTGAAATCGGATGATGAAATTGTTTTGTTTAAAATTTTGTATAGTAATATATTTGAGGAATCGAGAGATAGTATGGAATGAGAAGTAGAAGATGAAAATAGACCCAGTGCACCTGGTGAACAGGGAACTAGTGTTCATCAGTCCCTGAGAACTTCTGGACAAAGACAGTTGGCTCAAGGTGATGATCTTTTATTGCGTATTGTTGCTGATTTGTTACGGAGGGTTGCTGGTATTGCACCTCAGCCTGCGCCTCATGCTAGACAGAGAGGTTCTTTTATTAAAGAAGTAAAAAAACACCGGGCCACTTAGTTTAGAGGTGTGAGAGGTGTTGATCCTTCTATTGTTGAAGAATGATTAGAATCAGTTGAAAGGATATTCGAACAATTAGAATGCACCCCAACTGAGTGTTTGAAGTGTCTGTGTCTCTACTGCAAGGAGATGCCTTTCATTGGTGGAGAACAGTGGTTTGTTCCCATCGTGCAGATCTAATTAATTGGGAGTTGTTTTAGATCGAGTTTAACAAGGGGTATCTTGGGAATTGTATATAGAAGAAAAGAAGAAAGAGTTTATTGAGGTAAAACAGGGAAAGATGAACATTATTGATTATGAACGAGAATTTCTTCGCCTGTCCAAGTATGCTCCAAAATTGGTTCTTACTAAGGAAACTATTTGCAATTGCTTTAGCCAGGGATTGAGAGATGAGATTAAAGTTCAATTGGCTTCTCACAGGATTACAGGATTAAACTCTACCAACCACCAGTAATTTTTCTTGGAAAATGGGTGGCTTTTCATCAACTTTTTAATTTGTCTCTGTTTTGAGAGTATTTCAAATAATAAATAATTTCACATGTCGATTTGTACTCGTGTTGTCTTAAGTTTTATATAGTTTTTTGTTTGTTTTTCATTATTTAATAAGTTTCAGTTTTAGAAAATTTTGTCTACTTTTATAATACGTTTTTTAGTTTTGCTTATGCATGCAATTTTAGTTTTATAAGTGATTTTAGGGATGGTTTTATTGTAGAGTTTGGTGAATATTAGATTCTTTTGTCGATTTTTTCTTGCCGCTTTGGACCATCCGTGACTGATTTTCTTATCGTATTAAGTGCTTACAATCATTTCAACTATGTCATGCTTGAGTTGTAACAAAACCAATTATCAACGTGTCATAATGTTTTATTTATATTGAGGTTAAAACTTTTGTTGTGTTAATGAAACTTATCTTTCATCACCTACGACAAATATTTACTATTCTTTTTCTGAAATATATAATTCTATTCATTTAATGAATTAATAAATTTAACTTTATTTTCATTGTAACTTTATTTCTTAACAAATCAATAGTTGCCACTACCCTCAATATTATAAGGTTTTATTTTTCTTTTTGGTTTTCTTTGATCCACTCCACTTTACTTGTTTGAAACGTTTCCTTTTCTGTAAAGAAACCCAACCCAATACGCCAGACTTTAGACTTGATGAGAAGGGCCACAACCATTTAATTGAAATACGAAACAGTCTTTGATTAAAAATTCTTATATACCTTTTGTTGTGATAGAAAAAGTCAATTTGTAATAATCTCTCGTGCTATCACTAAGTCAACATAAGATTTCCAAGATTAATTTATATGATAATACAACAAATTAACTTTTTAATGGTATTTAAATTTGAGACTCGTTACGAGTTCATATAATTTTGAATTTTAACTAGTTGAATATTTAAATCATTTTAGAATATCTTAGTTTAGGAATAAAATAATTTTGGGTTGAAATCGTATTGATTTTAGTTTGTTTTGGGTAGGTTCAAATGAATTTATGTTGGAGTTGAATTGGTTTGTTAACATTTTGTTACCATACCAAAAGTCATATTCGGATTGATGGAATTGGATTATTAGGTTTATATCAAAATTGATAGATCATATTTAAAACCTCATATCATATGTAATATATAAATATATTAAGTAAAAGTCGATTAAGTTTTAACTTAGTTAGCATTGATATTATTGTCCATGTAGAAGGATATGAGTTCGAGCATATTGAAGACTTAAAGTACATTTATCCTCCTATTTAAGGGTTAGTGAGGGGTTATGGACAGTTTTAGTCATTGATTCAAAAAATATATTAAGCAAAAAGGGTTAATATAATTTTTAGTCCCTGAATTTTGTAACTAGGTCAACTTTTGTGCTTGTATTTTTTTCTGCACTAGGTCCTTAAACTTGGATTCTATCAAAATTTGATGATGTGATACTCAAATTATGGTATTGATTATGACATAATCTCAGAATGTCATGTCATCAATTTTGACTTTTATTAAAAGTGAGCAGTTCTAAGTATTGTATCAAAAAAAAAAAAAGCAAAAGTGGTTAATATAATTTTTAGTCATTGAATTCGATAACTATGTTCATTTTCGTACTTGCATTCTTTTGTGCACTAGGTCCATTTTGGTTCTTAAGCTTGGATTCCATCAAAATTTGATGATGTGGTACTCAAATTGTGGTATTGATGTGGCATAACCTCGGAATGTCGTGCCATCAATTTTTACTTTTATCAAAAGTTTAGAGATGAAAATGAACCCAAATACCAAATTCAGATACCAAAATGAACTTAAAAATAGTACATATTCCAAAATAGACCTAATAATAAATTTTATGGACTAAAAGTTAAATTAACCCTAAACAAAATAGAGAGTAATAGAACTCAATATCCATGTTCAATAGGCAACTTGGCTTGTATTATTGACTTGAAACTTGGGTTTTTTATTGAGAAAATATAAAAAAAATATGAAAATAGTATGTTGCTAAAATTAAGTACTAAAATGATACATCTAGATGGGTGGAGGGTGGTGCATAGGCGGCACCACCCTCATTTTCTGACGGAAAACAGTAAAAAAAAAAAATAAAATAATGGTGACATAACGTGACATGGCATAGGTCGTGTCTAGGGAAGAGGCGGCACTGGTTGAGGAGCTGTCAGAGGCGGTACCACTTTGGTAGTGGATGGGACGACTACATGCTGAGTTAGTTTGTTTTTTGTGTGTTTGGGGACCTTATAATGGTCCCCAAATTCATTTTCTGCTGGTGGGTGAAGGAGAAGAAAGGGAAGGAGAAGAAAAGAAAAGAAAAGAAGAAGAAAAATAAGAAGAAGAAGGGGAGGGCAGGGAAAAAGAAAGAAAAAAGAGGAGAAAGAGAAGGAAAAAAACATAGAAAAGAAAATGTATTTTTTTTGTTATAAATTAATAGATTGATGTTAATTTAATTTGTTTTTATTGTTATTATTATTGATTTAATTCAGATTTAATTTTTAAATTTATTTTTGTAAGGTATTATTTGGTTAAAAAGAGCTTTATGTTTGTATTTATTTTATATTTTTATTCATTCATAATTTATTTTTATTTAATATTTATTGAAGTAAAAAGCCTATTTATGTTATATACAAAGAATGTTTTATTATTTTATGTAATTTATTTATTATGTGTGTTTTAGGTTGATTAGATATATTTTTATGAAATTTATTTGGCATGTTATTATTTTGATTATTTTAATATTTTTTATGTAGGTAAAAGATGAGACCATTGATATGGAATTTGAAATTTATGAGATAAATTAGGAATTAGTTTATATGTTCTAATTTTTAAGATTTTATAATTGAGAATAAGAGTTTATGTTTTTAAATTTTATTTTATGTTTTTATAAATATTAAAAATGAAATTTCTTTTGATCTTCTAAAAAAGAAAATATTTTTGTCAATAATTAAGTTGCGTGTTATTATATATATTATATTTTAAACCAAAAATGTTTACTTACTATCATTTTAAAGTAATAATAAAAATATTCGTATTTATTATGTATCGTTTATGTTATGTTTTTGTTATTGACATGTTATTTTAGCATTTTAATATAAAAATTTACTTATTATCATTTTAAAATAATAATAAAACTATTCGTATTCATTATGTATCATTTATGTTATTTTTTATATTTTTATTGGCATATTATTTTTAGTATTTTAATATAAATTTTTTATTTTTATGTAGGTAAAAGATTAAACCATTGGGATGAAATTTTGAATGAGACCATTGAGTTGGAGTTTGAGTTTGAATTTATAAGATATATTTATTTTGTTAATGTAGTATAGCAAAAATATGACATGGAAAAAATTGTTTGATATTTTTTGTAATTAAAAGCAAAATATAAAATTTAGGTTTTTGAAAAATGTTTAAAATCCATCAAACTTTAAAATTAATAACCAAATTTGTTTTGAAATTGTAGGTATTGCAATGACTCCATTGATTAAAAACGATGGTCAAATATCAAACACAATTAATAATATGGTAATATATTATTATTTGTTAATCACGGGTTCCCTTAAAAAAATATCTACGTAATTTACGGAAATAAATTATGTTATTATAACTATTTTTTGTAATTTATTACTGTCAGGGCTTGTACCACGTAGTAAAGGGTCAGGTGAATGGTTTAGGATATTCTCTAGATGCAAGGCTGATGCCATACTTGGAGTTAGCTAGATCCGGATCAGAAACATTGATCCGGACGTTTGATTTGTGGTACGATTTAATATCCGCACTGGTCGAGTGTTGGCGCTCGGAGACCCACACTTTCCATTTGCCGTGTGGGGAGTGCACTGTCACTCTGAAGGATGTTGCATTGCAACTTGGGCTCCCAATCGATGAGAGTGCCATAACGGGCATAAGTGTGATAGTTGAACCGGCTGCCCTTTCTTATAGCCTACTAGGAGTTTCACCCGTCAATGATGAGTCCAATTTTACAGGTTTGAAATTTTCATGGCTAAAAGCCAATTTTGAAGATTTATCAGTTAATGCCATTGAGCATGAGGTGATGTGCGCAGCTCGAGCGTATATTATGCATATTATAGGGGGTGTACTAATGCCCAATGCGAACAACAACAGGGTTCATTTGATGTATTTACCCCTATTAGTTGATTTGCAGAATGTTCGCTCGTATAGTTAGGGTTCCGTAGTTCTGGCTATCTTGTATTGTGAGCTTTTTCGGACGACAAAGCCTGATGCCGTAGACATAGGCGGATGTCTTATATTACTGCAGTCATGGGCTCTTTATCAGATGCCATTCTTGGCATCGGTTAGGCACCAACCATACATATTTCCATTAGTAAACAAGTGATAAAATTTAACTTGATATTAATTGACAATTTATTTATAATGATACTATTCTAACGATTTTATATTTACTTGAAATTTGTTTTCATAGATGGAGTTTTTATCTGGGTATCTGGAGGTCGTACACTGTCCCGATATATCGTCTGATGATTGAACAACATGCCGGGGAAGGTGTAAGCTATTCCAATATTCGTGACATGTAATTACTTTGTATATCTTACTCGAACCATTTTAAATTTTAACCATATTATTAATTATGCAGTTTATTTGGATGTCGTATCGGAGACTAGAAATTGCGACTGTTATACCCTCGTCTGCCCACATTCATTCTCACCTGTGGTGCATTAACATACCAATTATCTATTTTCAGACAGTCGAGTGGTATAACGGGGATCGAGTACTTCGGCAGTTTGGTTGTATCTAGTATATCCCAGATCCGCCAATACAGGTGCGGAAGATTCACTTGATCACCAAGAGAGGAAAACATGAAATAATTGGGGGGCTGTGCACCGAAAATATATTGTAATGTAGGATAATCGGATGACGCGGAGACCTCAGATGGATATTTCTTTTGATTTGCAACCATCGTTAGAGTATATACAATGGTACTCTACTACCGAAAAGCCATATTTACTTGGTGGGTAGTCGACTGTAGTCCTCTCGCACATGCAGCGACCTGGGGCATATGAGGCAGTGGCAGATATAGAGGCCGAGCCCGAGCCTAAGCCCGAGTCACAGCTTAAGGCCGAGTCCGAGCGATCAAATACACATTCAGCTAATAGTTCTTATCATTCAGATTTACCTGTCAATGACTATTTCTCGGGCTCGTCAGGGCACGGATACCATTCCGGTTTGATATCTTTGGGTCGTATCCACCGCAGTACAACACTCCTCCCGGCGTGTATCCACCGCAGTACTCCACCCCTCCTGGGTCGTATCCACCGCAGTATGGCACTCCTCCCGGCTCAAGTTCATCGATGGCATTCAAGGCATATGATTTTTCTTCTATGTTTTGCACACTCCCTCTTGCGACTAAAGAAGATGTTGATCGCCGCAATCACCCACAACGTGAACGTCGACCCTCGTAAAAATATGCCCCTAGGACCACACCATCAAACTATCAATTTTAGGGGTTTCTTGCGGTTTTGATATTACAAAGTTTTTACTTTTTTATTCTAAAAAAATATAAATAAAGAAAAAGACAATCTTTGTATATATTTAATTAGATTAATTGGAACTTTAAAATTGGAACAAAATTTGTGGTCATAAGTTAGATTAATTGCAACATTACAACATTAAAACACTAAAACTTGTAACAAACTTAGTTTTGTAATATAAACTATGTTATATAAGTTAAATACATTATAACCATGATCTAATTTGAACAAAATTTGAAATATAAATTTTGTTATATAAATTAAATACATTACAACATTAATCTAATTGGAACAAACTTTGTAATATAATTTTTTATATAAATTACATAAGCTCAATTCCAACCCGATCGTAACGATTGTCCAACGTGATAGTTTCACTGCGGGCATTTGCTTCGATTATGACCAGCTAATCAGCATAATTCACAATGCTTACCGTCGGGTTTCTCCCTAATGTCCATTTCATTACGGATTCTGGATGATTGCGGAGACTTCTCAGATTCCTACGTAACCCTCTGTCTGGGACAAGCTCGAAAGTCGTCAGAGGCACCTCCTACGTAGACAGGTGAGGTAGGACGGGGAACTCATTCTCCCAAACACGCAACGTGCACTCGAGTGTGTACACGTCATCGACAAATTGTTCAACATTGAGCGAGACTTTAGCAAACGCTGCCACGACATGCGCACATGGATAATGAAGTGTTTGGAACCTCCTGCAATCGCACTGTCTGTTCCGGATATCAACTCCATAAGACCTAGATGGTATACCGGGTCGATGACTGATGGTTTTTGTAACTCGAAATGTTTCAAGACGTCATGAATATATTTCTTCATTCATCGACCTTGCCATTTGACGATTTGCAACCATTGCATCCTTGACATCTTTGTCAAACACGTGTCCTGCCTCCATTTGGTTGACTTGTTGCTGACCTATTCTTGGCATCAAGGTGGCCAACCTATAGAATGTAGCCGAGAAGACAGATGAAATCGAAAGATGTCGTGTTTTTAACAATATCGCATTGATCCCCTCCACCAAGTTTGTGGTCATTTGACCATAACGAAAGCCCTCGTCAAAACTTTGAGCCCATTACCATTTCTCCATGGTACCCAACCACTGTCAAAAATATGTGTTCGTTTGACCCTCCATGTCACTTTCAAGTCGAGTTATTCTTTGGCGAAAAATATGTGGCTCTAGCTCGTGCGCTGTATATGTATTAAGAAAAGATAAGTTACAGTATTTCACTAAAACATTAAAACTTATATTGAAAAGATAAGGTTATCCGTACCCATTTTCACAACTTGTCTCCGCCAGTTTGCATTCTTATAATCTCGATGGAAGTTAGTCGCGATGTGCCGGATGCAGTAAACGGATCTCCATGGCACACCGGAACACCTAATGGCGGCAACTAATCCTTTCTATTTATCGGAGATGATGTAAATATTATCGTTGCTAATAACATACCTCCATAGGTTGGTAAGGAAGAATTCCTACGATTCTATGCTCTCATTATCTATGATGGCAAATGCTATCAGGAGCATGTTCTTGTTGCCGTTTGAAGCAACCGCATGAAGTAGGATCTGTGTATATTTTCCATATAGCCAGGTCCTATCCACTTGCACAAACGACTTGCAGTGGGGAAATACGCGCACACATGGATCAAATGTCCAGGACATTCGATGGAAAATTCTTTTTTTCGGTTGTAGTTGGTCATTCGGGCCGTAATAAGGTCTTGTCTGTAACTCAATGATAGTCTCTGTTACGTACTCCCGTATAGCAGCTATCCATCCCTGTAGCTCATTCTACGACGCATCAAAATCCCCGTACAAGTGCTCTATTGCCATTTGTTTAGCTATCCACGCCTTTCGGTATGATACTCGATCATCGAATTGTGATTTCACATTGGTCGGTATGTTTCACCATTGCCATGATACATCAATATGGTCTATAATTGTAGCCTTACACACTTTTCAATGTCGGCCTGCGACTTTGTAGTTATTATATTCATGCTATATTGCTAATAGCAAATACACACTTTTACTTACTTTTGAATCTCGACCTACGAACAACTCATCAAGATCAAAATTCTCGACTAAAGACGCGATAATATTTCCATCGTCATTCATGTCTTCATCGTCAATATCACCGGGGACCTCGTCCACATCGGGATCACTATCATTATCGACCTCTTGGTCACAAGGATCATTACTATCATATCTATCATCACCAACCACATCAATATCGGGTGTAACATTAAGATCGATATTGATCCCGCGTATAGTCGATTCACTATCAACGTATGATATTGGAGCCACTATGCACGATTCTTGAGCTCAATGTTCTTCACCATATGCAGTGAGATCTTCATTTTCCTCCATACCGACTAACTCAGCAAATAAGTGAATCGGTGCTTTTTTGCCACTTCGATTCCCACAGTAAAGAGCGATCATTGTCTCCAATTATTTGTCGTCTGCAAGTTCTATTTCGGTCAATTTGATGGGATCTGTCAAAACTGAAAACTTGTAAAAAAGTTTCGAGATCCTTCTCCCATAACGTCTAACAATTTTTGCGTTAATCCTTCCCTTCATATCAACCAACAAGACATTTCTATTAAATCTCATTGCTATTTGTTGCCGACATTCAAATATAAATCTAACGGTTGTTGTCAAGATGATTCAATCGAAATAAACGCATACAAAAAATTGATTATCCATCTTCAATACTCAACCTATTAAAAAATTAACAAAAAAATCTCAAAACAATTTCGAATAAATAAAATACATAAAAAAATTTAATGAATGATAATAGTCCATTTCTAACAATATCAAATTTATTGTCATTTCTAACAATATCAAAGATATTAAAAAGTTTACAAGATAACATTCTTAATAATCTAAACACGAAACTTACTAATAAATCATAATAAACAAAATAACTTTAAAACAAAACATAAAAATAACACAAAACTATATAATACTAACAAATTTTTTTCTTATCATAATCTATTATATTTGAAAATAACAATAAAAAAATTACCTTTACTTTTCTTTCTTTCTTCACTTCTCACTCTCTTGATCTATTAAATTTTTTTCCAAATTGATACGAGCAGGATGGGAGAGTGTGGGGGAATATAATGGGTGTGCCGCCTATCAGATAGGCACAATTGGTGTCGCCAATTTGACACCCTCCACTATTAAAATAATATTTTTTTTCTGTAAAGTAGGCGCGAAACCAGAAGAATTTTTTAGGGGGACCGGATAAAAATTTAATTTTTTATAGTTTATATTTTTATAATTTATAAAAGATTAAATCGAATTTTTATAATTTTAGGGGAGACCAAAGTGTAATTTTACTTTTACTAATTTAAAATTTTTAAAAAATTCTAAGGGCCAAAATTATAATTTTACATTTTAGGAGGCTGGAGCCCATGTCAACCCCCTGGCTACGCCCCTGTTGTAAAGTGTCAGAAAATGAGGGTGGTTCCACCTATGCGCCACCCTCCACCCATTTTCGTTTTTTTATATTATTCCAGTAAAAAACACCTTGAAATTATTGTATTTTTTTCATATTTTTTATATATATTTTTTGTTAAAATATACTATTTGCTTTTATATTTTTATATTTAACAGCTGTTTTCCTTGTTTTTATTATATACTATTTGTTTTTTATTTTTATATTTAACAGCTGTTTTCCTTGTTTTTATTATATACTATTTGCTTTTATTAAAAAGTTGTCTTTTTCTTTATTGTTGAAATATCCAAAGGTTCCTGCTTCTCCGCCCACTATTAATTTTGATTTTGATTCTTCGACATTTTTGGGTGTTTTTTATTTTCTGTTTTCAGTTTACTATTTGATTGAAAAACTTGGGAAACAAGTATTTCTTGCCTATTCCTCTGTTATCTCATCTGTTTGTTTATGCTCTTTATAAAGAGTTTCAGAAGCTTGGATTTTGCACTAAGAACCACTTGTTGTTTTCCTTTTGTTAAACTGCAGGGTCTTTTTGATTAAATTGAGGAAATTCAGTGGGAATTGGTCATGGAGGGAAAACGTGCAATCAAGAAAGATGTTACTGAAGTAATGTTTCTTCTTCTCAGTCATTTAATACTGTTGGTGTTTTATGCCATTAATTAGGTGTGAGCGTTCGATCGAGTCGAATCGAATAAAAAAATTTTGAGTTAATCGAGATGACGAATCATATTTTATCATCCTAATTTAATTTAAAATTTTATCGAATCGAGTCGAGTGAGATAGAATTCAAATCTAATTGAATCGAATATATTTGTTCGAGTTAAATTTTAAAAAATAATTTTGGGTACTTGTAACTACTGTCATCCATCGTAATAAAATTTGTCTACCTTAATCAAATTTTTTATTAACTTTCATCGTCTTATAATTTATTTAGGGTTTTTGGAGTATAATTTTGAGAAAAAATAAATAGGAGAGTAAAATTTTGGTGGGAAATAGATTTTGGTTAGATTGGAGGGTTGGGATGGGAGGGGAATAAAAGTTTTGGGGGGAAAGTGAGAAAAAGTAAAAATTTTGAGGGAAAACTAAAAAGGTTTGGGAATTTGGGGTAAAAATGTAAAATATTATATTTTGATATTCGAATTATTCGATTTATTCGAATTCAAAACTCAACTCGATTCGAACTCAAAATTTGAGTTGACTTGAATAACTTGATTAACTCGAATAATTCGATTCGTTTAACTCGAAATTTGATTTTTTTTCGATTTTTTCGAGTCGAATCGAGTTTTGCTCACCTCTACATTAATGTAGTGCAAACTTGTTTTTAATCTCCTTGTGGGTTTTTGCAGTTAATAGGTAATACCCCGATGGTATATCTGAACCATATCGTCGATGGCTGCGGTGCTCGAATTGCTGCCAAGCTCGAGCTGATGGAACCTTGCTCCAGTGTTAAAGACAGGCATATGCTCTTTTTTTTCATTTGCATTTTTGATTTTGTACATTGTTCACAGCATCTTGGAAAAGTGTTGCCTGCAAATTAACACCTTTGGTCATTGTTTTATCTATGTGCAGGATTGCATACAGTATGATTAAAGATGCAGAAGATAAGGGCTTGATTACACCAGGGAAGGTATGGTACCATATTTCGGATTAATGCATATGAAGTGATTGTTTGATAACCTAACCAGGAAGAAATATAGATCCTGTGATCTAATATGGTATGGTCTATTTTTCTGTTTTGCTTGGTATGGTACCTTATTCGGTTTAGCTTTCGGGTTAATGCGTATGAAGTGATGATAACCTAACCAGGAAGGCAGTATAGATCTGAGAACACTTAAATTTTAGATAGTTTCGTAAGATTTTGTTATCATGATATCTTCTGCAGTTTTGCTTCAGTTGACTTTTGATTGTGGGGTATTTAAGCTAACAATTTTCTCATTTGTTCTGCTTATGTTGAAATAATATTGGTTAAAGAGTGTCCTTATCGAGCCTACCAGTGGTAATACCGGCATTGGATTGGCTTTCATTGGAGCAGCTAGGGGTTATAGAGTTATTGTCACGATGCCAGCTTCTGTGAGCATTGAGAGGAGAATCGTTCTTCGAGCTTTTGGAGCTGAAGTATGCCTCACAAACCCAGCCAAGGGCATTGAGGGGGTATTAGACAAGGCTGACGAGATACTGAAGAACACACCTAACGGTTACATGCTACGGCAATTCACAAACCCTGCCAATCCTCAGGTAGCATCTTTACTTTTGTAACATTTCTACTGTTTCATCAGGTTATGTTTAAACGAAGTAACGAATTCTTTGTTTAAGATTCATTACGAAACCACTGGTCCAGAGATATGGAAAGACTCGGAAGAGAAAGTTAATGTACTGGTTGCAGGCATAGGGACTGGTGGTACAGTAACAGGTGCAGGGAGATTCCTCAAAGAGAAAAACTCAGAGATCAAGGTTTGTTCCTCATTCGAGACCGAAATTTAGACAACGAGCCTATGTCCTTGTTGTTATATTCATAAGAGCATATTCTTCTTTTGTCAAAGTATAGGTATATGGGGTAGAACCTGTTGAAAGTGCAGTCTTGAATGGTGGAAAACCTGGTAAATTTTCAAGTCACTTTCATCCTTTTTTATGTGGTTCGTGCTATATCTGGTACTTAACTATTTCCTTCATTGCATTGCCTGTGTGATGCATGTCAAAGGCTCTCATCTGATCCAAGGAATTGGTGCTGGTATCATCCCTGATGTTTTGGATATTGGCCTCCTTGATGAAGTTGTCCAGGTAAGTCTCAACAGCATGTTCAATATCTCAAACAGCTGTTGGAAACTTTGCAATTGGTTCGATTTCTGAAAAATTAATGAACTTTCATTTTTTTCACAAGGATAGTACTTGTTTCCCTTCTAATAAACCGTTTTCGTTTGCCATGGCAAGCATCAATCGTCTGATCCCTTGATTATCCTGTATGATGGCCATGGTGGCTTCCTAGAAACAGTCCAATGAAACTTGCACATCAATCACCTGATCCATTGATTCTCCTGTATGATGACCATAGTAGTTCCTAGAAATAGTTCAATGAAACGTTGCAATCGCTTCGGTTTCTGAAAAATTAATGATTTTTTCATTTCTGTCATGATAACAGTACCATTGATTCTCCTGTATGTTGACCATAGTACTTATTGCTGTTCTAACTTCTTAGGTATCTAGTGAAGAAGCCATTCAAACTGCTAAACAGATAGCCTTGAAAGAAGGTTTACTGGTATGTTTGTAATTGTTAATCAATTCTTACGACCCTCTAGATCACTTGTTCTTCTTTTGTGCTTATTTTCTTGGTCATATGAATAAATATTGACAGGTTGGTATTTCATCTGGTGCTAATACAGCAGCTGCAATTAAGTTGGCAAAGAGGCCAGAAAATGCTGGCAAACTCATAGTTGTGAGTTACATTCCCTTCTTCAAGTTTATCTATATCTTATAGGCTATAATAATTTTTGATATTATTCGGATTCTTCATTTTTTTTCTATACTATTGGTGATATATACATGAACATAGGCATGAAACATAAGAAGGAGATATGACCCAGAATGCTCATGTTTTTTTATTTGTTTAATTGGTTATGTACGACTAACACTTGAGCTTCGCTGTTTTTATATCAGGTAATTTTCCCCAGCGCGGGTGAGCGTTACCTGTCGTCTGCAATGTTTGAGTCCCTAAGGCATGAAGCAGAAAACATGCCCATTGATTGATGCCATTGTTATCCTTAATCACAAATTCTTTGTACTTTGCATTCCACTATGAACTATGTCAACCTCTGCCTTTTTCTTTGTACTTTGTGTTCTATGTTATTTGGGTTTAAGATAAATATTAAATACGGGTATGTGTATGACATGAATAAGCTCAATTTTTTTTTTTCGTTTTTCTTTAATTTCCATATTTGAATATTTGGAAGGTTGTCAAAGAATCATATTTTTATACCATATTTGAATATATGTGGATATCGAAACATGAATACTTCTAGAAAAATAAAAGAAATTTTAATATGATTTTTTCTAGTATAATAGAAAAAATGTGGCATAAATTAAAAAAAAAATTAAACTTAAACAAGGTAAGGTGATTAGTAGTTGCAGGGTTGCTCGGAGGGTTGAAAGACATGGGCGGAATGGGATTGGTAGGGTTAAACGATGCAGAATTCTGTGTTGTGGGGGCATTGAGGAAACTAGCGAAACGAGAAACAAATGGATCAGTAAAGGATGGAACAATAGGGAGCGATTAATTTATGAACTCTTTTTTAGCAGGTTTTGTCGTTTTGATAATAACAAAAAGATGGAAATCCGAGGATAAGGAGAATAATAACTCAAAGAAGAAGCCTATAAGGTATCCACTGAGGAGGATGTTAACACTGCAAAGGGGAATAAGCTGGAGCAACTTCTCATGACATTTTCTGTTTGGCAGAAGGCAGACTTTTGCATCCATGGCAAGAAAATATAAAGGGAGAAGATCAGAAGTTATATTATTTCGATTCTGTAATTTTTTCGAAGTATTCATAATGTTTGATATATTTAGATATGAGTATGATTGTATTAGGATATAATCCTATGAAAAATCTTAGGAAAGAAAAAAAACCCTGTAGGATACCCATATTGGATGCTCACTTGGAGTCTGAATTTGAGTAAGGTAGAATAAATGCTATGTTGCTCGGACTTAGGTATGGTTTTCGAAGATGTGTAAGTTCAATTTCATCTAAGCTATCTTATGAATTTGAAAGGCATTTGGAGGTTAATATATGATAAGTGCTAAAAATAATATGTTCTAATCTCATTTTTAATGCGATTTTGGGTGATTATTTGATGTTAATGGTGAATTTTATGCTTATAATCTTTTAAATTCATGTTTCTATACTTAGGAGAGCATTGGGGAGCAAAAGGAGGAAAATCAGAAAATCGAAGCAAGTTACAAGAGCTACATGGGCTGACCCCTTCCACATGACCTGACACTCACATGACCTGCCATAAGGCCATGTGGTAGGCCGTGTTGATTTTGCGAGTTGGCTCTTCGAACAATAGGAAAACACAATTTTTAAGTTTTTTCGGGTATTCTAAGATCTATATATGACAAACATAAAAAGATAGGAGTGAGTCGTCATAGAATAGTCAAGAAAACAACCTAGAAAACACCATTGATGTCGACTCTGAAATAAATTTCCGTCTAGATTGACGATTCCCAGTTGATTTCTTAGGAGATTATCATAAGGTTCTTTAGTTCTTTCGGTTATACTGTTTCTTGATTGTTTATATTTTTAAGCATGAACTAATTTTCTAAATACCTAAGGGGGATGAACCATATGATGGATTCTGCTGTCTGATTTTTACTTTACGCAATAAACACTTAGTTTCTTGTTCTTAATTACGTGTGCTTAATTCGTGGTTTAATATTTCTAGGGTATTGATCCATATTTGATGTGTTCAAAATTAGAAGAGGAATAGACCCTATTTAAGAGTAGATTTAGCGTAATTTAGTGGAGTTGCATGCAATCCTAGAAATAGGACGACATAAATCTACTGGATTAGAGTCAAATCTAATAGGGGCATCCATAAATCGAGTTAATGCAATAATATGTGTTTTAATTAGAAAGAAAATTCAATTAATCAACCTAGAGTTAGTTGCTTTTACTCTCGAAGGAGATATTTGCATAATTTAGGGATTTGTACAGATCAAGATACTAAATAAAGAAATTGCGTAATTTAAATTGATAATGACAGATGAAATCTAAGCGGATTCTTTCCTGGATATTGTTTCGCTTCTTGGTTGTTAATCGTTTATTTTCCTGATTTGTTCTTTTTCGTGTTCGTTAGTTAATTAGTTTAATTAAATTTAGTATTTAAATCATTCTAACACCCTCAAACCCGGCCTGGACGTTATGGACGGATCTGGCGATGTCACATGATAGGGTGATTGTAAACTAAATTGACGATAAACCATTTCTGTTTGTTAACATTTAACTAACTGAAAATAACACATGTCTTTTGATTTGTCTTAGACGTATCTTTTTAGCGGAAGCGTTGGACATCATTCATTTTTAAGTAAAACCGTTTGTTTTATGGAAAACCTTAGTTTTTAGAAAATCCGTATTTTGTTAAGATTGTAGTTGTAAATCTGCAAAAGCAATAAAAGTTTCCAAAGTTAAAGCGAAACAATCCATAAGGTCCAACTACATAAAAATACCCCACAAACAAATAAAACCATAAATGAAAGTAAACAATTTAAAATATGTGCGGCCACCATCGAGTCCTTCGCTGCACTGAACCGTCAAGTCTGGGGATTACCCGTACAGATTAATAGGAAGGGGTGAATTTACGTAAACTTAGTGTGTAATCCCCACAAATCACATGCATACAGTCAGTCACAACGAACAGTCAAATGCAGTCTGGCCTAAGCCCATCTCAATTTCAGTAGTAGTTCGGGCCTGAGCCCATTTCAGTCCAGTATTAGGTATGCATTAGGCCTTAGCCATCACAGTATCAGTAATGCAAATAGTAATCAGAAACAGAGTCCTACCCACCAGCCACTTCACACCATTTCTGTCCATCCCTACACTCCATGTGGGGTTTAAAACACCCATCCATCCCTACACTCTAGTAGTATCGAATACGGCACATATTTAGTATATTGCAGCTGAGTTGCCATATAATAGGCTTAAAGCCTTTCAGTACACTTCCTCCAAATATCATCATCCCAACCCAATGCAATGCAAACATACAATATGACATGTTTTTATGTAACCATCAGTCATACATATACATATATATATATATATCAGTAATCATGCATAATTTATCATGTATCACATACACTCAGATTATACATTGAAGGGTCTAGGTAACGCTTATCGACCCTACAGTAGGTTCACAGTCGACTTGGGTGACCCGTGCAACCCTAAGAATCATTTCAGATAAATGGGCTCACACGCTCATGTGCATTGCCGTGTGGGCCTACACGGCCTAGCCCAAAATCCCACATGCCTGTATGGACTACCCGTGTGGCCTACACAACCCAAATCAGTCTAGCTCGTGTGTCGCACACGGCTTACCTGGCCATCTCAAGGCCTGGCCTCGTCGATCACACGCCCGTGTTATAGCACACGGTCTACCACACGGGCAACCACACGCCCGTGTGGCATCGACAGTAGGGTTTTTGGCTTTTGTTGAAACCCCGGTTTCTACGTAATCGGGTACACACCTGTTACAGATTTGATGTAAAAACACTTTCGAGCATTGAAACCCCAGTTTTTGCGTGATCGGGTACACACCTATTACAGATTCGATGCAAAACACCTTTGAGCCTTCCAGAACCTATAATCGACATAAAACGCTCCAAAATCAATCAAAATTCTCGATTTAAACTGAAACCCATCATCAACAAATCCAAAAAGGGCATTCAACACTTACCCCAACTATCTCGAAAGGTTGTGTTCACGTTTTCGCACACGGAGAGCCCCTTACTTCTTGATTTGCTGTTGTCAAAATAGCAAATTAGATTTCAACGAAAAAAATCCAAAAATTTAGAAACGAAAACAAGAGAAACCTCTAATCGAGCCGCAATCAATGCTTACTTACCCACGTAAAAACACAATGCCGAAAAGAAAGAACAAACCTTGCTGGAACGGAAAAGAAAAGAAAGCATTTTGTTCAAAAAGAAAAGGGAAAACGGAAGAGGAAAAAAGGTGAATGTTAGTTTTTTTTAGCAGGAGAGATTTTTAGGGAAAACCGATTACCCAAATCCTACTAATTCTCATTTTAACCACCCACTACTCAGAATTCCATTACCATTGGAACTCTAATGCAGAGCCAAGCAAAAATAAAAGCTCCCTTGCTACATAGGATTCGAACATAGAACCTCCAACAAACTAACACTCCACCTAACCACCAAACCAACAAGCCCATTCTGATATAATTTTACAAATAACTAAATATAAGCCCATTGAACAGAGATAGGGCTTAACTCCAAAAATAATCAAAATTTGCCAAAGGTAAGGCTTGAACTTGGGACCTCTCACATACACCCAAAACACTTAACCAATGAAGCAGATACACAGTTGTGTCAAAAACTTACAGAAACAAAATTAGAAAAATTTGGGGCGTTACAATCACTCAAATTTTTCATGTTAAATAATAGAAAGACAATAATTACTAGTACTTGTAGTCTTCGTGGGAACAATATCTTTGCTCACCGTAACTATACTATTAATTGATAGGTGTACTTGCCTTAACGAAGTTTTTAGATAGTTCATGATTTGCACATCATTATCCATATATGTTAGAACTGGTTTGTGGAAAGGTTTCCTACAGTCCCACGTTTCGTGGGATCATTCTCACATGCCCACATTTTGTTGCCCACTACTTCCATACATTTGTATGTGTGATAGTGGGATGTGCAGTTGGTGGTTTTTTATGGGAACCACCATTAGAAATACCAACTAGCACAATGTCTCTAGGCACCGAAAAAAAAAAAAATATTTCATCTAGTGAGGTTTTTGAGTGCTTAGAAGATCTTGGTAGTTTTCAATTTTTCGTATAGCTAAATTCGATGACCTCGTGGTGGTTTGACGTGCTCGATAGTGATCAACATTTGGACTTTGACATTTGGTTCAGACAACGGTTGGAAATGTTTTTGTTCGATCTTTTCCCCTGCACTTGTAATAGCCCATTTTTCAGTAGTGTCGAAAACAGTGATTTTGGGACCAAAATTCCGATGAGAGTTCATAGATATATTTAATTAATATTTACGAGTTAAATATAATATAATAGTGAATAGTGATTTAATAAATTTTATTAATTGTTAAGTTAGTCAAGGTATATATGGTGCGTACCGAAAGTCAAGTAGTTTTGGAAAATGAGGTATCGGGATATCGTTTTTGTACACCAAGCCTACGCATATTTTTATTAAATATTTACGGAACTATTATATAGGTGAATTGAAGTTTGGTATGAAAATTTTATTGTTTAGATGGTTAATTAAAGAAAAAAGACTAAAACGTAAAAAAACGTAAAACTTCATCACTATTGATTATTATTAGCTTAAGGGAATAATTAAAGTTTTTTTAAGGATTTAAATGGTAATTTACCACTTTTTAGTTTAGTGGCGGGCTTATACTTGGTTTTAATAATATTATTATAATAAAAGTTAAGTTAAATTTAAGTTTAAATATAAAAAAACATAAAAATATAAGTGGATGGCCAATTTTATCATTCTTTCTTCTTTTCATAGACTGAAACTCAGTGGATGAAAGCTTGGAGAATTTGGTCGTGTTGTCTTCCTTGCATGTAAGTAAATTTTTTATCCGTTTTTAGTAATTTTTATATTTTTGAGATCGTTGCAACTAGGTTCAGCTAAGTTGTATCTTCGTTTTCAAAATTGTTTAAGTTTTTTTAAAATTTTCATTGATGATTTTTAGATGTTCTTGATTTTAAATAGAAGATTTTGAATCTCGGAAATATTTTAGGACTATTTTGTTAAGTGAATTTTGTTAATTTTGCATGTAAGGACTAATATGTAAAATTGTTAAACTTACCATGAAAATATTGTAATTTTTACGTGATTGAAGGCTGATTAGGGATGGCATTAGAACTAGTTATATGTATTGGGGCTTTAATGTGAAATTTTTAATAGTTTCGGTGTTAGGGACTAAATTGAACAAAGTGTAAAAGTTTAGAGAAAATTTTTAAAATGAAAATTATAAGTTATATACATAAAAATTAATATGATAATGCATTTTAATTAAATAAATTGAATTTATTTATTATATAGATCAATGATTGAACCGTACAAAGGAAAATAAAAAGGAAAATTGCAAAATAGTCCCTACGAACAAATTTGCTTGTTGGCTGTATTAGGTAAGTTCATACGGTATGTTTGTGTTAAGTTTTCATGTATTTAAAATTATAGTTGTAAATATGTTTAATTGAAATTCGATCATTTATACTTCGATACGAAAAGGTGAGATAGGAGATTAAATTGAACAAAATTGAAGATAGTATAATTCCATAAATTAAGGAATTGACTTTGAATTGGATTGAAATAAGTTATGTTATGTGATAAAGTGATAATTCGATAAAAATAAGTTAAATTGATTCGATTTAAATTAGTCGATTTAAATTGGTTGTATGTGAAAAGAACTTTATTGAATAGATTAAAAACTATATCAAATATTATTTGAAATGTGGAATTATACTAATGTGGTGATGAGCTACGATATATGTATGAAATTCTTGATTTGATTGATTGATAGTAAATTGAGTAATAAACACCCTATTAACTGTTCGAGTAGAGACAGATATAGTTGGCATGTCATAAGATAGGAAGAGTTCAGGGTTACTTTGGCGACGAGTTGATGAGGCACTGGGTGTCAATTTACTTCGACTTAATTGATGAGACACTGGGTGTCAAACCTATTTATAGCATTGGGCGCAACTATTTGCTTCGAGTTTATCCGATGAGGCACTGGGTTGCCAAACTGATGTGTTGGTTAAATCGTGTATCTGTCCGAGTCCGAGTCGTGTTAATAGGGAGATAAAAGATAAAAAATGAAATGATGATGAATAAGCATTTGAAATCCATGAAATCGTAAAATTGAATGTGAGATGTGGTATTCATTATTGAGATGGCAAATGGATAAGAAATGAAAGAAAAATGTGAAATGAAATGTTTATTTGTGAAATGTGATGATATGATGATCAGATGATACATATACATATTGATAATCGGTTATATAAGACCAGGGGGCTATTATGAAAACATGATAAATTGATGAATGTGATTCAAAACTAGTATTATGAAATAAAATAGTGATTGATATTTAATTGACATTTAATATCTATTTGGTATAAAGATGAATTTCTATGTTTTGGATTGAGATTTCAAATTATGAAATGAAAATCAATGTTTGGCATTAATCGAAATGAGATATGTTGTATATAAATAGATTGTATAATAAGTTAAGATATTGAATTGATTTAAATGATTATTGTTCGTGAATGGTAATGAAATGTTGAATAAGTGAATTGAATATTATATGATTAAGTTACTATATGGTTTGATAATTGTTGAACTCACCTTTTTATATGTAATTTGCCATGATAGGCAAACTTTATCAAGCTAAGTAGCAAGTAGTGCATAATTATAACTTGAGGTAAGTTACTTGGTTTTAATACCTGTGAACTTACTAAGCAATTGTAATGCTTACTCCCTTATTTCCTTTTTCCTTGTAGTGTCAACTTGCGGAACGTGTCAGGCAGATCGTCAAGAAGCTCACACTATCTTGGTATTGGATTTAGTAGTCTTTCTATCGTTTAAAACTCAATTTTGTGGCATGTACATAGGTGAATCGGTTTTGGTCATTCTTGAATGATAGTATTTTGGTTCTTGATTGAGGTTTGTGTTTTAAATGGTTATATGGTACGTACATAGGCTATTTTGGATTGATAGTTTAAAGTTATAAGTTGAAGTTGTAATTTCTTATAATGGTCGACATGAACAAGGACGAATATAATGATTACTATGATATGTATAAAGAGTAAATGATGATTGCATGTGTGGTGATGGTATGCTTGATTTTGGATCATGAATTAGTTGAGAAATGGAAATCTTGGGTGAAATGTATGGTAAATGTATATTTGATACTTGTAGTATAGGAATTCATTAAATTAAATTGTTTCAATGATATGGTAAGTTTTGAGTGTGTACAAAGGTAAATTGTACTACGATGATACATGCTTGTATGTATAATTGAGTTTAAGTTTTTAATTTGGTTGTGATGGTGCCAAATGGCATATTGGTTAGTATTAGGATTATGGTACCTAATTGAATACTTAGTTATTAATTATAATAGGTAAGATAGTTCGTAGATCATGGTTGAATCATGACATGTTTGTAATGGATCGAGTGAGTTTTATGCAGGTCATATGTGTACCTATTTGTATCTATGAATTAAATTATAGGTTTTGTAGCACCCCCTAACCCTAAAATATTACCGTAATAGGTTACAAAGAATTACCAGACCTTTCAAAAATATTATGAACTCTATACAAATAAATAACATACATATTGAAAAGCATTCATAATGTCTCTCTTATGGGCTATTGAGGTCCAATATAAGTATTTAAAACAAATTGGGACTTAATAAAAAATTCAGAGAATTTTTCGTGAAATTTCAAAAGTTTTCCCAAGTATAAGGCTTACTCGCCCGTGTGGTCTAGGGACACGCCCGTGTGACCCTAAGACATGCCCGTGCTTCAGGCCGTGTCCTAATTTATGTGCTCTCTGACTTACCTCACAAGGCCAAGCCACACGCCCTTGTGTTACGTTGTGGTCAATTTATTTTTCAAAAATTAGGTGCAGTTTTCACACGGCCAAAACACATACCCGTGTACTAGGCCGTGTTCCTCACACGGCTGAGACACACGCCCGTGTCTTTACTCATGTGGTAAAACTTGAGCATTCTATTTTGAGAAATTAAAATTGCAGAGGACACACGGCCGAACCACACGCCCATGTATAAACCGTCTGTCTCACACGGTCTGGTCACACTAGGCAGTGTGGACTCAAAATGAGCCTTATACATTTAACCAACCCTGCAAAATTAAACTTCAAATAACTCAATAATTAATATTCAACCAATCCAAAACACAATCAAATACATACAAAGCATACCAAGTAATCTACCTAATGATCTAATCAACATATTAACATAGGTATTTTACAAATACTTACTAAATCAACTCATTTAACTTCATTTAAACCAATTCAAACTTTATATATATAACCAACAAATATCATCTTATATCATCACTTACAACCATTTATTAAAATGATATACATATGACTACCTAGGTACATGCCATTACCAAAAGAAATATAATTCACCACTTTGAGTTTGGGATCGGCTTTGGATACTGATTTAAGGATCGAGCTTTAACCTAACCTGCGCATGGAAACAAACCGTACGTTGAGTATAAAACTCAGTGGTATTTCTATAATCCAAATACTTATTAAGCAAGAATTTATAATTTATACATATATTTAAACACACATAACCAAAAATCATTAAAACAAATAATCTATTTCTTAAACAATCATTTATAATACTTTCAATTCTCATTATTTTCTATTCAAATAGCTTTTCTCAATAGGGTTCACATATTATCTCATTATGCCAATAACCATATCATGAACCCATTGGTTCATACATTTCAATTTTATAACTCAATTCAATATCATAATCCAATTCATGTTCAAAATTATCTAATATCATTCATATTGTCAATTCATTGATTTACCCCTATTAACAAGACACAGACTTTGGCGGATACACGGATCCAACCAAAACACACCAGTTTGGCACCCAGTTCCTCATCGGATAATTCAAAATAATAATTTGACATCCAGTGTCTCATCGGCCATGCCGAAGTAAATTGGTACCCAGTATCTCATCGAATTTATCCGAAGAAATAGATTGACACCCAGTGTCTCATCGACTCTTCCTTGAACTCTTCTAATCCTATGGCATGCCAACTATATCCGACTCAACCCGATACAGTTAATAGGGTTTCAATTCATTTCTCACTTCACAATCAATATACATTTCAATATCAATTCCACAATAATCACATAATTTCAATTCAATCTCAATTTTCATAATAATCACATTTTTCACATATACTTATAATTTCAATTTAACTCAATTCAATACCACAATACCAAACTCACCACAATTTCAATTACCATACTTAATAATAAATACAACACATAATTTTAGTTTTCAGATTATAGAAATACAAACTAGAATTATCGAGCTACTCCTCGTTAACTTTGTCTTTTCCTTCCCTAGCCAAGGTCTCCGGCTCAACGTTAGTTACGGGATTTAAAATAATTGAAAATCATCACTACAACACAATTTAACATTAAATATTTCAATGTATACACAACTTTTATCTAAATTCCAATTTAGTCCTTAACCAATACTAACTTTATTTTTACAAAACTAATTCCATATCTTTATTAAATTTTCACTTTAAACTAATTTCAACTCCTAATTTCATCATAAAACCTTAATTTAGAATTTTTTTCAATTTAGTCCCTATTACTCAAAACTTATGATTTATTTTACAATTTCAATCCTTTATTCAATTCTAACTTGAAATTCTATCAATTTAATCCTTAATTCTTCAACTTATTCAACATGAACAACTTCTAAAAATTCACTATCTTTCAAAACTTCAACTTAAATCAAGTAGTATTTTGTTCTAGGATTCCAAAAACATCAAAATTACAAAAAAAAGGGCTAAATTGACTTACCAATTTAAGTTTGAACCCTTGAAACCCTAATTCCTTTTTCTTTCTCTTTTCTTTCCCTCTTTTTTGTTTCAACCTTCTTTTTTTCTTTCTTTTCTTTAATTTATATAATATAATAATATTTTCTTAAATAATAAGTAAGTATATATGTATATTACAAATGTATGTATGTATTTATTACACATGTATATTATTTTTACCATACATTTGTCCAAATTTGGTTTATTTATTTATTTAGTCCCTTGACTTTTCTCTATCTTATAATTCAACTTTTACCTATATTCAATATAGTCCTTATACCTAATTAATCTTAATTCAAGTTAATTCACCTAACCAAAACCTAATTAACCATACAAATATCCTTATAAATATTTTTAATAAATATTTACGAGTCTGTTTTACGAAAACGGAGACGTAAAAATACACTTTTCGATTACCCGAATATCGAGTTATTACAAATTCTCCCCCTTAATAAATTTCGTCCTCGAAATTTACCTGAAAAGAGATTGGGGTATTGAGTTCTCATAATTTATTCTGGTTCCCAAGTCGCTTCTTCGATACTATGACTTCGCCACAGCATTTTTACTAATGGAACCCGTTTATTACGCAATTCTTTTACCTCTCGAGCTAATATTTCAATCGGCTCTTCTTCATATGTCAAATCAGGCAGTCGAATTTCAATATCCTCTGTCGAAATAACATGAGAAGGATCTGATCGATATCTTCTGAGCATCGAAATATGAAAAACATCATGAATCCTTTACAATTCTAGAGGCAAAGCCAAACGGTAGACAACTGGCCCAACTCTGTCCACAATTTCATACGGTCCAATAAAACGAGGACTCAATTTTCCTTTTCGACAAAATCTCAAAATTTTCTTCTAAGGCGAAACGTTAAGAAATACCTTATCACTGACAGAGTACTCAATATCCTGACATTTCAAATCTGCATATGATTTCTGTCTATCGAAAGCTATTTTTAGTCTATCTCGAATATTCTTAACAGTATCATCTATTTCTTGAATTAACTTTGGCCCAATTATTTTTCGTTCATTCAATTCCATCCAACACACAGGGGATCGACATCTTCGACCATATAAAGCTTCATATGGAGCCATTTGAATACTTGATTGGAAATTATTATTATATATAAATTCAACCAATGGTAAATAACGTTCCCAACCTGATTCAAAATCAATAATACAAGCTCGTAACATGTCTTCTAAAACCTAAATCACCCATCCAGACTGTCCATCAGTTTGCGGATGAAAAGCTGTACTGAAATTAATTCGAGTACCCAAAGACTTATGTAGCTGTTTCCAAAACCTCGATGTGAACCGTGGATCCCGATCAGAAATTATAGTTAAAAGAATACCATGTAATTTCAAAATTTCCCGAATATAAACCTCAGCAAGCTTTTGAAGTGACCAATTAGTCCTGACTGCTATAAAATGAGCCGACTTTGAAAGCCAATCAACAATCACCCAGATGACATTTTTCTTACTTGCTGATAATGGTAGCCCCGTTACAAAATCCATTGTAATACAGTCCCATTTCCACTCGAGAATATTAATAGGTTGTAATAATCTAGTAGGAACGTAATGCTCTGCCTTTACCCATTGACAAATCAAACACTTACTAATATACTCAACTATATCTCTTTTCATCCCTGGCCACCAGTATAATTCCCGCAAATTCTGGTACATTTTTGTCCTTCGGGGGTGTAAAGAAAACGCGCTATCATATGCTTCTTGGAGAATCAACTCTTTTAACTCAGAAACAACTAGAACACAAATTCGATCTCAAAATCTTAAACAATCATGTTCATCAATACTGAAATTTTCTACCATGTTATTCTGTATCACTTCTCTTTTCTTCATCAACTTGTCATCTTCTAGCTGTGCTACTCTAATCTGATCAAACATCGCTGGTTTAACTCTCAACTTAGCCAACAGATTCCCATCATTACTAATACTGAGCCGTGCAAACATTGTTCGCAGTTCAACTGTAGCTTTCTTACTCAAAGCATCAGCTACCACATTTGCCTTTCCCTTGATGATAATCTATAACATAATCATAACACAATCGTAATCTTTCAAAAGCTCAATCCATCGTCTTTGTCTCAAGTTTAACTCATTTTGAGATAAAAGATATTTGAGACTTTTATGATCAGTATAAATGTAGCATTTCTCACCATATAAATAATGTCTCCAGATTTTCAATGCAAAAATTACAGCAGCTAACTCTAGATCATGTGTCAGGTAATTATGCTCGTGTGGTTTTAGTTGACAAGAAGCATAAGCTATTACTTTTCCATTTTGCATTAACATACAACCTAAACCACTTAAAGAAGCATCGCTATACACAACAAAATCTTTTCCCGACTCTGTCAAACTCAAAATCGGTGCTTCTGTCAACATTTGCTTCAACGTTTCAAAACTTCTCTAGCATTGATCATCCCAAATAAAAGGAACATTATTTTGTAGCAGCTTCATCATTGGCAATGCTATATTTGAGAATCCATTTACAAATCTTCTATAGTATCTAGCCAATCCCAAGAAACTACCTACCTCAGACACATTCCTCAGTGTTTTCCACTGAACAATTGCTTCAACCTTTTTCGGATCAACTCTGATTCCATCTGCAGACACAACATGTCCTAAAAATATCACCTCCGATAATGAAAATTCACACTTGCTAAGCTTAACATATAATTGTTTCTCCCGTAATATTTGTAAAATAATAATGAGATGTTGATCATGTTCTGATTCTGACTTTGAATAAAACAATATATCATCAATGAAGACCACACAAACTGATCTAAATAAGGTTGAAAAATAAAGTTCATAAGATCCATAAAAGCGGTTAGGGCGTTAGTCAATCCAAAAGGCATTACTAAAAAATTCATAGTGGCTATACCGTGTTCTAAATGTTGTCTTTGGTACATCACTTTCTTTCACCTTCAACTAATAGTAGCCTGATCACAAATCACTCTTCGAAAATACAGAAGCTTCTTTCAACTGATCAAATAAATCATCAATGCAAGGTAACATATATTCATTTTTGATCGTTACCTTATTTAACTATCGGTAATCAATACAAAGTCATTTTTTTAACAAATAAGACTGGTGCTCCCCACGGTGAAATACTAGGTCAAATAAAGCCACGATTTAACAAATCTTGCAATTGTACCTTCAGCTCTTTTAATTCTGTGGGTGACATACGGTATGGAGGTATAGATATCGGAGCTGTACCAAGATAAATTCTATCGCAAACTCAACTTCTCCATTAGTGGCAAACCTAGTAATTCTTCAGGAAAAACATCAGGAAACTCACAAACCGTTCAAATTTTGCTGCATTGGCTTTCAACAGAATCAGAATTGATAACATAAGGCAAATAAGCTGCACAACCCTGATGAAGTAGTTTATTAGCCTGAATCGCTAAAATGACACGTGTTGAACCATTAGTACGAATACCATTTACCTCAATTTTGCCTCGATCTTCATTCTGAATACTAAACTTCTTTTTATAACAATCTAAAACCACTCCATGTTCAGACAACTAATCCATTTCTAGAATTATATCAAAATCACCGAATGGCATTATCAGCAAATCAACAGAGAAAATTCTATTCTGTATCATTAACGGGCATCTTCGACATACTTGATCTACGGATATTATTTGTCCCAACAGGCTAGACACCTCTATAGATACTCTAGACATCTCAGATTCCAACTTTTCCGACTCAACTAGTTTTTGGTTAATGTACGAGTGTGAAGACTCGGGGTCAATTAAAGCATAAACAGGTTCTGAATACAGTAAAAATATACCTGTTACCACATCATGAGCATCGCTTTCTTCTCGAGCCCAGACCACATATGCTCTAACTGGTACTCAAGCTTCTGCCTACTGAGTAACTATATCGCTCCCTCTCCTTGCACCTCCTCCTCTAGAAACTGGACCGCCTCTACCTGGTCTCCTGCCTCCAGTAGTAGATACTGACCTTTGTGATGTCATGGGTCCAGCACTTTCACCTTTCGGGCAATCTTTAATAAAATGATTTGTAGACCCACATCGAAAACAACCTCTAGTTAATTTTCAACATTCACCTCTATGTTTCTTTCTATAGTGCTCACAATTTGGAATTTCAATGTCCCGGAATGGACCTCTCACGCTACCAATAGAGACTGTCGTCTACTTTCCCTGACTTCTATCACAACTGTCTGATCTAAAGCTTGGTCTCCAACCACCACAAAATTCTTTTGATCTTTTCGGTTGAGGATTCGAACTAGTAGTTCCAGTGTGTTTTCTAGTCGATCTAGCAATTTTAGAATTTTTATTGAGGCCTAGAACTTGTTTTACCATCTTGGCTCGTTCAACCAGATCTACAAATTTTGTAATCTGATGAGATACCAGCTGTACTCTTAATTCATCTCGTAAACCCTGTAAAAATGTTTACAACTGTCAGCTTCTATCGGTACAAAATTTGAGGCATATCTACAATGTCTGAAAAATTCCTGTTCATAATCAACCACTAATATCTAGCCTTGTTTCAACATTAAAAGCTCTTTCTTTTTATCTTCTATGTACAATTCTCCAACATATTTCTTCTGAAATTCTTTCTGAAATAAATTCCAAGTTACTTGTAACACCCCTAACCCGTAACCGTCGCCGAAATAGGGTTAAGAGGTATTACCGAACATTCGAAATATTTACAATCATTTTACAACACAAAGTTAATCATCATCCAAACAAATCAAGTTATATGCAAATAGTCCCTTAATAAGGTCTACGAGACCTTAAACATGGTTTAGAAAGGAGTCGGGACTAAACCGAACACATACAAAATTTTTTAAAAATTTAACAATTTTCGAAGCTATAGAGAGGTCACACACCCGTGTGGGTAAGCAGTGTGCCTCACACTACCTCGGACACTAACTTGTACCACACGGCCAGTCACACGCCTGTGTGTCTAGCCCCGTGCGCGAGCCTGATGATCGTTGCAAAACAGTCTAGTTTCAATATTTATAAAAGAGTGATCGAACTCAGAGATCGATCACGACAACGATAGAGGCAAGTGCACCTATCGAACAGTAGTATAGCTCAGGCAAGAATATCTTATCGAACCCAAGGAACCTAAAAGTACTATTACTCACTTTCTTTCTATTATTTAGCCTAAATATGGAGTGATTGGTTTATTAAACTAAAACAAATGAAATATTTAAACTAAATGCAAAGACAAAAGAAACAAAACTTTGGGAAAAGACGTTGAAAAAACTTAATTGATAAAGATGATACCTTCGGGAAGAATCCTTTTATGACTTCACTTATTATCTACCTTTTCAATTCATATGATTTCTTTACTTAGCTTGATCCGTGAGACTCCCTAACCTATATTAAACCTTCTCTCGAAGCGAATAACGTCTAACCTTAGGTTAATTGTGGAACTCTCGTTCTCTTATAATAACCCCCTAAGGAAGCAGTAAATCGATCAATGGACTCCCATATTAGGTTTCACCCTAATTCGATAAAATCTCGTAACCCTATCTCTAGGCGCCCGATCAACTCCACGTAATTATGATAGATCTACTCTTAGGCAGGGTCTATTCCTCCTCCACCTAAGCACATCAGATAAATTTAAGCAACATAATTAAGAACAAACTAAGTATATATCATATAAATCGAAAGAATTAAATAACAAAATCCATCATAGGTTTCATCCCTTCTGTATCCGAGGGTTTAGTTCATAATTAAACAAGAAATCATCTCAAGAGAAAAGATAAAACAAAACATAGGAAATCCTTAAAAACCCCTGAAGGAATTGAAGAGGAGATCCTCTGTCTTGAGTAGAATTCTGACTCTTCGAGATGGATCAATTGGCTATCTTCGAGTAATTCCCTAAACGAGTAAAGCTCTGGAAGAAAACTCTACTAAAACCTGACGCCCTTGAATTGCTGCCTTTGATCGTTTATATAGATGTTTGGAATGATTTACTTAGCTCCTAAGTACTCGTAATTCAAGTGAAATTCATCCTAAGTGTTTGAGTAGACTTAGGATTGCGTTTCTTGGGCTTCAAGTATCCAATTCGAGTGAAACTGCTCTTTCTCGCGGTAGGGGCACGGCTAAGGCACGCCCGTGTAAGTCGTGGTCCAGCCCGTGTCTCTATCCTATCGATTTAGGCACGGCTATGACACGCCCATGTAATATATGGGTAGAGGCCGTGCTTCGGGTCTGCCAATTGGGGCACGACCGTGTTGGGTTTTTTGTCGACGAGGCACGGTCGTGTAAATCAGGGTGTGACCGTGTGTAATCTAAATGTTGGGGCACGGTCATGTGGCATGAAATCTAGGCCGTGCCGGCTTCTTGGGTTGGCCCAATTTGGTCCGTATTATGCCTGTTTTACGTTTTTTTATCCTTAGGTGTTCTCCTGAGTATAAGACATAAAAAGAAAGGATTAAGAGCATCTTTTTACATAAATTGAGGGCTAAATCATCCAAAAGCATACTAAATATAGGGTTAAAATGTGTTACTTTTATGGTTTATCAAATACCCCACACTTAAGCTTTTTCTTGTCCTCAAGCAAAATTCTCAATTTACAATTAAAATGAACTTTCCAAAATTCATAATCCCCATTGACAATGCCTCATCATAATTCATAGATAATTTTACATGGATGATTTAACTCAAGTGCCCTAAAGATTCAATTACGATAAGTCATTCCTTTATAACCCAAACCGTAGGTGTCTCCCTTATCTAAGTAATTACCTTTGATTCAAAACCGACAAGGACCCAGATCCTCACTAAAGATTCACTCAAATCACTCAAAAGTGTTTAAGGTTCAAGAATAAGCACTCTAAGTCGAACTTGAAAAGTTAATCCTATAAGCTTGCCTGAAAATCAAATCTCCACCACTATATATGAGATGATAAATAGATCAAAAGGTCTTTATTAAGGTTGTAACGGGGCTAGGGTTAAAGGTGTGGATAAAGGTGAATTAGAAGGTTAGAATCGAGATTGAATTAACCAATTACCTAACTAGAAACAATGAACTAATATAAGTACTTACATTAATTAAAGGCTAATAAGAATACTATAATACTTCAATACGATCTCTTCTTTAATCAATTGGAATTTAGATACATGAGCTCTAAACTTTGATTGATTTTTTTTTGTAAGAACAAACTAAGTATATTACATCATAAATGATAAATGTAACTACTGAACTAATATAATTCGGTAATTTAATCAAATCAATCCTTGATTGAAGGATAGTCAAAAGAATGGTGATAACAAATATAAAGGGATTTTAGGTTGATATTAGTGGGTGAGTCAATAAAAAGGTTATTAGGATTCAACGGGGTTCACTAGGGGTTAATTTGTGAAGGTAGGCTTTTTAGTGGAGTGAATGGGTTAAACCTAGGTGCCTTTATCATCTCAGTGTATCAAATCATTAATGTGGTCTTGACATGTATAAACAAGGCAAGTTCTAGAATAACAGTTCAAAGTTGACATACTCATAATCAATTAAAGTGAGCATAAAAAAAGGGTATATGCTCTATAAGGCTCAAAATCTCACAAAAAATTATGGGTGTTTTGACATTAGTCCTTATAGATTTTGAACTTCAAGGTGATACTCAAATTAGGTTCAACAACCTGTCAATTTTTTTTAGAAAGTAGACTTATCATGCTCGATTCTCTAGTATCCTTCAAATTTAATCATCAATGCATAATTAACTAAGATTTAATTAGAGACATATCAATAAAGATCATAAATCATTAGAAATTTCATCCTAATTAATAATATGAGAAAAATACTTAAGATCAAGACTAATTTCAGGGATTTTCAAATAGTACTATAGTTAACCCCCCCACACTTAAGATGTACATTGCCCTCAATGTACAAAGATAGATAATGGAATTTATGTGCCAAATCAAAAAGATAGGTGGGGAAAATAGTACTCCACAAATCTGGATGATCCTCATGCCTTTGGTGGCGGTGATGGTGGTTTTTATGGGCCTGGTGGAGTGGCTACCGAGAAGCAATTTGCTAGATCAAGAAATTGGGTAGCCTGTGAAGATATAGCCAAGAGATCTAGGGAAATAATAATGATATACTAATACTAAATTTAAAGATTAAGAAAATAAAAAGAAGGAGACTAAGAAGAGAACTGAAATTGAAAGAAAAGACTAATGGACTAAGGAGTCCTTATTGTTGGATGGTTTGCGAAGTGGGTGTGACTTCGAAGGCTGTGTTGTGTGATTCCCTAGCAACCTTTAGAACCTAAAACCAAGAAACTAATATGAAATAAATTACATTAAGCATTAAAGAAGTATAGATAAGGAAAATAAAGGAGACGAGAAAAGAAAAATATAACCGAAAAGGTTTTCGAGACCCTCGGCGTGTCAATTAAGTGAAGCTACCGGTATGAACTCATGTTGAGGTTTCCTTTGAGGATACGATGCTTACGTTTCTTCGACATGGTCTTTGTGTTGCTCAAGTGTCTTGGATCTTTTCTATGATTAGGAAGAAAAATTTGAAAGAAAAGAGGAAGAAGGGATAAGAAAGAAGATGGGAAAAAGAGGAAGGGCTGTGGGGGTTTAAATAGGATTTCAAATCTGGCATGTTCCCACGCCCGTGTACCGAGGGTGTGTTGATTCACACGGCTTCCTAGCATGGCCGTGGCTAATGGCGTGTTACTTCTTACGCGCCCGTTTCTTAGCCAGCCACGCCCGTTTCGAGAAAGTTAGTAGCTTCACACGGTTCATAGGTACACCCGTGCTGTTCTTGACGATACCCGTGTTTTAGGGTTGTTGGGCTCGTGACGTCGGGGAGAGGTTGGGCTGACTTGCACGGCCCTGCTCCTGTCAGTGTGGTGGTTTTGGTGGTCCATACGGCTACGGACACGACTGTGTGTAAGGCCATGTAGTCTGGAAATCTACACTTTTATGTTAGATTCCGACTAAATGCTTAGGAAAGAAAGATGGACAGAAAAGGAACTGAAAACATATTTGAAAATAAATAGTGTTAATGTTTGGGTTGCCTCCCGAGAAGCGCTCGTTTATAGTCTTAAGCTAGACTGTCCTCATGTTTGAAATTTCAAGGAGGTTTAAAGGTTTGAATATCTTCCCTCATGCTTGCGATTTTATTTTCATGACAAAGTTGGAGTCGAGAAGCATTTACCTTGAGTTTATCGAATTTTGGGTTACTTACCTCGACTGTGTTTTGGGGGAAGATTTCGTGTACCTTGGGAAGAATTTCTCCCTTTGTCCTCAAGTCTGTTGAAGTGATGTGAAGATCGGCTTTGTCTAACAACACCTGGTCTCCTATTTTAAAGTGATTGTATGTTCCTATGAGCTCTTCTGGTGGTTCCTTAGGTTTTACTTCGTGTGGATCTGGCTTTTCTTTGGTGTATATCTTCTGCTCTTCTAAATTGTTGATCGTATGCTTCTGTGTTGGCTCAGTTTTGATGCTTCGTGATGTTTCCTACAATGGAGGTTGAATAATTTGATTATCTATTGAAACGACTTTCTTACCTTCATCTTCTGTGGTTCTGGATGAGTCGAGAGCTTGAAGATTGACTGATTGATCTCCTACACGAAGTATGAGTTCTCTTGTGGCAACATCAATTTTAGTCTTGGCAGTTACAAGAAAAGATCTTCCTAAAATTAAAGGGATTGAATTTTCCTCATCCATGTCTAAAACAACAAAATCTACTGGGAAAACAAATTTATCGATTTTGACTAAAACATCTTCAATAATGCCCCTAGGGATTCTCGACAGCTTTATCACCTAGTTGAATACTCATCCTAGTTTGTTTGGGCTTCCTAGACCTAGTCGCTTAAACAATTGCATAAGGCATAACATTTATACTTGCCCCTAAATCACTAACGATTATCAATAGTCAAACTACCAATTAAGCGTGGAATCGTAAAACTCCCCGGATTTTTAGTTTTTTGGTAGCACTGCTCAGTAGCATAGTGAGCATGTTACGTTTAATTCCACATGGTGCTCTTCATCTATTTTGCATTTGTTCGTCAAGAGCTTGCTTAAGAATTTCCTTGCATCGGGCATCTGAAAAAGAGCTTCAAGAAGAGGTAAGTTAATATGTAATTTCTTCAAGAGTTTTAGAAACTTACCGAATTATTCCTCTGAATCATCTTTTTTCAATGCTTCGGGATAAGGTATGCGAGGTTGGTATTCTTTAATTACCGGTTTTGGCTTTTCTTGAGCTACCTCGGTCTTATCCTTCTTTTCTTGCGTTGATGTAGGTCTATCTACTTCTGTACCCTCTTGAGTTGTAATGGCTTGGATTTGCTCTTTTGGGTTTATTTCTGTGTTGCTTGGTAGACGTCCTTGTTGGTGTTCAGAAATTAACTTTGTCAGGTGTCCCACTGACCTAGTAAGTTCTCCAACTTGATTCTCGAGTCCTTTCATCGACTTTTGTTGTTCATCAAGGTTTGTATCAGTCTTTTGAAGACGAGATTCTATGGCTGCCATGAATTTTGTCAGCATCTCTTCAAGGCTTGATTTTTTTCCTGTGGGTAGGGCTGATTTTGATAATTTGAAAAGGTTGCTGCCTTTGAATTCCTTGATTTCCTTGTTCTCCCCATGAAAAATTTGGGTGGTTCCTCTAACCGGGGTTATAAGTATTACTATAGGGATTATTATTGGATCTAAAATTGTTACCTATATAGTTTGTCTACTCATTTTTTGCTCCTGGTTGGTAGGGTGGGTACTCAGTATTCGCCACATTCCCGCTTGCTTTACATTGCATCACTGGATATACCTGCGAAGAACATAGATTATCAAGCTTTTTATTCATTAACTCTACCTGTGTTGATAGCATTGTCACTGCATCTATGTTGAAAACTCTAGCTGATTTTGTCGGCTTTGCCTTTGTGATTTGCCATTAATAAGTGTTCAATGACATCTCCTCAATAAAATCTAAGCCGTTTTAGGAGTTTTGTTGTTCAGAGTTCCACCGGCTGATGAATGAATCATTTGCTTTGTTGAAGAATTCACACAATTGTAGAAAGTTTGGACTTGAAGCCACAAAGGTAATCCGTGGTGTGGGCATCTCCTTAGGAGATCCTTGTATCTTTCCCATGCATCATATAATGTTTCGCCATCATTACGCACAAAAGAAGATATGTCATTCCTAAATTTGGCCATTTTGGCTGATGGAAAATACTTTAAAAGAAATTTTTCTGTCATTTGGTCCCATATTGTGATTGACCCTCGTGGTAACAAGTTCAACCACTGCTTTGCTTTATTCCTTAATGAAAAAAGAAATAACCGAAGACGTATGGCATCATCAGAAACACCATTTATTTTGAAAGTATCACAGAACTCTAAGAAGTTAGCTATATGTGTATTTGGATCTTCGTCCTGCAATCCATCAAATTGAACAAACTATTGAATCATTTGTATTGTGTTAGGTTTTAATTCAAAATTATTAGTAGCTATAGCAGACCTAACAATACTAGATTCTGCTCCTGTCAGATTAGGTTTAGCATAATCATACATAGTACGAGAAGCATTCTGATCTTGCGCATCAGGCAGATTATTTTCGGCTATCCCTTCAGTAGGATTGGATCTGTTTTGTTGCTCTTCTCTTTGGTAGTCTAGAGCTCGTCTAGTTTCTCTGCGATTTATGCAAGCGATAGCTTCAATATCACTATCGTATTCTAATGGTCCTCTAGGGTTTCTTCTAGTCATAAACTAGAGGTACCTTGCAAGTTTAATAAAGAAAGAGGATTAGTAAAATTAATAAAAATTAGAAATAATGGCTAAAGTAATAAAAAAAGAGCTTTCATAATATTTTAGAAAGTTTCCCGTCAACGGCGTCAAAAATTTGATCACTGCAAAACAGTCTAGTTTTAATATTTATAAAAGAGTGATCGAACTCAGAGATCGATCATGACAACGATAGAGGCAAGTGCACCTATCGAACTGTAGTATAGCTCAGGCAAGAACATCTTATCAAACCCAAGGAACCTAAAAGTACTATTACTCTCATTCTTTCTATTATTTAGCCTAAATATGGGGTGATTGGTTTATTAAACTAAAACAAATGAAATATTTAAACTAAATTCAAAGACAAAAAGAAACGAAACTTTGGGAAAAGACGTTGAAGAAAACTTAATTGATAAAGATGATACCTTCGGGAAGAATCCACCTATGACTTCACTTATTATCTACCTTTTCAATTCATATGATTTCTTTACTTAGCTTGATCCGTGAGACTCCCTAACCTATATTAAACCTTCTCTCAAGTGAATAACATCTAACCTTAGGTTAATTAGTGGAACTCTCGTTCTCTTATAATAACCCCTAAGGAAGCGATAATCGATCAATGGACTCCCATATTAGGTTTCACCCTAATCCGCAAAATCTCGTAACCCTATCTCTAGGCGCCGATCAACTCCGCTTAATTATGCTAGATCTACTCTTAGGCGGGGTCTATTCCTCCTCCACCTAAGCACATCGATAAATTTAAGCAACATAATTAAGAACAAACTAAGTATATATCATATAAATCGAAAGAATTAAATAACAAAATCCATCATAGGTTTCATCCCTTCTGTATCCGAGGGTTTAGTTCATAATTAAACAAGGAATCATCTCAAGAGAAAAGATAAAACAAAACATAGGAAATCCTTAAAAACCCCTGAAGGAATTGAAGAGGAGATCCTCCGTCTTGAGTAGAATTCTGACTCTTTGAGATGGATCGATTGGCTATCTTCGAGTAATTCCTTAAACAAGTAAAGCTTTGGCAGAAAACTCTGCTAAAACTTGACGCCCTTGAATTGCTGCCTTTGATTGTTTATATAGACGTTTGGAATGCTTTACTTGGCTCCTAAGTACTCGTAATTCAAGTGAAATTCGTCCTAAGTGTTTGAGAGGACTTAGGATTACGTTTCTTGGGCTTCAAACATCCAATTCCGAGTGAAACTGCTCTTTCCCGCGGCAGGGGCACGGCTAAGGCATGCCCGTGTAAGTCGTGGTCCAGCCCGTGTCTCCATCCTGTCGATTTAGGCATGGTTATGACACGCCCGTGTAATATATGGGTAGAGGCCGTGCTTTGGGTCTACCAATTGGGGCACGACCGTGTACATCAGAGTCAAGCCGTGTTGGGTTTTTTGTCGACGAGGCACGGTCGTGTAAATCAGGGTGTGACCATGTGCAATCTAAATATTAGGGCACTGCCATGTGGCATGAAGTCCAGGCCATGCCGGCTTCTTGGGTTGGCCCAATTTGGTTCGTATTAAGCCCGTTTTACGTTCTTTTTATCCTTAGGTGTTCTCCTGAGTATAATACATGAAAAGAAAGGATTAATAACATCTTTTTACATAAATTGAGGGCTAAATCATCCAAAAGAATACTAATTATGGGGTTAAAATGTGTTACTTTTACGGTTTATCACCTGACTTGATTCAATTTGCAAACTCAAATGACACAGTCGAGCCACACGCCCGTGTGCTCAACCGTGTGAGCAATTATAGGCCATTTGCAAGGCAAAACTTGCCACCCACACTTAGAATCACTTACAAGCATCAAACTATATGCATTAATACCTCAAATGGCAACCAAAACATACCAATATATGCACCAATTAATCACCATCCACACCATCTATTTCATACTCAATCTCAACTCAAATAAGTTCATCTAAAATACCAATTTCACATCCCAAATCATACAAGTTAAGCATCATGCAATTCATATCACAATTTCACATTTAAACCATAATACTCATCAACCAATTTAAGCATGAAACATACATATCCATTTTCACTAACTCATACCATATTTATTATTCACATATCCCACTCATATGAACCAACATCATTCGACTTCCAAGCCATATCACATGGCAAAGCTTATACACTTCAAAACATGCCATATCTACTAGCATATACATGCCATATACCAAATATATACATCTTCCAAAAGTACCAAAATAGATAGCCGATAGTGTGTTTGAGTCATTGACGATCTCGGATCCGAGCTAACTATGTACACACTATAAAACAGAGAAGACTTCACACAGTAAGCTCAAAGGCTTAGTAAGTTCGTCATATAATACGTTTAACTCAATAATTCAATTACAATACATAAATTAAACCATCACTTAGATCAATTTACAAATATACACCATATTATCCATAGCTAGTATGCTTACTCAATCATCCATATATCCATTTACAAAATCATCAACCACTTAGGTTCCATACATACCTTAGCCAACACATAGTTATTGACAATTCTTGCTACTCAACAATATCACGTTTTGTTCAATCTTCGTCATTCATTCGATTTACTCGCACACTTAGTGCCAAATTCTTAGCCGAAGCTTTAATATCATCGCACACTTAGTGCATTTATATTAAACTGAATTTAACTCGGTATCGCACACACAGTTCCAATCGATATAGCCGAGGCTTCCTTTACTTCACACACACAGTGCTATTCACCTTTGTCTCCAATCTAATTACGCACATTTAGTGCCACATTTCTCAATTCCACATATAGCATTTCTAATTCAATAACCACATATTCATTCATTTCATAACACATAGATATGAATTTAAACGATTCGTATTATACACGAACTTACCTCGGACGTCGAAATAACAAAACGGGTCGATTAATTGAGCACTTTATCTTTGCCTCGATCTCGATCCAAATCCCTCTTTTCTTGATCTATACATATTCAAATTTAACTCATTCAACCACCAATTCATTATATTTAGTCCAAACACACATATTTAAGGCATTTTACAAAATAACCCTCACATTTTCACATTTCGACACTTTAGTCCCTATTTTATAAAATCATCAAATTCACATACACATGCCTAGCCAAATTTTCCTTGTGTTCATACAAGCCCACATATTTCATTTATTTCACATTTTAGTCCTTCAATTTCTTATTTTCATAATTTAGCCCAAAATAGCCAATTTCATCAAAAATTCAAAGACAAACTATGTTAACCTAACATTAAACTTTTATATTCCACCAACTATCAACACAAAGCTCACATATTCATCAATGGCACATCTCAAAATCTTCATCAATTTTTAAAATTAAAGCATGGGTTTGATAGAACACAAAGCAATGATAGCAAAAACGTAGAAATTATCAAAAACCAAGCTCAAAGCATACCTTGATTTAGGCAAAGTCCTAGCCGAAACCTAACAAGCTTATTTCCTTTCTTTTTCTTTCAATTTCGGTGGAAGAAAGATGAATATGGCTTTCTTTTTCTTATTTGTTTATTTAATACATATTAACATTAAAAATAAATTACCTGTAATTGGCCTTATTTGCCCGGGCCCATATCAATAATATAATAACCAAAAAAAATAAAAGTCCATTAGTTTAATTTTACAGCCAATTTTACCATTGGCCCAACCTAAACTACCTATGGCCCAATTACACAGACCAACAACATTGACCCAGTTAAACCTAATCCCATAGCCCAATGGCCCAATAACAATGTCTGGCCCAGTGCCCAAAATGTTTCAGCAATTGGAAACCCGAACCCTAGGGTTTCCCTTTCTCGCGCCGCAAACACTAGCCCTCAGTCACGCAGTCATCGACGCCGGACTTCTCGCCATCACCTGCAAAAAAGGAAAGAAAATCGACAGCAAGCAGTAAAATAGGGATTTTACATATATTTGTTTTGGGTTATAAAAACCCCATAAGATTTGTAAAAAGGGGGGCACAAGCAACGATATACATAATACAATACAAAAAAATCAATGAAAGAACAAGGTTTCTTTTTTTTTTTCTATTCTTCTTTTCCCCGAATCTGTTCTTTATTTTTTTATTATATATTTTTAGTTTTTTTTATATATATAAGGGCTTAAAGTATATTAAAGAAAAAAAGAGAGGAGGAAAATCTTACATTTTTTGAAATTCCACGGTGGCTGGCGACGGCGGCGGGTGACGGTGATCGGCCGCAGTTGGGTCGGAGGGCTTGCCGAAAATCGGGCTGGAGAGAAGGAGAGGTGAAAATTTTTTATTTTTTTGGAGAAGGGAAGAAATGATTTTTTTTTAAAAAAAATTTGGTTTAAATAGAAGAAAGAAACGGCGCCGTTTTGAAGCTTAGGGTCAGAGACCCAAAACGACGTCGTTTTGGTCTCTGACCCATGACCCGGCCCGGTTAATCCCAGGATCCGTGTGTTTTCTTATGGAAGGGCTATTTGCGCTTTTAGCCCTTCCACTTTTTTCATGATTTCGCAATCCAGTTTTTTTTTTATTCCACTGCGATTTGAATTTAGTCCCTCCTCAAGCTGTGCGTTTTGGAGGCCAGGAATAATTTCTTTTTTGGTCCCTATCCTTTGGCGCGCATTACATTTTAACCCTTCTCGCTGTTTTCACTTTCGATTTCACCCCAAATTTCCATTTTAAATTCAATTTAGCCCCTTTTCGATTTATTTTGCTATCTTATTATTAAATTGAATAATCTGTCATTATCATTTTTATATATTATTATTATCATAATTACATTTATTATTATCATTATCATATTTATTATTATTAGTACCATTATTATTTCTATTGTCTACATTGTTATTACTATTTTATTATTCCTATTATTTCTTTTACTACATTTTTATTTACCATTATTAATTTTATTATTACTAATCCTTTATAATTAATACCATCATTATTTTTACCATCACTATTATTATTTTCATGATTTATATTTTTTATATTACTAATATTTTTTACTATTATTTGTTTATTAATATTCTATTATTATTGCATTTTTATGGTTTTATTTATAGAATATAGCTTTCATTTTTGTTATTATTCTCTTTTATTTCATTTGTTTACCTTGCCTTTACTTTATTACTTCCTTTATTATTGTTATTATACTTTATCATCACCATATTGTTATACAAGCTAGCATTGTAAATCGTTTTACATTTTATTTTAAATTTATTTTACATTTTATTATAATCGCATTACATTTTATCCGATTTTCAAAATAAGTAAATTCTTCGTGTTCTAAGGGTTCGAAAGAATTCGTACTCTAACTTACTGGGTTTCGATTTTCTTCTTCGAGTTCAAAGAATCTATTACTTTCCTTTTAAAAGTTAAATAAAAACTTATTCTCGAGAATTCAAATGTTGTGTCCTAGCACGCTGGATGTGACATTATGTTATCTCGAGGTAAGGTTTTTGAAAACAAGGCAATGTTTCGTGTTTGGAAGTTCGAGAAATTGTGTCCTAATGTGCTGGGTTTCGATTTTTCGTTCGTACAAATAACTAAATATCCTTTTAAATTTGGGTTTTTGGAAGATAAGGGAGGATCTTAGTTTCAGGGGTTAAAATGTCGCATCCTAACGTATTGGATGTGATATTTTATCCTTTTGGAATAAAAGAGTCTTAATATTCCAAAACATATTATACAAACACTCTTTAAAAGGAATTTATTTTAAAATCTTTTCAAATTCTCGACATAAAGGCATTAAATAATCAATTAGGTACCAATTTTGGGCGTCACGAGGGTGCTAATCCTTCATCGTATGTGAATCAAACTCTCGAACCTGCTTTTTCTAAATTTCGTAGACCAAAACTATCATTTTAATAAACCAAAAGGTTTTAACGATCAATTTTGAGGTGATCCGATCACACCCTAAAAAAGATTGGTGGCGACTCCATTTTCATTTTAAAAGTCGACTCTGTTTTCAAATAAAAAAAATGTTTTCGACATTACCAATTTTACCCTTTTTAATTTCATTTAAAAATCCACTAACCTTAACCCATTTTTGTCTATCCATTCTTTTAATGGTCTATTATCAACATAAAGGCTTTTCATTTAGAAAACCATGCCAATTGGGCACTTTAACAATCAGCATACAGCTTTTGCATTTAATGCGATTAAGTCCTTTTTGCAAATTAAGCACACAAACGTTAAAATTTTCACACAGAACTTTCACACATACTCAATCACATATTGAAAACACCAAAAATAATATTAAAATATTTTTCTGGCCTTGGATTTGTGGTCCCAAAACCACTATTCCGACTAGGGTCTAAACTAGGCTAGTACATTACCTGCTCTGTCTGTAAATGTCAGATCACTGATTCCCACCATAAGTAGGCTTCCCCTTGTAATAATGAGACAGCACACAGCAAACTTTCCCGAGGGGTACATTCTAACTGGTGACTCCATCTAATTTTTAGCTGTGGATGGATCAACTCCTTTCAGACCCAAAAATTCAGTGGCACCATATTTACGTAATTCTTTGATTGGGGCTTGTCTAGTAAAAGGATTAGATGTCATAGCAGGTGCAGTCCCCGCTACTCGTTGCAAAGCATCGGCTATAACTCTCAGTAAATGGGATTCATCTCTGTCTCTAACATTTTCCCATTTTATATTAGGAGGTTGATTGCCTAATGGATTTATACTCGGTGTAGTTGAATCTGTTTCAACTAATTCTCTATCTCCTGTATACATTTCTTGATCTACATCGTCCATATGTTCATTCGACCATTTAACTATAAAACAAAACAAATAATTATATCAGCATCCAAATCCCTACTTAGTTTCGGCTCAACTGTGGCATGTACCTCTAGACTCATTTACTAGCTTGATTTAGTCTGAGAAACGACTAAACCTGAATATCTCTCATACCAAAAATTGTAACATCCCTTAACCTTAAACCGTTACTGAAACAGGGTTACGAAGCATTACCGAACCTTTAAAAAATATTACGAACTCTATACAAATAAATAACATACATATTGAAAAACATTCATAATGTCTCTTTTATGGGCTATTGAGGTCCAATATAAGGATTTAAAAAATCTGGACTTAATTGGAAATTCAGAGAATTTTTCGTGAAATTTCAAAAATTTTCCCAAGTATAAGGTTCACATGCCCGTATACGCCCGCGTGACCTTAAGACATGCCCGTGCTTCAGGCCGTGTCCTAATTTATGTGCTCTTTGACTTACCTCACACGGCCAAGCCACACGCCCGTGTGTTAGGCCGTGTGGTCAAATTATTTTTCAAAAATTAGGTGCAATTTTCACACGGCCAAAACACATACCCATGTACTAGGCCGTGTTCCTCAGACGGCTGAGACACACGCCCGTGTCTTTGCCCATGTGGAAAAACTTAAGCATTCTATTTTAAGAAATTAAAATTGCATGGGACACACGACCTAACCACACGCCTATGTATAAACCGTGTGTCTCACACTGTTTGGTCACACACCCGTGTGCCAGGCCGTGTGGACTTAAAATGAGCCTTATACATCAATGATAAACCATAAAAGTAACATATTTTAATCCCACATTTAGCATACTTTTGGATGATTTATCCCTTGATTTATGTAAAAAGGTGCTCTTAATCCTTTCTTTTCATGTTTTATACTTAGGAAAGCACCTAGGGACGAAAAGAACAAGAAACAGGCCTAAAATGGACCAAATGGGCCATATCACGAAATTGGCACGACTTGGACTTAAGCCCACACGACCGTGCCTCTTAAGTGAAGTCTGAACATGGCCTGACCACGATTCACATAGTCGTACCTCATCAACAGGCTCGCACACGGCCTAGCTACGAAACACACGGGCGTGTGCCCTAGGGCGTGTCCCTGCCTCAGAAAGAGTAATTTCATTCGGAATAGGGTACTTAGAGGCAAAGAAACACATTCCAAAGCCTATTCAAACACCCTAGTAGGAATTCTACTTGAATTAGGATATGTAGGGGCCAAGTAAAGCATCTCAAAGTCTATATAAACACCCCAGGAGGCAATTTAAGCGGGGAGTTCGGCAGAAACCTTCTGCCAGAGCCAGTGGTTAGCTAGGCCAAGGAGCCGAGCCAGAAAGGTCAGATTTGTAGGAATCACTCGAAGATAGCCAGTTGATCCATCTCAAGAAGCCGGAATTCTACTCAAGACGGCGGATCTCTCCTTCAATTCCTTTAGGGAGTTTTAGGGATTTCTTATGTTTTGTTTTATCTTTTCTTATGAGATGTTTTCTTTTATTGTTATGAACTAAACCCTTCTGATACCTGAAGGGGATGAAACCTAAGACGGATCTTGTTATTGTTTTCTGAACTATATGATAAATATTTGATTTGTTCTTAATTATGTGAGCTTAATTCTTGTGTTAATATTTTTGGGATATTGATTCAAGTTGAATGTGCTTAAGTGGTGGAGCAAAAGTCCATGTTTAAGAGTAGATCTAGCATAATTAAGCGAAATTGATTGCGCACCTAGAGATAGGGTGACGAGATTTTGCCGGATTAAGGTGAAACCTAATATGGGAGTCCATAGATCGAGTTAATGATATTCTAGGGGTTTTAATTAGAAAGAGATTTCAATTAATCAACCTAGGGTTAGACGTTATTCGCCTCGAGAGAGGGTTTAATATAAATTAGGGAATCTTAGGATCAAGTCAAGTGAATAAATCTTCTAGTTCAGTGTTAGATAACAAGTGAAGTCTAGGTAGATTCTTCCTAAGGGTATCGTCTTAATCAACTGAGTTTTCCCAACAGTATTTCCCCAATTCATTCTTCTTGTCTTTGTGTCTTTAGCTTAGTAGTTAGTTTTAGATTAAACAACCAATCACTTAATATTTAGGCTAAACAATAGAAAGAAGGTTAGTATTAGTACTTTTAGTTCCTTTGGGTTCGACAATCTGGTCTTGCCTAAGCTATACTACTGTTCGATAGGTGCACTTGCCTTAAGTCGTTGTCAGAGTTAGTTTCAGGTTCGATCATTCTCTTTATAAATTTTAAAACTCGACAAAACAACGATCAATCAAATTTAACTAACCCTACAAAATTAAACTTCAAATAACTCAATAATTAATATCAACCAATCCAAAACACAATCAAATACATACAAACCATACCAAGTAATCTACCTAATGATCTAATCAACATATTAACATAGGTATTTTACAAATACTTACTAAATCAACTCATTTAACTTCAATTAAACCAATTCAAACTTTATATATATAACCAACTAATATCATCTTATATCATCACTTACAACCATTTATTAAAATGACATACATATGACTACCTAGGTACATGCCATTACCAAAAGAAATATACTTCACTTTGAGTTTGGGATCGGTTTGGATGCTAATTCAACGATCGAGCTGTAGCCTAACTTACGCACGGAAACAAACCGTACAATGGGTATAAAACTCAGTGGTATTTCTATAATCCGAATACTTATTAAGCAAGAATTTATAATTTATACATATATTTAAACACACATAACCAAAAATCATTAAAACAAATAATCTATTTCTTAAACAATCATTTATAATACTTTCAATTCTCATTATTTGCTATTCAAATAGCTTTTCTCAATAGGATTCACATATTATCTCATTATGCCAATAACCATATCATGAACCCATTGGTTCATACATTTCAATTTTATAACTCAATTAAATATCATAATCCAATTCATGTTCAAAATCATCTAATATCCTTCATATTGTCAATTCATTAATTTACCCCTATTAACAAGACATGGACTCTGGCGGATACACGGATCCAACCAAAATACACCAGTTTGGCACCCAGTGCCTCATCGAATAATTTGAAGTAATAATTTGACACCCAATGTCTCATCGGCCATGCCGAAGTAAATTGGTACCCAGTACCTCATCGAATTTATCCGAAGAAATAGTTTGACACCCAGTGTCTCATTGACTCTTCCCTGAACTCTTCCCTTAAACAATCATTTATAATACTTTCAATTCTCATTATTTGCTATTCAAATAGCTTTTCTCAATAGGATTCACATATTATCTCATTATGCCAATAACCATATCATGAACCCATTGGTTCATACATTTCAATTTTATAACTCAATTCAATATCATAATCCAATTCATGTTCAAAATCATCTAATATCCTTCATATTGTCAATTCATTGATTTACCCCTATTAACAAGACACGGACTCGGCGGATACACGTATCCAACCAAAATACACCAGTTTGGCACCCAGTGCCTCATCGAATAATTCGAAGTAATAATTTGACACCCAATGTCTCATCGGCCATGCCGAAGTAAATTGGTACCCAGTACCTCATCGAATTTATCCGAAGAAATAGTTTGACACCCAGTGTCTCATTGACTCTTCCCTGAACTCTTCCAATCTATGGCGTGCCAACTATATTTGACTCAGCCTGATACAATTAATAGGTTTCAATTCATTTCTCACTTCACAATCAATATACATTTCAATATCAATTCCACAATAATCACATAATTTCAATTCAATCTCAATTTTCATACTAATCACATTTTTCACATATACTCAAAATTTCAATTCAATTCAATTCAATACCACAATACCAAACTCACCTCAATTTCACTTACCATACTTAATAATAAATACAACAAATAATTTTAGTTTTCGGATTATAGAAATACAAACCAGAATTATCGAGCTACTCCTAGTTAACTTTGTCTTTTCCTTTCCTAGCCGAGATCTCCGGCTCAACGTTAGCTATGAGATTTAAAATAATTGAAAACCATCAATACAACACAGTTTAACATTAAATATTTCAATGTATACACAACTTTTGTCCAAATTCCAATTTAGTCCTTAACCAATACTAACTTTATTTTTACAAAACTAATTCCATATCTTTTTAAATTTTCACTTTAAACTAATTTCAACTCCTAATTTCATCATAAAACCTTAATTTAGAAATTATTTCAATTTAGTCCCTAATATTCAAAACTTATGATTTATTTTACAATTTCAATCCTTTATTCAATTCTAACTTGAAATTCTATCAATTTAATCCTTAATTCTTCAATTTATTCAACATGATCAACTTTTAAAAATTCACTATCTTTCAAAATTTCAACTTAAATCAAGTAGTATTTTGTTCTAAGATTCCAAAACATCAAAATTACAAGAAAATAAACTAAATTGACTTACCAATTTAAGTTTGAACCCTTGAAACCCTAATTTCCTTTTTTTCTTTTCTTTCTCTTTTGTTTCCCTCTTTTCGCTTCAACCTTCATTTCTTTTCTTTCTTTTATTTAATTTATATAATATAATAGTAATATAATATAATAATATTTTCTTAAATAATAAATTAGTATATATGTATATTACAAATGTATGTATGTATTTATTACAAATGTATATTATTTTTTCAAAATTTGGTTTATTTATTTATTTAGTCCCTTAATTTTTCTCTATCTTATAATTCAATTTTTACCTATATTTAATCTAGTCCTTATACCTAATTAATCTTAATTCAAGCTAATTCACCTAACCAAAACCTAATTAACCACACAACTATTCTCATAAATATTTTTAATAAATATTAACGAGTTCCTTTTACAAAAATGAAGACCTGAAAATATACACTTTCCGATTACCCGACTATCAAGTTATTACAGGTTTGGGCATGAATTGAACTTTCAAACTTGTGATTTTTGACCATCTATATAAAAGTATCGATACCAGAGACCAATGTATCGATACTTAACCAAATAAACAATGTTTTCAAATTACAGAATGTCAAAATGGTATTGATATCAATTTTGGTATCTATACCTATCACAAAAATATCAATACTTATTTCTTTGGTATCGATACTTAGTTCAAAGTTTTGAAAAAAAATTATAATTTGGTCCTTTTTCATGCCCAAATTTAATCTATTATATTTTTGGCCCTCTAAAATTATAAATATTTAATTTAATAATTTAAAAATTATAAAGATGTAGACTATTAAAAATTAAAATATCATTTCAGACCTAAACAAATTTTGGCTTGGCACTGTTTGTAACCTAATGAACAGGGGGCCACTTTAATGTGTCATCAGTGAAGTGGCCAACATTTCCTTTTATGTTATCTTCTTTTTTTTTTTTTTGTCTTCTTGTTCATCACTGATAACTCATTAACCATGTAAAGTGGCCACTTGACTGATAACATGTTATGATACGGTTATCTTCTTTTATTTTTGTCTTTTGTTTATTGTTGGAATATCCAAAGGCATCCCCACCAACTATTGATTTGTTCTTTGATTTTTTTAACTTCTTGGGTGACGGGTGTTTTCTATGGGCAAATATCCCAAAAATACCAAAAAAATCAAAAATTACCGAAAAGGACAGGTTTCAAAAATATTGACCTGGAAAGGGCAATTTCCCAAAAATTACGTCTCGTCGGTAGCGTTTTTGAAGCGGCTAAAAGCGTCCTCGAGGAGCGCTTTTACCTCAAAGAAAAATGCTCCCACAAGGCGCGCTTTTTTTGGTAGGTAAAAACCCCAAGGACGCTTTTTTTCGTCTGTAATCAAATTTTTTTTTGACCGTTGGCCTCCAACCATCGGGAAAAAAACTATAAATACCCCCAACCCTTCATTTTTTTCACACTTCAATCATTTCTCATTTATCTCTCAATTTTCTCTCAATTTGCTCTCAATTTTCTCTCAAGTTTCTCTCAAAGTCCTTGAAATTTACGCTCAAATTTCAAAATAGTCTTTTACTATTTACGAAAAAGCCCTTTATAATTTTTTAATATATTTATTGTTTGGAAAATTTAAAATTATTTATCGGAGTACAATGGTAGGGAATTACGTCGCCTAGACAACAAGCACATTGCCATCGAGCAAATGAAAATGGTAAGTTTGAATGTTAATTTTTCAATATTATTAAATTTTTTTAATTATGCAATTTTAATTAATTTTGAATTTTATAATTTTTTAAACAGTCTGTAGATCGGGTGTTGCAATGTTATATTCGCAACATGCCTGGTCCCCCATCGCCATTGATCGAGAATTACCTGCGGGAAGCGGGTTTTTGGCACGTGGCCACGATAGGCCGGGGGTTCAAGTTGGACCCGCCTTTGATCAGCGCGTTGATAGAGAGGTGGAGACCCGAGACGCACACTTTCCATCTGCCATGCGGAGAGTGTACCATCACCTTAGAAGATGTGCGATTCTGATTGGGATTACCGATGGACGGCTTCAGTGTCACCGGTCCGTAACATCTCTCGATTGGATGGTCGTATGCTACGAGCTTCGGGTGCCATTCGGATAGAATTCAAGGAGCTCGGATCGATATGGCTTGGTTACAAGATTTAATTCCCGCAATCGAATGAAGGTTCGACCAAGAAGAAAGAATACGGTATCTTGGCGGGCATACATGCTTCAGATAATTGGAGGCTATCTGATGCCGGACCTCTCTAGAAACCTCATCCACCTGAGATGGCTTCTGAAACTTGTTGATTTCAGAGCAGCCGGTGAATTGAGTTAGGGGTCTGCTGTGCTATCGAGGTTGTACCGAGAGATGTGCGGGGCGACGCTGCCGAGTAAAGCAAAAATCGAAGGTTGCCTATCACTACTGCAGTCATGGGCATCGTTTCGATTTCCATTTTTACGTCCTCGTTATATTTTACAATTATGTCATAGATTTATAGTATAATTGCATGCTAAAAGTTTATTTAATTAGGTGGAACCATCCGACGAGTCATGTTGGAATACCTAACTCGCTTGAGGATATACGGCTCCTATTGGAACAACGGTCGGAATCACAAGTAAGTGTCGAATTTCGTTATTATAATTTAGTATTTATGTATATAACTAATATTTTGGTAATGTTAATATAGTTTCAATGGACACCGTACGAGGATCCCGAAATTCAGGCAGTAATTTCGGAGGAGTTCCTCCAAAATCCAAACAGTTGGCACGTTAAGGTCCCGCTAATCACCTACGTGACCGTGGAGATGCATCAGTCAGATCGGGTTCTGTAGCAACTTGGATGCCAGCAACCAATTCCCGTGCCTCCTGAGGTGCTCGATGATGAGCACAAAGTGGACTTACGGCAGCAGGACACGGATTGGCCAAGATTTTGGTCAGAACATATCAAGACGTGGGAGAACCGGTATGACTTTTTACCTAACCGGGAACCGATCATAGTTCCTGAGTTAGCGTGCATGTCGGAGTACATGCCATGGTTTAGAATCCATGGCAAGCCGTATCTGTTGTCGGATGAAGAGAGGCGACGACAAATTCGCGGCGAAGGAACGTCGGGCCTTTACATTCAAGGAGAAGGGTGATGAGATCGGGCCCACAACAACGCCTACACGATCCATCGGGCCCATCAACAGCGCCTACACAATCACCGGCCCATCGGTTCGGTGACAATACCGACATCACAAAGATCCACAGCTTATGCCAAAGCGTACCACCGCCCTTATATGTATCCTCCTAACCCATATATGTTTCCTTTTCCTAGTTCCACCCAGTTTGGAATGCATGGCGGGTTCGAGTCCGTTCCGACAACTCCAGTTAGCCACCGATCGTGAGGCCGACGCCGGTGTGGGATTAGAGGAGGCACCGTCGGGAGCGATTCTTTTACCGTGCTCCTTCACCATGACGGATGCGACACCCTCGCCGTGGTTTATGCAAACACCTCGGGGTCATTATTTTATCAAGGTGGGTCATCATCGCAACACCTGAACTGCACCCACCGCCAAGGAACCCGATTCCCTTTGAGGTTCCACGACCCCACCAAAGCTAAAGAAGGAGGAATCCAACACAGAATCACCGCCGCCCCCATGTGGCACTTTGGTTCCCACCCCAAGCATCGACTCTAAACCCTAATTTAGTTTTGTTATTTTATTTTTTGTAATTTAGTTTTAATATATTTAATAAAATTTGAGTTTAATTTTTTAATTTCTGTAATTTAAATTTTTAATTTAATTTTAATATATTTGATAAGATAGAAATGGTTTAATTTTTTTGTAATTTAATTTTTTATATGTAATAAAATTTGAGTTTAATTTTATTTCTTTTGTAATTTAATTTTTTATTTTTATTTTAATATATTTGATAAGATAGAAATGGTTTAATTTTTTTGTAATTTAATTTTTTATTTTAATTTTAATATCTTTGATAATATAGAAATGGTTTAATTTTTTTTGTAATTTAATTTTTTATATGTAATAAAATTTGAGTTTAATTTTATTTCTTTTGTAATTTAATTTTTTATTTTAATTTTAATATATTTGATAAGATAGAAATGGTTTAATTTTTTTTTGTAATTTAATTTTTATTTTAATTTTAATATCTTTGATAATATAGAAATGGTTTAATTTTTTTTGTAATTTAATTTTTTATATGTAATAAAATTTGAGTTTAATTTTATTTCTTTTGTAATTTAATTTTTTATTTTAATTTTAATATCTTTGATAAGATAGAAATGGTTTAATTTTTTTGTAATTTAATTTTTATTTAATAAAAATTGAGTTTAATTTTATTTCTTTTATATTTTAATTTTTATTTTTATTTTAATATCTTTGATAAGATAGAAATGGTTTAATTTTTTAATTTAATTTTTTATATAATAAAATTTGAGTTTAATTTTATTTCTTTTGTAATTTAATTTTTTTAATTTTAATATCTTTGATAAGATAGAAATGGTTTAATTTTTTTTGTAATTTAATTTTTTATTTAATAAAAATTGATTTTAATTTTATTTCTTTTGTATTTTAATTTTTTATTTTAATTTTAATATCTTTCATAAGATAGAAATGGTTTAATTTTTTTAATTTAATTTTTTATATAATAAAAATTGAGTTTAATTTTATTTCTTTTGTAATTTAATTTTTATTTTAATTTTAATATCTTTGATAAGATAGAAATTGTTTAATTTTTTTTGTAATTTAATTTTTTATTTAATAAAATTGATTTTAATTTTATTTCTTTTGTATTTTAATTTTTTATTTTAATTTTAATATCTTTGATAAGATAGAAATGATTTAATTTTTTGTAATTTTGTAATTTAATTTTAATAACTTGAATAAAATAAAAGCTGGTTTATTACGGCATCAACATTGATTAGGATGGGCTGTTTTATTTTTTAAATTGTAATAAATTTTTTATTTTTTGAATAAAAAAAGTTATTTTTTATTTGTGTTTGTAATTTAATTTTAATTATCTTATATTTAATAAATTTGAGTTATTGTACAAAAGTTCACCGTTTTCCTCCAAAAAATAGAAATTACATAGCCAGCAAGAGACAAACAAGCTAAGAACACGGTCAACTAGTCCGATTTGGACACGAGCGAGATGTATGGCCCGGGTTCCTACACCACCCGCATGCATGACTTTGGTTGGTCGGTTCTCGGATATCCATATTGTTGCGTATTCTAGTCGAGGAAGGTCGACCTTTTGGTTTGCGCCAATTCTCTATCCGGCAACAACTTATACGATGCAAGCGATCTGATGGCCACTTACGTTCATCTGGGATCGGTGGAATACGTGTCTCCACACGTTGTACATGTTTTCTAATTTGTAGACTTCACGACATAGCTCATGGGGTCGAGACGAAGATTATGACAAGCCGCAAGTACATGAGCACATGGGTAACGAAGTGCATCAAATATCCCACAGTCGCATGTCCCATTTGTCAAGTGTACACGATAATGCCCGCCAACAATACCTTGGTTCGGTCTGTCAAACTCCGTGACACGAAACCATAGGCTGTCGCGATCGTGACACACTATGTGCATGGTGTTCACCCGTGCCTTCCCACGGTTAATTTCTTGCAAGACCTTCAGGATCCATACATGGCCTCCTTGCATCTGCCCTTGATAACTCGCTACTCTCTTCGAAAATAGTGCCACTAAACGAAAATATATCTCCTGCAAAAGCTAGCAGAATCGGTAGATGATGAGTTTCTTTTAGCATGTAATTTATGCATTCGACCAGGTTTGTGGTCATATGACCATATCGTGAGCCACCGTCATATGCTTGTGTCCACTGTTCAAAAGGAATATTGCACAGGTACTTTGCGCCTTTGGCGTTATCTGCGCGCAAACTGGCCAACATCTCGTGAAAGCGGTCTTTATTGATCTCGTACCCTGCCAATATACGTTGATAGCGAATATTACATACCACTATTCAATTGCGAATAAATTGAAAATTTCAAAAGAAATTATATTAATAGATATTTCATACCCATATCGGTCACTTGCCGTTTCGGTCTTTTAGATCGGTGTTGCCCATAGTAGTTGGATGAAACATGCCTCAGGTAATATCGATGGTGTGTGCGATGCCACATGCTTCCCTGTCGTTCTATTGCCGCAAGTATTCCAGGGCCCCGGTCTGATATAACGCATATGTCAGGTTGAGTGCAGACATGCCTCCTTAGCCTAGATAGGAAGAAGTCCCAGTCATCAGCTGACTCCCCTGGTGTTATTGCGAACGCAATCGGAAGGATTCTCCTACAGCCGTCTTGTGCCACAGCTAGCAATAGCCGATGCATATATCTACCATACATGAAGGTACCGTCAATTTGTACCAATGGCTTGCAGTATGTAAAAGCATCTCGGCATTGCTTAAATATCCAGAATAGGCGCTTGAACACTGCGCATCCATGGAGCAGACAATCATTGTAGTACGCCGGTTCCGTTTCAAGGTCTGTTGTGCTGCCTGGGACATATGTCTCCAACACCTGACACCACTGCCACACTTCATTATATGAAGCGTCCCACCGACCGTACAACTTTTCCAATGCCTTCTGCTTGGCTATCCAAGGCTTTCTGTAAGAAGGCGTGTACCCTATTTGGCTACGAATATTGCCAATTAAGGCCGGTACTGTAGTTTTGGGATTGGCCTTCACCGTCGGGATTATTAAATCAGCCAACATGTCTGAATCCATCCTCGGATGATCTTGTGTTACACCTGTCAATGAAGTACGTTAAATAATGCAACATTACATAATATTAGTGTTATTCGAAATCATTGAACACATAGTGGTACTGCATCTTAAGACATGTATGCGGACCTTTGTACTTTTTCACCTCCCACATCCCTGTCCTTTTCCTCAACGATGCCATGATTTTCCATGAACATGTGCCGTCTTGCACTGCACACTTCGCCTCGTACCTATCGAGCTTTGATTTAACCATAGTGTAGTTAACCACATTCACGATCTTTGTATTGTTTCAATGAACTAAGAAAAGTATTCTTGTTGGAAAACTGGTTACCAACTTCTAATTGGTCCGAATCCAACGAAGAATTTGTACGGTCACGCGTCCGGTGTGGTAGTTCAGGAAACTCCAATGCATCATCTTGAGATAGATCGACATTATGCATGTGCGCTGGAGGTGAGTATGCCCTGAATAGCGGATCTTCTTCTTCTTCGTCTGAACCGCCCTCAACATCTTCAGGTACAATTGAAACGGGCTCCGGTTCAGAAAATAATCCAACTTCTGCACCGTCAGGCCCTGGCTCCCGAGGTGGATCCACATCGGATTCATCGTTCGATCCTCCATAACCTGCAACAAACGAGGGCCCCTCGCTGGTGGATGTCGTCGGTAATACATCATCCCTCCTTAAACATCTTTCGTAAAGATCCCAATCGTATGTGGATTGCCATCCACTAGAAGTTGATGACGTCTCCCAATACGTATTTCTGTCATCCGACGTCGAATGACGAATATGCATGTCCCATCCACCAACCGAGTGTCGTGTAGGGGTTATGTTTTCCATACTACCACCGCACACGGGCACTTCTGTGTTTTGCCTCCCACTTACAGAGTGTCGACTTGGGGTCGTGTATTCCCTCGAATGATACTAGATGTTGAGGTCGTGCGATCACTTGGAGATGAAAATTCTACATATACCTCGATATAGGGTAAACCACCGGCAAGATGAGTCTCCACCATTGCCTCAAGGCTCGAGGACCTTTGATGTCGAATGAGTCATATCTCACCGGATCAACCGGCGCAAAATCTATACTTAATAGATCGAACTTTCATTAGCGTTGTTCAATATTTTACGCCTAATTCTTTTCTTTGTGAAGTTCTACCAAATCGATGTTCCGATTAAAACTCAATCGCTACCGTGTTCTCCGATAAGAAAGTAACACCATATTCGGTGTCACGACTTCACCATCGTAGTAAATAATAGCATTAATACGTTCACTCATTTTCAATTTTTTTCCTTTTGCTTGAATTTGCTTTCGCTAACCGAGAATGAAATTTGGTGATTTATAGCCTAATTTTGTCGGATAGCATTGAGCAAAAGCGCGTACCGTGGGAGTGCTTTTCAAGACTCTCGGTAATAGTGCACCTATTTGGAAGCGTTTTTACCTTGTTTGTTTAGAAACGTCTCCTCAAAATAATTTTGCCGGAGACCATCAGAGCAAAAGAGAGTCCACGTGGGGCGTTTTACCACGATTTGTTCTCGCAACGTCTCCTCAAAATAATTGTGCCCGAGACCACTTTGTAGCAAAAGCGCGTCCACGTGGAAGCATTTTCGCCACGGTTTGTTCTCAAACGTCTCTCAAAATTATTTTGCCGAGACTACTCGCCCAAAACTTATTTCATTTTTCACATTGCAAGTGGATGGAAAGAATCCAAAACGCGTCCACGTAAGCGCGTTTTTTGCGGAAAATGGCCTAAAGCGCGTCCACAGGGGCGCTTTTACCACCTCAAAAAGCGCCCTCGTGGGGCGTTTTTCTTTGAGGTGCCAAAAGCGCCCCTCGAGGACGCTTTTAGGCCGCTTTCCCTCAAAAACGCGCTGACGTGGATGCAATTTTTGGGGAAATTGCCCTTTCCGGTCAATATTTTTGAAACCTGTCCTTTCCGGTAATTTTTAATTTTTTTTGGTATTTTTGGGATATTTGCCCGTTTTCTATTTCCTTTTTCTCATTACATGTTTGACTGATTCTTCTGTTTCCACGCTTGGGGAACAAGTATTTCTTGCCTATTCCTCTGTTATCTGAGCTGGTTTATGCCCTTTATAAACAGTTCAGAAGCTTGCGTTTTGCAATAAGAAAACCTTGTTTTCCTTTGTTAAATTGCGGAAATTCTGAGAATCCGCCATGGAAGACAAATATGCAATCAAGAAAGATGTTACTGAAGTAATGTTTCTTTTCTTAATCATTTAAGTGTTGTTGATATTGCCATTAGTCTACTGCAACTTGTTTTAATCTCATCGCGGCTTATGCAGTTAATAGGTAACACGCCTATGGTATATCTGAACAATATCGTCGATGGTTGCGGAGCTCGAATTGCTGCCAAGCTTGAGCCGATGGAACCTTGCTCCAGTGTTAAAGACAGGCATAAACTTCATTTACATTTGATTTTTACATTCTTCACAGCATCTTGCAAACTGTTACCTGCAGAATAATGCCTTCGTTCTTTGTTTACTGATCCGCAGGATTGCATACAGTATGATTAAAGATGCAGAAGATAAGGGCTTGATTACAGTTACACTCGGGAAGGTATGGTACCGTATTGATGCTTTGCGCAGTTTAGCTTCCCGAAGTGGTTGTTTGATAACCTAACCTGGATGAAATATAGACCCAAGAACAGTTAAAACTTCAGATTGTTTTGGAAGACTATCGTAATATCTTCTGCAGTTTTGCTTCAATTGACTTTTGATGAAATGAGGGCTATTTTCCACAAGGAATGGTGCAGACACGGAACATTTAAGCTAACAAATTTCCCGTTTCTTCTGCATATATTGAAATAATATCGGCTATAGAGCGTTCTCATCGACACTGCCAGTGGTAATACCGGCACTGCAATGGCTTTCACTGGGGCCGCCAGCAGGGGTTGTAAAGTTATTGTCGCAATGCCAATTTATATGTTTTATGTTTCATTATATTATCTAATCACATAATATTTTATTTTATTTTATCTAATCACTTAATTAATATTTATAATAAATTAATCCTTATTTAAATATTACAAATAGTGTAAACTTGACATTAGAAACTAATTGTTTATAAATTACTCATTAAGAAACGCAAATCATAACTATTCTTTGTAATCTACTTAAATAAAAACAATTAAATAACAAAATATAATAATTGTAATTGTTAAAATATACTATCAGTCATTTTACTCTTCATAAATTTAAAATTTAATTACTATACTTTTATTTTTAAAAATTTTGACATTTTATTTTTAGATTTCAAAATGTAGATTCAATTTTAATATGGTTAAATTTTTCATTAAATTTGTTAGTGTAACATTTTGAAATAAAAATTGTATTTATTAAGTAATTTAAAAAATAACATTGTAATAAAATTAAATTTAACAAAATTTTAACAGTATTAATAATTAGATTTAATTTTAAAATTTAAATAGTAAAGTAATTAAAATTTTAAAATAAAAATATAAAGAATAAATTTTAATTTACGAAAAATATAAAACTTGACTTTACGTATGCTAAGCTTGACTTTAGAATTTGACCACAGTAAAGTAAAGCAAGAATATTAGCAAAAGTTGATTACTTCAAAGCAAAGTGTGATGGGAATTGGTGTAATATCAATGCATAATTGGTCTCCTTGTTCCTTGTTGAAAAATCCAAAGGCTTAACTGCTGTTTTACTTGTTTTTACTATATACAAATTTTTAAATTTTTTTTTCTTTTTGTTTATTGTTGAAATATCCAAAGGTCCCCTCTCCTCCACCCACTATTTACTTTGATATTTGATTCTTTGACATTTTTGGGTGTTTTTTTATTTTCTGTTTTCCGTTGGCTGTTTGATCGAAGAACTTGGGAAACAAGTATTTCTTGTTATCTCATCTGGTTGTTTATGCCCTTTATAAATAGTTTCAGTATCTTTGATTTTGCACTAAGAACCACTTGTTGTTTTCCTTTTGTTAAATAGCAGGGTCTTTTCGATTAAATTGAGGAAATTCAGTGAGAATCGGTCATGGAGGGAAAATATGCAATCAAGAAAGATGTTGCTGAAGTAATGTCTCTTCTTCTCTGTCATTTAACACTGGTGGTGTTGTTGCCATTAATATTCTGCCAACTTGTTTTTAATCTCCTTGTGGCTTTTGCAGTTAATAGGTAATACCCCTATGGTATATCTGAACCATACCATCGATGGTCAGGTGCTTGAATTGCTGCCAAGCTCGAGCTGATGGAACCTTGCTCCAGTGTTAAAGGCAGGCATATGCTCTCTTTTTTCATTTGCATTTTTTGATTTTGTACATTGTTCACAGCATCTTAGAAAAGTGTTGCCTGCAAATTAACACCTTTGGTCATTGTTTTATCTATGTGCAGGATTGCATACAGTATGTGTTAGAGTTGTGTGACCCAAATTCTAAGATATTGCTTGCAAGTCAAGTTTAACAAAATATATCTTCTTTCTAGAAGATTTAGTATTTTTGAGTATAATATATTTAGCATTTATTAGCATAATATATTTTTACTTTGATTAGACATAAGTCTATTCCTCTTGTAATGATTCGAATTCGACATAGTGAATTTTCTTCTCCTCTGCCCGTGGTTTTTTTCCCGAACGGGTTTCCACGTAAAATCTGTGTTCTTTATTCTCTTTTTCTTTTCTTTGCGATATATATTGTCATTACCGACTTTATATTCTTCACAAATTGGTATCAGAGCTTCTGGGTTTTCATCTTGATCACGGTAATGGCATCATTGAAGTATGAAATTCTGCTGTTCGATCGTAACACCATATTAGCGTTGTGGCAGATAAAGATGCAGGCAGTTCTTGCACAGATAGATTTAGAGGAAGCCCTGCTAGGGGTAGATAAGATGCCTTCGACATTGACGGAGGAAGATAAGAAGCGCAAGGATCGAAAGGCACTAACACAGTTACATCTGCATTTGTCTAATGAAATTTTGCAGGATGTGATGAAGGAGAAGACTGCCGCAACATTATGGAAGAGGCTAGAACAAATATGTATATCGAAAACTTTAACTAGCAAGTTGCATATGAAGCAACGTCTTTATGCTCATCATTTGGAGGAAGGTGCGTCTGTGCACGAACACTTAACAGTGTTTAAAGAAATTCTCTCAAACTTGGAGGCCATGGAGGTTCAGTATGATAAGGAAGATCTAGGGTTGATTCTACTTTGTTCGTTGCCCCCGTCTTATTCAGCCTTTAGAGACACGATTTTATATAGCCGCGAGTCTCTCACAGTTGATGAGGTTTATGATTCTTTGACGTCGTATGATAAGATGAAACATCTTGTGGTTAAACCCGACTCCCAAGGAGAGGGTCTTATTGTTTGTGGGAGACAAGATCAAAATGCTGATGATGATCGTGGAAGGACACAGGATCGGAATCCTCGCGGTAAAACTAAGGGTAGATCAAAGTCTTCAAGCAGAGGTAAAACTTGTAACTTCGCAAGAAGAAAGGGCACATTAAATCTGAGTGCTATAAGCTACGAACAAGATTAAAAGGGAGGTGCGAATCAAAAGGAAAGCAACCGAAAATTCGGTGAAGGCGATGTTGTAGAAGACTACAATGATGGTGAACTTCTAGTCGCCTTGGTCAACAATTCAAAAGTGAGCGAGAGTGGATACTTGATTCGGGTTGCACCTTCCACATGAGTCCCAATCGATTGGTTTACAAATTACTAAACAATTATCTCAAGGTGTTGTTTTGATGGGAAATAATGCTTCGTGTAAAATCGCAGGTGTTGGAACAATTAAAGTTAAGATGTTTGATGGAGTTGTCAGAACACTTAGTGAAGTACGGCATGCTCCAGAATTGAAGAGAAATTTAATTTCGTTGAGTACTCTTGATTCAAAAGGGTACAAATACACAGCTAAAAGTGGGATGTTGAAGATTTCTAAAGGTTCCCTCATTGTGATGAAAGGGCAGAGAAAGACTACCAAGTTATATGTTTTGCAGGGTTCTACTGTTATTGGTGATGCAGCTGTCGCTTCCTCTTCTTTGTCAGATGATGATATTACTAAACTTTGGCATATGCACCTAGGGCATATGAGTGAGAATGACATGGCAGAATTGAGCAAAAGAGGACTTCTTGATGGGCAAAGAATTTGCAAACTCAAGTTCTGTGAGCACCTGTGTTTTGGGAAGCAAAAGAGATTTCGATTCACCGAGGAATCCATAATCTGAAAGGAACGTTGGAGTATATTCATTACGATCTGTGGGGCCATCAAGGGTGCCTTCGAGAGGTGGAGCTAATTATATGCTAACTTTTATTGATGATTTTTCCAGAAAGTTTGGGCATTCTTCACAAGCGTAAAAGCGATGTGTTTTCCGTATTTAAGTCTTGGAAAACTATGATTGAAAAACATACGGAAAACAAATAAAATACCTCCATACGCACAATGGCTTAGAGTTTTGTTCGATGAGTTTAATAAAGCGTGCAAGTCGAAGAGATCGTGAGACACTTGATGATTCGTCATACTCTACAACAAAACGGTATTACGAACTAATGAATGTAATGATCATGGAAAAAGTTCGATGTATGTTGTCAAATGCCAACTTACCAAAGTCGTTTTGGGTAAAGCGACCTCTCTTCAGATGTTTTTAATCAACCGATCTCCATCCGTTGCCATTGAGAAAAGACTCCACAAGAGGTATGGTCCGTAATCCCGCTAATTATTACGATTTAAAGATCTTTGGGTGTCCTGCGTATGCTCATGTTAATAATGGAAAATTGGAACCAAGATCCATTAAATGTGTTTTTCTTGGTTATAAAGTTTGGTGTAAAAGGGTATAAGTTATGGTGTCCCGAAAATAGAAAAGTTGTGATTAGCGGAGATGTTGTTTTTGATGAAGCGCTATGCTACCTAACTTATCTCTTAAAGACTCTTCCAACAAAGAAAATAAAAAGTAGGTGGAGCATCGATTAATCTGAGTCAACTCCTCAAGCCAATACAAAATTGAGAATAGAGTTGCTTCTTCACCACAATACTCTATCGCCAAAAATAGAACTAGAAGAGAAATTAAACCTCCAAAGAAGTATCTTTGAGGTGACCTAGTTGCTTATGCTTTAAATGTGGCTGAAGATATAGATGCAAACTAAGAGCCGTCTAATTATTCTGAGGCGGTTAGCTGTGAAGACTAAAAAAGGTGGATGTTTGCTATGCAAGAGGAAATAGAATCACTCCACAAAAACAAAACATGGGATCTTGTGAAACTTTCTAAAGGTAAAAAGGTTGTTCGCTGTAAATGGGTGTTTAAAAAGAAAGAAGGGACTCCAGGAGTTGAAGAACCCAGATATAAAGCAAGGCTTGTTGCAAAAGGTTACATTCAAATTCCAGGAGTAGACTTTACAGATGTGTTCTCCCCAGTTGTGAAGCATAGTTCGATTCGATCTTTACTTGGTATTGTGGCCATGCAAGATTTGAAGCTTGAGTAGTTAGATGTAAAAACTGCATTTTTGCATGGAGAGCTTGAGGAAGATATTTACATGCAACAACCAAAGGGTTTTACAGTCTCAGAAAAAGAGGACTATGTTTGCTTCTTTGAAAAGTCTCTTTATGGTTTGAAACAGTCACCAAGACAGTGGTACAAGAGGTTTAATTCCTTAATGACTTCTCATAATTTTAAAGGAAGTAGCTTTGATAGCTGTGTTTACTTTAAGAAAAAAAGTGATGGTTCTTTTTGTATCTACTTCTTTATGTTGATGACATGTTGATAGCGACAAAAGATAAAGTAGAGATAAGAAAGGTCAAAGCCCAACTAAGTGAAGAATTTGAGATGAAAGATTTGGGACCAACAAAGAAGATACTTGGTATGGAGATTCTCGGGATAGAAAAACAAGTAAGTTGTACCTAAGTCGGAAGGGTACATTGAGAAAGTTCTTTGCGAGTTCAATATGCAGAGTGCTAAGCTTTTTAGTACACCTTTAGCGACCATTTCGGACTTTCATCGACTTTGTCTCCACAATTAGATGATGAGATTGAGTACATGTCACATGTTCCATACTCGAGTGCGATGGGATCTCTCATGTATGCTATGGTTTGTTCACGTCGGTTATCATATATGCGATCGGTCGATTAGCGTATACATGGCGAATCCGGTAAAGAACATTGGAAAGCGATTCAATTGATTTTAAGATACTTACGAGTACTACGATGTTTGCTTACAGTTTGGAAGAACTAGAGATGGAGTCATTGGGTATGTTGATGCCGATTTTGCGGAGACCTTGATAGAAGAAGATCCATCACTTGGTTATGTCTTTACAATAGGAGGTTGTGCAATCAGTTGGAAAGCTACTTTGCAAACTACAGTAGCTTTGTCTACCACTGAAGCTGAGTATATGGCGATTACTGAAGCTTGTAAAGAAGCTATTTAGTTGAAGGGACTCTTTAGTGAGCTCAATGAAGACCTTCAAATCAGTACAGTATTTTGTGACAGTCAAAGTGCCATCTTCCTTACAAAAGAGCAAATGTTTCATGAGAGAACAAAACATATTGATGTTCGATATCATTTTGTTCGTGATATTATTGCTCATGGTGATATTGTTGTGAGCAAAATTAGTACTTATGAAAATCTTGCAGATATGATGACTAAGTCACTTCCTATAACCAAGTTTGAGCATTGCTTAGACTTGGTTGGTGTTCATTGTTGAAGTTAAACCCTTAAGGGGTTTTATGGAAGAGGTGGAGAACTTGTTCGTTGAGAGTTCGCGATGAAGAACTTGTTTGTTGAGAATTCGTGTCAAGGTGGAGATTGTTAGAGTTGTGTGACCCAAATTCTAAGATATTGCTTGCAAGTCAAGTTAAACAAAATGTATCTTCTTTCTAGAAGATTTAGTATTTATGAGTATAATATATTTAGCATTTATTAGCATAATATATTTTTACTTTGATTAGAATTGGGTTTTATAAGCCTATAAATAGACATAGTCTATTCCTCTTGTAATGATTCGAATTCGACATAGTGAATTTTCTTCTCCTCTGCCCGTGGTTTTTTTCCCGAAAAGGTTTCCACGTAAAATCTATGTTCTTTATTCTCTTTTTTTTTCTTTGCGATATATATTGTCATTACCGACTTTATATTCTTCACAGTATGATTAAAGATGCAGAAGATAAGGGCTTGATTACACCAGGGAAGGTATGGTACCATATTTCGGATTAATGCATATGAAGTGATTGTTTGATGGCCTAACCAGGAAGAAATATAGATCCTATGATCTAATATAGTATGGTCTATTTTTCTGTTTTGCTTGGTATGGTACCTTATTCGGTTTAGCTTTCGGGTTAATGCATATGAAGTGATGATAACCTAACTGGGAAGAACTATAGATCCAAGAACACTTAAATTTTAGATTGTTTTGAATGATTTTGTTATCATGATATCTTCTGCAGTTTTGCTTCAGCTGACTTTTGATCAAATGAGGGGTATTTAAGCTAACAAATTTCTCATTTGTTCTGCTTATGTTGAAATAATATTGGTTAAAGAGTGTCCTTATCGAGCCTACCAGTGGTAATACCGGCATTGGATTGGCTTTCACTGGAGCAGCTAGGGGTTATAAAGTTATTGTCACAATGCCAGCTTCTGTGAGCATCGAGAGGAGAATAGTTCTTCGAGCTTTTGGAGTTGAAGTATGCCTCAAAAACCCAGCCAAGGGCTTTAAGGGGGCATTAGACAAGGCTGACGAGATACTGAAGAACACACCTAACGGTCACATGCTACGGCAATTCGCAAACCCTGCCGATCCTCAGGTAGCATCTTTATTGTTATAACATTTCTACTGTTTCATCAGGTGATGTTTAAAAGAAGTAACGAATTCTTTGTTTAAGATTCATTACAAAACCACCGGTCCAGAGATATGGAAAGACTCGGAAGGGAAAGTTGATGTCTGGTTGCGGGCATAGGGAATGGTACAAGAATATGCTGTGCGGGAGATTCCTTAAAGAGAAAATCTCAGAGATCAAGGTTTGTTCCTCATTTGAGACCGAAATTTAGACAAGGAGCCTATGTCCTTGTTGTTATATTAATAAGATCATATTCTTCTTTTGTCGAAGTATAGCTATATGGGGTAGAACCCATTGAAAGCGCATCTTGAGCGGTGGAAAACACAGTAAATTTTCAAGTCACTTTCATCCTTTTTATGTGGTCGTGCTATATCGGTACTTAACTATTTCCTTCATTGCATTGCCTGTGTGATGCATGTCAAAGGCTCTCATTTGATCCAAGGAATTGGTGCTGGTATCATCCCTGATGTTTTGGATGTTGGCCTCCTTGATGAAGTTGTCCTGTTAAGTCTCAGCAGCATGTTCAATATTTCAAACAGCTCTTGGAAACTTTGCAACTGTTCGATTTCTGAAAAATTAATGAACTTTCGTTTTTGTCACAAGGATAGTACTTGTTTCCCTTCTAATAAACCATTTTTGTTTGCCATGGCAAGCATCAATCATCTGATCCATTGATTATCCTGTATGATGGCCATGGTAGCTTCCTAGAAACAGTCCAATGAAACTTTGCACATCAGTCATCTGATCCATTGATTCTCCTGTATGATGACCATAGTAGTTCCTAGAAACAGTTCAATGAAACGTCGCAATCGCTTCGGTTTCTGAAAATTAATGATTTTTTCGTTTCTTTCATGATAACAATATCATTGCTTCTACTGTATGTTGACCATAGTACTTATTGCTGTTCTAACTTCTTAGGTATCTAGTGAAGAAGCCATTCAAACTGCTAAACAGATAGCGTTGAAAGAAGGTTTACTGTAACATCCTGAAAAGGGCCTATGCATTTTCAGTTTAATTGTATGAAATGACAAGTTTAAGCACTAAGAATAAATTTTGATATTTTGGAAACACGGAAATGCATGAAAATGGAAACTGAACATTTTGGAAACACGAACATTTTGGAAACATGAACATTTTGGAAACCTGAACATTTTGGAAACTTGAACTTGTAAGAAAAATGGCAAGTTACAGAGCCGATCAAAAATTTTAGGAAACTTAGAAATAATGCAGGAATGACAAATTTTAAAGTCCAAAATAGGAAATAAGGGCAAAAGGGCCTTAAAAGAAAAAGTTTGTAACGACCCAAAAATCCGTGGGCACCAGAGAAAAAAATGTGTTATCGGGCCTCCGTCTTAGTAAACTGAGTTAGTAAATAATTATTAGGATTAATTATGAGTCTAATAGTGTGTTTAATTAGATTTTTATTTAGTGAATTTAGCTTAATTTAAAGTAATTAGGAAAAAAGGATCAAATTGAATAAAGAGTGAAAGTTTAATTATAGATTAAAAGAAAATAAAAAGGGCTAAAATGGCAATTAAGCCATTTAGCATAAGCTGAGGCGGCAAATGAGATAAAAATCTAAGATTTTTACTTAGATTTTTATTATAAAATATATATATTAGTAATAAATTATATTAAATTAATTTAATATAATAATTATATATTATATTATTATAACATAAAGTAAATAGAAAAGGAACAAAACAAAGAAACAGAAGAAAAAGAACAGAGAACATACGAAAAAGGGGAAAGGAAGGAAAGAAAAGGAAAAACTAGGGATTTGAAGCTTAAAGTTTAAATTGGTAAGTCAATCAAGTCCTATTTTCTTAATTTTGATGTTTTAGAAGCTTTAAAGTAAGATTTTGATGAAAATAAGCTGAAATTTTGAGAGTTTATGGGTTTTCAAGTATAGTTGATGTTGAAGAAAAAGATGAATTAGGGATTAAATTGAATAAAATTTAAGTTAGAATTAGTAAAAGGATTAAATTATAAAGTAAGCTATAAGTTTTGTATTATAGAAATTAATTTGGAAGAAATTAGAAATTAAAGTTTTAATATGAATATTAGATGGTCAAGTTGAATATGGAAGGAATTTAAGAAGAAACAAAGTATGAATTAAGAAAATAAGTAAACTTAATTAGGATTAAATTGTAAAATGAGTTATAAGAAAACAGTTTTGGGACAGCAGCAGAAGAGTAACTTTGAAAAATCACCAAAATGGTAGAAATGGAATTAGAGATTGAGTGAGATATGAAATTAAAGATTATTGAGTCTATTTTCATATGAAAGAAACAGAGAAAGCAAAGAAATTCTGTATTTTGAGATATTTAGATTTTAGTAAGACTGGTTCAGAGTGAATTCGAGATCCCCTATTCTGACTTGGAAAAATCATTAAAAATTGTATAAAAATAATTTGGGGACATAATTTACATTGTTAGATTCCTTAATGAGTCTATTTTTATAATAAATAAACTAGGACATCATTTGAATTCTTTATAAAAATATAATTAAATTTTAGCAAAGAGTGGTCGGAACTGTCTGACAACAGAATAGGGGTGATTTTAAAGAATAAACTGTACTTATTGGCTAAATCAAAAATTCTAAAAATTTTATGGCAAGAAGATATGTGAGTCTAGTTTCATAGAAAATTTACGGATCTTAATTTGGAAATCTGTAACTCAAGATATAGATAATTTAGTGATAATGACTCAGGTAGACAGCTTTGAAAGAACTTATAAGTAAATAATAGAATTGTGTATAAAGAATGTAGAATGAAGAGGAAGAGTAGAAATTGAATAAAATTCATTATTTATTGTAATTTAATGCTGTAATTAATAATGTAAATTATTATTATTTTGTAGCTAACAAGGAAAAAGAGGCATCGGCATCCAAGGGAAAATAAAAGATCACCGAGGAGTAAACGTGTATTTGGGTTTGTATTACTATAACTCAAACTATCTATTAAATGTATATTGTATTTATAGTATATGTTATGGAGTAATTAAGACAAGTAAGTAATAATATTTGAAATTTAGTAATAATATGTGTGAATATTGAATTATATGTGAATCGATATAATAGATATTTTGAATTGATCAAGTATTTGAAATTGTTGTGAAATGAATTGAAATTGGAAAAGTAAAATAATGCCCTATTAACTTGTCGGATGGATTTGATACAAATGGCATGCCATTGGATTTGTGATGTGATGAGGAGATTTGTAGCTCGGCGGAGAAGATAATTACATTATATATACTTGGTTTATCCAAGAGGCATTCAATGCCTTCTTGGTGTGTTTGGAAGGTTATATTATCTTTGGTGTGTTTGGGAGGCTATATTATCTTGGTGTGTTATGGAGGATTTATATTATTTTGGTGTGATTGGGTTGGATATTCGGTGTGATTGGGTTGGATACTTTGGTGTGTTTGGGTGGAATCCGGCGTATCTATCGTGTCAGAGCATTGTTAATAGGGTAAATAATTGAAATGAAATTTTGGAAATGAGATTGATTGATTTGGCTCTATTGAAAGATATGAGAAAGAATGGATGAGTTAAATTATGAATTTAATTAGTATATGAAAATGAAATGTGAATTTAAGATATATGAAGTGATATATAATTATGTAAAATTAGTTTTAATGATTTATAAAGCTTATGGTTGATGTTTGTAAATTATTAATGTTAAATAGTTTGCTTATGGTAATACCATGAGTATGGAATACTCGATTGCAGTTGTTTCCGTCACGAGTCATTAGAGTTTCGGATCCGGTCCAGCATCCAAGACAAACCCGACTCCAACAAGAAAATTTTGGTGATGTATTTCTTCTTTTTGTTTAAGTGGCATGTACTAGGTGGTTGTACATGAGTTATATATATATATATATATATATATATAGTTAAATGAATTTGTTGTAATCAGATAATTGTGAAATTTTGAAATGAAATGAAGGATATGAATTAGTTATTTATATGTTAACACTTTAAAAATTTAAATAATAAACCAACAGATTAAGCATGATCTAGTAGTGATTAAGATGTAAATTCTTTGGTTGAAACATTGGTATTAGTTGTTTGATTTGAATTTGCAGGGGGTTTTAGGTAAAAATAAGCAGAAATGCTGCCGAAATTTTTGTAAAAAAAAATGGATTAATCGAACCCGTCTCGTTCTCGTTCTTTTTTTTTATAAACGTTGTGGGCTTTGAAAGTCTATTATAGGAACTTATTTGATAATTATACTATGAGTGTTATATTATTTGTGAATAATTAGTAAGTTGTCCGGTAATGCCTCGTAACCCTGTTCCGGCGACGGTTTGGGGTTAGGGGGTGTTACAAAGTTGGTGAAATTTGACACACAAACAGGCTTGGAAAAGTGGCCTGAAGGTGTCACTTAAGGCCCATGGAAATGGCGCCATATGCAAGAGAAGTGGGCCTGAGTTCTAGTCACTTGGGAAGCAAATAAGGAAAGTTTTAATTTTTCTTCCAAGGCTAAGGGGTGGACGGCACCTATTTTCTAGAAAAGGAAGAGTTTTATTTCTATTAAAACTTGATAAATTGAAGTGATAAATAAGGGATTTTTAATTGAAGAGATAAAGGATGGATTAAACACTTTTAATTTAATTAGGTGATAATTAAAGGAGATAATATTATCACTTGTGGGGAGTAGTGGCCAAGTCATGGACTCTTGGCCTAGTAGTTTCAGTTGAAGAAGGAAAGTTGGAAGCTTTTCTCTCATCTTTTCTTATGTGTGCCGAAAATTCCCTAGCCTCTATTCTCTCTGCCGAAATTTTTACCAAGCAAAGACTCCATCTTTTCTTCTCCTCTCCTTTGTCATTGTTAAGTCAAAACCTTTCTCTTTTGATCTCTGTTAAATCTCCATAGCCGAATCTCTGTAACTCTAGGCAAGGAAGCAATCGATTAAAGGCATCAAGGTAAGGTTAAGCTATTCGATTTCCTTTCTTTTCTTTTCTAAATCTTTGAAAGTGAAAGGCCTAATCCTATTCTTGTTCATGGTCAATCTACAAGGATCTCTCAAGTTTTCAAAATTACCAAATATAAGGATCAAGGATCTAAGGTAAGAACAATTAATTTTTGGTTCTTCTAATTCTTTTAATCAAGATCTAAGGAAATAACCTCTTTTATGTCTCTTGGCCGAATATCAAAGGAAGAGTTTCGGGATTTCTGAATTCAAGGAATTTAAGGTGAGGCATATTCGGCTAAAGGCCAAATACTACTTATTAAAATTAGATCAGATCTAACATATGAAGTTGTAGGGATTTCGACAGGCATATTAAGGAATCCTCGTCAGATTTGGAAATTTTATGGTAAGTGACATTCGGCCAAGGTTTGATCTTGATATTTGGAATTATTTTCCATTTATTCAAAAGTTAGAAACTGACATAATTACCTGATTTAGTGGCTAGCCGATTTAAGGAAGGAATACTATCAATTTCCGGCATTTGATTTACACTCTTTTAATTCGGCAACAAGGTAAGTAATACAAATCCTACTTGGATTAGGTTTTTAAGCCAAATAAGGTTGTTAATATATTTTAATGGTTGGCCGAATATAGGAGTAAAAATCTAGATCGGTAGATCGTTCTTGAGATTTCAAGGAATCTATTAAGCAAATCGGTGTGTACGCACACTAACTTTCGATATTTCATATGGCAATTATTTTATTATATGATTATACGTAAGAATATGAATATGGCTAAGTACCTAATGTGGTACAAAAGTACTCGTGTCGTTTCCTACTTAGATAGGATTATGAAATATGTTATTTTATAACATGTGAATATATGTATATGAATATGAAATTAAGTATGTTATGCATGATATATATATTTTTGGGGCATTCGGGATTTATGTGAAAGGGAAGAAGTGTTGACTTGGTCTCATAGCGTTATATGGTGACTACGGTCACAACATTTTGAATATGGTAACTCCGGTTACATTATCTGAATTTGGTAACTTTGGTTACACTATTTGAATATGGTGTCTAATGACACAAATTATATGGGCGATGAGCACGTCGATTGCAATGACGCCTTGATGGTGTGTAGCGGATGGAGGGTTGACTTAGTAGTCCCCACGGTGTGACTGGCAGGTACGGGTGGTGTGTAGCGGATGGACAAATAGGCTTGGGTTTGGGTTGCATCATAATTTATTTTATATGAATATGAATTTGATTTATGAACATTTATGCCTGATTTGTTGAATGTTAGTACTGTGTGCACATTGAGTCTGTTGACTCACCCCGTTGTGGGAAATATTTTCAGGTGATGAACAGTGACGGACCGGGACGGTAGACCTCAAGGTGGCCATGTTTCACTTGAAGATTTTATTCGATTTGGACTTTGTTATTATTTGTTTTGGGTTTTACTTGATGTAATAAGGCCATAAGGCCTAGTAGATTTTTCTTATTCGGCTTTACTTTAAACTATTATGTTACGAACTACTTATGACTAAAGTTAAAGCGATCTAATTTTTATAAACCCTAAAAATTATTTTGTCACCTTAATAAAAATTGGATTTACAAGATTAATTAAATGGGTTTCCAATCTAAGCCCAATCCACAACAACATTTTTCTAAATATTCTACAAATTTTCTAAGTAACGAAAAATCTTTGAAACCGGTTTACTTTAGGAACATACGAGATCCTGTTCGGGCTCGTGGGCTGGCATGGGGTGTTTCAATTTGGTATCGAGCCCAATTTTAAACTCTCGGCACATGTGGGCTAAGGCCCAAAACGTTTTGAATTCGAGCCCAAATGATTTTCTTTGAAAATAAGCGAAGCTTCGGCATGGCCCTAAGTCTCCCAACCAGATCCACCGGTAAGTACCCCTAACTATATGTGTGATTACGTGAATCGTATAAGGGTAGAAAAGGCATGGAGCGTAGAATAGAATGATAGGAACTTGAACCCAGGATTAGACTACTCAAACACAAACCACATAAGACTTAATGTCTTGAACAAACCTATGGCTAAGTCATTGAGCTAGTGGTGTGGTAACCCTCAGACGCATGTCTAGGATTGGATCCGGAAGAGCACGGTATTTAAGTAGTCCTAGTGACTCACCTCCTCTTGCAGAATCCTACAGTGCGTAGCTCGATTCACCCTAACTCGGAGGGCTCGGTGGTGTGGCAACCTCATGCGCATGTCTAGGAATGGTTTGGTGGGAGCTTGGTATTTAAGCACCGTGACTCACCTCCTCTCCACACGAATCCTGCACAGTGCGTAGCTTTAGTTCACCCCGACCAAGAGGGCTCGGTCATAGGCTAAACAAAATGACTAAAACCCGAAAGGGAACTAGCCATGTTTAAAAAAAGAGAGAGAGAGAACAAAACAACAAACCTTAGTTTTTCAATTTTTTTTAAAACCTTCTTTTAAATCTGAGAAAATTATATTTACAACATTTTCTGAAAAACTCATGATTTGCAAAAATTACAAAAATGCCCTTAGGGGTGAAATTACCAAAATGCCCTTGGTTTATAAAATGTTCAACTACTCAACAGCTTTACCAAAATTTCATTATTTTATAAACATTCAAAAACCCTAATTTGTAAAATATCAAAATACCTTGATTTTGGAAAATTACAAAATTGCCCTAACTTACAAAATTACCAAAATGACCCTGATTTCCAAAATTTTTGCAACATTCCCATTTTTGAAGGAACAATTTTCGAAAAGAACCCTCAAAGTTTTACAACTTTTGAAATACCCCTAATTTATTAAATTAACAAATTTACCCTGATTTGTGAAAAATTACCAAAATACCCCTGAGGTCGAAAATTACTGAAATACCCCCAGATTTTAAAATTTTTCCAAATTACCCCGAGACTTTGAAATTTTTAAAATACTTTTTGACAAAAACACCAAGGAACGTTTTCCTTCTGAAAAATTATGAAAATGCCTCAGGGACAAAATTACGAAAATACCCTAGGTAGTGGAAAACAACAACAACAAAAACTACAACGCGTTCTCTGAATGAGCGAAAGTTCATACTTGTTTGATGGATGAATGAATGAATGGAAAAGACTGTGTGATCAGTATGTATCTGAAAGAACCACTCTTAAATCCTTTTCATAAAACTCCTTCACCGGTAAATAAGTGGAACAATGACTAATCCATAAAATTTCTTAATCGATCTTGACGCTAGAAAATGAGCTCTAGAGTACGTGGTCGCCTTGGTCGAGGTAGAGGAAGGATGACCGTGTCGAACCCATTAGGTCGGGTCAAGGGTCCGACAATGAAATGCCACCGCCACCACCACCCCATACCGTTAATGTTGAGCGGCGAGCTCGACGGGAAGATCTTTGTCGCAGTTTGTCTTTGCGAGTTTTGGAATTGGTGGCGGTGCGGGAGGAAATTCAGAAATCGAAAGTCCATGACTGAACGGCTCCGAGCTAATGGAGTGAAATGTTCCGAGGTGTATCTAATGTGGCACCCAAAGATACTGTTGAGTCTTGGTTGGAAGCAACGGAGCGTATCATGGATGAGCTCGATCGACTCAGAGGAAAAGTTGAAAGGATGGTGGCATTGTTACGCGATGAAGCGTATCGATGGTGGTTAACTGTCGGGATGGTATCACGGTGAAAATTTGACACAGGAGTATGTTAGAGGCATTTCGGAAGAAGTATGTGGGAACCGGTATCTGAGATGAACAAAGGAAGGCTTTTCTAGGGTTGGTACAAGGGAGTAAGTCTGCTGCGTAATATGAGGCGAATTCACGAGGTTGAGCCGCTATGCTCGAGGGTAGTGGCAACTGAGCATGAACACTGGTGTCCATTTTAAGGACGGATGAGGACGATCTGAGGCTTGTTGATAGCACCGCATCAGGAGCGGGAGTTTTCTGCTTTAGTGGATAAGGCTAAAGTGGCCGAGGGAATTAAGGATTCTATCAAGCAGAACACTGATCGAAATAGGCCGAAAAGAGGTGTTGGATTGCCTGGATCATCGGGGAATAAGAGGCCTAGAACTGATGGGCCGAAGGATCAGCAAGTTGGTACCAGAGGGCAGTATCGTCCTTGTGAGCATTGTGGAAAGAAGCATTCAATTGAGTGTTGGAGAAAGACAGGAGCATGTCTTAAGTGTGGGTCTAAGGACCATATGCTCAAGGACTGTCTAAAAATATCAGATGACAAACAGCCAGCAACTCAGAATGTTAATCAGTTTGGAAGGGAGGACAAAGACCTCAACGAGGTCAAGGTTCGAATAACAGAGGTAATGGTTCCGGCCAAGGTCGTGGAGCACCAAGTGGAGGTGTTGAAGGTTCAGAAGCAAGGCAACCAAGGTTAGTTTATGTAGTCGGCCGTCGCGACGATAGTGACGCGCCAGACGAGACAACGAGTAAGTTTCTTATTTATGGATTATACTTCATTACTTTACTCGCTATAAGATTAGTCCGATCTTATGTTGCTAATGAAGTGTATGGAACCTTGATTGTGAACTTAGAGAATGTGTCTAGAAAGTATGATAGTTCTTTAAGATCGAGTCTTGTGACAATAGCGTAGTGTGGTGAGTTAGACTGTACGGATGAACGATAGTAAGTAATTTCGAGGACGAAATTATTTTTAAGCGGGGTAGAACTGTAACATCCTGAAAAGGGCCTATGCATTTTCAGTTTAATTGTATGAAATGACAAGTTTAAGCACTAAGAATAAATTTTGATATTTTTGCAAACACGGAAATGCATGAAAATGGAAACTGAACATTTTGAACATTTTGGAAACTGAACATTTTGGAAACTCGAACATTTTGGAAACTTGAACTTGTAAGAAAAATGGCAAGTTACAAAGCCGATCAAAATTTTAGGAAACTTAGAAATAATGCAGGAATGACAAATTTTAAAGTCCAAAATAGGAAATAAGGGCAAGAGGGCCTTAAAAGAAAAAGTTGGTGAAATTTGACACACAAACAAGCTTGGCAAAGTGGCCTGAAGGTGTCACTTAAGGCCTATGGAAATGGCGCCATATGTAAGAGAAGTGGGCCTAAGTTCGAGTCACTTGGAAAGCAAATAAGGAAAGTTTTAATTTTTCTTCCAAGGCTAAGGGGTGGACGGCACCTATTTTCTAGAAAAGGAAGAGTTTTATTTCTATTAAAACTTGATAAATTGAAGTGATAAATAAGGGATTTTTAATTGAAGAGATAAAGGATGGATTAAACACTTTTAATTTAATTAGGTGATAATTAAAGGAGATAATATTAGCACTTGTGGGGAGTAGTGGCCAAGTCATGGACTCTTGGCCTAGTAGTTTCGGTTGAAGAAGGAAAGTTGGAAGCTTTTCTCTCATCTTTTCTTATGTGTGCCGAAAATTCCCTAGCCTCTATTCTCTCTGCCAAAATTTTTACCAAGCAAAGACTCCATCTTTTCTTCTCCTCTCCTTTGTCATTGTTAAGTCAAAACCTTTCTCTTTTGATCTCTGTTAAATCTCCATAGCCGAATCTCTGTAACTCTAGGCAAGGAAGCAATCGATTAAAGGCATCAAGGTAAGGTTAAGCTATTCGATTTCCTTTCTTTTCTTTTCTAAATGCCGAAAGTGAAAGGCCTAATCCCTATTCTTGTTCATGGCCGAATCTACAAGGATCTCTTAAGTTTTCACAATTACCAAATATAAGGATCAAAGATCTAAGGTAAGAACAATTAATTTTTGGTTCTTCTAATTCTTTTAATCAAGATCTAAGGAAATAACCTCTTTTATGTCTCTTGGCCGAATATCAAAGGAAGAGTTTCGGGATTTCTGAATTCAAGGAATTTAAGGTGAAGCATATTCGGCTAAAGGCCAAATACTACTTATTAAAATTAGATCAGATCTAACATATGAAGTTGTAGGGATTTGACAGGCATATTGAGGAATCCTCGTCATTTGGAAATTTTATGGTAAGTGACATTCTTGAAGGTTTGATCTTGATATTTGGAATTATTTTCCATTTATTCAAAAGTTAAAACCCACATAATTACGATTTAGTGGCTAGCCGATTTAAGGAAGGAATACTATCAATTTTCGGCATTTGATTTACACTCTTTTAATTCGACAACAAGGTAAGTAATACAAATCCTACTTGGATTAGGTTTTAAGCCAAATAAGGTTGTTAATATATTTTAATGGTTGGTAGAATATAGGAGTAAAAATCTAGATCGATAGATCGTTCTTGAGGATTTCAAGGAATCTATTAAGCAAATCGGTGTGTCGCACACTAACTTTCGATATTTCATATGGCAATTATTTTATCATATGATTATACGTAAGAATATGAATATGGCTAAGTACCCTAATGTGGTACAAAAGTATTCGTGATCGTTTCCTACTTAGATAGGATTATGAAATATGTTATTTTATAACATGTGAATATATGTATATGAATATGAAATTAAGTATGTTATGCATGATATATATATATTTTGGGGCATTCGGGATTTATGTGAAAGGGAAGAAGGTGTTGACTTGGTCCCACCAACCTTATATGGTGACTACGGTCACAACATTTTGAATATGGTAACTCGGTTACATTATCTGAATTTGGTAACTTCGGTTACACTATTTGAATATGGTGTCTAATGACACAAATTATATAGGCGATGAGCACGTCATTGCAATGATTGCCTTCCGATGGTGTGTAGCGGATGGAGGTTGACTTAGTAGTCCCACGGTGTATTGGCAGTCGGGTGGTGTGTAGCGGATGGACAAATAGGCTTGGGTTTGGGTTGCATCATAATTTATTTTATATGAATATGAATTTGATTTATGAACATGTATGCCTGATTTGTTGAATGTTAGTCTTGTGTGCACATTGAGTCACCCTGTTGACTCACCCTCGTTGGCCATGGGAAATATTTTCGATTTGGACTGTTATTATTTGTTTTGGGTTTTACTTTGTACTTTAAACTATTATTATTTACTTAACTACTTATGACTAAAGTTAAAGCGATCTAATTTTTATAAACCCTAAAAATTATTTTGTCACCTTAATAAAAATTGGATTTACAAGATTAATTAAATGGGTTTCCAATCTAAGCCCAATCCACAACAACATTTTTCTAAATATTCTACAAATTTTCTCTAAGTAACGAAAATCTTTGAAACCGGTTTACTTTAGGAACATACCAGATCCGGTTCAGGCTCGTGGGCTGGGTGTGGGGTGTTTCAATTTGGTATCAGAGCCCAGTTTTAAACTCTCGGCCTGTGGGCTAAGGCCCAAAACGTTTTGAATTCGAGCCCAAATGATTTTCTTTGAAAATAAGCAGGCTTCTGGCATGGCCCCTAAGTCTCAGACCAGATCCACCGGTAAGTACCCCAACTATATGTGTGATTACATGAACTGTATAAGGGTAGAAAAGGCATGGAACGTAGAATAGAATGATAGGAACTTGAACCCAGGATTAGACTACTCAAACACAAACCACATAAGACTTAATGTCTTGAACAAACCTATGGCTAAGTCATTGAGCTAGTGGTGTGGTAACCCCATGCGCATGTCTAGGATTGGATCCCAAGAGCACGGTATTTAAGTAGTCCTAGTGACTCACCTCCTCTTGCAGAATCCTACAGTGCGTAGCTTCTGTTCACCCTAACTCGAGAGGGCTCAGTGGTGTGGCAACCTCTGCGCATGTCTAGGAATGGTTTCGGTGGGAGCTTGGTATTTAAGCAATCCGCGTGACTCACCTCCTCTCCACACGAATCCTCGCACAGTGCGTAGCTTTGTTCACCACGACCAAGAGGGCTCGGTCATAGGCTAAACAAAATGACTAAAACCCGAAAGGAACTAGCCATGTTTAAAAAAAAAAGAGAGAGAGAACAAAACAACAAACCCTAGTTTTTCAATTTTTTTTAAAACCTTCTTTTAAATCTGAGAAAATTATATTTACAACATTTTCTGAAAAACTCATGATTTGCAAAAATTACAAAAATGCCCTTAGGGGTGAAATTACCAAAATGCCCTTGGTTTATAAAATGTTCAACTACTCAACAGCTTTACCAAAATTTCATTATTTTATAAACATTCAAAAACCCTAATTTGTAAAATATCAAAATACCTTGATTTTGGAAAATTACAAAATTGCCCTAACTTACAAAATTACCAAAATGACCCTGATTTCCAAAATTTTTGCAACATTCCCATTTTTGAAGGAACAATTTTCGAAAAGAACCCTCAAAGTTTTACAACTTTTGAAATACCCCTAATTTATTAAATTAACAAATTTACCTCGATTTGTGAAAATTACCAAAATACCCCGAGGTCAAAAATTACTGAAATACCCCCGGATTTTAAAATTTTTCCAAATTACCCCGAGACTTTGAAATTTTTAAAATACTTTTCGACAAAAACACCAAGGAACGTTTTCCTTCTGAAAAATTATGAAAATGCCCCTGTAGGACAAAATTACGAAAATACCCCTAGGTAGTGGAAAACAACAACAACAAAAACTACAACGTTTCTCTGAATGAACGAAAGTTCATACTTGTTTGATGGATGAATGAATGAATGGAAAAGACTGTGGATCAGATGTATCTGAAAGAACCACTCTTAAATCCCTTTTCATAAAACTCCTTCGCTGGTAAATAAGTGGAACAATGACTAATCCATAAAATTTCTTAATCAGATCTTGACGCTAGAAAATGAGCTCTAGAGTACGTGGTCGTCGTGGTCGAGGTAGAGGAAGGATGACCGTGTCGGAACCCGTTAGGTCGGGTCAAGGGTCCGACAATGAAATGCCACCGCCACCACCACCCCCAGCTGTTAATGTTGAGCGGCAGTCTCGAGACGGGAAGATCTTGTGTCGCAGTCAGGCCGCGAAGTTTTGGAATTGGTGGCAGTGCGAGGAGGAAATTCAGAAATCGAAAGTCCAGACTGAACGGCTCCAAGCTAATGGAGTGAAATGTTCCGAGTGTATCTAATGTGGCACCCAAGATCCGAAAGAATCTTGGTTGGAAGCAACGGAGCGTATCATGGATGAGCTCGATCGACTCAGAGGAAAAGTTGAAAGGATGGTGGCATTGTTACGCGATGAAGCGTATCGATGGTGGTTAAGCTGTCGGGATGGTACCACGGTGAAAATTTGACACAGGAGTATGTTAGAGGCATTTGGAAGAAGTATGTGGGAACCAGTATCTGAGATGAACAAAGGAAGGCTTTTCTAGGGTTGGTACAAGGGAGTAAGTCTGCATGCGAATATGAGGCGTAATTCCTAAGGTTGAGCCGCTATGCTCGAGGGTAGTGGCAACGAGCATGAACACCGTGTCCATATTAAGGACGGATGAGGACGATCTGGCTCGATGATAGCACCGCATCGAGGCGGGAGTTTTACGCTTTAGTGGATAAGGCTAAAGTGGCCGAGGGAATTAAGGATTCTATCAAGCGAACAACGATCGAAATAGGCGAAAAGAGGTGTTGGATTGCACGGATCATCGGGAATAAGAGGGCTAGAACCGATGGGCGAAGGATCGCAAGTTAGTACCAGAGGCGATGTCGTCCTTGTGAGCATTGTGGAAAGAAGCATTCAATTGAGTGTTGGAGAAAGACAGGAGCATGTCTTAAGTGTGGGTCTAAGGACCATATGCTCAAGGATGCCTAAAATATCGATGACAAACAACCAACCTCGTAATGTTAATCAGGAAGGGAGGACAATGACCTCAACGAGGTCGAGGTTCAATAACGAGAGGTAATGGTTCCGCCAAGGTCGTGGAGCACCAAGCGGAGGTGTTGAAGGTTGAAGCAAGGCAACCAAGGTTAGTTTATGCGATCGGTAGTCGCGACGATAATGACACGCCGAGACGAGACAACGAGTAAGTTTCTTATTTATGGATTATACTTCATTACTTTACTCGCTATAAGATTAGTCCGATCTTATGTTGCTAATGAAGTGTATGGAACCTTGATTGTGAACTTAGAGAATGTGTCTAGAAAGTATGATAGTTCTTTAAGATCGAGTCTTGTGACAATAGCGTAGTGTGGTGAGTTAGGCTGCGGATGAGCGATAGTAAGTAATTTCGAGGACGAAATTATTTTTAAGCGGGTAGAAGCGTAACATCCCGAAAAGGGCCTATGCATTTTCGTTTAATTGTATGAAATGACAAGTTTAAGCACTAAGAATAAATTTTGATATTTTGGAAACCCGGAAATGCATGAAAATGGAAACCTGAACATTTTGGAAACCTGAACATTTTGGAAACCTGAACATTTTGGAAACTTGAACTTGTAAGAAAAATGGCAAGTTACAAAGCCGATCGAAAATTTTAGGAAACTTAGAAATAATGCAGGAATGACAAATTTTAAAGTCCAAAATAGGAAATAAGGGTAAGAGGGCCTTAAAAGAAAAAGTTGGTGAAATTTGACACACAAACAGGCTTGGCAAAGTGGCCTGAAGGTGTCACTTAAGGCCTATGGAAATGGCGCCATATGCAAGAGAAGTGGGCCTAAGTTCGAGTCACTTGGGAAGCAAATAAGGAAAGTTTTAATTTTTCTTCCAAGGCTAAGGGGTGGACGGCACCTATTTTCTAGAAAAGGAAGAGTTTTATTTCTATTAAAACTTGATAAATTGAAGTGATAAATAAGGGATTTTAATTGAAGAGATAAAGAATGGATTAAACACTTTTAATTTAATTAGGTGATAATTAAAGGAGATAATATTAGCACTTGTGGGGAGTAGTGGCCAAGTCATGGACTCTTGGCCTAGTAGTTTCAGTTGAAGAAGGAAAGTTGGAAGTTTTCTCTCATCTTTTCTTATGTGTGCGAAAATTCCCTAGCCTCTATTCTCTCTCGCCGAATTTTTACCCAAAGAAAGACTCCATCTTTTCTTCTCCTCTCCTTTGTCATTGTTAAGTCAAAACCTTTCTCTTTTGATCTCATTAAATCTCCATAGCCAATCTCTCAGAACTCTAGGCAAGGAAGCAATCGATTAAAGGCATCAAGGTAAGGTTAAGCTATTCGATTTCCTTTCTTTTCTTTTCTAAATGCCGAAAGTGAAAGGCCTAATCCTATTCTTGTTCATGGTCAATCTACAAGGATCTCTTAAGTTTTCACAATTACCAAATATAAGGATCAAAGATCTAAGGTAAGAACAATTAATTTTGGTTCTTCTAATTCTTTTAATCAAGATCTAAGGAAATAACCTCTTTTATGTCTCTTGGCGAATATCAAAGGAAGAGTTTGGATTTACAATTCAAGGAATTTAAGGTGAGGCATATTCGCTAAAGGCCAAATACTACTTATTAAAATTAGATCGGATCTAACATATGAAGTTGTAGGATTTGACAGGCATATTGAGGAATCCTCGTCGATTTGGAAATTTTATGGTAAGTGACATTCGGCCAAGGTTTGATCTTGATATTTGGAATTATTTTCCATTTATTCAAAAGTTAGAAACTGACATAATTACCTGATTTAGTGGCTAGCCGATTTAAGGAAGGAATACTATCAATTTCCGGCATTTGATTTACACTCTTTTAATTCGACAAGAAGGTAAGTAATACAAATCCTACTTGGATTAGGTTTTTAAGCCAAATAAGGTTGTTAATATATTTTAATGGTTGGCCGAATATAGGAGTAAAAATCTAGATCGGTAGATCATTCTTCGGGATTTCAAGGAATCTATTAAGCAAATCAGGTGTGTACGCACACTAACTTTCGATATTTCATATGGCAATTATTTTATTATATGATTATACGTAAGAATATGAATATGGCTAAGTACCCTAATGTGGTACAAAAGTATTCAGGTACGTTTCCTACTTCCGATAGGATTATGAAATATGTTATTTTATAACATATGAATATATGTATATGAATATGAAATTAAGTATGTTATGCATGATATATATATATTTTTGGGGCATTCGGGATTTATGTGAAAGGGGAAGAAGGTGTTGACTTCGGTCTCACCAACCTTATATGGTGACTACGGTCACAACATTTTGAATATGGTAACTCCGGTTACATTATCTGAATTTGGTAACCGGTTACACTATTTGAATATGGTGTCTAATGACACAAATTATATGGGCGATGAGCACGTCATTGCAATGATCGCTTCGATGGTGTGTAGCGGATGGAGGGTTGACTTAGTAGTCCCACTTGTGACCGGCGGTCTGGTGGTGTGTAGCGGATGGACAAATAGGCTTGGGTTTGGGTTGCATCATAATTTATTTTATATGAATATGAATTTGATTTATGAACATGTATGCCTGATTTGTTGAATGTTAGTCTTGTGTGCACATTGAGTCTGCTTGACTCACCCGCTGTGGGAAATATTTTCGGTGATGAATGGTGATTTTGATCGGGACGGTAGACCTCGAGGAGGCCATGTTTCACTTGAAGATTTTATTCGATTTGGACTTTGTTATTATTTGTTTTGGGTTTTACGTGATGTAATAAGGCCATAAGGCCTAGTAGATTTTTCTTATTCTACTTTACTTTAAACTATTATGTTACTTAACTACTTATGACTAAAGTTAAAGCGATCTAATTTTATAAACCCTAAAAATTATTTTGTCACCTTAATAAAATTGGATTTACAAGATTAATTAAATGGGTTTCCAATCTAAGCCCAATCCACAACAACATTTTTCTAAATATTCTACAAATTTTCTCTAAGTAACGAAAATCTTTGAAACCGGTTTACTTTAGGAACATACCAGATCTGGTTCAGGCTCGTGGGCCGGGTGTGGGGTGTTTCATTTACTGTTATGTTTGTAATCGTTAATCAATTCTTACGACCCTCTAGATCACTTGTTCTTCTTTTGTCCTTATTTTCTTGGTCATATGAATAATATTGACAAGTTGGTATATAATCTGGTGCTAATACTGTATTGCAATTAAGTTGGCAAAGAGGCGGAAAATCTTTGGCAAACTCATAGTTGTGAGTTACATTCCCTTCTTCAAGTTTATCTCTATCTTATAGGCTATAATAATTCTTGATATTATTCGGATTCTTCATTTTTCTCTACACTATTGGTGATATATACTTGAACATAGGCATGAAACATAAGCGGAGATATGACCCAAAATGGTCATGTTTTTTATTTGTTTAATTGGTTATATCGACTAACACTTGAGCTTCGTGTTTTTATATCGTAATTTTCCCGGTCTTGGTGGCGTTACATCCTCCGAAATGTTTGAGTCCCTAAGGCATGAAGCGAAAAACATGCCTATTGATTGATGCCATTGTTATCCTCAATCACAAATTCTTTGTACTTTGCATTCCACTATGAACTATGTCTTCCTCTTCCTTTTTCTTTGTGGTTTGTGTTCTATGTTATTCGGGTTTAAGATAAATATTAAATATGGGTATGTGTATTGAAAGTTTTAAAAGAGAGTATTTAATAAAACTGTTCTAAATTTTATTAAGTACAGAATTGAATTTAGATAGTGATAGTCTCACAATTAATTAAATATTTTAATAAAGTCAAGCGCAGCTATCGAACAGTAGTATAGCTATGGTGAGTCCGGAATATCATATCCACAATGACTAAAAGTACTAGTAATAACTATCTTCCTATTATTTAGCCTAATAATTAAGAGGATTTGTTTTTAATTTAAAACTAACTAATTAACTATAAACGCGACAGAGAGTGAAAGAAATAATCGAATAAACCAATGATAAATACAATACCGGGAAGAATTCACGTAGACTTCACTTATTATTCTGACTCTGAATTAAACGATTTATTCACTTGCCTTGATCTGTAGAAATTCCTAAATTATGTTAATATCTCTTTCGAGACTAAGAACAACTGACTCTAGGTTGATTAATTGAAATCTCTTTCTAATTAAAACCCCTATCGTCGCATTAACTCGATTTATGTATTCCCTTATTAGATTTGACTCTAATCCGATAGATTTATGTCGTCCTATTTCTAGGGTTGCAATCAACTCCGCTTAATTATACTAGATCTACTCTTAAACAAGGACTTTTGCTCCACTGAATAAGCCCATCAAACTTGAATTAATATCCTGAAAATATTAAATCAAGGGTTAAGAACACATAATTAAGAACAAGAACAAATATTTGTCGTGTAATTCAGATAATTAAATAATAAGATTCATCTAAGTTTCATCCTCTCTAGGTATTTAGGGAGTTTAGCTCATAACGTAAAAGGAAAACATCTCAGAATAAAGAAAACAACAAGACATAAAGAACCTAAAAACTTCTTAGAAAAATTAATGGAGATCTTCAATCTTGAATGAGATCTTGCTTCTGAATTGATTCCGATGGCTTCCTTTGAGTAATTTCTTCGTTCTACCCTGCGTGCTCCATTTATGTCTTCTTCTGGTGTGTATTTATAGACTTTAGAATGCCCAGAAACCCTAAAAATTGGTTTTTTCCGCATGAAAACGAAGTAAGGTATGATAGGGACACGGGGGTGTGATCAGCCCGTGTGAGGATGCCCAGGCTGTGTGCAAATTTGCATGGCTCACAATCAACATGGGCTAGCACACGGGCGTGTGTCCAGCCCGTGTGGTACTAGCTTGGCCGTGTGGATCCTTAAGATGGCCCGTTTTGTCTGATTTTGGTCCGTTTTTCATTCCTTTCGCTTCCCTATGCTCTACTAAGTATAGAATCATGAATTTAAAGGATTAGAAGCACCGAATTCACAAAATTTTAAATAAAACATCCAAAAACATGCTAAGCATAGGATTAAAATGTGTTACTTTTATGGTTTATCAAATATCCCCACACTTAAGAGTTTGTTTGTCCTCAATCAAAATCCTCAACTTACAATTAAAATTAAACTTCCTCAATTAATAATTCTCATCAATAATGTCTTATCATAAATCACAAATAATTATACATTGATAATTTAACTAAAAGAGCACTAAAGATTCAAACAATCCAAATCACACATTTTTATAGCATGAAAACATAGGTGTTTCCCCTTTATCTAAATAATTACTTTTGATTCAAAACCGACAAGATTTGACATCTTCACTCAAATCACTCAAAGTGTTTAAGGTTAAAAAATTAAGCACTCAAAAGTCAAATATGAAAAGTTATTACCATAGGCTTGCATGAAAATCAAATCTCCACCACTATAAAATGAGATGATACACAAATCAAAAGGTCTTAAAAAGGGTTGTAATGGGGCTTGGGTTAAAGGTGTGGATAAAGGCTGAAAAAGAAGGTTAGAATTGAGATCGAATTGATAAATTACCTACTAGCAAAAATACTAATATTGAAAAAGTACATCAATTAAAGAAAATCACGAGCTTCTTCTCAAAAAATTAATTATTTAAGCTCAAACTTAGGGGACTAGTAATAATAACTATATATTTCCACTTTTTTTTAAAGAAATAATTTTAACAACTGGAACAAAAGAACATAGTTAGGCAACTAACCAAATCAAATCTCGACAAAAAGGGAGTCAATAAAATGGGAAAAATGAATAAAGAATGAGTTTTGGGTTAATATTAATGGGTGAGTCAAGAAAAGGTTTATTAGGCTCAAAGGGGTTCACTAGGGGTTAATTATAAAGGTGGGCTTTTAATGGAATAAGTGGGTTAAAACCTAGGTACCTTTATCATCTCAGTATATCAAATCAGATGTGTGGTCTCAACATGCATAATAGAAGCAAGTTCTAGAATAACAAATCAATATTGACACACTCATAACCAATAATAAAGTGAGCAAGAAAAGTGTATGCTCTAAAGGCTCAAAATTTTACAAAAAGTACAGTTTTTGATGTCAACCTTATAAATTTCAAACTTCAAGGTGACATTTAAGGAAAACAACCTAACAAATTTTAATTCTAAAATAAATTTATCATGTTTGATTCTCTAATGTCTTAAAGTTTAAACAATCAATGAACAATTACTTATGACTTAATCCAAAATATATCAATAAGAAATCATAAATCAATAAAATTTCATTCTAATAGTAAATGAGAAAATTATTTAAGAATAAGACATAATTCGGGATTTTCTAATAATGATATAATTAACTCCCACACTTAAAATGTACATTGTCCTCAATGTACCAAAATAGATAATAACAATATAATGAGAAAATCATAAGAGAGGGAGAGAATTAAAACTTATTGAATTTTTGGATGAAATCCGTGAAATGGTGAAAGCGAAATTGTGGATATAGTTGAGTGAAGTGCATGATTCTGAGCAACTATTAAGAGAATAAACACAACTGTGGAAGAAGATTAAGGGATTACTCGATTAGGAGCAATTATAAAAACTAAAATAAAGTTCAAAAGATAAAAGACAAAGCTTTGAAAAGATTATAATAAACATAAAAGGGAAATAGACGAAAATAAAAAGAAAGAAAAAATAAAGATAAAAATAAAATAAAATAAATGGACTCAAAGGTCTTCATCGTCAGACGCGTCATGAGTCATCGGTGCCGAAGATGAAATATGGAGATGGTGGCAGATCTGCTGCATTGTGGCCTCGAGACTGTCGAACCCCTAAAGGCACTGCTGCTCGAAGCGAGTGAGATGCTCAGATATATCTGTCAAAGTAGTAGCAGAAGAAGGAGGTCGGTGACTCGGAGGTGGAGGATGAGGTGAATCCTCGTGGGAGAGAAGAACATCATTAGTGATGTCCTCGGGATCATCCTGATCATCAGAACAAGAAAATCGGTAATGTGGAGGATCAAACCCACGGCGTCGCTTGATCATCCCCATGTGTAGCATGGTCGAGATGCCTGAGGGGGCAGCTGGCCGACAAGTGTGAGTGTGAAGGACTGCTCCGGTGTGTCGAAGAGACCGAAGTGTCCAGTGAGGCGAATCACGTAAGGGCCTAGGCATATGGGGCCCTTCTTGTGGCGGTCAGTCTGATGACTGAATGATAAACCAATGAAGTACGCTAGATCAAATATATGGCCATGTGCCATGCTCCATAGAAAATAGGCGTCATGAGTGGTGACGACTCAATTGCTCTCTCTCCGTCCTGTCAAAGTATGAGCTAAAAGGGCATGAATATACCGTAAAGCTGGAGAGAGAGAAGTCGCATTCGAGCGACTAGCGTCATAGTTTGTCAAGTCGCCCGTGAGGTCACTCATACAACGCGAGGGTGAGTGATGAAAATGGCGATAAAGCTGAAAAAAGTCATCGGTGCTCATGAACTCCTCTGTGTATAGTTTCATAGCAGCACCGAATTTTGGGACGCTCATATGACGCACCAAACCACCAAGGTAAAAAGTGATGGTGCCTAGCTCATTATGGACCGACATGACGTGCTGAAGGGGAAACGTCAAGCAAAACTCTAAGGTAAGCTCCATATACGTGGGCTTGACGATACTGAAGAAATGATTTTATAGGGCTGTGATGATGAAAGCACGAACCTCATCAGCGAGGTGGACCTACTCCAACGCGGCCCAATCAATGCATCGGCCCAAACCTAGGGGTCGTATGCGAAAGAGCTGAAATAAGTCATCCGGTGGGTCTGCAGAAAATCTGAGGTAAGGATGGCGAACTTTAGCGGAGCCGTTTGAGGAGGTCGCGCCAAGACCCTTTCACTTTTTCGAAGCGAGGACGACGACCTTAGTCTTGCCACGAGTATTCGTCATAACGTACCTGGAAGAAAGGGTCAAAGACTTCCATTAGTAAACAAAGCATGCAAATAAAGTCCAAGAGGGCCAACTCTAAGTAGTCATAAAAACTTACTCCTAAAACAGTATGAATTTAAGTATGCTAAATCATGTAGCAAAACTAGCAAGAAATAACAAGGACAATTCATGATAGGCTTAAAATGAACACTAGTAGCCAAGAATAATAGTAATAATGAACCTAAAAAAAGACCCATAAAAGATATTTAAGTAAGAAGCAAAATGTACAAGTAAAGAAATAAACCTATTACCAAAAGAAATAATAAATATTGACTAAAAATTGGAATACTAATGTATGAATTGAAAATAGTTAATTAAAAATAGAAAAGAATAACACATAATAAAACTAATAATAGTTAATAATAAAGTAATAATTTAATTCATAATAATAATAAAAGATAAATAAATAAAATAAAATAATAGAAGGGTAAAAGGGGAATAAGGGTAACCGATCGTAAAGGAGGCGTTAGTCAAGACGCATTGGCGGTCGACAGCGAATGGTCGACGGATGAAAGTCATTTTGGGGTAAAGCAATAAGGCCGACCGGGGTTTGTGAAATTGCACAAGGAAGAGGGGGAGGAAAGGAGAAGAGGTGGGGGTTTGGGTTGGGGAAGAAAAGAGGGAAAAGAAGAAAAGAAGGGGGTCGACGGCGGCCGAAAGTGGCAAGAGGGGAGGTTGGGGCAGTGAAGGCTTAAGGAAGAAGGGAAGAAGAAGGGAAAAAGAAAAAGAAAGGAGAAAATGGAAGGGGGTTTTTGGGTTGAGGAAGAAGGAAAAGAGAAAGGAGGAGAGGTCGACGGTGGCCGAAAGTGGGGAGCAGCGCTAGGGTTTGGGGGGAGTTTTGGAGGAAGAAGAAAGAAGAATGTAAAGAAAAATAGGGATTTATAGGTGACACAGTCGTGTAACGCCCGTGTTGGGCCATACGACCGTGTCACATGCCCGTGTGGTCTACCCCCAGCCCGTGTTTGTCGCGAAATTTAAAAGCCCAGTATTCACACGACCTCGTTGCACAGTCGTGTGCGAAGTCTCTCTCTTCTCCCATGCCCATGTGGCCTCACACATGGCCGTGTGTATTGCCCGTGGAGCCCCCTGACTTGTTTTAAATTTTAAATTTTGAAAAATTAGGCTCCAGTTTTCACACGACCTTGGACACGTGTGTCCAGACCGTGTGGTCCACACGGCTGTGTCGCACGCTTGTGTGGACTGTATTCAGGCCGTGTCTCTATTGATTTTTGGGGATTTTAAGCTCTAGGTCCACACAGTCAAGGACACGCCCATGTGTCCAGGCCGTTTAGGTGACACGGCCATGTTGCCAGGCCATGTAGCCCTCTGTCGATTTATTTAAGATTTAAAAACTAAATCCCAAGATCCACACGGCCAGGAACATGCCTGTGTGTCCAAGACATGTGAGTTTTAAAACACCATTTTTATTTATTTATTTAATTTAATTATTTTTAAAAATATCATAAAATATAATTAGTAAATTAGGCATGTTAATGCTCGGGTTGCCTCTCGAGAAGCGCTTATTTAGAGTCTAAACTCGACTTACCTTATTTTCACTCGATTACAGCTATTCGCAAAGTCGAGACTCCTCTTTCTCGCTATCAATTCTATTACCAACATACGGTTTGAGTCAAGTAGTATTTACCTTAAAAGTGCCGAAATTAGAATGAGTTACCTCAATTGTTCCGTATGGAAAGATATTGAGTACTATGAAAGGAGTCGTTCTGTTTGCATTAAGCTCTGAAGTGGTTATTCGAGGGTTGGTTTCATCTAACAGTACCTGGTGTCCAACCTTGAAGTGGTTCGTTCCACCTTTAAGCTCGTCATGGAGTTGCTTCGATTTTGCTTCGTGTCTTCTCGGTTTCTTCTTGCCATATGTCTTCCAAATTCGTCTAGTTCATCGATCTGAAGCCTTCGCTTCTAATGAGTCATTCTGTGTTTGTCGCATAGGATAGAATGTGGCTCCATCACTTTCTTCCTAGGGATATCCTGCAAAGAAGTTTGAGCCACAACATTACTCATATTAACAGAACTCGTAAAATCATCTCGATCACTAGATATTCTAACAGAATCATGAGTTTGAAGTTTAATCGTGTCATCACCTACACGAAGTATCAATTCACCTGTGCCAACATCGATGATAGTTTTAACAGTTGCTAAAAAGGGTATCCTAGGATTAAAGGTGCGTTACTATCCCCATCCATGTCTAGAACAACAAAGTCAACTGGGAATATAAATTTATCAATTTTTACAAGCACATCCTCAACAGTTCCCCTAGGAAATCTAATAGTTTTATCTGCCAGTTGAATGCTCATCCTAGTTTGTTTAAGTTTCCCAATACCAAGTTGCTTAAACATTTTATAGGGCATGACATTAATACTTGCCCCTAAATTAGCCAAGGCATTATTAACATCTAAACTACCAATTACACAAGGAATAGTAAAACTCTCTGGATCCTTTAATTTGTTGGGTAGCTTATTCTGTAAAATGGCTGAGCAAAATGTATTTAGTTGCACGTGTAACTTATCATTTAACTTCCGTTTGTTTGTCAAAAGATTCTTTAAAAATTTAACTGAGTTGGGCATCTGTGAAAGAGCTTCAATAAACGATAAGTTAATATGTAGCTTTTTTAAGAGTTTAAGAAATTTACCAAATTACTCATTGGTATGGTCTTTCTTCTTCGCGTTAGGATATGACATACAAGGTATATGCTCTTTACTTACCAGTTTTTGTGCATTGTAGCTTACCTCAACCTTACCATTACTTACCACAGTTTCTTGCCTTAGTTTTGGCTAAGGTTCTACTAACTTTCTTCATCGCGCACAGTGATGGCATAGAGTTGCTCATTAGGGTTAGGTTTGGTGTTACTCGACAAGCAACATTCTGGCCATTCTGAGATCAGCTTAGCAAGCTAACCTATTTGGTTCTCGAGCCCTTGAATCAACGCTTGCTAATTTTTTAGTGTTTTTTCAGTGTTTTGAAAACGGGTTTCTGACACGATATGAATTTTGTTAGCATCTCCTCAAGGTTCAACGTCTTCTCCTGTTGGTAGGGTTGTTGTTGAAAGCCTAGATGAGGTTGTTGTCTCTGATTTCCCTGACCACCCCATGAGAAATTGGGATGGTTCCTCCAACCTGCATTGTAAGTGTTACTATAGGGATTATTCTGAGGTCTAGAATTGTTACCCATATAGTGAACTTGTTCATTCTCTGTGCTCGGGTTGTAGGATGGGTATTCAGTGGTGTTCATCCCTCCTCCATTTGTGCCGCATTGCATCACCGTATGTACCTGCGTAGAAACACATAAACCATTAAGCTTTTTGTTTAAGAGCTCTACTTGGTTTGATAATATGGTGACCGCGTCGAGGTTGAAGACACTAGTAGCTTTTATCGGCTTTGTTCTCTTGACTGCGTCGTTTAGTTGCCTAGTTGAAGGGTTCAAACTGATAAACCATAATCTATACATATTTTAACCCTATACTTGGCTTATTTTTGGATGAATTTTCATTAGATTTTATGAATTCGATACTCCTAATCCCTTAATTTCATGTTTTACACTAAAAAGAGCTTAGGGAATCGAAAAGAGCGTTAAAAGGGACAAAATGGGCCTACATTAGGAATTAACACGGCCTGGGCTATCAAACATGGCCATGTGTTACGAGCAGAACCGAACACGGCCTAGATCAACATAAACGGGCAGACCACACGACCGTGTGTGACGAGCAGAAGTGAGCACAGTCTAAGGAATCAAACACGGGCGTGTCCCTACCGTATCAAAGTTTAATTCTATTCGAAATAGGCTACTTGTGGGCCAAGAGAGGTGTTCCAAAGCCTATATAAACACCCTAGGGGGCAACCTAAATAAGGGCACTAAGTAGAAGGCAGAAAATACTCGAAGACAGCCATCGGGAGCAACTTAGGAGAAGGATCTCCATCAAGACTGAAGATCTCCCATCAAGTTCTTTAGAAGTTTTTGGGTTTTCTTATGTTTTGTTGTTTTCTTTATTTTAAGATGTTTCCCTTCATCAATATGAACTAAATCCCTTAGATACCTAAGGGGTTGAAACCTAAGACGGATATTATTATTTGATTTATAAGATAAATACTTGTTCTTATTCTTAATTGTGAGTTCTTATTCTTGTTTTGATAATTCAAGTTATTAATTTAAGTCGAATGTGCTTATTCATATGAGCAAATGTCCCTGTTTAAGAGTAGATCAACACAATTAATCGGAGTTGATTGCAACCCTAGAAATAGGGCGACGAAAATCTAACGGATTAGAGTCAAATCTAATAAGAGAATCCATAGATCGAGTTAATGCGACGATAGGGGTTTTAATTAGAAAGAGATTTCAATTAATCATCCTAGAGTCAGTTGTTTTTAGTCTTGAAAAATATATTAACATAAATGAGATATGTCTACGGAATATGTCAAGTGAGTAAATCTATAAATCAAAAGTAATAAGTGAAGTCTAGGCGGATTCTTCCTTAGGTATTGCTATCTCAAAAAGTTGTCTAAAAAGTATTTTCCCAATTCGTTCTCTGTCGTGTTTTTAATTAAGTTTTACTTTAAAAGAAATCACTCCAAATCTTAAGCTAGATAATAAAAAGATAGTAATTACTAGTACTCTTGGTCCTTGTGGATATGATATTACTGGTCTTACCATAACTATACTATTAAACGATAGGTGCACTTGCCTTTATTGTAATCATAGTTAGTTAGAGACACATCAAGTTTTTGGCGCCGTTGCTAGGGACTAAGATATTAGGAACGCTAAATTTTTATTACTTTAGCCATTCTTATTTTATTGCAATTTAATTTTACTTTTTATTTGTTTTTACTTCTCTAATTTTTCTTTCTTTGCTTCTGGTAGGAAATTTTAGTTTATGATATTGAAGGTACCGCTCGCAGAAACCGAAAAGAAATAAGGCGAAGTCTACAATACATAGAAGAAGAGCAAGAAAACGAAACCAATACTACCGAAGAGATAACCGACAATAATCCGCTACCTCTTGTGGTTGCTGTAAACCTGGTGAATCAAAATCCTGCTCCTCGTACTATGTATGATTATGCTAAACCTAATTTAATAGGAACTGAATCAAGTATTGTTAGACCTGCTATTGCTGCAAATAATTTTGAACTGAAACCTAACACTATTGAGAAGATTTAGCAATTTGTTCAGTTTGATGGTTTGCACGATGAGGATCCAAACAATCACTTGGCAAATTTTCTGGAATTCTGCGACACTTTTAAAACAAAATGGCGTTTCTGACGATGCGATTCGCCTTTGGTTGTTTCCCTTCTCATTGAGGAACAAAGCTAAACAGTGGTTGAACTCATTACCACGAGGATCAATCACTACATGAGAACAAATGACCGAAAAATTTTTACTTAAATATTTTTCGCGGCTAAAATGGCTAAGTTGAGGATTGATATCTCTTCTTTTGTGCAGATGGATTTAGAAACACTTTACGATGCATGGGATAGATATAAGGACCTACTAAAAAGGTGCCCTCACCATGGGTTACCATTATGGTTACATGTTCAAACCTTTTACAATGGTGTGAACCCCTCAACTAGGCAGTTGATTGATACAGCTACCGGCGGTACACTAAACAACAAAACACCTGAAGCTGCTTATGAATTCATTAAAGAGATGTCGCTGAATAACTATCAGTGGTAAGTTATGAGGACGAAGCCAACAAAAGCTGCCAGTGTTTTCAACCTCGACACAATTACCATGCCATCAAACCAGGTAGAGCTTTTAAGTAAAAAGATTGATGGCTTGTGTAGTTCTTCGCAGGTACATCCAGTTATGCAGTGTGATACGAATGGAGGAGGAATGAGTAATACAGAATATCCATCCTACAACCCTGGCATAGAAAGTGAACAGATTAACTATATGGGTAATAATTCTAGACCTTAGAATAATCCCTATAGTAACACTTATAATCCAGGTTGGAGGAACCACCAAACTTCTCATGAGGTGGTCAAGGAAATCAGAGACAACAACCCCCTCCAGGCTTTCAACAGCAACCTTACCCATAAGAGAAAAAGTCAAACCTTGAGGAAATGCTAACAAAATTCATCGCGGTTTCAGAAACCCATTTCCAAAACACCGAAATAGCACTAAAAAATCAGCAAGCATTGATTCAAGGGCTCGCTAACCAAATAGGACAACTTGCTAAGTTGATCTCAAAACGACCACAAGGTAGCTTGCCAACCAATACCGAACTTAACCCAAAGGAGTAACTCCACACCATCATAGTGTGCGACAAAAGAGGGGTGGTAGAATCTGAATCTGAATCGAGGCAAGAACCTGTGGTAAGTAAAGATAAGGATGGGGTAAGCCATGATACACAGAAATCGATAAGTATAGAGTATAAACCTCATGTGCCATACCCCAACACGACAAAGAAAGACCGCACAGATGAACAATTCGGTAAATTTCTTAAACTTCTAAAGAAATTACATATTAACTTACCATTTATTAAAGCTCTTTCACAGATGCCCAATTCAAGAAAATTTTTAAAAGAGATTTTGACAAACAAATGTAAGTTAGATGACGCGTCGCATGTGGAGCTAAATGCGGTCTGCTCAGCTATTTTATAGAATAAACTACCAGATAAATTAAAGGATCTAGGGAGTTTTACTATTCCTTGTTTAATTGGTAGTTTAGATGTTAATAATGCTTTAACTGATTTAGGGGCAAGCATTAACATCGTGCCCTATAAAATGTTTAAGAAACTAGGTCTTGGGAAACCTAAACAAACTAGAATGAGTAGTCAACTGGCAGATAAAACCATTAGAGTTCCTAGGGGAATTGTTGAGGATGTGCTTGTAAAATTGATAAATTTATATTCCCAGTTGACTTTGTTGTTCTAGACATGGATGTGGACAGTAATGCACCTTTAATCCTAGGACGACCCTTCTTAGCAACTACTAAAACTAAAATTGATGTTGGTACAGGTGAGCTCACACTTCGTGTAGGTGACGAAACGATCACTCTTCAAGCTCGTGACTCGGTTAAAACATCGATTAATAAAGGTGAGTACATAAAATCTATTAATAACCATTCGATTCAACTCTCTTTTTAGGAAGCACCTCAAAATACACAATTGAGCCACATCCTAGTCCTCATGCCGACAATGAAACAACTTACGAGGAGTGAAGGCTTCAGATCGATGAACTAGATGAGTGGAGGACATATGCCAAGGAGAAACCAAGAACACACGAAACGAAACTAAGGCAATTCCATAACGAGCTTAAAGGAAAAACAAACCAATTTTAGATCAGGGATCAAGTACTGTTGGATAAAACAAACCCTCGAATCGCTACTTTAGACCTTAATACAAAGGGAGCAGTCCCTTTTACGGTACTCAATGTCTTTCCATACGGTACAGTCGAGGTAACTAATCCTAATGTCAGCACTTTTAAGGTCAACGCTACTCGAATCAAACTATATAGTGATCATAGAACTGATAGCAGAAGAGAGGAGTGTCAGCTCCTCGAACCACCATGAAATATGGAATGAGAGGTAAGTCTAGCTTAAGACTTTAAACGAGCATTTCTCGGGAGGCAACCCGAGCATTAACCTCACTAATGTCATTATTTTCGATTTTAGCACCTAACTAAACTAACCTAATTAATAAAGCGCAGGTCTCCCTACCCACACGGCCTTACACACAGGCATGGTCGTGTGGACACCATGAATAAGTGCATCGGTGTGGCGAAGACCGTGCAGGAACAGGACGAAAACTTTCTCCAAAACACAGACTACAATAAAATGCCACGGCCGTGCGATTTGGTCGTGGCTGACACTGACTCAAGAACATGAGCGTGCGACACGCCCGTGCTTATAAGCTGTGGGTGACACTGATTAATTAACATGGGCGTGGAAACCTCTACACAAATGTGGGAGAAATGGATGCAGTAATAGACGGCCGTGTGACCTAACACGCCCAAGGAACACGGGCGTGGGCAGTGACCAGGTGCCCCAATTTCTATTTAAACCCCCTTCTTCTGCTCACTTTCTTCTCCAACTCTTCTTCTTCCAAACCCTAACCACCACACCCCTTTCCGACCACTGCTCTCCTCCTCTATTTCTTTCTTCCAACCTTCTTCCCCAGTCAAAAACCCCTTTTTACCTGTTTGTTTCCCTGTTGTCTTCCTTCCTTCCTTTTTCCTTTTCCCCTTTCCATCATTCCTTCTTTCCACCACCACCACACCACCATACACAATGACTATTACTCAAGGCAAGACTAAAGGCCGCCTCCCAGTTTCAAAAACACGATAGGATCCCAGCGCGGTCTCCCCGTGCACGACCACTCTACAGCAAATATACCACAACTGTCTCATAAGTTCATGCTCTCCGCTTATTTACTCGACAATACAATGACCTTTGAGTCCATTTATTTTTTTCTTTTTCTTTTATTTTCATTTTTAAATTATTTCCCTTTATCTTTCTTGTCTTTAATTTATATTAGTATATTTTGATTTCTTTAATTTAGGTTCAAAGTGCTATAAAGGAACGACCACACCACCGGAGTATCCTCCCCCACCTCTGCCCAACTTTCTCCCGTTTCTTTTCTTTGACTCCATCCAAAATATAGGAAGTTTCACTTCTCTCCCTCTCTTATGATTTTCTTACTATATTGTCATTATTTATCTTTGTACATTGAGGACAATGTACATCTTAAGTGTAGGGAGGTTATTGATTTCATTACCGAAAAATCCCTGAATTTTCCCTTATTCTTAAGTAAATTTTCTCATATTACTAATTAGAATGAAACTTCTATTGACTTATGATTTTTATTGATATGTTTTGGATTAAGTCATAGGTAATTGTGCATTGATGATTTAAACTTTTAAGACATTAGAGAATCAAGCATGATAAGTCTATTTTCAAAATTAAAAATTTTGTTAGGTTGTTTCCCTAACTTTAAATATTACTTTGAAGTTTGAAATTTGCAAGGTTGACATCAAAAACCATAATTTTTGTGAGATTTTGAGCCTTTTTGGGCATATACTTTTCTTGCTCACTTTATTGGTTATTAGTGTGTCAATATTGATTTGTTATTCTAAAACTTGCTTCGATTATGCATGTTGAGACCACACCTTTGGTTTGATATACTGAGATGATAAAGACACCTAGGATTTAAACTATTCACTCCATAAAAAACCCACCTTTATAATTAAACCCTAGTGAGCCCCTTTAAATCCTAATAAACAGTTTCTTAATTTACCTTTAATATTAACCCAAAACTCACTCTTTTTTATTAATTAAGAATTTTCCCTATTGAATTAACCTCTTTTTGTCGAGATTTGATTTGAGCAGTTGCCTAACTATGTTCTTTGTTTTGATTGTTAAATTCTCTTATTATTGTAAGTTCCTATTATTGTTCTTAAAAAAAAAGTTGGAGGTATATTCATTATTAGTGCTACTATTGATAGATTTTCAATTATTGTAATTTTTCAGTATTAGTTATTTTTCTAGTTAGATAAATTGTCAATTCGATCTCGATTCTAACCCTCTAATTCAGCCTTTATCCACACCTTTACCCCAAGCCCCATTACAACCCTTTTAAAAAGACCTTTTGATTTGTGTATCATCTCATTTTATAGTGGTGGAGATTTGATTTTCACACAAGCCTATGGTAACAGCTTTTCCTGTTTGACTTTTGAGTGCTTCATCTTGAACCTTAAACACTTTGAGTGATTTGAGTGAATCTTTTGTGAGGATGTCAATTCTTGTCGATTTTGGATCAAAGGTAATTATTTAGATAAGGGGAAACACCTATGTTTTCGTGCTACAAAAAAATTTTGTGACTTAGATTGTTTGAACCTTTAGGACTCTTTAAGTTAAATTATCCATGTATGAATTATTTATGAATTATGATGAGACATTATTTATGAGAATTATGATTTGATGAAGTTAATTTTAATTATGAGTTGAGGATTTTGCTTGAGGATAAGCAAATGCTTAAGTGTGGGATATTTGATAAACCATAATCTATACATATTTTAACCCCATGCTTGGCTTATTTTTGGATGAATTTCTATTAGATTTGATGAATTCGATGCTCCTAATCCCTTATTTTCATGTTTTACACTCAGGAGAGCTTAGGGAATCGAAAAGAGCGATAAACGGGCCAAAATGGGACAAAATGGGCCTACCTTAGGAATCAACATGGCCTGGGCTATCAAACACGGCCGTGCGTTACGAGCAGAATCGAACACGGCCTTGATCAACATACAGGGTAGACCACACGGTCGTGTGTGGCGAGTAGAAGCGAGCACGGTCTAAAGAATCGAACACAAGCGTGTTACACGGGCGTGTCCCTGCCATATCAAAGTTTAATTCTATTCGGAATAAGCTATTTGTGGGCCAAGATAGGTTTTCCAAAGCCTATATAAATACCCTAGGGGGCAACCTAAACAAGGACGCTGAGTAGAAGGCAGAAAATACTCGAAGACAGCCATCAGGAGCAACTTAGGAGAAGGATTTCCATCAAGACTGAAGATCTCCCATTAAGTTCTTTAGAAGTTTTTGGGTTTTCTTCTATTTTGTTGTTTTCCTTATTTTAAAATGTTTTCATTTATCAGTATGAACTAAATCCCTTAGATACCTAAGGGGATGAAACCTAAGACGGATCTTATTATTATTTGATTTATAAGATAAATATTTGTTCTTATTCTTAATTGTGAGTTCTTATTCTTGTTTTGATAATTCAGGTTATTAATTCAAGTCAAATTTGATTATTCAGAGGAGCAAAAGTCCTTTTTTAAAAGTAGATCAATACAATTAAGCGAAGTTGATTACAACCCTAGAAATAGGGCAACCAAAATCTTCCGGATTAGAGTCAAATCTAATAAGGGCACCCATAGATTGAGTTAATGCGATAATAGGGGTTTTAATTGGGTTTTAATTAGAAAAAGATTTCAATTAATCAACCTAGAGTCAATTGTTTTTAGTCTTGAAAAAGATATTAACATAAATCAGGGATTTCTACGGAATAAGTCAAGTGAATAAATCGTATGAATCAAAAGTAATAAGTGAAGTCTAGCCGGATTCTTCCTTAGGTATTGCCTATCTCATAAAGTTGTCTAAAGTATTTTTCGAATTCGTTCTCTGTCGTGTTTTTAATTAAATTTTAGTTTAAAAGAAATCACTCCAAATCTTAGGCTAGATAATAAAAATATAGTAATTACTAGTACTCTTGGTCCTTGTAAATACGATATTACCGGTCTTACCATAACTATACTATTAAACAATAGTTGTGTGATAAACCGTAAAAGTAATATATTTGAGGCTCACATTTAGTATGTTTTTGGATGATTTAGCCCTTGATTTATGTAAAATGGTGCTTTTAATCCTTTCTTTTCATGTTTATACTCAGGAAAGCACCTGAGGACGAAAAGAACTAGAAACGGGCCTAAAACGGGCCAATTTGGGCCAAAGAGAAAATTGACACGGCCTGGACTTCAAGCTACACGATCGTGTCTCATCAAACTACTTCACACAGCCATGCCACGATTTACATGACTGTGCCCCAATCGACAGAATCGAGACACGGCCTGAAAACGATTTGCACGAGCGTATACCATGGTCGTGCCCCTATCGTGGAAAATAAGAATTTCACTCGGATTTGGATAATTTGAGGTAAAGAAACACATTCCAAAGCTTATTCAAACACTGATAGGAAGTATACTTGAATAAGGACACTTAGAGGCCAAGTAAAGCATTCCAAAAGTCTATATAAACACCCTAAGTGTAACCTGAGAGAGGGTGGTGGTTAGCTAGGACAAGGAGCCGAGCCAGAAGGCCAGATTTGTGGGAATTACTTGAAGATAGCCAGTTGATCCATCTCAAGGAGTCGGAATTCTATTCAAGACGGCGAATTTCTCTTTCAATTCCACCAGGGGGTTTTAGGGATTTCTTATGTTTTGTTTTATCTTTTCTCTTGAGATGTTTTCTTTATTTGTTATGAACTAAACCCTTCAGATACCTGAAGGGGATGAAACCTAGATGGATCTTGTTATTGTTTTCTAAATTATATGATAAATACTTAGTTTGTTCTTAATTATGCATGCTTAATCCAAATTTGATGTGCTTAGGTGGAGAAGGAATAAACCCTGCTTAAGAGTAGATCTAGCATAATTAAGCGGAGTTGATCGTACGCCTAGAGATAGGGTGACGAGATTTTGCCGGATTAGGGTGAAACCTAATATGGGAATCCATAGATCGATTTACTGCTATTCTAAGGGGTTATTATAAGAGAACGAGAGTTTCACTAATTAACCTACTAGGGTTAGACATTATTCGCCTCGAGAGAGGGTTTAATATACGTTAGGGAGTCTTACGGATAAAACTATGTGAATAAATCATATGGTTCAGTGTTAAAAAACAAGTGAAGTCTAGGTGGATTCTTCCTAACGGTATCGTCGTGATCAACTGAGTTTCTCTTCAAGTTATTTTCCAATTCATTCTTTCTGTCTTTGTGTCTTTATTTTAGTAAGTCGTAAATTTAGATTAAAGCAACTTCACTTATTTTAGGCTAAATAATAAAAAGAAAGTTAGTATTAGTACTTTTAGTTCCTTTGGGTTCGATAATCCAGTCTTGCCTAAGCTATACTTGTAACAGACCGAATTTGACCCTAATCGGAACGGTCATTTTGGGACCACGAATCTGAGTTTGAGAAATATTTTAAATTTATATTTTGTGTTTATTATATGTGAATTAATATGTGTGAAAGTTTAGTGGAAAAATTTTATCGTTTGTGTGTTTAATTTAGAAAAAGGACTTAATCGCGTAAAAGGTAAAAGTGGCATACTAAAGTGAAATGTGCTAATTTGAGCATGGCTTTATAATATGAAGTATTGAAAGGGTAAATAACCCATTTTATGAGTTAGTGGCCGGTCATGGACAAGTTTGTCCTTAAGATATAATATTTGGTTATTTTATTATAAAGGTTAGTTAGGTAATTTAATAATAAATTAATATATGTTAAAGTAAAACAAACAAAAGGCCATTTTTCATTCATCTTTGTTCATGGCCGAATGTAGCGAAGAAAAAGGGGTTGAAGAAGCTTTGAAATTTTGGCAACTATTTGGTTCAATTAGGTAAGAATTTTAGCTCGGTTTTTGTTGATTTTTACGTTTCTGAGATCGTTGCTTAGAGTACTACCTGACCCATGTTGAAAATTTTGAATCTAAGCATGTGTGATATTTGGCCATTGACATGTTCTTGTGGTTTTTGATGTTTGATGTTTTTAAATTAAAGATATGTTTAAGATTAATATATTTGGTATTGGAAATTTTGGTGAATTTGAGTATTTAGGGCTAATTTGTAAAAGTAAATTTTTAGAGGGGCTTATTTGCAAAATAAATGAAAGAAATGGACTTATAATGCCCTTGTGAACATCCGGCCCTTGTATAGTCTTGGCAAATTTTATGTATTTTGTGTTTTGTACAATTAGGACTAAATAGTAAAAATGTGAAATCTTAGGGGCAAATGGTAATTTGCATGTTTATGTGTTTTGGGACTAAATTGAATTGAAATGTACTTGAATGAGCTGAATTTAATGTGTTCTAGATCAAGAGAAAAGAAAAACGAAATTGGATCGGGGGAAGACGAAAGTTCTCGAATAGTCGGTTTAAGTTGTTCGTCGACAGTCGAGGTAAGTCCTTAAGCTGAAATGTGTTAAAGTATTATTTACGAATCTGTTAAATGATAATGTTCGATAAATTTGAATGTAAATTGTTGTGATAGTCGAATGTATATGGTTAAATTGGCTTGAATGCATAAGTTGACAATATTATATGAATATGTATCTTTGATGTATTATTTGGGAAAAATGTGAAGTATGTGATTGGTTTATGAATTATTTTGGGCTTATTGCCTAGCGTGCTTTGTGCTTTGATATATTCAGCTTAGTGCCTAGCGTGCTTAGTGCTTAGTGACATATTCGGGCTTCGTGCCTAGCAAGCTTAATGCTGGTGACATATTCAGGCTTAGTGCCTAGCAGGCTTAGTGCCGGTGACATATTTGGGCTTCGTGCCTAGCAGGCTTAATGCCGGTGAATTGCTATAAATGGAAAATTTGAGAATCAAACAAGGTAAGTTACATATAATGCTTTGTGTTAAAAGCTCGGGTAAGAGTTAGCCTACTATGTTTGTAAGGAATGAAGTGAGCAAATTTCTTATCGTTTTAATTAAATATGATGTGCTGAAATGGACAATTCCACAAGTACTTTATTTTATAATGTTGAACCTATCATTAATGTGTATGTACATTGCTTATATGTGAAGTTGATAAAGTATATGTTCATGATGACATAGTGAAAATAATTAATACAAATATGACACTAGTATTCGGCTAAGTGTATTATATATATAGAAATATTTATGTACAATATTATAAGCTTGAAGATTAATATGTTTACATGTATGTTCATTACAATTATATGTGCTTAAGACTTACTAAGCCAGTGAGCTTACTTTGTGTGTTTTCGCTGTTCGTTTTATAGATTTTGGTCAAGCTACAGGCTCGAAGGATCGTTGGTGAAGTCAACCACACTATCACTCTCTTTGGTTTATATATGTTTTGCATACTTTTTGAGTCAAAGGCATGTATAGACTAAATCTCTTATGTTGTGTTCGAATGATATGTATATGTATGTATGCCATGCGAAAATGGCTATGCTTTTTATGAATGTGTGACTTGTAATGTGGGTCATGGTATTAGTGATGTGAATAATCGATTTTGCTTTATGTTAACTTCAAAGGTTTATTTTATGGTTTAAGCATATGCAAATAATGTATTAGATTAAGTCGACTTTTACTTACTTTAAAGTAAGAGGATAATGATCATGATGATTTGCGAAAATGGCTTGCCCCTTATGGTTTAAACTTGATTGTATATGTTTCTTTATTTGATTTGGTTTGAGTTGGTTAAATTATGGATTTACTATTGGAGATTTTAGTAGTGGATTAAATATGGTTCAAATATCTATGTGACATTGGAATGATGATGATTTGTTTCGGCATGTTTAGTTGAATGTATCAATGTGACTAGGTATAGATGATATAAATTGTATCTTGTGCATGTGTTAACCAGAGGTGAAATAGTAATGAGTAAATAGATGTGTAATAATGTATACATTCGGCTATGTAAAACTAATGGCATGAAGTAGTGTATGTGGCTTAAGGTTATTATGTTGATAAGTTTAAAATAATAGGTATAGGTCGAATAGGTAATTGGGTGGTTTGATAATGTGATTCGGTAGGAGTGATAAAACATGCCAAAGATCATATGATCTATATAAGTTATATTAACCATTTCTATAGGAAGTTTTATGCTATGTTTTTAAATTGACATATTTGAATATGGTTTGAACATGTGCATATACATTTAGTTTAAGTATATATATTTTGAGCGGAAATATATATATATATATGCAATATATTAAATTGGCTAAAATGGATTATGATAAGTTATTAATGTTTAAGTTTGCTATGGTAGTATAAACTCAAAATGCATTTCTCCATGCTTTTAATGAATGTAAATAAATGATATGATTTATGTTAAGCATAGTAATGCCTCGGAACTTTAATCCGACAATGGACACGGGTTAAGGGTGTTACATTCTATTGGTATCGAGCTACAGTTTAGTCGATTCTAGGACTAACGTAGTATGTAAGAGTCTAGCTATACATGCCTTTGAATTGTATATATGATAGTGTGGTGACTTCTGACAATTTCAATTGTATTATATATAGTAAATGGATTAGATCCCGATAGAGCCGTAGTGATGATGTGGAGAGTGTTGGGCCTAATCTACTTGCGTGGATCGGCCCAGATGAACTCTCGACCGATTCACGGGTAGCCACGAAGGGAGGCTAAACAAGCCTTCTACCAAATGATGAATGAATGGTTTACCCAGTTTGTTCGTAATAATCCGTTGTACAACAACCTCCACCCCCAAATAATCCAACTCCAGTACCTTCAGCACCCTCGATGATAGATCCGATGAGATCTAGTAGACCTCCCATTGATAAAATCAAGAAATATGGGGCTGAGGAATTCAAGGACAATGATAATGATGATGCAGAACGAGCCGGGATGTGGCTTGATAACACTATTCGGGTACTCGATGAGTTATCTTGTACTCCAGATGAATGCCTAAAGTGTTCTATATCTCTACTTCGGGACACTGCCTATCACTGGTGGAACACACTGGTATCCGTAGTTCCGAAAGAAAAAGTAACTTGGGACTTTTTCCAAATTGAGTTCCGTAAGAAATATATCGATCGATTCATCGATCAAAAGCGAAAAGAATTTCTTGAACTAAAACAGCGAGGCGAATGACTATGATGAATATGAGCGAAAATTTGTCGGACTTAGCGGATATGCTAGAGAGTGTGTTTCTACTGAAGCCATTATGTGCAAAAGATTTGAAGACGGTCTGAATAAAGATATAAAGTTGCTGGTCGGCATTCTTGAAATCAAAGAGTTTGTGATACTAGTTGAGCGGGCTTATAAGGCTCAAGAGCTCGAAAAGAGAAAAGAAAAGTGAAATAGAAGCTAGAGATACTCTAAGAGATCAACGAGTAAGACTTACCATTCGATTGCCTAAAAATTTAGAGATGACTCCAACCGACATAAAGCTACTTCAGACTTACCTAGGCGTGATCGACCTCCGGGGAGTTATCGAGCCACTTGATAGCTAGTGTTGGTAACGTTCCACGGGACGGGTTGAGTGTAAACATTACGGAAATGGCATTACGGAAGTTGTAGGGTTCGTGATCGGTCCTGCTTTAAATGTGGATCGTCGGACCATTTTATTCGAGAGTGCCCGATGTTAGCCGAGCAATATACGGTTCGAACACTAGACCGAAGCACGCGCCAAAGACGAATTCGACCACCCAAACATTCCAGTAAAGTAGGTGGTAGTCAGAGAGGGACGAAGGACATTGTAGTTCGATCAGAGGCCTGAGCACCTATCAGAGCTTATGCTACACAAGCCAGAGAGGATGCTTCTTCCCTCGATGTCATTATCGGTACTTTCACCCTTTATGATAATACTGTGATTGCATTGATTGATCCTGGTTCGACTCATAAATATGTGTGTGAAACTCTAGTATTCGGTAAGACTCGCGATTGAGTCTCTTGAGTTTGTGATTCGTGTGTCCAACCCTTTGGGTAGATGTGTACTTGTTAATAAAGTGTATAGAGGTTGCCCGTTGATGATTCGGGATTATTGTTTCCCAGTCGATAAGTTCGATATAATTTTGGGAATGGACTGGTTAACTTCACATGATGCAGTGGTGAATTGCAAAAGAAAGATGATTGATTTGAGATGTCAGAACGGCGAGATCATCAGAATTAAATCCAATGATTTAAGCGGGTTTCCTACAATAATATCCTCGATACTGGCTGGAAAGTATGTGAGAAAAGGGTGCGAAGCTTATTTGGCTTATGTACTGGATAATAAAGTGTCCGAAAAGCATATTGAATCATCTGGGTTGTGTGTGAATACCGGATGTGTTTCTGAAGAACTACCGGGTTTACCACCAAGACGAGATTGAGTTCAGCATTGAATTAGCACCGGGAACGACTCTAATCTCGATGGTTCCGTATTGGATGGCACCTACTGAGTTAAAAGAGTTGAAAGCACAGTTGCAAGAATTAACAGATAGGGGCTTTGCACGACCGAGTTTCTCTCCTTAGGGTGCACCATTCTTTTGTGAAAAGAAAGATGGAACGATGCGAATGTGTATTGATTATCGGCAATTGAATAAGGTAACTATAAAGAATAAGTACCCGTTACCTCGGATTGATGATTTGTTTGATCAGTTGAAAGGGGCTTCAGTATTTTCGAAGATAGATTTGAGATCGGGTTATTATCAATTGCGAGTCAGAGATGCAGATGTGCCAAAAACTACATTCCGGACGAGGTATAGACATTTTGAGTTTCTGGTTATGCCTTTTGGACTCACTAATGCACCTGCTGTTTTTTATGGACCTAATGAATCGGGTCTTTAGGCAATTTTTAGATCGGTTTGTAGTAGTGTTTATTGATGATATACTAATCTACTCTAAAGATGAAACCGAGCATGCCGAGCATTTGAGATTAGTGTTACAAACTTTGCGAGATCAACAGTTGTATGCAAAGTTTAGTAAGTGTGAGTTCTAGATGAATGAAGTCAGCTTCTTGGGTCATGTTGTTTCAAGATGTCGAATATTCGTGTTGACCCGAGCAAAATATCGGCTATTATTGATTGGAAACCACCAAAGAATGTTTCTAAAATCCGAAGCTTTCTGGGACTTGCGGGTTACTATCGACGATTTGTGAAAGGTTTTTCTATGATAGCTACCCCGTTGACAAAGTTATTGCAGAAAGATGTCAGGTTCGAGTGGTCAGAAAAGTGTTAGAAAAGCTTTGATCAGCTGAAAGCCCTTTTGACCGAAGCTCCAGTGTTAGTTCAGCCTGAATCGGGTAAAGAATTTGTTGTTTATTCTGATGCTTCTTTGAATGGTTTGGGCTGCGTTTTGATACAGGAAGGCAAAGTTGTAGCCTACGCTTCAAGACAATTGAAGCCGCATGAAAGAAATTACCCAACGCATGACTTAGAACTTGCAGCTATTGTGTTCGCATTGAAAATTTGGCGTCATTATTTATACGGTGAGAAATGTCATGTTTACTCGGATCACAAAAATCTTAAATATTTGATGACTCAGAAAGAGTTGAACTTGAGAGAACGCAGATGGTTAGAACTGTTGAAAGACTATGAGTTAGTGATTGACTACCATTCGGGGAAAGCTAACGTTGTTGCAGATGCATTAAGTCAAAAATCATTGTTTGCTCTTCGTGCATTGAACACACAGATGGTTATGTCAGGTGATAGTTCGATCATAGCAGAGTTAAAAGCAAGATCGATGTTTATTCAGCAAATTTGTGATGCACAAAAAGCTGACAAAGATATGACTGTTAAACGGGTTCAGTGTGAAAATAATGCAGAGTTATAATTTTGAATTGATGAAAATGACTGCTTGAAATACAAAGGCCGAATGTGTGTACCGAGGGACGTGGATTTACTTCAGATGTTATTGAAAGAAGCTCATAATAGTCAGATGTCGATACAACCGGGTAGCACGAAAATGTATAATGACTTGAAGTAGTTCTACTGGTGGCCTGATATGAAACGAGATATATCTGAATTTGTTTCAAAGTGCTTAATTTGTCAGCAAGTAAAAGCCGAGCATCAAGTGCCTTCTGGGTTGCTTGACCAATCATGATACACGAATGGAAATGGGATAGAATTACAATGGATTTTGTATCCGGTCTCCTATGACATCGAGTAAGAAAGATCTTTATCTGGTTATAGTTGATTGATGACTAAATCGACTCACTTTGTGCCGGTTAAATGCAGACTATTCACTCGATAAACTAGCTGAATTGTATGTATCACAGTTGTGAGATTGCATGGTGTACCGAGTTCCATTGTTTGAGACGAGACCGAGATTCACATCGCGATTTTGGAAGAAGTTGCAAGATGCTTTAGGTACTAAACTTTACTTTAGTACGACCTTTCATCCACGAACAGACGGTCAATCCGAGCGAACTATTCAGATACTTGAGGACATGTTGAGATCTGCGTTCTTGAGTTTGAAGGTGCGTGGGAAAGATACTTACCTCGATTGAATTTGCCTATAATAACGCTTTTCAATCTAGTATCAAAATGGCGCCTATGAAGCCTTGTACGGCGAAAGTGTCGAACACCATTATACTGGACTGAGCTCAACGAGAATAAGATACATGGGGTTGATTTGATTAAAGAAACCGAACAGAAAGTAGCTATTATTAGAGACAATTTGAAAGTCGCTTGGATCATCAAAAGTCCTATCTGATTTGAAATGTAACGACATTGAATTTCGGTCGGAGATCAAGTATTTTAAAGGTTTCTCCGTGGAAGAAAGTACTCGTTTTGGTAGGAAAGGCAAGTTGAGTCCGAGATTCATCGGACCGTATGAAATCATTGAGCGTGTTGGGCTGTTGCTTATAGGTTGAAGCTACCTCTGAATTAGAAAAGATACATGATGTATTTCACGTTTCTATGCTCGTGAGATCTGATCGATCCGCTCACATGTTATTGCTCCATCTGAGATTGAAATCCAACCTGATATGACGTATGAGGAAAAATCGATCCGTATCTTAGCTCGGGAAATGAAAGAGTTAAGAAACAAAGGGATTTTCTTAGTGAAAGTACTATGGAATCGGAACGGAATTGAAGAGGCTACGTGGGAGCCTGAGGACTCAATGAGGCAACAATATCCGACGTTATTTAACGGTAAGATTTTCAGGGACGAAAATCCTTAAGGGGGAGAGTTGTAACAGATTGAATTTGACCCTAATCAGAATGGTGGTTTTGGGACCACGAATCCGAGTCCGAGAAATATTTTAAATTTATATTTTGTGTTTATTATATGTGAATTAATATGTGTGAAAGTTTAGTGGAAAAATTTTATCGTTTGTGTGTTTAATTTAGAAAAAAGACTTAATCGCGTAAAAGGTAAAAGTGACAACTAAAGTGAAATGTGCTAATTTGAGCATGACTTTATAATATGAAGTATTGAAAGGGTAAATAACCCATTTTATGAGTTAGTGGCCGGTCATGGACAAGTTTGTCCTTAAGATATAATATTTGGTTATTTTATTATAAAGGTTAGTTAGGTAATTTAATAATAAATTAATATATGTTAAAGTAAAACAAACAAAAGGCCATTTTCATTCATCTTTGTTCATGGCGAATGTAGCTAAGAAAAAGGGTTGAAGAAGCTTTGAAATTTCGGCAACTATTTGGTTCAATTAGGTAAGAATTTTAGCTCTGTTTTTGTTGATTTTACGTTTACGAGATCGTTGCTTAGACTACTACCTGACCCATGTTGAAATTTTTGAATCTAAGCATGTGTGATATTCGGCCATTGACATGTTCTTGTGGTTTTTGATGTTTGATGTTTTTAAATTAAAGATATGTTTAAGATTAATATATTTGGTATTGGAAATTTTGGTGAATTTGAGTATTTAGGGCTAATTTATAAAAGTAAATTTTTAGAGGGGCTTATTTGCAAAATAAATGAAAGAAATGGACTTATAATGCCCTTGTGAACATTCGGCCCTTGTATAGTCTTGGCAAATTTTGTGTATTTTGTGTTTTGTACAATTAGGACTAAATAGTAAAAATGTGAAATCTTAGGGGCAAAATGGCAATTTGCATGTTTATGTGTTTTGGGACTAAATTGAATTGAAATGTACTTGAATGAGCTGAATTTAATGTGTTCTAGATCAAGAGCAAAGAAAAACGAAATTGGATCGGGGAAAGACAAAAGTTCTCGAATAGTCGGTTTAAGTTGTTCGTCGACAGTTGAGGTAAGTCCTTAAGCTGAAATGTGTTAAAGTATTATTTACGAATCTGTTAAATGATAATGTTCGATAAATTTGAAGGTAAATTGTTGTGATAGCCGAATGTATATGTGTAACAGCCCAAACCCGGCCCAAACGTTAGGACCGAATATGGGTCGTTACGGAAAAAAAAATTATTTTTTTTTTTGAAACCCATTTCAAAACCAATTTAAGATTTGTTGAAAACTTCTCGTTTTAAGCTATCTTGTTGAAATCATACTTAGTCTAAATTCGAAAATTTAATTAAGTCAAGTTGTTAAACAAACTTCAGATGTGCCCGATGGCACGATAAAACATTTTTCGTGTTAATTTAGAAAAACGTGTGGTTCAAATTTATAGTAAAGAAAATGTCCAACATATAAGAAAATAACTAAAGTAAAGTATAATGAGGCCTTATTACATCCAAAATAAAACAACCCAATAACAAAATTTAAAATAACTAAAATTAAAGTCCATTAAATTTTAAATCCACCGCATGGCCTCCTCAAGTCCCTCCAGCTCCAAATCCGCGATCTATGCATCACCGGAAAAAAAATAATGGAAAGGTGAGTCACCAAGACTCGATATGTAACCCTTCCCGATTTAAAACATTGTTCATACACAACACATAACAATTAATATGCGAATATTTAATTCACATCCTAGCCATCCAAACGCCCTTTATCTACCCCGATTGCGGTACCAAACCATTGGTGGTGCCAAACCACTCGGTGACATATAGTCACAATGTGTTACCAAAACACCGGTGTCCGTAGACACAAATCCTTTGATGGGGCCAACCCATCGTGTGATACCAAATCAGCGGGGCGATCCCATATCTCAAGTGGGGCCAACCCACGGTGGTGTTAACCACGGGGACAAGTCGCTATGAGGTACCAAACCTCCGAGGTACCAAACCTCCGGTGACATATAGTCACGGTGTGTTACTAAAACAACGGTGCCCGTCGACGCGATAATACTACCCTCCACTCATCAATCCCGCATCAATCACATACTTAAATCTCATGTATCAATGCATCATGCTTACCAAAAGCATCAAATAACAAATACACATTTTAGGGGACTTACCCGAATTGCCAACTATACCGATATGGTATATTATCAATGCTACATAAAAATCAAGTTAGCATTCACAACAAACAAAGATATCAACAAATTATATGTGTGTATGTACACACCTGTCACCACTGAGTGATCTAAATCCCGAATGAAGGAGTCGACCACCTTAGATCTCTTTGTACCTACATTCGGCCAACCATGGGATTAGCCCTATGGCCTATTCGGCCAATCCAAGGAATTTAAAGGGGTAACCTTTTGTGCAGAATCCTTACCTAGTCTCTTTGAATACTAGCCTCGGTGCCCAAATCACGAATCTGGTTCACAACTACAATCGGTCAATATTAATAACCATAGCCCTTTTTAAATGAACACCAATCTATATGTAAATCCTCACCGAAGATTGATTGACTAACGTTGGCGAACTTACTTGCTTATCTCCAAATCCCGAAGATCCTACAGCGGATTGGTTTAATCTGTGATTAGTATTCTTAATCAATAGTTGCCGAAACCCATACCTATCTTTACCAAGCCGACATAATGAGATACAAATAATATATAAGCATTCTACTAAGACCCTTACCTTACGAGATCGTCAAAAAAAAGATGCCTACTTCTCATGCACACAATTCGGCCAAGTAGAGTTTAAAAAAAAGGGATTTCGTCACTTTGATAGAAATTAGATTCTGCTAGGGTGGTTTAAAACAAGGTGGACTTTTGATGAGAAAAGAAAGAAGAAAGGTAAATAGGGAATAGATGATTCGGCTAGTAGGAAATAAAGAAGAAGGATTTGAGGATGGGAATTCGAAATGGAAGAAGCAAAGAGGGTTTGACCAAGGTTTTTGGAGAGGAGGAAAAGGAAAAATATAAGAAGAGAGGGTTTGGAGATTCGCTAGCAAACTTGGAAAAAAGAAAACAAGTGATCAAGTGGGTGTTTTATAAGCATTCGGCACTCCCCCCTAGTAGCCTTGCCGTCCAACTCTTCAACCAAGAGTCCAAAATCCATCAATCTTCCTTGAATCACTCCAAGCCACTTGTTTGAGTAAATTCAAAATAATTTGAATTAATCCCAATTAAATCAACTAATAAATCAACTAGTATCTCCTTTATCACCTTTTATTTTGTTTATCGAAATAAACTAATATCATCCTAATTATCCTTGAAAATTAATATTAAACAAAATCCTTAATTATCTCATAATAAAAGAGTTTAAAAAGAGAAGAAACTCTCCTTCCTATGCCGTCCAACATAATGCCAAAAAGGATTTTGTGACTCAACCAAGGCTCTCCTTGCTCCCTTGGTGGCGTCACTTGCAACACTTAAGTGGCCTCCCTTTTGCCACTTTTCCAAGACTTATTTTGTGACAAAAGCTCCCTTATTTATTCTTATAACCCCTAACCACTAAGGCTATCCACCTTTAAAGCAAATAATGTATTTATTTCTACCATTCCAGAGCCAACTCAAGGCCTTTAATTAACTCTATTATTCCATAAATAATATCTCGACAATTCATACATAAGAAAATGATTAAATTCCAAATAACCCCATTTTGGGATGTTACGCTTCTACCCCTTAAAATAAATTTCAGTCCGAAATTACTTAACTAAAACAGATGAGGGTATTGCCACCAGATCACATCCTCGGGTTCCCACGTAGCTTCTTCCACACCATGGTTCCGCCACAAGACTTTCACTAAGGGCAGCGACTTCCTACGTAGAACCTTTATATCTCTATCCAAGATCTGAACCGCCTCCTCAAAAGATAAGTCTGCGTTAACCTCGATTTACATCACGGGCACCACATGTGATGGATCGGCCGATACTGCCTCAGGCATTGATACGTGAAAGACGTCATGTATTTGACTTAACTCGATCGGCGATTCGGTGATAAGCTACCGGTCCTATTCGCTTAATCAGTATATGGGCCAATGAATCTTGGGCTCGACTTCCCTTTCGTCCAAATCTTAACACCTTTTTCCAAGCGACACCTTTAGAAAGATCTTGTCCCCACAAAGATACTCCATTTCCTTGCGTTTGAGATCGGCATAAGACTTACGCTTATCTCGATGCTTCCTTGAGACGAGACTAAATCGCTTTGACTTTGTCTTGCCTCGCTACTAATTCTGGGCCCAACACTTGTCGTTCACCCAACTCCGTCCAACACGTCGAGGTTCGGCATTTCGTCCATCTGATTGCTTCGTATGGTGCCATCTCAATACTCGCTTGGTAGCTATTGTTGTAGGCGAACTCGGCTAGAGGTAAGAATTCCTCCCAACTACCTCGAATTCCAAGACACAACCCTCAAAGATATCTTCTAAGATCTGTATGACCCTTTCGGATTGCCCGTCGGACCGAGGATGGAAAGTCGTCTTTGAAATCCAACCGCGTACTAACGCTTGATGTAACGCTTCCAAAACCTCAAGTGAACCTTGGGTCCCTATCCGAGATAAGCGACACGGGTACACCATGCAATCGACTATCTCGCCACATACAACTTTGCTAGCTTCGGGTGAGTAGTCCATTCTTACCAGATGAAGTGAGTGATTTAGTCGACGATCTACGATTACCCAAATCGCATCTTTCTTCTGGGCGTAAGGGTAGCCAACGACGAAATCCATAATGATCCGCTCCCACTTCCATTGAGGATCTTAACCGGTTGAAGTAACCCGATGGTAACTAGTGTTCACCTTAACTCGCCGACACGTCAAACACTTCCTACAATTTCGTTATCTCACGCTTCAACCCGCCACCGTAATCAAGCTTAGTAGATCTCCATACATCTTGCTTCCTCCGGATGCATAGCGTGTGGGCTGCTATGAGCATCTGGAGAATTTTCCGCCTTAACTCCATATCTTTTGGCATACAAGGCCGTCCCTAAAAACATAGCACACCATCACTAGTCACACTATACCCCTCTAAACCACCATCCTGAACTTGTATTCTCTTCGATTTAACCCTTCATCCACTAACTGCTTTGTTCTTAATCTCCTCGATCCACGCTGGCTTAACTTGAAGCTCTACCAAAAGGCTTCCATCGTCATATAGGCTTAATCGAGCAAACATTGCTCTTAAGTCCGCCACAACCTTCCGGCTCAACGCGACGCCACCACGTTAGCCTTACCCGGATGATATTCGATGGAGCAATCGTAGTCCTTCAACAGCTCAATCCATCGGCTGTCTGCCTCGATTCAGATCTTTACGAGTCAAGATACCTCAAACTTTTGTGGTCCGTATAAATTACCGACTTCTCTATAAAGATAATGTCTCCATATCTTCAAAGGCGAAGACGATTGCGGCTAACTCTGTGTCGTGAGTTGGGTAGTTAACCTCATGCGGTCTCGGTGACGGACGATAGGCTACTACCTTCCGTCCCGCATCAACACACACCCCAAACGGTGTGAGATGCATCACAATAAACCGTGAATAATTTCCACCTCGGGTTGTACCAAACCGAGCTTAGTCGAATCTTCCTCAACTTATCAAAGCTTTCTTCTTTGCTTCTCTAGCCATACAAATGGAACACCTTTCCTTAGCAACTTAGTCAACTACACTGCGATCGAGAGAACCTTCCACAAACCTCCGATAATACCTGCTAAACCCGAAAACTTCAGATCTACGCCACCGACTTAGGCGGTTTCCACTCCAACACCGCTTCAATCTTGCGGGATCCACTCTAATCCTTCCACGACACCACGTGTCCTAGGAAAGCCACCTCCTCACCAAAATTAGCACTTCTTGAATTTGGCATACAACCTATTTTTCCTCAACACTTGCGTAACTATCCGTAAATGTTTGTCGTGCTCCTCCTCCGTCTTTGAGTAGACCAATATGTCGTCTATGAACACCACGACGAATTGGTCTAGGTACTGTTGAAATACCCTATTCATTAAGTCCATGAACGCCGCCGGGGCATTGGTCAACCCGAATGGCATCACTAGGAACTCGTAATGCCCATACCGAGTTCGAAAAGTCGTCTTCCCTTCACCTTAAGCTGATGGTAACCCGACCTAAGGTCTATCTTCGAAAACACCGACGCTCCCTTCAATTGGTCAAACAAGTCATCGATCCGAGGCAATGGGTACTTGTTTTTGATCGTTAACTTGTTTAACTGACGGTAGTCGATGCACATCCGCATAGAACCGTCCTTCTTCTTGACAAACAATACAAGCGCTCCCCACGGAGATATACTAGGTCGAATAAATCCCTTATCCAAGAGCTCCTGAATTTGAGCCTTGACTCCACCAATTCTTTTGGTGCCATTCGGTGAGTGCTATGAACAGTGCCGCTTTGGTAGCAAGTCTATCACCGAATTCGACTTTCCGATCTGGAGGTAGACCGAAAGTTCTTACGGGAACACATCGGAAAATTCCCCAACCGTTTGGACCTTTCCAGCTGCCGACTCCTTAACTTCCAAAGCAGATTTGAACCAAGAACGCCTACAACCCTTCTTGACCATCTTCTCAACCTTCAAGGCGGACACTACGTTGGATGGTAATTCCTTCTATCACCTATCATAACCACCTCATCATTTTCAGTAGTCTTAAGAACCATGCGCTTAGTGGCGCAATCTAAATTACCGATACCTAACCACCAATCCATTCAGGATCAAATCGAACTCCCGAATGGTAGTTCCATCGATCGACCGAATCGACCCTTGGAGTTCTAGGGTGCGTTTCTAAAAGTTTGTCTACCACTACAGAGTGACCTAAAGGACTCACTACGGTCATCTCCTAGCTAGAAGTGAGCATGGGGTGGCCCACTGACCTACCAAGGCCCTTAGAAAAATGGGAGGTTCGGGTAAAAATATAGGCCCAAAAATGGGCTTAGGCGAGAAAATGAGGCCTGCTTAAAAATGGGCAGACCTCGGTAAGAATTTCTTGGCAGGACTACTACATTTACTCAAAATCATTAAAGGCAAAAAAAATATTTTTAAATATTATTTTCTTATTGTTTTTCTTTATTTTGCTACCATTTTACTATTATGTTTCTATTATTTTGTTGTTATTGTTTAGATATTATATAAAACTTATTTTATTGTTAATTTTGTTATTATTTTAAAGACATTTGTTAATTTTGTTATTATTTTAGAGGCATTTCCTTGTTAAGTTGCATCTATTTTAGTGTTATTTAAGTCTACATATTTTTTAAAATTTATTTTTAATTTGTTGAAAAATATTTATTTTAATTTTTAATATTTTGATGTATTATATATATTTAAAATTATATAAAATAATATAAAAAATTAATACGGTAATAATTGGGCTGTTTTTAGTATTTTTATATAGGCGGGCTTGGGCAAAATTTCATGCCCATTTTTAGGCTTAGCCCAATGAACGGGCCTAAATTTTTAGTTAGGCAGACCAACCTTAAGCCCGGCCCTTACCATGCTCACCTCTCCCCCTAGCAGTTAGCCTCGAGTCTAGGTTCAAAGTCTCTACCACACTACTTGCTACGTATGAATGTGTAGACCCCACATCAATTAATGCATAATAAGGAAGACCAAAATCGAAACGCATCTGGTTATGACATCCGGTCGTCACCTCCTCAGACGCTTGCTGCATAGACTAGGCCAGTGCTTAGCCTCTGTCTTTGCTGAACCTCCGCCTCAATTCCACGACCTATTGGGACCATTGCTTCCTCTCAACCACGACCCTTCGGTCCCACATTTCTATCCTGAGTGCAGTTCGCCCCTACGGCTGATTCCGAGCTCGCTTAGGACAATCTCGACCCGATGTTCTAAAGACCCACACTCAAACATCCTCTATCGCCGGTCGAACAACCTCCCAATGGGACTTCCCACGATTACCGAGCCGGTCTCGATTAGTAGCTACTTTTGCCTTCTTTGCTGATTTGGCCCACTCATTAGCCTTCTTCTCGATCATTACCACCGATCCAAATGACCCAAATCCTCTCTTTTGATTATTCCTACTATAATTTTGTCTCACGACCTCCTTGATCCCCTGGCTACCTTAGCCTTTTCTACAAGAGATGAAAATTCACGAACTTGTCATGGGCAATCAAGTAACCTCAAATCATCTGGTCCGTCCTCAAAGCGGACCACAGTGCTCGTGTTCAAGAGCCACGATGCCTCTAGCATACCTACTCGGTCTTAAAAACTCCGCCTCATATTCCGCCATCGACTTGGTTCCTTGCACTAACCCGGAAAGGCTTTCCTCGAGCATCTCAGATAACTGGTGCCCACATACTTTCTTCGATAGGCGGTTTGAAATATTCCCAAGTCAAATCATCTGCCAGTAGCGCCATCACGAATCGTCACCACCAACGTCGCCTCATCCTTTAGAAGCGACATGACCCTTTCGGTTTTTCTCCTCGATCGGTCAAGATCATCCATGATCCTTTCAGTTGACTCGGCCAAGATTCGCTACACTGGTGCCACTCGACACACCGGAACACCTCGGCTCAATTGGACCGAATTAACAGAGTTTCGAGCTCCTAAATTTCCACCATTGACCACCAATTCGAGTACTGCAACACCGCCATGAGCATCGCCTCCTCCCGTCGATCTCGCTCTTACGCTCCAAAAGTGGAGGTGGTGGTGGCGGTGGTACATCATTTTAACCTTGCCCGACACGACGGGTTCCGAACACAGTCATCCTACCCCTACTGCGTCCATGGCATCCACGTCCTCTAGAACTCATTCTATCTATGCGCTTTTAATCGATTAAGAGAAATTTTATGTATTAGCGTTTGTTCCACTTCATTACTCATGAAGAAATTTTATGAAGAAATTTTAATTAGAGATTCTTCCGTGCAAACAAGGTTTCATCTTCTATCTTAGTTCACACAAGGAGGTTCTTGCATCCATTCCCTAATACTTTCCATACCTATTCGCTTCTTCTGACATTTCGCCCATTTCTAACCTGTGGCATTTTCGTCATTTTCCTCTGAGGGTATTTTCGTAATAAAAGAGATTTTAAAACTTTAGTAAAGTAGGTTGTTTTGCAATTCCCAATACTGGAGGTATCATTAAAATTGATAAGGTTTGAAGTTATGGCATTATTTGAAAACCGTGGTATTTTGGTAATTTTGTCCTCCAGGGTAATTTTGTAATTTTGTAAATCAAGGGTGTTTTAACCATTGTAAAACTCGAGGGTCCCTTCGAGAATTTTTCTTTCTTAAAACGGTGATGTTGCAAAAATTTTGTACTCGAGGGCATTTTGGTAATTTTACACGTTGAGGCGTTTTGTAATTTTCCAAAACCAAAGTGTTTCATTGATGATTTCAAAGTTGAGTTGAATATTTGAGAAGTAGTTAAAATTTTTGGACAAAATCATTGAGTTGATGTTTTATGAACCAAGGGTATTTTAGTAATTTTGCCCTAGGGCATTTTCGTAATTTTCCACAAATCAAACTTTTCGGGAAAACATTGTAAAAAGAGTTGTTCTTACTTTTGAAGGAGTGATTTGAAAAGTTTTAAGACCAAGTTTTGTTGTTTCCTTTCTTTTTCCGAAAATCAAGGCTAATTCCCTTTCGGGTTTTAGTCATTATGCTTTAGCCTATGACCGAGCCTTCTTGGTCAGAGTGAACCCAAGCTACGCACCAGGCAGGTTTCGTGTGGAGAGGAGGTGAGTCACACGGACTGCTTAAATACCAAGCTCCCACCGAACCTTTCTAGACATGCGTACAGAGGTTACCACACCACTGAGCCCTCTGGGTTAGGGTGAACCCAAGCTACGCACCAGGTAGGATTCCTGCGAAGAGGTGGTGAGTCACTCGGACTGCTTAAATACCAGGCTCTTCCGGATCCAATCCTAGACATGCGTACAGGGGTTACCACACCCTAGCTCAGTGACTAAGTCATAGGTTGGTTTCGTTCTTTAAGTCTTATGTTCTGTTTGTGTGTCTGAGTAATCTAATCCTAGGGTTCAAGTTCCTATAAGTCTATCTACGTTCCATGCTTCCTACCCTTCTACAGAATATATTTCACAAAGAGGTTTAGATGTACTTACAGGCGGATCGGTGGGAGACTCAGCCATGCCGCTTAAAACCCAAAATCAATTAATAAGGCCTACTAAAACATTTTTGGGCCTTGGGCCCCACAGTAGAGTTTTGAATGGCTCGATACCAATTTGTAATACCCAAACCCTACCAAACGTTAGGACCGAATATGGGTCGTTCGGAAAAAAAAAATTATTTTTTTTTTGAAACCCATTTCAAAACCAATTTAAGATTTGTTGAAAACTTCGTTTTAAGCTATCTTGTTGAAATCATACTTTAGTCTAAATTCAAAAATTTAATTAAGTCAAGTTGTTAAACAAACTTCGAGATGTGCTAGATGGCACGATAAAACATTTTTCGTGTTAATTTAGAAAACGTGTGGTTCAAATTTATAGTAAAGAAAATGTCCAACATATAAGAAAATAACTAAAGTAAAGTATAATGAGGCCTTATTACATCCAAAATAAAACAACCCAATAACAAAATTTAAAATAACTAAAATTAAAGTCCATTAAATTTTAAATCCACCGCATGGCCTCCTCAAGTCCCTCCGGCTCAAATCGCGATCTATGCATCACCGAAAAAAAAATAATGGAGAAGGTGAGTCACCAAGACTCGATGTAACCCTTCCCGATTTAAAACATTGTTCATACACAACACATAACAATTAATATGCGAATATTTAATTCCCGTCCTAGCCATCCAAACGCCATTTGTCTACCCCTGTTGTGGTACCAAACCACCGGTGGTGCCAAACCACCGTGACATATAGTCACAATGTGTTACTAAAACACTTTGTCCGAGTAGACACAAATCCTTTGATGGGGCCAACCCATCGTGTGATACCAAATCACCGCGACGATCCCATATCTCAAGTGGGGCCAACCCACGGTGGTGTTAACCACGGGACAAGTCGCTATGAGGTACCAAACCTCTGAGGTACCAAACTTACGTGACATATAGCCACGGTGTGTTACCAAAACATCTGGTGCCGTCGACACGATAATACTACCCTCCACTCATCAATCCCGCATCAATCACATACTTAAATCTCATGTATCAATGCATCATGCTTACCAAAAGCATCAAATAACAAATACACATTTTCGTGGACTTACCCGAATTGCCAACTATACCGATATGGTATATTATCAATGCTACATAAAATCAAGTTAGCATTCACAACAAACAACATATCAACAAATTATATGTGTGTATGTACACACCTTGAAGGAGTGCCACCTTAGATCTCTTTGTACCTACATTGGATTAGCCCTATGGCCTATTCGCCAATCAAGGAATTTATAACCTTTTGTACCCGAATCCTTACCTAGTCTCTTTAAATACTAGCCTCGATGCCCAAATCATGTATACTTTATTAATAACCATAGCCCTTTTAAATGAACACCAATGTAAATCCTATTGATTGACTAACGTTGGCGAACTTACTTGCTTATCTCCAAATCCAAGAAGATCCTACAATGATTGGTTTAATCTGTGATTAGTATTCTTAATCAATAGTTGCCAAACCCATACCTATCTTTACCAAAGAGCATAATGAGATACAAATAATATATAAGCATTCTACCTAAGACCCTTACCTTCCGAGATCGTCAAAAAAAGATGCCTACTTCTCATGCACACAATTCGCCAAGTAGTGATTGGTTTGATAGAAATTAGATTTGGGCAAGGCTGGACTTTTGATGAGAAAAAGAAAGAAGAAAGGTAAATAGGGAATAGATGATTAACTAGTAGGAAATAAAAGAAGAAGGATTTGAGGATGGGAATTCGCAACTAAGCAAAGAGGGTTTGGCCAAGGTTTTTGGAGAGGAGGAAAAGGAAAAATATAAGAAGAGAGGTTTGGAGATTCTGCTAGCAAACTTGGAAAAAAGAAAACAAGTGATCAAGTGGGTGTTTTTATAAGCATTGGCCTCCCCTAGTAGCCTTGCTAGAACTCTTCAACCATAAAATCCATCAATCTTCCTTGAATCACTCCAAGCCACTTGTTTGAGTAAATTCAAAATAATTTGAATTAATCCCAATTAAATCAACTAATAAATCAACTAGTATCTCCTTTATCACCTTTTATTTTGTTTATCGAAATAAACTAATATCATCCTAATTATCCTTGAAAATTAATATTAAACAAAATCCTTAATTATCTCATAATAAAAGAGTTTAAAAGAAGAAACTCTCCTTCCTATGTCAGTCAACATAATGCCAAAAAAGGATTTTGTGACTCGATCTCCTTGCTCCCTTGGTGGCGTCACTTGCAACACTTAAGTGGCCTCCTTTGCCACTTTTCCAAGACTTATTTTGTGACAAAAGCTCCCTTATTTATTCTTATAACCCCTAACCACTAAGGCTATCCACCTTTAAAGCAAATAATGTATTTATTTCTACCATTCCGAGCCAACTCAAGGCCTTTAATTAACTCTATTATTCCATAAATAATATCTCAAAAATTCATACATAAGAAAAATGATTAAATTCCAAATAACCCCATTTTGGGATGTTACAATATGGTTAAATTGGCTTGAATGCATAAGTTGACAATATTATATGAATATGTATCTTTGATGTATTATTTGGGAAAAATGTGAAGTATGTGATTGGTTTATGAATTATTTCGGCTTATTGCCTAGCGGGCTTTGTCTGCAGTGATATATTCAGGCTTAGTGCCTAGCGAGGCTTAGTGCTTAGGTGACATATTCGAAGCCGTGCCTAGTAGGCTTAATGCCTGTGACATATTCAAAGCTAGTGCCTAGCAGGGCTTAGTCTTGGTGACATATTCAGGCTTAGTGCCTAGCGTGCTTAGTCTTTGTGACATATTAAGCCAGAAGCCTTCGTGCCTAGCGTGCTTAATGCCTGGTGAATTGCTATAAATGGAAAATTTGAGAATCAAACAAGGTAAGTTACATATAATGCTTTGTGTTAAAAGCTCGGGTAAGAGTTAGCCTACTATGTTTGTAAGGAATGAAGTGAGCAAATTTCTTACCGTTTTAATTAAAAACGATGTGCTAAAATGGACAATTCCACAAGTACTTTATTTTATAATGTTGAACCTATCATTAATGTGTATGTACATTGCTTATATGTGAAGTTGATAAAGTATATGTTCATGATGACATAGTGAAAATAATTAATACAAATGTGACACTAGTATTCGGCTAAGTGTATTATATATATATAGAAATATTTATGTACAATATTATAAGCTTGAAGATTAAAATGTTTACATGTATTTTCATTACAATTATATGTGCTTAAGACTTACTAAGCCAGTGAGCTTACTTTGTGTGTTTTCGCTGTTCGTTTTATAGATTTTGGTCAAGCTATAGGCTCGAAGGATCGTTAGTGAAGTCAACCACACTATCACTCTCTTTGGTATATATATGTTTTGCATACTTTTTGAGTCAAAGGCATGTATAGACTAAATCTCTTATGTTGTGTTCGAATGATATGTATATGTATGTATGCCATGCAAAAATGGCTATGCTTTTTATGAATGTGTGACTTGTAATGTGGGTCATGGTATTAGTGATGTGAATAATCGGTTTTGCTTTATGTTAACTTCAAAGGTTTATTTTATGGTTTAAGCATATGTAAATAATGTATTAGATTAATGGTCTTTTACTTACTTTAAAGTAAAAGGATAATGATCATGATGATTTGCGAAAATGGCTTGCCCCTTATGGTTTAAACTTGATTGTATATGTTTCTTTATTTGAGTTGGTTAAATTATGGATTTACTATTGGAGACTTTAGTAGTGGATTAAATATGGTTCAAATATCTATGTAACATTGGAATGATGATGATTTGTTTCGGCATGTTTAGTTGATGTATCAATATGACTAGGTATAGATGATATAAATTGTATCTTGTGCATGTGTTAACCAGAGGTGAAATAGTAATGAGTAAATAGATGTGTAATAATGTATACATTGGGCTATGTAAAACTAATGGCATGAAGTAGTGTATGTGGCTTAAGGTTATTATGTTGATAAGTTTAAAATAATAGGTATAGGTCTAATAGGTAATTGGGTGGTTTGATAATGTGATTCGGTAGGAGTGATAAAACATGCCAAAGATCATATGATCTATATAAGTTATATTAACCGTTTGTATAAGAAGTTTTATGCTATGTTTTAAATTGACATATTTGAATATGGTTTGAACATGTGCATATACATTTAGTTTAAGTATATATATTTTGAGCAGGAAATATATATATGCAAATATATTAAATTGGCTTAAATGGATTATGATAAGTTATTAATGTTTAAGTTTGCTATGGTAGTATAAACTCGAAATGCATTTCTTCATGCTTTTAATGAATGTAAATAAATGATATGATTTGTGTTAAGCATAGTAATGCCCTGGAACTTTAATCCGGCAACGGACACGGGTTAAGGGTGTTACAATACTACTGTTCGAAAGGTACACTTGCCTTTAATCGTTGTCAGAGTTAGTTTCCAGGTTCGATCATTCTCTTTATAAATTTTAAAACTCGACAAAATAACGATCTAGTTTTTGGCGTCGTTGCTGGGAAACTAAAATATTAAGAAAGCTCTATTTTTATTACTTTAGCCATTATTTTTATTTTATTTTACAATTTATTTCATTTTATTGTTTTTGCTAATATTATTTCTTCCTTTTTCCTAGCAGGTACCTCTAGTTTATGACTAGAAGGAACCCGACAGGACCTCTAGTATACGATAGTGATATTGAAGCTACCGCTCCTAAGAATCGCAGGGAATTTAGGCAAGCCCTAAATTACACAAAAGAAGAGCGAGAAGGCAGATCCAATCCTACTGAAGGGATGGACGAGAATAATCCACCACGAGATGTGGAAGAAAACAATGCTCCACATCCTATGTATGATTATGCTACCTCATTTAACAGGAGCTGAATCTAGTATTGTTAGGCCTACTATAGCTGCTAATAATTTTGAATTAAAGCCTAACACAATACAAATGATTCAATAGTTTGTTCAATTTGATGGTTTGCAGGACGAAGACCCAAATACCCATATAGCCAATTTTTTAGAGTTCTGTGATACTTTCAAAATAAATGGCATTTCTGATGGTGCCATTCGTCTTCGATTATTTCCCTTTTCATTAAGAAATAAAGCCAAACAATGGTTATACTCGTTACCACGAGGGTCAATCACTACATGGGACCAAATAACCGAAAAAATTTTATTAAAATATTTCTCACCGACCAAAACGGCCAAATTACAGAATGATATCTCTTCTTTTGTGCAGATGGATTTAGAGACATTATACGACGCATGGGAGAGATACAAGGATCTCTTGAGAAGGTGTCCACACCATGGTCTACCCTTGTGGCTACAAGTCTGAACTTTCTATAATGGTGTAAACCCCTCAACGAGGTAACTAATCGATTCAGCCGCCAGTGGAACCCTAAACAATAGAACTCCTGAAGCAGCCTATGAGTTCATTGAAGAGATGTCACTGAATAACTATCAGTGGCAAGTTACAAGGACAAAACTGACAAAATCAGCCGGAGTTAACAACCTAGACGTAGTAACCATGCTATCAACATAGGTAGAGTTGATGAATAAAAAGCTTGATAGTTTGTGTTTTTCGCAGGTACATCCAGTCATGCAGTGTAACGCAAGTGGAACTGTGGCGAATCTTGAGTACCCACCCAACCAACCAGACGCAGAGAACTAACAGATGAACTATATAGGTAATAATTTCAGATCCAATAATAATCCTTATAGTAATAACTACAATCCAGGTTGGAGGAACCACCCAAATTTTTCATGGAGAGGCCAAGAAATCAAGGAAATCAAAGACAACAACCTTCTCAAAATTTCCAAAATCAGCCATATCCGCAAGAGAGGAAGCCAAACATCGAAGAGATGCTGACAAAATTCATGACAAACACAGAAAACCGTTTCCAAGATACTGAGAGAACACTTAAAGATCAACAAGCGTCAGTTGAAAAACTTACTGAATTATTTGAGGAGTTCACTAAGTCGATTGGAATACTTACTGAGATGATCTGTGAAATACGGGAAGATATTTTTTTCTAAAGAAACAGAAAAGGTAAAAGCAGTTACACTAAGAAGTGGAAAGGAATCAGTCGAATCAAAGAAACAAATTCCACACGAAGATAGCAAAGCAAGAGATGAGGGAGTTGAGGATGTAAATCCAGTACGCAAAGAAAGTAAACCACCAATCCCATATCCAACAAGGTTAAAGAAGGAACGACTAGATGCCCGATACGGTAAGTTCCTTGAACTTTTTAAACAAATACATATTAACTTACCTTTTGTTGAAGCTATTTCACGGATGCCGAAGTATGCAAAATTCTTCAAGGAACTCCTGACGAATAAAAGGAAACTTGAAGCAGTATCGACAGTGGAACTTAATGAAGAATGCTCAGCCATCCTCCAAAACAAGTTACCAACCAAATTAAAAGACCCAGGAAGTTTTACTATTCTTTGTTTAATTGGTAGCCTAAATATTAAGAAAGCATTAGCTAATCTAGGTGCCAGTATTAATCTAATGCCTTACAAAATGTTTAAATAATTAGATCTTGGGGAACCAAAACCCACTAGGATGAGTATTCAGTTAGCCGATAGATCCATTAAATATCCTAGAGGAGTTATCAAAGATGTCTTGGTAAAAATTGATAAATTTATTTTCCCTGTTGATTTTGTTGTGTTAGACATAAAAGAAGACATTAATGTTCCTTTAATTCTAGGACGTCCTTTTTTAGCCACAGTTAGGGCCGTTATTGATGTAGGTGATGGTAACCTTGCATTAAGGATAGGCGATGAAGAAATTATTTTTCAAATTTATAATGCCATGCGATACTCTAGAGAGTAAGATGATTCATGTTATTTTGTTGATACTACTGATCATATCATTCAAAATTCATTACAGGAAATCATACATGACGACTGATCGTGTCAAGCAGTCGAGTTTTAATATTTATAAAGAATGATCGAACCTGTAGACTGACTGTGACAAAAATAGAGGCAAGTGCACCTATCGAACAGTAGTATAGCTCAGGCAAGAATATCTTATCGAACCCAAGGGAACCTAAAAGTACTACTACTCACTTTCTTTCTATTATTTAGCCTAAAATATGGAGAGATTGGATTATTAAACTAACGAAATACTTAAACTAAATGTAAAGACAAAAGAATGAATTGGAGAAAGACTTTTGGAAAACTCAGTTGATAAAGACGACACCCTCAGGAAGAATTCACCTATGACTTCACTTATTATTTATTCCCCAAACCATATGATTTCTTTACTTAGCTTGATCCGTGAGACTCCCTAACCTATATTAAACCCTCTCTCGAGTCGAATAATGTCTAACCTTAGGTTAATTAGTGGAACTCTCGTAACCCTAACCTAAGGAAGTAGTAAATCGATTAAGGAAGTAGTAAATCGATCAATGAATTCTCATATTAGGTTTCACCCTAATCCGGCAAAATCTCGTAACCCTATCTGTAGGCACCCGATCAACTCTGCTGAATTATGCTAGATCTTCTCTTAGGCGGGGTCTATTCCCCTCCACCTAAGCACATCAGATTAAACTAAGCAACATAAGTAAGAACAAACCAAGTACTTATCATATAAATTTAGAAATCAAATAACAAAATCCATCATGGGTTTCATCCCCTTCAAGTATCTGAAGGGTTCAGTGCATAACTAAATACGAAAACATCTCAAGAGTAAAGAATAAACAAAACATAAGAACTCCCTAAAACCCTCTGAAGGAATTAAAGGAGAGATCCTCCGTCTTGAATGGAGTTCCGACTTCTTGAGATGGATCAACTGGCTATCTTCAAGTGACTCCCTAAAAGATGAATGCTTCGGCAAGAAGCCTCTGCCAAAAAAGCTCTCTTTAATGTCTGCCTTGGGTTGTTTACATAGGCTTTGGGATGCTATACTTGGCTCCTAAGTATCTCCTTCAAGTAGAATAACTATTAGGGTGTTTGAGTAGACTTAGGAGTATGTTTTTTTGGCTTCAAGCATCCAATTCTGAGTGAAATTGCTCATTTCCGCGGCAGGGGCACGGCCATGGCACACATCTGTGTAAATTGTGGTTGGGTCGTGTCTCGATTCTATCATTTTGGGCACGACCATGGCAAGTCGGAGTGTAACACCCCAAACCCGGCCCATTCATTACGACCGAATTTGAAATGCCACTGCGAAAAACGTTTGAAATATTCTTACTTAAAAGTGGAAACCGTTAAAAATTTGTTTTCTTTGATAAAAACATTTTCGTGATTTAAAATATTCTAAGTAAAAATTAAGTTATTATAAAAAATACCGGATTCAAAACTTTATTATGACTTTTGAGATTTAAATAGCTTTTAAATTTAAACTTACAAAATATTAACTCAATTATAAATCTAACTTAAACATAACAAAATTCAAATACTTTAAGGCCTTTATTACAATAACCCTTTACTAAAAAAAATACTGAATTTAATAAATTCTATTATATGTTGAAAACAACTTCTTCTGCATGGGCCACCTCGTATCCACTCCAAACCCGGTCCAAGCATCACCTGCGATGTTGATAAAATTTTGGGTGAGTCATACAGACTCAGTGTGAAATTAGACCACTGAATTCCACCCACATGTCGAACCACATATTTACCCACATGTCAGATATTAATGCAACGTTATTCACATGAGATCACTTATTGGGCTTGGCCCACATTCACATCAATAGAGTTCACATATTGGGCTTGGCCCATAACCATATCACATTCTTATAATAGGGTAATTAACCATATGTTTCCACATACTGGGCTTGGGAATACTGGGCTTGGCCCATTTTCACATATATTCATATCACATGTTATGCAATTATGAAGCCCAACCCAGCCTAGGGTCCATCCTCTACACACCCCATATCCAGCCTACCACACACCGGGGATTATTAAATCACCCTTTCCTTTTCACTCCAAAAAGGCATTCAATGCCGTCCACGTGCAATTAAGCACAATAATTCACAACGCGACCTCAGTCAGTGCCAATCGACGATGTAGCCGAAGCTAACACCAAAATCACGATGGGACACATAGTCACACATCAACCATGATATGGCACATAGCCAATATCAACCACGATGAGGCACACAGCCACTCATCAAACCACGTACTCGAAGTACACCCTATCCTTCTTTCGTATCCCACCCATGCATATGTAACATAAAATAGTGCCATGATGATAATGCATGTACATGTTATTTAGCATATCACACTTATACACATTAATAACCACATCACATTCAAATTTAAAACTTATCGGATTGTTGACATACCCCTTGAGGGTATCCATATCACAAATTACCACTGCACTGGTTAGCGCATTCATAACATATACGCATATCACATACAATCATATATCCCAGAAAATGGTAGTCTAACTACACACCTGATCACTTGTAGAACTACGCTTTCGAAATCGACGCTATCACTAAGTGACACTACAGCTATCTGACTACTTTGTTGTTCTGACGCTGGCCCACACCCCGGTGGCCAATCCCTAACAGCAGAGATTGCTCTCCTCTTGAACTTAGGAATAGGGACTACCCCTTGTCCTCCTTGACTGGTATTCGCCTCCATAATGATACTTAATCAGATCAAACGGTTAATCACTACTACTTTAATATATCAAATCAAATTTAAACTTACTAAATATCCTTATCGAAATAAATCTTGAATCCCGAAAGCTTGTTATACACTTCTGTCGATTTGTCCCTAGAAACCAAGGTACACAATCGGTCATCACTTATACCAAATATATAGCCTCAAACCTGATATCAACACTTCCTTACCTTGCTTGCTTTGATGAATCAAATCCCGAAAACTCCTTAGTACACCCTTACCGTTAGCTACAGAACAAAAACACTTACTATGGCACTAAAGCCATTCGGCTATCTCACATAAATCTAAGCCCACTCATGGATTCGACACATCCATGAAGAGAAGAATAAAACCGATTGCTTAAAGAAATACTTACCACTATCGCTTCCTTGAGAGACAAAAGAGAATAGTCAATAAGAGGGAAAAGTGCCTGACTTCCGGCTTTTGAGACTTGCGACAGAAGAAGGAGAATAAGGGCTCTTGAGATTTGGTTATGGCTTTTAATAAAATAAAAATACAAATAGAGGAATGATCACTTACCAGATTCGGCTAAGCCTCCAAATGAGGTTGGAATATTCGGCTATCACAAGTATATTTCGGCTTTTGAGAAACTTAGAAGAAGAAGAGAAGAGTTTGAAGTATTTTGGCAATGGTAACAAAGGGAAATTCGGCTTCAAAGAGATAAAAAGGATTTGGGGTTGAAAGAAATTAAAGAATAAAAAGTGAGAGTAGGAGAATTTCGGCACACACTAAAAGGAAGAAAAAGAACACGAAAACACCTATAACCCCTTTAAATAGTTTCGGCCCAATCTCCTCTTCATGGCCGAATTTGCTTACCCAAAAGATCCCCATACTTGGCCACCACGTCAACTCATTATCATATCCCAATTTAATCTCTTACTTTATCTCTTCAACACCCATTCAAATTAAATTGAATTTAATCTACAATTATCCACACTAACAAAATAAATAAGGAATAGTCCAACATTTATCTCTTACTTCCAGCCGAATTTTAAAAGAATTAAACTAGCATTATCCTTGCCCACTTGAGAGTCCATAAGCCGTCCACTAGCTCTCCCTTAATGCCAACATGCATAAAAAACCTCAAAATTTTGCTTCCCTTGCGTCTTGAACTCATGACCTGCACCAAGCCTCTTTAACGCAAGCTTTAACGCCCCAAGCCACTCTGCCAAGGTGTTTTTTTGTGACATAAACTCGCCCTAATTTCTTTTAAGACCTCCTTCACCTTGCTCCCCCTTAACGCCAAAAGCAAAAAAAAAAAAAAATAAATAAAACACTACTTGCTGCCGCCGTGTTTCGAACCAAGGCCCTTGTTGGCGTTATTTCTAGGCCCTTAAGTGGCGCCATTAAGCCACTTTACCAAGCCCCTTTTCATGTCCAAACACTCCCACAATTTTCCTTAAGGCCTCCTTAGCCCAACGCCAAAAATAAAAAGTCTCCAATGCTTCCCACATTGCTCGAACCTCCTCCCCCTTGGCACTCCCTTTGACACTACTTTCCCCCCTTGCACCCTTGCGCCTTCATGCCACTTTACCACATGGTTCCTTGTGTCCTAAACTTCCCAAAACTTTTCTTAAGACCTCTTTCACCTAGTTTCCCCTTTTTACACTTAAATCCAAAAATTTTTCCAAAGCATTCCCTTATATTTTAAAGTTCCCGAAACCCTTAGAACATAACCAAACATACTCCAAGCCTACTATCACTCGAATTATGCACGAACGCATAACCCCTAATCTAGGATGTTACAGTTCTACCCTCCTTAAAAATAATTTCGTCCTCGAAATTACTTACTATCGAACAATCGTGTATCCTTAACTCATCACACTACTCTACTGCTGCGCACTCTGATCTTAATAAGACTAACACATTTCCTTTGCACAATCCCAAAAGTCACAATCAAGATTCCATGCACTTCACTAACATCACAAGAACTACTAGCTTTATAATAATCAAGGCAATAAATAGATTCCAGGTTTAGGGAACATACCCGATCCTATCTGGTCCAACTTTCTCCTCGCTTTAAATGACTAAGCCAACCTTGGTTGCCTCTCATCAGAACCTTTAGCTCCTCTGCTTGGGGTTCCACGATCTTGACCTCGAGCCCTATCCATCACTTGAGGACATTTCTTAACCAAATGAGCCTTAGATCCACACCGGAAACATTCCTTACTATTTCCCCAACATTCTCCTACATGAGCTCTTCCACACTGAGCACATAGACGACTCTGATTCTCAGCAACTGGTAGAGGTACACGTACAGAATTATCAATCCTTGGCCTCTTTTGAAAATCTCCAGACGATTCTGACGATCCAAAACTTCTCTTATTCCGGTTCCTATTCTTTTCTCGGTTCTGTCTCACAGACTTCTTAACTTCTTCAGCTATCCGAGCCTTCTCCACTAGAATAGCAAAGTCTCTTTCTCTTTGCGGAGTAATCAACACTCGTAGCTTGTCTCGTAATCCATCTTCGAATCGAACACACCTTTCGTAATTAGTAGCCACGATCCCCTTATCATACTGACTTAACCGCACGAATTCTACTTTGTACTCTGCTACCGACTTACTTCCTTGTACCAAATTTAGAAACGCCTTTCTTTGCGAGTCTAAGTAACTAGTTCCAATGTACTTCCCTTCAAACTTAACCTTGAAATACCCCCAATCCAATCGATCTGCAGGGGTACCTTGTCTGACAGTGAGCCACCATCGATAAACTTCATCTCGGAGCAACGAGACAGCACCTTTCAACTTTTCTTCTGCCGATAGGTCCAAATCATCCATAATCCTTTCAACTGCTTCTAGCCAGTACTCCGCCATGTTCGGGGCTACTCTAGACACTCCTCTAAAAATCTCGGTTCCGTTTGACTTAAGTCTTTCTGATACTAATTTTCGAGCTCTATTGCTCACATTAGCTCCTGCCACTCGCTCTAGCACTCGCAACATAGCTAACGATACTGCATCATCTCCTCCAGTCTGATCTTGATCCTCCGCGCCCACTACTGGCGGCGGCACATCACTTTCTGACCCATGGCTAGACCTTACTGGTTTCGACACTGTCACTTTACCTCGACCACGTCCACTAGAATTCATTACTAACGTCACGATTTAATCTGACTAAAAAGTTTTATGCGTTAGTACTTTGTTCCACTGTTTATTCGCGAACAGTTTTATGAAAAGGAGTTTAATAGTGGTTCTTTCGATCAATCATAGTCTTAGTTTCAAATTTACTATTCTAGTTCAGAGATTCACATGCATCCATCTCGATAGAGACACATTCATTCATCATTAACATTCAATCAGACTTCCATGGGCATTTTTGACCATACCCAACCTAGGGGTAATTTCGTCATTTTTCCTACAAGGGTATTTTGGTAATAAATTGGGGTTAATTCAAAATATTTTACAAATCAAAGGTATTTCAGAATTTACAAAACCTCGGGGGTTATCCTGAAAATTTGTTTTCCAAATCAAAGGTGTTGCAAAAATTTTAAAAATCGGGGTTATTTCAGTAATTTTAGAAGTCAGGGACATTTTTGTAAATTTTCCCAGATTAGGGTATCTCGGTATTTTGTAAAATAGGGTTTCTGATATTTTGTAAAGTAAAAATATTTTAACATAAGTCGAGGGTATTTTTGAAAATCTTAGAAACTAAGGGTATTTTAGTAATTTATAACACAGGGGCATTTTTGTAATTTTGTAAATCGGAGATATTCGGAAAAATTTTCACAATAATCTTCGCTACAATTAAAAGGGTAATTTAGGGATTTTAAAACTAAGGATTTTATAAAATCAGACGGCTAGTCCCTTTCGGGTTTTAATTATCGGGTTTAGCAGTGAATAAGTCCTCTTGGTTAAGGTGAGCCAGTAGCTACGCACTGGTAGGATTCGAGTAAAGAGGAGATGAGTCGCTAGGACCGCAAGTACCAAGCTCTTCTTGAATCCACTCCTGACATGCGCTGCCGGTTGCCACACCTTAACTCCGGCGACTTAGATACTGAGTTTGTTTAGTTGCACTTAAGTCTTATGCATGGGTTTGAGTGCACTAGCCCTAGGGTTCAATAGCCCTAATATTCTAATCTACGAGCCCAAATAAGCCCATAACATGCACATATAAATCACTTCAATAGTCCGAGGTACTTACAGGTGGACTTGAATCGAGGATCTGGTGCCATGCCAGAATCAACCTGAAATAGTTCATAAAATCTTATATCTTTGAAAAGCCCATTTTGGAAAAATGTTTTTCGGCCCAAATCTCTCAAAGCCGAGTTTTGAACCTGCTCGATACTAAATCAGAACACCCCAAACCCGCCCATTTGTTACTGAATCAAATTTGAAATGCCATCATGGAAAACGTTTGAAATATTCTTACTTAAAAGTGGAAACCGTTAAAATTTGTTTTCTTTGATAAAAACATTTTCGTGATTTAAAATATTCTAAGTAAAAATTAAGTTATTATAAAAATACGGATTCAAAACTTTATTATGACTTTTGAGATTTAAATAGCTTTTAAATTTAAACTTACAAAATATTAACTCAATTATAAATCTAACTTAAACATAACAAAATTCAAATACTTTAAGGCCTTTATTACAATAATCCTTTACTAAAAAAAATACTGAATTTAAAAAATTCTATTATATATTGAAAACAACTTCTTCTACATGGGCCACCTCGTATCCACTCCAAACCCGGTCCAAGCATCACCTGCGATGTTGATAAAATTTTGGGTGAGTCATACAGACTCAGTGTGCAATTAGACCACTGAATTCCACCCACATGTCGAACCACATATTTATCCACATGTCAGATATTAATGCAATGTTATTCACATGAGATCACTTATTGGGCTTGGCCCACATTCACATCAATAGAGTTCACATATTGGGCTTGGCCCATAACCATATCACATTCTTATAATAGGGTAATTAACCACATGTTTCCACATACTGGGCTTGGCCCATTTCCACATATATTCATATCACATGTTATGCAATTATGAAGCCCAACCCAGCCTAGGGTCCATCCTCTACACACCTCCGTATCCAGCCTACCACACACCAGGGGATTATTAAATCACCCTCTCCTTTTCACTCCAAAAAGGCATTCAATGCCGTCCACGTGTAATTAAGCACAATAATCCATAACGCGACCTCAATCAGCGCCAATCCACGATGTAGCCGAAGCTAACACCAAAACCACGATGGGAGACATAGTCACTCATCAACCACGATATGGCACATAGCCAATATCAACCACGATGAGGCACACAGCCACTCATCAAACCACGTACTCGAAGTACACCCTGTCCTTCTTTTGTATCCCACCCATGCACATGCAACATAAAATAGTGCCATGATGATAATGCATGTACATGTTATTTAGCATATCACACTTATACACATTAATAACCACATCACATTCAAATTTAGAACTTACCGGATTGTTGACATACCCCTTGAGGGTATCCATATCACAAATTACCACTACTGGTTAGCGCATTCATAACATATGCGCATATCACATACAATCATATATCCCGAAAAACGGTAGTCTAACTACACACCTGATCACTTGTAGAACTACGCTTTCGAAATCGATGCTATCACTAAGTGACACTACGGCTATCTGACTACTTTGTTGTTCTGACGCTGGCCTACACCCCGGTGGCCAATCCCTAACAGTAGAGACTGCTCTCCTCTTGAACTTAGGAATAGGGACTACCCCTTGTCCTCCTTGACTGGTATTCGCCTACATAACGATACTTAATCAGATCAAACGGTTAATCACTACTACTTTAATTTATCAAATCAAATTTACACTTACTAAATATCCTTATCGAAATAAATCTTGAATCCCGAAAGCTTGTTATACACTTCTGTCGATTTGTCCCTAGAAACCAAGGTACACAATCGGTCATCACTTATACCAAATATATAGCCTCAAACCTGATATCAACACTTCCTTACCTCGCTTGCTTCGATGAATCAAATCCCAAAAACTCCTTAGTACACCCTTACCGTTAGCTACAGAACAAAAACACTTATTATAGCACTAAAGCCATTCGGCCATCTCACATAAATCTAAGCCCACTTATGGATTCGGCACATCCATGAAGAGAAGAATAAAACCGATTGCTTAAAGAAATACTTACCACTATCGCTTCCTTGGAGAGACAAAAGAGAATAGTCGACAAGAGGGAAAAGTGCCTGACTTCCGACTTTTGAGACTTGCGACAGAAGAAGGAGAATAAGGGCTCTTAAGATTCGGTTATGGCTTTTAATAAAATAAAAATACAAATAGAGGAATGATCACTTACCAGATTTGGCTAAGCCTCCAAATGAGGTTGGAATATTCGGCTATCACAAGTATATTTCGACTTTTGAGAAACTTAGAGAAAAAGAGAAGAGTTTGAAGTATTTTGGCAATGGTAACAAAGGGAAATTCGGCTTCAAAGAGATAAAAAGGATTTGGGGTTGAAAGAAATTAAAGAATAAGAAGTGAGAGTAGGATAATTTCGACACACACTAAAAGGAAGAAAAAGAACCCGAAAACACCTATAACCCCTTTAAATAGTTTCAGCCCTATCTCCTCTTCATGGCTGAATTTGCTTACCCAAAAGAGCCCCATACTTGGCCACCACGTCAACTCATTATCATATCCCAATTTAATCTCTTACTTTATCTCTTCAACACCCATTCAAATTAAATTGAATTTAATCTACAATTATCCACACTAACAAAATAAATAAGGAATAGTCCAACCTTTATCTCTTACTTTCAGCCGAATTTTAAAAGAATTAAACTAGCATTATCCTTGCCCACTTGAGAGTTCATAAGCCGTCCACTAGCTCTCCCTTAATGCCAACATGCATAAAAAACCTCAAAATTTTGCTTCCCTTACGTCTTGAACTCATGACCTGCACCAAGCCCCTTTAACGCAAGCTTTAACGCCCCAAGCCACTCTGCCAAGGCATTTTTTTGTGACATAAACTCGCCCTAATTTCTTTTAAGACCTCCTTCACCTTGCTCCCCCCTTAACGCCAAAAGCAAAAAAAATAAAACACTACTTGCTGCCGCCGTGTCTCGAACTAAGGCCCTTGTTGGTGTTATTTCCAGGCCCTTAAGTGGCGCCATTAAGCCACTTTACAAAGCCCCTTTTCATGTCCAAACACTCCCACAATTTTCCTTAAGGCCTCCTTAGCCTAACGCCAAAAATAAAAAGTCTCCAATGCTTCCCACATTGCTCGAACCTCCTCCCCCTTGGCACTCCCTTTGACGCTACTTTCCCCCTTGCACCCTTGCGCCTTCATGCCACTTTACCACATGGTTCCTTGTGTCCTAAACTCCCCAAAACTTTTCTTAAGACCTCTTTCACCTAGTTTCCCCTTTTTACACTTAAATCCAAAAATTTTTCCAAAGCATTCCCTTATATTTTAAAGTTTCTGAAACCCTTAGAACATAACCAAACATACTCCAAGCCTACTATCACTCGAATTATGCACGAACGCATAACCCCTAATCTAGGATGTTACATGGAGTTCAGGCCGTGCTTCAGGTCTGTCTATTTAGACACGACCATGTAGATCACCAGGCATGTCCGTGTGTGGTAAGTGGATGATGCACGGTCGTGTCTGATGGAGTTGAGGCCGTGCTCTAGGTATTTGGCGAGGCACGGTCGTGTGGAATTTGGGCTAGGCCATGTTGATTGCATGCTAAGGCCCAATTACTCCATTTTAAGCCCGTTTTGTGTTCTTTTTATATTCGGGTGCTTTCCTGAGTATAAACATAAAAAGAAAGGATTAAAAGCACCTTTTTACATAAATCAAGGGCTAAATCATCCAAAAGCATACCAAATATGGGGTTAAAATATGTTACTTTTACGGTTTATCAAATACCCCCACACTTAAGCTTTTGCTTGTCCTCAAGCAAAATTCTCAATTTACAATTAAAATGAACTTTCCATAATTCACAATTCCTATCGATAATGTCTCATCATAATTCACAGATAATTTATACATGGATAATTCAACTCAAAGAACCCTAAAGATTCAATTACGATAAGTCATACCTTTATAGCATGAAAACATAGGTGTCTTCCCTTATCTAATTGATTACCTTTAATTCAAAATAAACAAGGACTGACATCCTCACTATAGATTCACTCAAATCACTCAAAAGTAATTAAGGTTCAAGAATAAGCACTCTAAGTCGAACCTGAAAAGTTAATCCCATAGGCTTGCTTGAAAATCAAATCTCCACCACTGTATATGAGATGATACACAGATCAAAAGGTCTTTAATCAGGGTTGTAACGGGGCTAGGGTTAAAAGGTATGGATAAAGGCTGAATTAGAGGTTATAATCGAGATTGAATTGACTAATTACCTAATCTAAAAACAATGAATTAAATATGAATATTTACATCGAATGAAAACTAATAATACCTACTATTGATAATTACTCTATAATAAGAGTATTTTCATTACTCAAAATTTGATAATACTTTAATACGAGCTTTTTCTTCAACAATTGGAGTTTTAAATGCTCTAAGCTCTTTTATTTGCTACTAATATTGAATATACTTGGATTTTTTTAAGAACAAACTAAAATAAACATAATAGAAGGAACTTTGGTAATTGAATTAACCTAATTCAGCAATTGATCAAATCAATTCTCGATAAAGGGTAGTCAAAGAAATGTTGATAACAAATACAAAGGGATTTTGGGTTAATATTAGTGGGTGATTCAATAAAAAGGTTGTTAGGATTCAATAGGGTTCACTGGGGGTTAATTTGTATGGGTAGATTTTTTTTTAGTGGAGTGAATAGGTTAAAACCTAGGTGCCTTTATCATCTCAGTGTATCAAATTATTAATGTGGTCTCGACATGTATAAACGAGGCAAGTTCTAGAATAACAGTTCAAAGTTGACACATTCATAATCAATTAAAGTGAGCACGAAAAAGGGTACATGCTCTATAAAGCTCAAAATCTCACAAAAAATTATGGGTGTTTTGATGTCAATCCTTATAAATTTTGAACTTCAAGGTGATACTCAAATTCAGTTCAACAACCTATCAATTTTAATTTTTAGAAAGTAGATTATCATGCTCGATTCTCTAGTATTCTTCAAATTTAATTATCAATGCACAATTAGCTAAGACCTATTCTAAAACATATCAATAAAAATCATAAATCATTAGAAATTTCATCCTAATTAATAATATGAGAAAAATACTTAAGATCAAGACTAATTTCAGGGTTTTAAGAATTATGCAAAAAGTTAGGCACTATTACCCCCACACTTAAGATGTACATTGTCCTCAATATACAAAGATAGATAATGAAATTTATGTGCCAACTCAAAAAGATAAGTGGGGAAAGTAATACTCCCTGAAATCTGGAGGATCCTTGGCGTCTTTGGTGGCGGTGATGGTGTTTTCTATGGGCCTGGTGGAGTGGCTACCAAATAGCAATTTACTAGATGAAGAATTTGGGTAGCCTGTGAAGATATAGCCAAGAGGTCTAGGGTAATAATAATATTATACTAATAATATAATTAAAGATTAAGGAAATAAAATGAAGGAGACTAAGAAGAAAAGTGAAATTAAAAGAAAATACTAATGGACTAAGGAGTCCTTATTGTTGGATGGATCGAGAGGTGGATGTGACCTCGAAGGCTGTGGTGCGTGATTCCCAAGCAACCCTTAGAACCGAAAAGGTTTCCGAGACCCTTGGCGTGAACTCATGTTGAGGTCTCCTTTAAGGCGATGATGCTTACGTTTCTTTGGCATGATCTTTGTGTTGCTCAAGTGTCTTGGATCTTTTCTATGAATAGGAAGAAAAATTTGAAAGAAAAGAGAAAGAAGGAATAAGAAAGAAGAGAGGACAAAGAGGGCGGGCTGTGGGGATTTAAATAGGATTTCAAATCTGGCACGTTCCCACGCCCGTGTACCGAGGGTGTGTCGATTCACATGGCCGTATTACACGGCCGTGTTGTGGGGTGTGTTGTCCTTCCACACTCGTTTTGTTGGTTTGCACGCCCGTTCCTAAAAAGCCAGTATAGGAGCACGGTTGGAATGCACGGGCGTGGTCTGCCTGTGTTAAATAAGTCAGTAGCTTCACACGGTTAGGTCCAATGGGCGTGTGTAGCCCGTGCTTAATAAGTCAGTATGTTCGCACGATAGTGGGCACGATCGTGTTCTAGCCGTGCTCGATAAGTCAGTAGCCTCACACTTTTGAACGGCATGGGCATGTCTGATATCGTAGCCCATGTTTGTTGAAATGAATTTTTCCCTGTTTGTGCACGGATCCTACCACGCCCGTGGTGTGTCCCCTGCTTTATACACGGTTGTTAGCACGCCCGTGTTCAAGATGGTGTTAAAATGCCTGTATTTTTGTTAGATCATTTTAGAAAGATTTTAGAAAGACCAAGTCAATGTTAGTGTGTTAGCACTCGGGATGCCTCCCGAGAAGCGCTTGTTTATAGCCTTAAGCTAGACTTTCCTTGTTTTCAATATTAAAGGAGGTTTTATGGAGCAGAAGCTCCTCTCTGATATTTCCAGGATCTGCACCATTATAAATTTTAAGTCGGTGACCATTTACCTTGAAAGTGCCTTTTGTGGGATGAGTTACCTCAATGGTCCATATGGAAAGATTGTTTTGATCATGAATGGGCTTGACCATCTTGACTTTAGTTTTCCTGGGAATAGTTTAAGCCTTGAATTATATAGTAGGACCAGGTCTCCTACTTCGAATGGTTTTGATCGCTTGAGACGAGCATCGTGGCGTCGCTTTGTTGCTTCCTTGTACAGTTTTGAGTTTTCATAGGCTTCTACTCTCCATTCATCCAGCTCGTTCATCTGCATCATTCTTCTCTTTCCTGCAATTGTGAGGTCAGTATTCAAAAATTTTGTTGCCCAAAAAGCTTTGTGTTCTAGCTCAAATGGTAGATGACATCTTTTCCCATATACAAGTTTGTATGGGGATGTTCCTAAAGGTGTTTTTGAATGTTGTTCTATAGGCCCATAAAGCATCATCTACCTTAACTGCCCAATCTTTTCTATTTGATTCAACCATTTTTTCTAGGATGCACTTAAGCTCTCGGTTTGCTACTTCAACTTGCCCGCTAGTTTGAGGATGATATGGGGTGGTTGTTCTATGACATACTCCATATTTCTTTCGGACTTTTTCAAATTGCGTATTACAGAAATGGGTACCCCTATCACTAATGATGGCTCTAGGTGTCCCAAATCAGGAAAATAGTTTCTTGAGAAATTTAACTACTACCCTGGCATCATTGGTAGGTAAGGCTTCTGCTTCTACCCATTTTGACATGTAACCAACTGCTACTAGGATGTATTTATTTCCAAATGAACTAGGGAAAGGTCCCATAAAATCAATACCCCATATATCAAATATTTCACATGACAATATATATGTTTGAGGTATTTCATCACGTTTAGAATTATTACCTGTTCTTTGGCATTTATCACACGTAGTAACGTACCTGTTGGCATCTTTAAATAAAGTGGGCCAGTAATAACCTAATTCGAGTATTTTGTGTGCTGTCTTAATACCACTGTAATGCCCCCTGATGGTCCTGAATGACAATGTTCCAGGATTTTACTTCCTTCTCTCTTTGTAATGCATCTTTAAATTACTTGATCTGCACATATGTGGAAAATAAAGGGATCTTCCCAAAAATAATTTTTCACATCATCGAAGAATCGCTTCTTTTGGTGATGTGTTAATTTTCTTGGCAAGACGTTAGCTGCTAAATAATTCACAATATTTGCAAACCATGGTACTTCAGAATGCGTTAAAGAGAAGAGTTGTTCTTTAGGAAACAAATCATTTATTTCTTGCTCATCAAGCTTTTTGGTGTGTGGATTTTCGAGTCTTGGAGGTGATCTGTCGCCAGATTCTCAGCTCCCTTCTTATCCTATATCTCAAGATCAAATTCCTATAATAGTAAAATCCATCGTTTGAGTCTAGGTTTTGCATCAAGTTTGGTTAAAAGATAACGAAGAGCTGAATGGCCAGTGTAAATGACAACTTTTGATAATATTAGATATTGTCTAAATTTTTCAAAAGCAAAAACTACAGCTAGCAGTTCTTTCTCGGTCGTGGTGTAATTCTCTTGCGGTGTTAATGTTACGCTAGCGTAGTAAATTGGCTAAAAATGCTTGTCTCTTGATTGTCCCAAAAGCTGCTTCTCTTTGCAAAGTCACTTGCATCACACATTAGTTCAAAGGGTAAATTCCAATCGGGCGCGATTATAATTGGTGCATTTATTAATTTATCTTTAAGGACATTAAATGCATCTAAAAATTACTAATTGAAATTAAAAGGGACATCTTTTTCTAGTAATTTTGTCAAAGGCTTAGCTATTTTAGAAAAGTCTTTAATGAATCTTCTATAAAAACCTACATGTCCTAAGAAGTTTCTAATAGCCTTCACTGAACTAGGAGGAGGTAATTTTTCTATGGTTTCAACTTTCGCTTTATCTACCTCAATACCTTTTCTAGAACTCTTATGTCCTAAATCAATCCCTTCTCTAACCATAAAGTGGCATTTTTCCCAATTCAGAACAAGGTTTGTTTCTTCACACCTAATTAGAACTTGTTTTAAATTTTTAAAGCAAAGTTGGAAAGAATTATCGAATCTGAGAAATCATCCATAAATACCTCCATGATGTCCTCTACGAGTTCGTCAAATATTGCCAACATACAATCTTTGAAAAGTGGCGGGAGCATTACATAATCCAAAGGGCATTCTTTGATAAGCAAGCGTCTGTATGGGCATGTAAATGTTGTCTTTTCTTGGTCTTGAGGAGCTATGGAATTTGGAAATAATCGAGAGTCCGTCCAAGAAGCGATAGTACATATGCCCGATAGTCTTTCTAACATTTTATCAATGAAGGGTAGAGGAAAGTGATCTTTTCTGGTGGCATCATTCACTTTCTATAGTCTATCTGAGACTCTCCAACTCAGAATCGTTCTTGTGGGAATTAACTCATTCTTTTCGTTGGGCACTATTGTCATTCCTCCTTTCTTTGGAACTACCTGCACAGGACTTACCCAAGTGCTGTCAGAAATAGGATAAATTATTCCTGCATCTAGAAGTTTAATTACCCCTGCCTTGACCACTTCTTTTATGTTGTGGTTTAATCGTATCTGAGGTTGCACACACGGCTTATATTCTTCTTCCATTAAAATTTTGTGAGTGCAGAACGTGGGGCTTATTCCCTTGATGTCGAAAATTTTCTAAACTATGGTTTTCTTGTGTTCTCTTAGTACCTTTATCAGCTCCTCCTTTTCCTTGGGGTCTAGTTCTGAAGAGATGATTACTGGTAATGTAGAATTGTCCTCGAGGAATGCATATTCTAAATGTTTTGGTAACTGTTTTAATTTCAATTTGGGCGGCTCTTTGATGGAGGGTTTTTGTTTTAATATGTCATCTTCTTCAATGTTCTCTTCTTTCATTTGTCTGAATGATGATGTATTCAAATTAATCTCATGACCTTCATCCTCTTCCCCCTCTCCTTGAGGCGGACACAATTCCATCGTGTCATCCTGGAGGATTTCCTGTAATGAATTTTTAATAATATGATCAGCAGTGTCAATAAAATAACAGGAATCATCTTGCTCTTTAGAATATCGCATGGCATCATAAATTTGGAAAATAATTTCTTCATCACCTATCCTTAATGCTAGTTTGCCATCCCCTACATCAATAATAGCTCTAGAAGTGGCTAAAAAAGGACACCCTAAGATTAAAGGAACATTAATGTCCTCATCCATGTCTAACATAACGAAATCAACGAGAAAAATAAATTTATCAATTTTTACCAAGACGTCTTCAATTACCCCTCTAGGATATTTAATAGATCTATCCGCTAATTGAATACTCATCCTAGTGGGTTTTGGTTCCCCAAGATCTAGCCGTTTAAACAATTGATAAGGCATTAAGTTGATACTAGTGCCTAGATCTACTAAGGCTTTCATAATGTTTAAACTACCAACTAACTAGGGAATAGTGAAACTCCCTGGATCTTTTAACTTCCGTGGTAGTCTATTTTGGAGAAGGGCTGAACATTCTTCATTAAGCTCCACCTTTGATACTTCCTCAAGCTTCCTTTTGTTTGTGAGAAGTTCCTTTAAGAATTTTGCATATTTGGGCATCTGGGAAATAGCTTCAACAAAAGGTAAGTTAATGTGTATCTATTTAAAGAGTTCAAGGAACTTACCGTATTGAGCATCCAATTTTTCTTTCTTCAATTTTTCTGGATATGGAATTTGTGTTCTATTTTATCTATACAATGTATTGTCATTCTCAACTTCTACATTTTTTTCTTGATGACATCATGTGGTGTCTTTCTTTGTGGTCCAACTAGCTCTTTGCCACTCCTTAGTGTGACTGCCCTTACTTGCTCTGTGTCTTTGGAAGAAATTTTCGTCCTTAATTCACATACTATTTCAGTAAGTATTCCTACTGACGTAATGAGCTCTCCCACCTGAGTCTTGATTTCCTTGAGTAAGATTTGTTGTTCATCAAGTGTAGCTTCCGTCATTTGGAGACGAGAATCTATAGCTGCCACGAACTTTTTTAGCATCTCTTCAAGACTCGGCTTTTTTTCCTGTGGATAGGGTTGATTTTGGTAATTTGGAGTGGGTTGCTACCTTTGATTTCCTTGTCCTCCCCACGAAAAATTTGGGTGGTTCTTCCAACCTAGATTGTAAATGTTACTATAAGGATTATTATTAGATCTGAAATTGTTACCTATATAATTTGTTTGCTCGTTTTCTGTTTCTGGTTGGTAAGGTGGGTACTCAGAATTCGCCACATCCCCACTTGCTTCGCATTGCATGACTGGATGTACCTGTGAAGAACATAAATTATCAAGCATTTTATTCATTAACTCCATCTTTGTTGACAACATTGTCACTGCATCTATGTTAAAAATTCCGGCTGATTTTGTCAGTTTAGGCCTTGTAATTTGCCATTGATAGGCGTTCAACGACATCTCCTCAATAAAATCGTAAGCCGTTTCAGGAGTTTTGTTGTTCAAAGTTCCACCGGCTGATGAATCAATCATTTGCCTAGTTGGAGAATTCACACCATTGTAGAAAGTTTGGACTTGAAGCCACAAAGGTAATCCGTGGTGTGGGCATCTCCTTAGAAGATCCTTATATCTTTCCCATGCATCATATAATGTTTCTGCGTCATTCTGCATAAAAGAATATATATCATTCCTAAATTTAGCCGTTTTGGCTGGTGGAAAATATTTTAAAAGAAATTTTTCGGTCATTTGATCCCATGTGGTGATTGACCCTCGTGGTAACGAGTTCAACCACTGCTTTGCTTTGTCCTTTAATCAAAAAGGAAATAACCGAAGACGTATGGCATCGTCAGAAACGCCATTTATTTTGAAGGCATCACAAAATTCTAAAAAATTAGATATATGAGTGTTTAGATCCTCATCCTGCAAACCATCAAATTGAACAAATTGTTGAATCATTTGTATTGTGTTAGGCTTTAATTCAAAATTATTAGCAGCTATAGCGGGCCTAAAATACTAGATTCTGCTCCTGTCAAATTAGGTTTAGCATAACCATACATAGTATGCGGAGCATTCTGTTCTTGCACATTTGGTGGATTGTTCTCGTCCATCCCTTCAGTAGGATTGGATCTTTGCTGTTCTTCTCTTTGATAGTCTAGGGCTCGTCTTATTTCTCTGCTATTTCTACGAGCGGTAGCCTCAATGTCACTTTCGTATTCTAATAGCCCTTTCGGATTTCTTCTAGTCATAAACTAGAGCTACCTGATATGAAAAGAAAGAAAGAAATTTAGAAAAACAAAAACAAAAATATATGTATAAAAGAGAAATTTAAAAATAAAAATAATGGCTAAAGTAATAGAAATAGAGCTTTCTTAATATTTTAGAGTGTCCCCGGCAACGGCGCCAAAAACTTGATTGTGTCAAATAGTCCAGTTTTAATATTTATAAAGAATGATCGAACCTGTAGACTAACTGTGACAATAATAAGGCAAGTGCACCTATCGAACAGTAGTATAGCTCAGGCAAGAATATCTTATCGAACCCAAAGGAACCTAAAAGTACTACTACTCACTTTCTTTCTATTATTTAGCCTAAAATATGGAGTGATTGGATTATTAAACTAACAAAATACTTAAACTAAATGCAAATATAAAAGAATGAATTGGAGAAAGACTTTGGAAAACTCAGTTGATAAAGACGACACCCTCAGGAAGAATCCACCTATGACTTCACTTATTATTTATTCCCCAAACATATGATTTCTTTACTTAGCTTGATCCGTGAGACTCCCTAACCTATATTAAACCCTCTCTCGAGGCGAATAACGTCTAACCTTAGGTTAATTAGTGGAACTCTCATTCTCTTATAATAACCCCCTAAGGAAGCAGTAAATCGATCAATGGATTCCCATATTAGGTTTCACCCTAATCCGGCAAAATCTTATAACCCTATCTCTAGGCGCCCGATCAACTCGTCTCAATTATGCTAGATCTTCTCTTAGGCAGGGTCTATTCCCCTCCACCTAAGCACATCAGATTAAATTAAGCAACATAATTAAGAACAAACCAAGTACTTATCATATAAATTTAGAAATCAAATAACAAAATCCATCATGGGTTTCATCCCCTTCAAGTATCTGAAGGGTTCAGTGCATAACTAAATACGAAAACATCTCAAGAGTAAAGAATAAACAAAACATAAGAACTCTCTAAAACCCCCTGAAGGAATTGAAGGAGAGATCCTCCGTCTTGAATGGAGTTCCGACTTCTTGCGATAGATCAACTAGCTATCTTCGAGTGACTTCCTAAAAGATGAATGCTTCGGCAAGAAGCCTCTGCCAAACAAGCTCTCTTTAATGTCTGCCTTGGGTTGTTTATATAGGCTTTGGGATGCTATACTTGGCTCCTAAGTATCTCCTTCAAGTAGAATTACTATTAGGGTGTTTGAGTAGACTTAGGAGTATGTTTCTTTAGCTTCAAGCATCTAATTCCGACTGAAATTGCTCATTCCTGTAGCAGGGGCACGGCCATGGCACACGTCCGTGTAAATTGTGGTTGGGCCGTGTCTCGATTCTGTCATTTTGGGCACGACCATGGCAAGTCTGGGTTCAGGTCGTGCTTCAGGTCTGTCGATTTGGGCACGGCCATGTAGATCACCAGGCACATCCGTGTGTGGTAAGTGGATGATGCACGGTCATGTGTGATGGAGTTAAGGTCGTGCTCTAGGTATTTGGCGAGGCATGGTCGTGTGAAATTTGGGCCAGGCCGTGCTGATTGCTTGCTAAGGCCCAATTACTCCGTTTTAAGCCTGTTTTGTGTTCTTTTTATCCTCGGGTGCTTTTCTGAGTATAAACATAAAAAGAAAGGATTAAAAGAACCTTGTTACATAAATCAAGGGCTAAATCATCCAAAAGTATACCAAATATGGGGTTAAAATATGTTACTTTTACAGTTTATCAACGATACGATGGAACTGTGCCCGACTCAAGAAGAGGAGGAAGAAGATGAAGGCGATAAGACGAATTTGAATACACCGTCATTCAGGAAAATAAAAGAATAAAGCATTAAAAACAATGACGAAATAAAACAAAAACCCTCCATTGATGAGCCACCCAGTCTGGAATTAAAACAGTTACCAAAACAATTAGAATATGCATTCCTCGGGGACAATTCTATGCTACCGGTAATTATCTCTTCAGAACTAGAACCCAAGGAAAAAAAATGAGTTGATAAAGGTACTAAGAGAACATAAAAAAGCCATAGCTTGGAAAATCTCTGACATCAAGGGTATTAGCCCCTCGTTCTGCACCCACAAAATCTTAATGGAAGAAGAATACAAGCCGTGTGTGCAACTGATAAACCTTAAAAGTAATATATTTTAATCCCACATTTAGTATACTTTTGGATGATTTATCCCTGATTTATGTAAAAAGGTGCTCTTAATCCTTTCTTTTCATGTCTTATGCTTAGGAAAGCACCTAAGGATAAAAAGAACGTAAAACGGGCTTAACACGAACCAAATTGGGCCAACCCAAGAAATCGACACGGCCTAGACTTCAAGCCACATGGTTGTGCCTTGCCATTTACTTCACACGGCCATGTCACGATTTACATGACCGTACCCTAATCGACAGAATCGAGAGACGACCTGAAGACGACTTACACGGGCGTGTTCCATGGGCGTGCCCCTGTCGCGAGAAAGAGCAATTTTACTCGGATTTGGATGCTTAGAGGCAAAGAAACACATTCCTAAGTCTACTTAAACATCCTAGGAGGAATTCTATTTGAATTAGGACACTTAGGAGCCAAGTAAAGTATCTCAAAGCCTATATAAACACCCAAGGTAGCAACTAAAAAGGGTGTTTGACAGAAGCCAAAACAGAGAGCTTTTAGCAGAGGCTTTTGGCCGAAGCTTTCATTTTTTAGGGAATCACTTGAAGATAGCCAGTTGATCCATCTCAAGATGTCGGAGCTCCATTCAAGATGGAGGATCTCTCCTTCAATTCCTTCAGGGGGTTTTAGGGATTTCTTATGTTTTGTTTTATCTTTTCTCTTGAGATGTTTTCCTACTTTGTTATGAACTAAACCCTTCAGATACCTGAAGGGGATGAAACCTATGATGGATTTTGTTATTTGATTTCTAAATTTATATGAGAAGTACTTAGTTTGTTCTTAATTATGTTGCTTAATTTAATCTGATGTGCTTAGGTGGAGGAGGAATAGACCACCTTTAAAGAGTAGATCTAGCATAATTGAGCGGAGTTTATCTAGCGCCTAGAGATAGGGCTACGAGATTTTTCCGGATTAGGGTGAAACCTAATATGGGAATCCATTGATCAATTTACTGCTTCATTAGGGGGTTATTATAAGAAAACGAGAGTTCCACTAATTAACCAAAGGTTAGACGTTATTCACCTCGAGAGAGGGTTTAATATAGGTTAGGGAGTCTCACGGATCAAGCTAAGTAAAGAAATCATATGGTTTGGGGAATAAATAATAAGTGAAGTCATAGGTGGATTCTTCCTGAGGATATCGTCTTCATCAACTGAGTTTTCTTAAAGTCTTCCTCCAATTCATTTTTTGTCTTTGCATCTAGTTTAGTTTTTCATTAGTTTCATAAACCAATCACTCCATATTTCAGGCTAAATAATAGAAAGAAAGTGAGTAGTAGTACTTTTAGGTTCCCTTAGGTTCGATAAGATATTCTTGCCTAAACTATACTACTGTTCGATAGGTGCACTTGCCTCTATCATTGTCATAGCTAGTCTACAGGTTTGATCACTCTTTTATAAATATTAAAACTCGACTATTTGACACGATCAAGTTTTTGGAGCCGTTGTTTGGGATCGAACCCGGGTCACCCGCGTGACAGGCGGGAATACTCACCACTATACTACAACGACTGCTAAACCCCAACATGAAAGAAGTGGTCAAAGCTGAGTAATTAAACTTCTAGATGCAGGGATAATTTATCCTATTTCTGACAGCACTTGGGTAAGTCCTGTGCAGGTAGTTCCAAAGAAAGGAGGTATGACAGTGGTGCCCAATGAAAAGAATACATTAATCCCCACAAGAACAGTTACAAGATGGAGAGTCTGTATAGACTATAGAAAGCTTAATGATGCCACAAGAAAAGATCACTTCCCTATACGCTTCATAGATCAAATGTTAGAAAGACTATCCGGGCATATGTACTACTGCTTCTTGGACGAACTCTCTGGCTACTTTCAAATCTCCATAGCTCCTGAAGATCAAGAGAAGACAATATTTACATGCCCATACGGTATGTTTGCTTATCGTAGAATGCCCTTTGGATTATGTAATGCTCGTGCTACTTTTCAGCGCTGCATGCTGGCAATCTTTGACGAACTAGTGGAAGACATCATGGAGGTATTTATGGATGATTTCTCGGTATTCAAAAATTCTTTCCATCTTTGCCTTAAAAATTTAAAACGAGTTCTAATGAGATGTGAGGAAACAAACCTTGTCTTGAATTGGGAAAAATGTCACTTTATGGTTAGAGAGGGGATTGTATTAGGACATAAGATTTCTAGTAAAGGGATTGAGGTAGATAAAACAAAGGTTGAAACCATAAAAAATTACCTCCCCCTAGTTCAGTTAAGGCTATTAGAAGCTTTTTAGGACATGCAGGGTTCTATAGAAGATTTATTAAAGATTTTTCTAAAATAGCTAAGCCTTTGACAAAATTACTAGAAAAAGATGTTCCTTTCAATTTCAATCAGGAATGTTTAGATGCATTTAATGTACTTAAGGATAAATTAATAAATGCACCAATTATAATTGCACCTGATTGGAACTTATGTAACATCCTAGATTAGGGGTTATGCATTCGTGCATAATTCATGAGATAGTAGGATCGAGGGTGTGTTGGATGTGTTACAAGAGTTTCAAGAACCCTAAGATGAAAGAAAATGAAAGGAAATGTAAGGAAATGTAAGGAAATGTAGGGAAATGTAAGGAAAAGTAAGGAAAATGTAAGGAAATGAAAGGAAATGAAAGGAAATGAAAGGAAATAAAAGGAAATGTAAGGAAATGAAAGGAAATGTAAGGAAATGTATGGAAATGTATGGAAATGTATGGAAATATATGGAAATGAAAGGAAATGTATGGAAATGTATGGAAATGTGTGGAAATGTAAGGAGATGTATGGAAATGTAAGGAAAAGCTTTAGAAATGTTAAGTTTTGGAAACTAAACTAAAATAGGAAAGTGACCATTTTGGAAACCGAAGTAAATTAGGAAAGTGAACATTTTGGAAACCAAGCCAAAAGAGGAAACTAAACATTTTGGAAACCAAGCCAAAATAGGAAACTAAACATTTTGGAAACTTGGAAAATCTGAGCATGCCTTGAAAATTTTTGAAACTTAAAACGACCTGGAATGTCGAATTTTAGAGCCCAAAGGGAACTTAGGGCCAAGTGACCCTAAAATATAAAGTACATAAAATTTGACCCAATAACGGACTTGGAAAAGTGGCCTGAAGATGCCACCTAAGGCCTTAGAAAATGACCCACACGCAAAAGGTTTTGGGCTTGAGTTCGAGTCACATAGAAGCAAATAAAATAAGTTTTATTTTGCTTCTAGAAGCCCAAGAGGTGGACGGCACAAGCTTGCAAAAGAGGAGTTTCATTCTCTTTAAAACTCGGCTAATTAGAAGATCATAAGGACTCTTAAGGGAAGAGTTTTATTCTCTTTAAAATTCGGCTAAATAGGTGGATAAATGAAGAATTATTCTTTAATTAGGAAAATAAGGAAGAGTGGTGGCCAAGTAAAGGATTCTTGGCCTAGTAAATTCGGCTATAAAAGGAGGGGACTAGGGCCATTCATTATTCATTCTCCCTCTCTTTCCTCTGCCAAATATTCTTCTTGAGCATCCATTCTTTTTCTTCTTTTCTTTTAGCCTCCTAGCCGATTTCCTTCTAAGCCTATTATTCCTCTCTTCTTTCATCTTTGAAACCAAATACATAAGGGAATCATAGCCGATTGTTCATCAAGTCTCTAAGTCGAATCTCACGAAGGTTGAAGTGAAGGTGCAATTGATTCCTTCAAATAAGGGTAAGATCCAAGTTTAGTTTTCCATTCTTTTATATTCTAGACTTATTGAAATTTAGAGACTAATTTGATTATTAATCTTGGCGAATCATGGAAGAAGAAATTCTTTTCGAAGGTACACCATAGCCACGTGTTCCCTAGTTATTCGATGAATTTCGGATTTAAAGTCCATAAGGTAAGCATCTAAAAATATTCGCCAATGTTTGTGAGATTATCTAGATCAATTCTTTAATTATTGAAAAGCGAAAACTAACCCATATTAAGATTCAAGGTTGGCGAATATCGGTAAAGGAAAACCAAGTGTTAAGGATTTGAATAAACACCTAATCACCTCAAGGTAAGTCTTTTTACAAATCCTACTAGGATTTGGATATCATAGCCAAATAGAATTTATGCTAAGTAATAAAGGATGAATCAAATGTAGGGACTAAGGATCTAAACTTTAGATCTAGCTTTTGGAATCTCAAGGAATCGCTAAACAAATCGGTGTGTACCTTACTATCCTTGATATTTTATGGCTAAATATTTTAATATATGATATGAATAATAATGTGAATGTGGCTATGTACCACAAATGTGGCAAAAAGTACCCAGGTACGTTTCCTACTTCTGATAGGATTGTGAAAAATGTTATTTTATAACATGCGAATATATGTATATGAACATGAAATTATTTATGCACAATATATATATATATATATTTTTGGGGCATTCGGGATTTATGTGAAAGGGGGAGAATAGGTGTTGACTTCGGTCTCACCAACGAAGGTGTTGACTTCGGTCTCTGTGAAAATCTGGTGTGGACTTGGTCTCACCAACGAAGGTGTTGACTTGGTCTCACCAACGAAATATAGGTGTTGACTTGGTCTCACCAACGAAGGTGTTGACTTCGGTCTCACCAACGAAATATGTTGACTACGGTCACATTGCGAAATTTTGGTAACTACGGTTACAATAGTGTCTAATGACACAACGTATAAATTTGATTATAGTGTCTAATGACACAACGTATATGGGCGAATGCCTATGATGGAGAGTAGAGGATGGAGGGTTGACTTAGTAGTCCCCACGGTGTACAGGTTGGTACGGGGGAGTGTAGTGGATGGCAAATTAGGATTGGGTTTGGGTTGCATCATAATTTCATTATTATATGGACTTGATGATTTGAACATGAATGCCTGATTTATTGAATGATAGTATTGTGTGCACATTGAGTCTGTTGACTCACCCCATTGTGGGAATTATTTTTCGGTGATGAGCGTTGATTTTGACGGGCGGTGGACCATGAGGTGGCCATGCTTCATTTGAAGATTTTATGTAATTTGGACTTTATTTCTTTTTAGTACCTTTAATCCTATTTTGGGTTTTATTTTATGTAATAAGGCCATAGTGATTATTTTATTATTGTTTTAATTACTATATTACAATTTATGTTATTTAAAGATTAAGTAAATTTTATTTAAAACAAACTCTAAATATTTTGTCAACTGAAATAAATGGATTTTCAATATAAAAAAATAAACTTGTTTTCAACTCGAGCCCAACCCACAACAAACTATCTTTCAAAACACACAGATTTCAAAGTATTGAATGAATTTTGAATCGGGTTACTTGAGAACATACCAGATCCGGTCCATTCGCGTGGTAGGGTGTGGGAATGTTCGATTTGATATCGAGCCAGATTTTAAACTCTCACTGTGGGCTAAGGCCCAAAACGTTTTCAAAGCGAGCCAAATGATTTTCTTTGAAAATAAGCGAGCTTACGGCATGGCCCTAAGTCTCAGGCAAGTAGTCCACCGGTAAGTACCCTAACTCTATGTGTGATTACATGATTTATATAAGGGTAGAAAAGGCATGGAACGTAGAATAGAATGATAGGAACTTGAACCCTAGGATTAGACTACTCAAACACAAAACCACATAAGACTTAATGCACTGAACAAACCTATGGCTAAGTCACTGAGCCAGTGGTGTGGCAACCTCTGTGCGCATGTCTAGGAATGGTTTCGGTGGGAGCTTGGTATTTAAGCAGTCCGCGTGACTCACCTCCTCTCCACTCGAATCTGCACAGTGCGTAGCTTTGGTTCACCACGACCAAGAAGGCTCGGTCATAGGCTAAACCCAATAACTAAAACCCGAAAGGAATTAGCCATTTTTTAACACTTAATATTAAAATTCTTAAATCACTTTCTTTCTCTCATCCTTAATTCACGAAAACTATTTCTGTACACAATTATTTTCGAAAAATTTTTTCCATACAAATTACAAAAATGCCCTTAGTGGTAAAATTACCAAAGTGCCCTTAGTTTATAAAATGATTCAACTGCTCAACAGTTTTACCAAAATTTTATTATTTTATAAGCATTCCAAAAGCCCTAACTTGCAAAATATCAAAACACCTCGATTTTGGAAAAAAAAATTTAAAAATTACAAAATTGCCCCTGACTTACAAAATTACCAAAGTGACCACAATTTCAAAATTTTTGCAACATTCCCATTTTTTTGAAGGAACAATTTTCGAAAAGAACACTCGAGTTTTACAACTATTGAAATATCCCTGATTTATTAAATTATACAAATTTACCCTGATTTGTGAAAAATTACCGAAATACCCTCGAATCTCAAAATTTTTCCAAATTACCCCGAGATTTTGGAATTTCCAAAATAATTTTTGACAAAATCACCAAGGAACCTTATTCTGACAAATTACGAAAATACCCCTGTAGGATAAAATTACGAAAATACCCCGGGCAAAGGAAAACAACAACAACATAAACTACAATGTTTCTCTGAATGAACTAAGGTTCATAATTGATTGATGGATGAATGAGTGAATGCGAAGACTGTGTGCATTTATGAATACGAAAGAACCACTTCTAAAAATTCTTTCCATAAAACTTCTTCGCGGGTAATCAAGTAAAACAAGGACTAACTCATAAAACTTTTTAATTAAATCGCGACGTTAGAAATGAGTTCTAAGGAACGTGAACTTAGAGAATGTGCCTAGAAAGTATGATAGTTCTTTAAGATCAGAGTGCGTAGCAATAGCGTAGTGTGGTGAGTTAGACTGTACGGATGAACGATAGTAAGTAATTTCGAGGACGAAATTATTTTAAGGGGTAGAAGCGTAACATCCTAGATTAGGGTTATGCGTTAGTGCATAATTCATGAGATAGTAGGATCGGTGGGTGTGTTGGATGTGTTACGAAGAGTTTCAAGAACCCTAAGATGAAAGAAAATGAAAGGAAATGTAAGGAAATGTAAGGAAATGTAGGAAATGTAAGGAAAAGTAAGGAAAATGTAAGGAAATGAAAGGAAATGAAAGGAAATGAAAGGAAATAAAAGGAAATGTAAGAAATGAAAGGAAATGTAAGGAAATGTATGGAAATGTATGGAAATGTATGGAAATATATGGAAATGAAAGGAAATGTATGGAAATGTATGGAGATGTGTGGAAATGTAAGGAGATGTATGGAAATGTAAGGAAAAGCTTTAGAAATGTTAAGTTTTGGAAACTAAACTAAAATAGGAAAGTGACCATTTGGAAACCAAGTAAATTAGGAAAGTGAACATTTTGGAAACCAAGCCAAAGAGGAACTAAACATTTTGGAAACCAAGCCAAAATAGGAAACTAAACATTTTGGAAACTTGGAAAATCTGAGCCATGAAAATTTTGGAAACTTAAAACGACTGGAATGTCGAATTTTAGAGCCCAAGGGGAACTTAGGGCCAAGTGACCCTAAAATATAAAGTACATGAAATTTGACCCAATAACGGACTTGGAAAAGTGGCTGAAGATGCCACCTAAGGCCTTAGAAAATGACCCACACATAAAGGTTTTGGGCTTGAGTTCGAGTCACATAGAAGCAAATAAAATAAGTTTTATTTTGCTTCTAGAAGCCAAGAGGTGGACGGCACAAGCTTGCAAAAGAGGAGTTTCATTCTCTTTAAAACTCGGCTAATTAGAAGATCATAAGGACTCTTAAAGAAAGAGTTTTATTCTCTTTAAAATTAAGCTAAATAGGTGGATAAATGAAGAATTATTCTTTAATTAGGAAAATAAGGAAGAGTGGTGGCCAAGTAAAGGATTCTTGGCCTAGTAAATTCGGCTATAAAAGGAGGGACTAGGGCCATTCATTATTCATTCTCCTCTCTCTTTCCTCTGCCAAATGTTCTTCTTGAGCATCCATTCTTTTCTTCTTTTCTTTTAGCCTCTAGCCGATTTCCTTCTAAGCCTATTATTCCTCTCTTCTTTCATCTTTGAAACCAAATACATAAGGGAATCATAGCCGATTGTTCATCAAGTCTCTAAGCAGAATCTACGAAGGTTGAAGTGAAGGTGCAATTGATTCCTTCAAATAAGGGTAAGATCCAAGTTTAGTTTTCCATTCTTTTATATTCTAGACTTATTGAAATTTAGAGACTAATTTCGATTATTAATCTTGGCCAAATCATGGAAGAAGAAATTCTTTTCCCGAAGGTACACCATAGGCCACGTGTTCCCTAGTTATTCGGTGAATTTCGGGATTTAAAGTCCATAAGGTAAGCATCTGAAAATATTCGGCCAATGTTTGTGAGATTATCTAGATCAATTCTTTAATTATTGAAAAGCGAAAACTAACCCATATTAAGATTCAAGGTTGGCGAATATCGGTAAAGGAAAAACCAAGTGTTAAGGATTTGAATAAACACCTAATCGACCTCAAGGTAAGTCTTTTTACAAATCCTACTAGGATTTGGATATCATAATAAATAGAATTTATGCTAAGTAATAAAGGATGAATCAAATGTAGGGACTAAGGATCTAAACTTTAGATCTAGCTTTTGAGAATCTCAAGGAATCGCTAAACAAATCGGTGTGTACCCTTACTATCCTTCGATATTTTATGGCTAAATATTTTAATATATGATATGAATAATAATGTGAATGTGGCTATGTACCACAAATGTGGCAAAAAGTACCAGTGCGTTTCCTACTTCGATAGGATTGTGAAAAATGTTATTTTATAACATGCGAATATATGTATATGAACATGAAATTATTTATGCACAATATATATATATTTTTGGGGCATTCGGGATTTATGTGAAAGGGGAGAACATGTGTTGACTTGGTCTCACCTTGAAGGTGTTGACTTGGTCTCACTGTGAAATCTGAGTGTGGACTTGGTCTCACCAACGAAGGTGTTGACTTGGTCTCACCAACGAAATATAGGTGTTGACTTGGTCTCACCAACGAAGGTGTTGACTTGGTCTCACCAACGAAATATGTTGACTACGGTCACATTGCGAAATTTTGGTAACTACTGGTTTACAATAGTGTCTAATGACACAACGTATAAATTTGATTATAGTGTCTAATGACACAACGATATGGGCGAATGCCTATGATGGAGAGTAGCGGATGGAGGGTTGACTTAGTAGTCCCCACGGTGTAGAGGTTGAGTGCGGGAGTGTAGTGGATGGCTAATTAGGATTGGGTTTGGGTTGCATCATAATTTCATTATTATATGGACTTGATGATTTGAACATGAATGCTGATTTATTGAATGATAGTATTGTGTGCACATTGAGTCTCATTGACTCACCCCATTGTGGGAATTATTTTTCGGTGATGAAGCGTTGATTTTGACCTATAGGTGGACCATGAGGTGGCCATGCTTCATTTGAAGATTTTATGTAATTTGGACTTTATTTCTTTTTAGTACCTTTAATCCTATTTTGGGTTTTATTTTATGTAATAAGGCCATAGTGATTATTTTATTATTGTTTTAATTACTATGTTACAATTTATGTTATTTAAAGATTAAGTAAATTTTATTTAAAACAAACTCTAAATATTTTGTCAAGCTGAAATAAATGGATTTTCAATATAAAAAAAATAAACTTGTTTTCAACTCGAGCCCAACCCACAACAAACTATCTTTCAAAACACACAGATTTCAAAGTATTTGAATGAATTTTGAATCGGGTTACTTCGAGGAACATACCAGATCCGGTCCATTCGCGTGGGCCGGGTGTGGGGTGTTTCAACTTACCCTTTGAACTAATGTGCGATGTAAGTGATTTTACATTAGGTGCGGTTTTGGGACAACTAAGAGACAAGCATTTTCAGCCAATTTACTACGCTAGCAGAACATTAACACCTGCACAAGAAAACTACACCACCACAGAGAAAGAATTGCTAGCTGTAGTTTTTGCTTTTGACAAATTTAGGCAGTATCTAATATTGTCTAAAGTTGTCGTTTACACTGACCATTCAGCTCTTCGCTATCTCTTAAACAAACCTGATGCAAAACCTCGACTCATACGATGGATTTTACTCTTACATGAATTTGACTTGGAAATACAAGATAAGAAGGGAGCTAAGAATCTTGCGCCAGATCATCTCTCCAGACTTGAGAATCCACATATCAGAGAGTTCCATAAAATTGAGATAAACGATTCATTTCTCGAAGAACAACTCCTTTCTATAACACATTCTGAGGTACCGTGGTTTGCAAATATTGCAAATTATTTAGCAGCTAACATCTTACCAAAAAGACTAACACATCACCAAAAGAAACGATTCTTTGCTGATGTGAAAAACTATTTTTGAGAAGATCCTTTTTCTTTTCCGCATATGTGCAGATCAGGCAATTCGAAGATGCGTTACAAAAGCAGAAGCAAGCAAAATCCTGGAACATTGCCATTCAAGACCCTCATGAGGACACTATAGTGGCATTAAGATAGCACACAAAATACTCGAATCAGGTTTTTATTGGCCCACTCTATTTAAAGATGCCAACAGGTATGTTACCTCGTGTGATAAATGCCAAAGAATAGGTAATATTTCTAAACGTGATGAAGTGCCTCAAACATATATGTTATCATGTGAATTATTTGATGTATGGGGTATTGATTTTATGGGACCATTCCCTAGTTCATTTGGAAATAAATACATCCTAGTGGCAGTTGATTACATGTCAAAATGGGTAGAAGCGGAAGCCTTACCTACCAATGATGCTAGGGTAGTAGTTAAATTTCTCAAGAAACTATTTTCTCGATTCGAGACACCTAGAGCTATCATTAGTGATAGGGGTACTTATTTTTGTAATACTCAATTTGAAAAAGTTCTAAAGAAATATGGAGTATACCACAGGACAGCTACCCCATATCACCCTCAAACCAGTGGGCAAGTTGAAGTAGCAAACAGAGAACTTAAGCGCATCCTAGAAAAAATAGTTGAATCAAATAGAAAAGATTGGGATTAAAAGTAGTTATGGGCCTATAGAACAACATTTAAAACCCCTCTAGGGACATCTCCATACAAACTAGTATACGGGAAAAGCTGTCATCTACCATTTGAGTTAGAACACAAAGCTTTTTGGGCCATAAAGTTTTTAAAGTTTGATCTTAGAACTGCAAGAAAGAAAAGAATGATGCAGATGAACGAGCTAGACGAATGGAGAGCCGAGGCCTATGAGAACTCAAAATTATACAAAGAGGCAACAAAGCGATGCCACGATTCTCGCCTAAAGAAGTTGAAACAATTCGAAGTAGGGGACTTGGTCCTACTGTACAACTCAAAGTTCAAATTATTTCCTGGGAAGCTGAAATCAAGATGGTCAGGCCCACTCATGATCAAAACAATTTTTCCATATGGCACAATCGAGGTAACTCACAGTACTAAGGGCACATTCAAGGTAAATGGTCACCGACTCAAAATTTATAATGGTGCAGATTTTGAAGATATGAGAGAGGAGCTTTTGCTCCATGAACCCTCTTTTAGAACCGAAAACAGGGAAAGTCTAGCTTAGAACTATAAACAAGTACTTCTCGGGAGGCAACCCGAGCACTAACCTCCCTAATATTATACTTTTAACTGTTCAGCTTCTAACTAATCTAATAAGGTGCAGGTTTTAGACCACACGGCCTTGCACACGGGCGTACCCTGTGGCCGTGTGAAAGCTAGGAGACAAACCACGGGCGGGCCAATAACCATGCACGACGAAGAAGAATTTGTTTTCCCAAACACAGTCTGCAATAAGAGACCATGCCCATGCCAACTACCCGTGCAAGGTTTTTGACTTATCGAGCACGGGCAAGACACTCCCGTGCCTGACGACCGTGTGAAGATACTGACTTGCCACACACAGGCTACACACGCCCATGCTACCTCACCGTGCCAACATACTGACTTATCGCACACGGGCAGAACATGCCATAAATACCCATGGCCATGGCCTAATACCTTAACGCGCCCAAAATTAAAAATCACGAACAGCACGAGCGTAGCCCCTTCCCGTGTTCTCACCCCTATTTAAGAAACTTAAACCGCTCATCTCCCCCAAAATCAACCCTAAAAAAAATTTTCAACCTTCTTCTCCCCCATTCCGGCCATACCCCGTCCTCAATCCCCCTAAACACCTCTCAAACCTTTACTTTTCTTCAAGAAAACCTTATACAACCCACTCCACGCCCGCACCATCGTCGTGCCGCCGAACCCCACACCTTTGCCACCACCGTGTTCGAGCTGCAACCTCACACCATCGTTGTGCTCAGCCCGTGTCTGATCGAAAACCACCACCATCACCTCTGGTTCCGTCCATTATTTCACTTTCTTTTGCTAAATTTTATATTATTTTGTTTAACTTTAAGTATGATTTTTCTCATGTTTATTACATCATTGTGATAATGCTATTAGTTATTTGATTGTTATTTTTATATTTTTGTTTAGTTTAAGTGTGATTTTTCTCATGTTTTATTTTAATATTTTATTCATGAATATCATATATATTTGTGATAGTGCTATTAGTTATTTCTCATATATGCTATTACAAATCCCTATCTTGAATTGGTTGCTTATTAGAATATCTTGAATCGGGATTACATTTTGGTACAAACCTTTTACTTTTCAGGTACCATGTCATCATCACGACCCAAACGATCCACAGCTGCCCCAAGCAAGAAAAGAAAGGGGCTCGGATCATCTTCAGCAAGTGCTTCTTCCAAGCTACGACACCAATTCCTCTGATTTTCTTAGGAAGCTCAAGAATAGCGTTACAAGACAATCCGAGATAGACACCTCAGCACCGGTAGGTGCATCAATTTGAATACATTGGAATAAGTAGGGCTCGCATCCGATGTTCGAGCCCTCATCTCGACTGACCCGTAGGAATAGTTTTTCTCAATCATCGAACCCACATACTTGGAGCTCACACTAGAGTTCTGCACCACTTTCACCACAGAGAGCGGTGATGGCACAATTCGACGACACAGGTGCAGCCTAATTCGTTTAGGGGCACGCGATGCGTCGATTAAGCGTACCGCAATTTGACTCAGCATTCGGACTCTATACGCCAAAATTTATAGAAGAAACTCCACTCTCGACTTAGGCAAGCGGCTCACTACACTCCCTCCACTTTGGTGCGACTTATATCCCACCATCAAGCGTTTACGACCCTAGTCGCTCCAAGGCGGCAGCTCTTGATAAACCGTAAAAGTAACATATTTTAATCCCACATTTAGTATACTTTTGGATGAATTTATCCTTAATTTATGTAAAAAGGTGCTCTTAATCCTTTCTTTTTATGTTTTATACTCAGGAAAGTACCCAAGGATAAACAGAAGGCAAAATGGGCTTAAAACGAACCAAAGTGGGCCGACCCAAGAAGACAGCACGGCCTGGACTTCATGCCACACGGTCGTGCTTCGATAGTCATCTAGAAAACGGCCTTACCCTGATTCACACGGCCATTTTTCCCATCGATAAAGTCCATGCACGGGCGTGCCTAGTGATCTACACAGCCGTTCCCAAAATGGAAGAATCGAAGCACGGCCTCTATCCATATATTGCACGTGCGTGTCATAGCCATGCCTAAATCGACAGGATGGAGACACGGGCGACCACGATTTACACGGGCGTGTTAAGGCTGTACCCCTGCCGCAGAAAAGAGCAATTTCACTCAGAATTGGATGCTTGGAGCCCAAGAAACGCAATCCTAAGTCCACTAAAACACCTAGGACGAATTATACCTGAATTACGAGTACTTAGGAGCCAAGTAAAACATCTCAACCGTATATATAAACAATCCAAGGCAGTAATTCAGGGGCATCAGGTTTTAGCAGAGTTTTCTGCTAGAGTTTTACTCGTTTAGGGAATTACCTGAAGATAACCAATTGATCCATCTCGAAGAGCCAAAATTCTACTGAAGACGGATGATCTCCTCTTCAATTCCTTTAGGGGGTTTTAAGGATTTCTTATGTTTTGTTTTATCTTCTCTCTTGAGATGTTTTCTTGTTTAATCATGAACTAAACCCCTCAGATACCTGAAGGGGATGAAACCTATGATGGATTTCGTTATTTAATTCTTTCGGTTTATATGATAAATACTTAGTTTGTTCTTAATTATATTGCTTAAATTTATCTGATGTGCTTAGGTAGAGGAGGAATAGACCCTGCCTAAGAGTAGATCTAGCATAATTAAGCGGAGTTGATCGGGCACCTAGAGATAGGGTTACGAGATTTTTTCGAATTAAGGTGAAACCTAATATGGGAGTCCATTGATTGATTTACTGCTTCCTTAAGGGGTTATTATAAGAGAATAAGAGTTCCACTAATTAACCTAATGTTAGATGTTATTCACTTCGAGAGAAGGTTTAATATAGGTTAGGGAGTCTCACGGATCAAGCTAAGTAAAGAAATCATATGAATTGAAAAGGTAGATAATAATGAAGTCATAGGTGGATTCTTACCGAAGGTATCGTCTTTATCAATTGAGTTTTCTTCAAAGTCTTTTCCCAAAGTTTCGTTTCTTTTGTCTTTGCAATTAGTTTAATTATTTCATTTGTTTAATAAACCAATCACTCCATATTTTAGGCTAAATAATAGAAAGAAAGTGAGTAATAGTACTTTTAGGTTCCTTGGGTTCGATAAAGATATTCTTGCCAGAGCTATACTACTGTTCGATAGGTGCGCTTGCCTCTATCGTTGTTGCAGTTAGTCTATAGGTTCGATCACTCTTTTATAAATATTAAAACTAGACTATTTTGCAGCGATCAAGTTTTCGGCACCGTTGTCGGGGACTTCTAAAATATTATGAAAGCTCTATTTTTATTATTTTAGCCATTATTTCTAATTTTTTATTTTTTTATTAAATTTCTAATTTTGCTAATCCTCTTTCTTTATTAAACTTGCAAGGTACCTCTAGTTTATGACTAGAAGAAACCTTAGAGGACCATTAGAATACGACAGTGATATTGAAGCTACTGCTCGTAAAAATCGCAGAGAAATTAGACGAGCTCTAGACTACCAAAGAGAAGAACAACAAGATAGATCCATTCCTACTAAAGGGATGGCCGAAAATAATCTGCCTAATGCGCAAGATCAGAATGCTCCGCGTACTATGTATGATTATGCTAAACCTAATTTGACAGGAGCAGAATCTAGTATTGTTAGGCCTGCTATAGTTGCTAATAATTTTGAATTAAAACGTAACACAATACAAATGATTCAACAGTTTGTTCAATTTGATGGATTGCAGGACGAAGATCCAAATAATCATATAGCTAATTTCTTAGAGTTCTATGATAGTTTCAAAATAAATGGCGTTTCTGATGATGCCATAAGTCTTCAGTTATTTCCTTTTTCATTAAGGACTAAAGCAAAGCAGTCGTTGAACTCATTACCACGAGGGTCAATCACCACATGGGACCAAATGACCGAAAAATTTCTTTTAAAGTATTTTCCACCAGCCAAAACGGCCAAATTTAGGAATGACATATCTTCTTTTGTGTAGAATGACGCAGAAACATTATATGATGCATAGGAAAGATACAAGGATCTCCTAAGAAGATGCCCACACCACAGATTACCTTTGTAGCTTCAAGTCCAAACTTTTTATAATGGTGTGAATTCTTCAACAAGGCAAATGATTGATTCATCAGCCGGGGGAACTCTAAACAACAAAACTCCTGAAGCGGCCTACGATTTTATTGAAGAGATATCATTAAACACTTATCAATGGCAAATCACAAGGCAAAGTGACAAAATCAATTGGAGTTTTCAACATAGACGCAAATGACAATCTCACAACACAGTAGAGTTAATGAATAAAAAGCTTGATAATTTATGTTCTTCGCAGGTACATCCAGTAATGTAATGCGAAGCAAACGAAAATGTGGCGAATGCTGAGTACCCACCCTACCAACCAGGAGTAGAAAACGAGCAGACAAACTATATAGGTAACAATTTCAGATCCAATAATAATCCTTATAGTAATACTTATAACCCAGTTGGAGGAACCACCCAAATTTTTCGTAGGGAGGACAAGGAAATCAAGGAATTCAAAGGCAACCTCCTCCAAATTATCAAAATCACCCTACCCACGGCAAAAAATCAAGCCTTGAAGAGATGTTGACAAAATTCATGGCGACCACGAATCTCATCTTCAAAAGACCGATACAAACCTTGATGAACAATGTAAGTCGATGAAAGGACTCGAGAATCAAGTTGGAGAACTTACTAGGTCAGTGGGACACCTAACAAAGTTAATTTCTGAATGCCAACAAGGACGTCTACCAAGCAACATAGAAATAAACCCAAAAGAGCAAATCCAAGCCATTACAACTCAAGAGGGTACCGAAGTAGATAGACCCACATCAGCGCAAGAAAAGAAGGATAAGACCGAGGTAGCTCAAGAAAAGCCAAAATCGGTAATCAAAGAATACCAACCTCGCATACCTTATCCCGAAGCATTGAAAAAAGATGATTCAGAGGAACAATTCGGTAAGTTTCTAAAACTCTTGAAGAAATTACATATTAACTTACCTCTTCTTGAAGCTCTTTTTCAGATGCCCGATGTAAGGAAATTCTTAAGCAAGCTCTTAACGAACAAACGCAAAATAGATGAAGAGCACCATGTGGAATTAAACGCAACGTGCTCAGCTATGCTATAGAATAGACGACCAAAAAAATTAAAAGATCCAGGGTGTTTTACGATTCCATGTTTAATTGGTAGTTTGACTATTGATAATGCGTTAGCTGATTTAGGGGCAAGTATAAATGTTATGCCTCATGCACTATTTAAACGACTAGGTCTAGGGAAGCCCAAACAAACTAGGATGAGTATTCAACTAGCCGATAAAATTGTCAGAATCCCTAAGGGCATTATTGAAGATGTTTTAGTCAAAATCGATAAATTTGTTTTCCTAGTAGATTTTGTTGTTTTAGATATGGATGAGGAAAATTCAATCCCTTTAATTTTAGGAAGACCTTTTCTTGCAACTGCCAAGACTAAAATCAATGTTGCCACAGGAGAACTCATACTTCGTGTAGGAGATGAATCAGTCAATCTTCAAGCTCTCGACTAAGGCAGAACCACAGAAGATGAAGGTAAGGAAGACGTTTCAATAGATAATCAAATTATTCAACCTCCATCGCAGGAAACATTACGAAACATCAAAACTGAGCCAATACAGAAACATACGATCAACAGTTTAGAAGAGCAGAAGATATACACCAAAGAAAAGCCGGATCCACACGAAGTAAAACCTAAGGAACCACCAGAAGAGCTCATAGGAACATCCAATCACTTTAAAATAGTAGACCAGGTGTTGTTAGACAAAACCGGCCTTCACATCACTTCAATAGATTCGAGGGCAAAGGAAGAAATCCTCCCCAAGGTGCACAAAATCTTCCCCCACAACACAGTTGAGGTAAGTAACCCAAAATTTGACAAATTCGAGGTAAATGCTTCTCAATTCCAATCTTGTCATGAAAATAAAATTGCAAGTATGAGGGAAGATATTCAAACCTTTAAACCTCCCTGAAAATTTTCAAACATGAGGATAGTCTAGCTTAAGACTATAAACGAGCGCTTCTCAGAAGGCAACCCGAACATTAACACTATTTATTTTCAGATTTGATTTCAGTTTCTTTTCTTTCCATCTTTCTTTCCTAAGTATTTAGTTGGAAACTAACACAAAAGTGTAGATTTCCAGACCACACGGCCTTACACACGACCGTGTTCGTGGCCGTGTGGACCACCAAAACCACCACATTGACAGGAGCAGGGCCGTGCAAGCCAGTCCAACCACTCCGCGACGTCACGAGCCCAACAACCCTAAAGCACGGGCATCGACAAGAACAGCACAGGCGTGCCTATGAACCGTGTGAAGCTACTGACTTTCTAGAAACAGGCTTGGCTGACTAAGAAATGGACATGTAAGAAGCAACACGCCAATAGCCACGGCCGTGCTAGACAGCCGTGTGAGAGGACACACCTTCGATACACGGGCGTGCGAACGTACTAGAGTTGAAATCCTATTTAAATCCCCACAACCCATCTTCTTTGTCCCATCTCTTTTCTTATTTCTTCTTTCTCTTTTCTTTCAAATTTTTCTTCCTATTCATAGAAAAGATCCAAAACACTTGAGCAACACAAAGATCATACCGAAGAAACGTAAGCATCAACTCCTTAGAGGAGACCTCAACATGAGTTCATGCCAGTAGCTTCACTTAATTGACACGCCAAAGGTCTCGAAAACCTTTTCGGTTCTATTTTTCTTTTCTCGTCTCCTTTATTTTCCTTATCTTCTATTTTTCTTTTCTCGTCTCCTTTATTTTCCTTATCTTTACTTATTTCCTACTTAAATTAATTTATTTCATATTAGTTTCTTGGTTTTAGGTTCTAAAGGCTGCTAGGGAATCACACACCACAGCCTTAGAGGACACACCCACTTCACAAACCATCCAACAATAAGGACTCCTTAGTCCATTAGTCTTTTCTTTCAATTTCAGTTTTCTTCTTAGTCTTCTTCATTTTATTTCCTTAATCTTTAATTATATTATTAGTATAGTATTATTATTTCCCTAGATCTCTTGGCTATATCTTCACAGGCTACCCAATTTCTTCATCTAGCAAATTGCTTCTCGGTTGCCACTCCACCAGGCCCATAGAAAACACCATCACCGCCACCAAAGACGCCAGGGATCATCCAGATTTCAGGGAGTATTATTTTTGCCAACTATCTTTTTGATTTAGCCCATTAATTTCATTATCTATCTTTGTACATTGAGGGTAATGTACATCTTAAGTGTGGGGGTAATAGTGCCTAACTTTTTGCATAATTTTCAAAACCCTGAAATTAGTCTTGATCTTAAGAATTATTCTCATATTATTAATTAAGATAAAATTTCTAATGACTTATGATTCTTATTGAAATGTTTTAGAGTAAGTCATAGTTAATTGTGCGTCGATGATTAAATTTGAAGAATACTAGAGAATCAAGCATGATAAGTCTATTTTTCAAAAAATTAAAAAATAAAAAATAAAAATTGATAGGTTGTTGAACTAAATCTGATTATTACCTTGAAGTTCTAAATTTATAAGGATTGATGTCAAAAACACCCATAATTTTTGGTGAGATTTTGAGCCATATAGAGCATATATTCTTTTTCTTGCTCACTTTATTGATTATGAGTGTGTCAACTTTGAACTGTTATTCTAGAACTTGCCTCGTTTATACATGTCGAGACCACAATAATGACTACCCTTTAATCGTTAGGACCGAATATGGGTTAGTTTCATAGTTACTAAGAAGAAGTTTTGAAACCCATTTTCTAAATCCACTTAAGTTTTGTTGAAAACTGCTCATTTTAAGTTATCTTGCCGAAAGTATACTTAGTCCAAATTGAAAGTTTAATTAAGTCAAGTTATTACACAAATTTTCGAGATGTGCTGATGGCACGATAAAACATTTTCGTGTTAATTTAGAAAAGCGTGTGATTCAAATTTTAATTAAAATAACAATATCCAACATAAAAGAAAGTAACCAAAGTAAAGTTTAATGAGGCCTTATTACATCCAAAATAAAACAACCCAATGACCAAATTTAAAATAACAAAATCAAAGTCTATTTAAATTTAAATCCACCGCATGGCCTCCTCAAGTCCCTCCGGCTCCATGTCCGCGATCTAAGCATCACACGAAAAATTAATGGAGAAGGTGAGTCACCAAGACTCAAGATATGTAACCCTTCCCGTTTTAAAATATATTTCATACACAAAATATAACATCTAATATGCAAAATAATGTGTACCCAACCTAGCCAACCATACGCCACTTGTCTACCCCTGCTTGTGGTACCAAACCACCGGTGGTGCCAAACCACCGGTGACATATAGTCACAATGTGTTACTAAAACACGGTGTCCGTAGACACAAATCGGGTGATGGGGCCAACCCATCGTGTGATACCAAATCAGCGGCGGGCGATCCCATATCTCGGTGGGGCCAACCCACGGTGGTGTTAACCACGAGGGACAAGTCGCTATTGAGGTACCAAACCTCCGGAGGTACCAAACCTCTGTGACATTTAGTCACGGTGTGTTACCAAAACACTGGTGCCCGTCGGCACAATATCACCCCCTCCACTCATCAATCCCACAAGATAAACATACATATATTTCATGCCATCACATTCTTAAATTTCATGTGTCAACACATCATGCTTACCAAAAGCATTAATAATAATAAATCACGTTAACGGTACTTACGAATCACCACTTATACCGATTTGGTATTCATTCCAATGCTACATTCATAAAATGAGCATTCACAAAGTTAGGCATATTTAATATATTATATAGTGTGTATGTACACACATTACCACGATAGTCTTAAACCCCAAGATAATCAATCGGCCACCCTCTAAGTCCTTGCCCTATATTCTACCAACTATCAAGGTTAGTAATATGGCCATTCGGCCAAACCAAATTATTTAAAGGGTAACCTTTTGTACCGAATCCTTACCTAGTCTCTTTGAATACTAGCCTCGGTGCCCAAATCACGAATCGATTCACAAACTACAATCGGTTAATATAAATAATCATAACCCTTTTAAATGAACACCAATCTATATGTAACTCCTTCCCGAAGATTGACTGACTAATGTTGGCGCACTTACTTGCTTATCTCCAAATCCAGAAGATCCTACAGTGGATTAGTATTCTTAATCAATAGTTGCGAAACCCATGCCTATCTTTACCAAAGTCGACATAATGAGATACCAATAATATAAGCATTGACCTAAGATCCTTACCTTCCGAGATCGTCAACAAAAGATGCCTACTTCTCATGCACACATTCGCCAAGTAGAGCTTAAAGAAAAGGGATTTGACACTTTGATAGAAGTTAGATTAACTAGGTGTTTAACTCAAGGTGGACTTTTGGTGAAAGAAGAAAGATAGGTAGAGAATAGATGTTTCACTAGTAGGAAAATAAAGAAGAAAGAATTGAGGAGGAATTCGACAATGGGAGATGCTAGGAGGGTTTTACGGCTAGGTTTTGGAGAGGATGTAAAAGAAAAAGAGAATATATGATGAGAGGGTTTAGAGATTGACTAGCAAACTTGGAAAAAGAAAATAAGGTGATCACTTTAGGTGCTTATATAAGAATTCGGCACCCCTCCCTAGTGTCCTTGCAGTCCACTTCTCTTAACAAAGAGTTCAAGATTCATCAATCTTCCTTGAATCACTCTAGGCCACCCATTCAAACTAATATGATTTAATGAATAATAATAAGTAATAATCTCTTAATAATCCATGTAATATCCCCTATTATCCTTAAAATAAAATCCCCTATTATCCTTCTTTTAACTTATTATTTATCATCAATAAATAAATAATAATAAGAGTTTAAAGAGAGGAGAAACTCTCCCCCCCCATGTGCCGTCAAAATAAAGTGCAAAAAGAGGGACTTCCATGACTCGAACACAAGCTCTCCTTGCTCCTTGGTGGCGTCACATGTAGCTCTTAAGTGGGCTTACTTTGCCACTTAGTCTAGGCTTATTTTATGTCCAAATTATCCCCATTTATTCTTATAACACCCTCTTGCCAAGGCTCCCTACCTTAAAAGTTAAAACTAAAATTTCCTACCAAATCGAGCCAACACAAAGCCTTAAATTGATCATTATTATTCCATAAATAATGACATAGCGTTCTTACATAAGAAAATAATTAAATTCCAAACAACCCCATTTTTGGGATGTTACGACCTCGTTTATACATGTCGAGACCACAATAATGATTTGATATCTTTGAGATGATAAAGGCACCTAGGTTTAACCCATTCACTCCACTAAAAAGCCTACCTTCACAAATTAACCCCTAGTGAACCCCGTTGAAACCTAATAACCTTTTTATTGACTCACCCACTAATATCAACCCAAAATCCCTTTATATTTGTTATCACCATTCTTTTGACTACCCTTTAATCGAGGTTTGATTTGATTAAATTACTTAATTATATTAGTTTCATAGTTACATTAATCATTTATGATGTAATGTTTTAGTTTGTTCTAAAAAAAATCAATCAAAGTTTACAGCTCATGAATCTAAATTCCAATTGTTGAAGAAAAGCTCGTATTGAAGTATTATAGTATTCCTATTAGCTTTTAATTGATGTAAGTACTTATATTAGTTCATTGTTTCTAGTTAGGTAATTGGTTAATTCAATCTCGATTCTAACCTTCTAATTCAGCCTTTATCCACACCTTTAACCCTAGCCCCGTTACAACCCTAATAAAGACCTTTTGATCTATTTATCATTTCATATATAGTGGTGGAGATTTGATTTTCAGGCAAGCCTATGGGATTAACTTTTCAAGTTCAACTAAGAGTGCTTATTCTTGAACCTTAAACACTTTTTGAGTGATTTGAGTGAATCTTTAGTGAGGATGTCAGTCCTTATCGGTTTTGAATCAAAGGTAATTACTTAGATAAGGGGAGACACCTACGGTTCGAGGCTATAAAGGTATGACTTATCGTAATTGAAACTTTAGGGCACTTCTAGTTAAATCATCCATGTAGAAATTATCTATGAATTATGATGAGACAAAATCGATAGGAATTATGAATTATAGAAAGTTCGTTTTAATTGTAAGTTGGGAATTTTGCTTGAGGACAAGCAAAAGCTTAAGTGTGGTGGTATTTGATAAACCGTAAAAGTAACATATTTTAATCCCACATTTAGTATGCTTTTGGATGAATTTATCCTTGATTTATGTAAAAAGGTGCTCTTAATCCTTTCTTTTCATGTCTTATACTCAGGAAAGCACCCAAAGATAAAAAGAACGCAAAACGAGCTTAAAACGAACCAAAGTGGGCCGACCCAAGAAGACAGCACGGCCTGGACTTCATGCCACACGGCTGTTCCTCGATAGTCATCTAGAAAATGGCCTTACCCTGATTCACACGGTCGTTTTTCCCATCGATAAAGTCCACGCACGGGCGTGCCTAGCGATCTACACGGCCGTTCCCAAAATGGCAGAATCAAAGCACGGCCTCTACCCATATATTGCACGGGCGTGTCATAGTCGTGCCTAAATCGACAGGATAGAGACACGGGCTGGACCACGATTTACACGGGCGTGTCAAGGCCGTGCCCCTGCCGCGGAAAAGAGCAATTTCACTCGGAGTTGGATGCTTGCAGCCCAAGAAACACAATCCTAAGTCCACTAAAACACCTAGGACGAATTATACCCGAATTACGAGTACTTAGGAGCCAAGTAAAACATCCCAACCATATATATAAACAATCCAATGCAGCAATTCAGGGGCGTCAGGTTTTAGCAGAGTTTTCTGCCAGAGCTTTACTCGTTTAGGGAATTACCCGAAGATAGCCAATTGATCCATCTCGAAGAGCCGGAATTCTACTCAAGACGGAGGATCTCCTCTTTAATTCCTTCAGGGGGTTTTAAGGATTTCCTATGTTTTGTTTTATATTCTCTCTTGAGATGTTTTCTTGTTTAATCATGAACTAAACCCCTTAGATACCTGAATGGGATGAAACCTATGATGGATTTCGTTATTTAATTCTTTCAGTTAATATGATAAATACTTAATTTGTTCTTAATTATGTTGCTTAAATTTATCTGATGTACTTAGGTGGAGGAGAAATAGACCTTGTCTAAGAGTAGATCTAGCATAATTAAGCGGAGTTGATCGGGCGCCTAGAGATAGGGTTATGAGATTTTGCTGGATTAGGGTGAAACCTAATATGGGAGTCCATTAATCGATTTACTGCTTCCTTAGGAGGTTATTATAAGAGAACGAGAGTTCTACTAATTAACCTAAGGTTAGACTTTATTCACTTCGAGAGAAGGTTTAATATAGGTTAGGGAGTCTCACGGATCAAGCTAAGTAAAGAAATCAAATGAATTGAAAAGACAGATAATAAGTGAAGTCATAGGTGGATTCTTCCCGAAGGTATCGTCTTTATCAATTGAGTTTTCTTCAAAGTCTTTTCCCAAAGTTTCATTTCTTTTGTCTTTGCAATTAGTTTAATTATTTCATTTGTTTAATAAACCAATCACTCCATATTTTAGGCTAAATAATAGAAAGAAAGTGAGTAATAGTACTTTTAGGTTCCTTGGGTTCGATAAAGATATTCTTGCCTGAGCTATACTACTTTGCTCGATAGGTGCGCTTGCTTCTATCGTTGTCACGATCGACCTACGAGTTCGATCACTCTTTTATAAATATTAAAACTAGACTGTTTTGCAGTGATCAGCTCTCAACCCATACTTGAGGTACATTCACGCCATTCTCGCTCACACCATTACAGGTCGTCGTGAGAGCACTGGCGTGGTAAATCGACACGATGTATACTACTTATTCTACATGTCGAAAGGACACGAGTTCAACCTTGCATACTTTATCGCCGGAGTAATGCAGCATCAAACAGAGGCGCACAGAAAGGGGATTCTATCGATGGGCCCATATATAACACGGTTGGCTCGACACTTCGGCCTCCTTAACACTGACGACCAGAGATCCTCCCTCACGATGATTGAACAGATGGCACCTCAAGGTATTCAGACGATACTACACATGAGGATGATTAAACATCGTCGAGGGACCGACCCTCTCAATACCGATTAGCAACACCCATAGACGAGGGGGAGCCCGAGGACATTACTGATGATGTCTCACCACCATCACAAGAGGCCCCAATTCCAGGCCAGCGACCATCCTATGCAACAACCTCATTGGCGGATATCTCTGAACGCCTCGACCAGTTCGAGCAATATTTCGTTGACAATACTCGACGCTTTGATGGGATAGAGGCCACCCTCCAACTGATATGCCAGCACCTCCATATCTCATCACTAGCACCACCACGGGATCCAGCCAATGAGGACCTTTGAGTCCTTTTATCTAGATTTTTTTCCTTATTTTAAATTTTTACTTTATTTTTCTCGTTATTTTTTTGATTTGTCTTACGTTTGAACATTTTCCTCATAGATTGACAACTTTTATCATGATTACCATCCACATCTAACCTTCGAGTATTCCTAACTTTATTTAATTACGCCTCCAAGATTTCTTATTGATAAATTAGCAGTATCAAACACATCACTAGGAGCATTTCACTACTATATAAGTCATCCGTAACCACGACATCTACCATCCTCTAAGGAAATCATCGAAAATTTAGGGAGTGTCATTTCTCTCCTCTCTTTTTCATTATCATATACATGATTATTTATCTTTTTACATTGAGGGCAATGTACATCTTAAGTGTGGGGGGTAAAAGTACCTAACTTTTTGCATTATTCTGAAATCCTGAATTTTAGGCTTGTTCCTAAGTAATTTGCTCATATTATTAATTAGGGTGAAATTTCTAATGATTTATGATTTTTATCGCCATGTTTTTGAGTAAGTCATTGATAATTGTGCATTGATGATTTATACTTGAAGAATACAAGAGAATCAAGCATGATAAGTCTATTTTTCAAGAATAAAAAATTTTCTAAGGTGTTGAACTGAATTTGAATATTACCTTGAAGATCAAAATTTACAAGATTGATGTCAAATGCCCGTAATTTTTGTGAGATTTGAACCTTATAGAGCATATATTCTTTTTCATGCTCACTTTATTGATTATGAGAGTGTCAACACTGAATTGTTATTCTAGAACTTGCCTAGATTATACATATCGAGGCCACATTAATGATTTGATATATTGAGATGATAAAGGCACCTAGGTTTTAACCCATTCACTCCACTAAAAAGCTTACCTTCACAAATTAACCCTTAGTGAACCCATTTGATCCTAACAACCCTTTTTATTGATTTACCCGCTAATATTAACCCAAAACCCTTTGTATTTGTTATCACTATTCTTTTGACCACCCTTCTATCGAGAATTGATTTGATCAGTTACCGAATTAGTTTATTTCAGTTGATAAAGTTTTCTTTATTATGTTTCTATTTGATTTAAAAAAAATTGACAAAAAAATTGAAGTATATTCAACACTAATAGTATAAAAAGTGAGCTTGTACATCTAAATTTTATTTATCAAAGAAAAAGCTCGTATTATTATTAGTTTCAAAGTTTCAATTGATGTAATCATTTATTTTCAAGTTCATTATTTTAGCTAGGTAATTGGTCAGGTCAATCTCGATTCTAAACCTTCTAATTCAGCCTTTATCCACACCTTTAACCTAAGCCCCGTTACAACACTGTCAACGACCTTCTGATTTGTGTATCATCTCATATTACAGTGGTGGAGATTTGATTTTCAGGCAAGCCTATGGGATTAACTTTTCAGGTTTGACTTATGAGTGCTTTTTCTTGAACCTTAAACACTCCGAGTGCTTTAAGTGAATCTTTAGTGAGGATGTCAATCCTTGTCAGTTTTGAATTAAAGGTAATTATTTAGATAAGGGGCGACGCCTATGTTTTTATGCTACAAATTTATGACTTAGAATTGTTTGAGCCTTTAAGAGTCTTTGAGTTAAATTATCCATGTATAAATTATCTGTGAATTATGATAAGGCATTGTTGATAGGAATTGTGAATTATGGAAAGTTCGTTTTAATTATAAATTGAGAATTTTGCTTGAGGACAAGCAAAAGCTTAAGTGTGGGGGTATTTGATAAACCATAAAAGTAACATATTTTAGGCCCACATTTAGTATACTTTTGGATGATTTAGCCCTTGATTTATGTAAAAAGGTGCTTTTAATCCTTTCTTTTCATGTTTATACTCAAGAAAGCACCCAAGGACGAAAAGAACAAGAAACGGCCCTAAAATGGGCTAATTTGGGCCAAAGAAGAAATCGACACGGCCTAGATTTCAAGCCACACGGCCGTGTCTCGTCAAACTACTTCACACGGCCATGCCACGATTTACACGGTCGTGCCCCAATCGACAGAATCGAGACACGACCTGAAAATGATTTACACGGGCGTGTACCATGGCCGTGCCCCTGTCGTGGAAAAGAAGAATTTCACTCAAATTTAGATACTTTGAGGCAAAGAAACACATTCCAAAGCCTATTCAAACACCGAGTAGGAAGTATACTTGAATAAGGACACTTAGAGGCCAAGTAAAGCATTCCAAAAGTCTAAATAAACACCCTAAGTGTAACCTGAGAGAGAGAGGCGGTTAGCTAGGCCAAGGAGCCGAGCCAGAAATCCAGATTTGTGGGAATTACTCAAAGATAACCAGTTGATCCATCTCAATGAGTCAAAATTCTATTCAAGACGGTGGATTTCTCCTTCAATTCCTCCAAGGGGTTTTAGGGATTTCTTATGTTTTGTTTTATATTTTCTCTTGAGATGTTTTCTTTATTTGTTATGAACTAAACCCTTCAGATACCTGAAGGGGATGAAACCTAGATAAATCTTGTTATTGTTTTCTGAATTATATGATAAATACTTAGTTTGTTCTTAATTATGCATGCTTAATCCAAATCTGATGTGCTTAGGTGGAGGAGGATTAGACCCTGCTTAAGAGTAGATCTAGCATAATTAAGCGGAGTTGATCGCACGCTTAGAGATAGGGTGACGAGATTTTGTCGGATTAGGGTGAAACCTAATATAGGAATCTATAGATCGATTTACTGCTATTCTAGAAGGTTATTATAAGAGAACGAGAGTTCCACTAATTAACCTAGAGTTAGACGTTGTTCGCCTCGAGAGAGGGTTTAATATACGTTAGAGAGTCTTACGGATCAAACTAAGTGAAAAAATTGTATGGTTCAGTGTTAAATAACAAGTGAAGTCTAGGTGGATTCTTCCTGATGGTATCGTCGTGATCAACTGAGTTTCTCTTCAAGTTATTTTCTAATTCATTCTTTCTGTCTTTGTGTCTTTAGTTTAGTAAGTCGTAAATTTAGATTAAAGCAACTTCACTTATTTTAGGCTAAATAATAAAAAGAAAGTTAGTATTAGTACTTTTAGTTCCTTTGGGTTCGACAATCCGGTCTTGCCTAAGCTATACTACTGTTCGATAGGTACACTTACCTTTAATCGTTGTCAGAGTTAGTTTCCAGGTTCGATCATTCTCTTTATAAATTTTAAAACTCGACAAAACAACGATTAGTGCGCTTGCCTTTATTGTGATCATAGTTAGTTAGAGACACATCACAAATCATTGTAAAAACTTTTGAACCTGTAGCCATAAAGGTAACCCATAGTGAGGGCACCATCTCAATAAGTCTTTATACCTCTCCCATGCATCGTAAAGAGTTTCAAAATCCACCTGCACAAAAGAAGAGATATCATTCTTCAACTTTGCCGTTTTAGCCGGCGGAAAATATTTTAATAAAAATTTCTCGGTCATCTGTTCCCAAGTAGTGATGGAACCTCGTGGTAACGAGTTCAACCATTGTTTAGCTTTATTTCTTAAGGAAAAAGGAAACAACTGAAGGCGAATGGCATCATCAGAAACGCCATTAATTTTGAAAGTGTCGCTAAATTCTAGAAAGTTGGCTAAATGAGTATTTGGATCCTCATCCTATAAACCATTGAACTGAACACATTGTTGGATTATCTATATAGTGTTCGGCTTCAGCTCAAAATTATTTGCAGCAAAAGCAGACCTCACAATACTCGATTCAGCCTCAGTCAAATTAGGCTTAGCATAATCGTACATAGTACGAAGAGCAAGATTTTGATTCACCGGATTTGCAGCAACCACAGGAGGAAGCGGATTATTATCAGCCATCTCCTCGATACTATTGGTATCGCTCTCTTGCTCTTCCTCTATATACTGTAGACTTTGCCTTATTTCTCTATGGTTTCTACGAGCAATACTTTCAATCTCACTATAAAAAAGTAATGGTCCTGACGGGTTCCTTCTAGTCATAAACTAAAAATACCTGTCAGAAGCAAATAAAAGAAAAGTTAGTAAATAAAAACATAAAAAAATTGTAATAAAAAAATGGCTAAAGTAATAAAAATTAAGCATTCCTAATATCTTAGTCTCCGACAATGGCGCCAAAAACTTAATGGTCTCATAATTAACTAAATATTTTGACAAAGGCAAGCGCACCTATCGAACAGTAGTATAGCTATGGTGAGTCCGAATATCGTATCCACAATGACTAAAGTACTAGTAATAACTATTTTTCTATTATTTAGCCTAATAATTAAGAGGATTTATTTTTAATTCAAAACTAACTAATTAACTATGAACGCAACAAAGAGTGAAGGAAATAATCGAATAAACCAATGATAAAGACAATACCCAAGGAAGAATCCACCTAGACTTCGCTTATTATTCTGACTATGAATTAAATGATTTATTCACTTGCCTTGATCTGTAGAAATCCCTAAATTATGTTAATACCTCTTTCAAGACTAAGAACAATTGACTCTAGGTTGACTAATTGAAATCTTTTTCTAATTAAAACCCCTATCATCGCATTAACTCAATTTATAGATTCCCTTATTAGATTTGACTCTAATCCGGCAGATTTATGTCGTCCTATTTCTAGGATTGCAATCAATTCCACTTAATTATGCTAGATCGACTCTTAAATAGGGACTTTTGCTCCATTGAATAAGCACATCAAACTTGAATTAATATCCTGAAAATATTAAAGCAAGGGTTAAGAACACATAATTAAGAACAAGAACAAATATTTATCGTGTAATTCAGATAATTAAATAATAAGATTCATCTAGGTTTCATCCTCCCTTAGTATTTAGGGAGTTTAGTTCATAACGTAAAAGGAAAACATCTCAGAATAAAGAAAACAACAAGACATAAAGAACCCAAAAACTTCTTAGGAAAATAAATAGAGATCTTTAATCTTGAATGAGATCCTGCTTCTGAATTGATTCCGACGGCTTCCTTCGAGTAATTTCTTAGTTCTACCCAGCGTGCTCCCTTTAGGTCTTCTTCTAGTGTGTATTTATAGACTTTAGAATGCCCAGAAACCCTAAAAATTTACTTTTTTCGCGTGAAAACAAAACAGGGTACAAAAGGGACATGGGCGTGTGATCAGCCCGTATGAGAATGCCCAGGCCATGTGTAAATTTGCAAGGCTCACGATCGACATGGGCTAGCACACGGGCGTGTGTCCAGCCCATGTGGTATTGGCTTGGCCGTGTGGATCCTTAAGATGGCCCGTTTTGTTTGATTTTGGTCTGTTTTTCGTTTCTTTTGCTTCCCTATGCTCTCCTAAGTATAGAATCATGAATTTAAAGGATTAGGAGCATCGAATTCATAAAATTGTAAATAAAACATCCAAAAACATGCTAAGCATGGGATTAAAATGTGTTACTTTTATGGTTTATCAGATAGAAAAAAGACTCATAACCTAATTTGGAAAATAATTTTCTTATTCTAATAAACTACTAAAAGATAAATAAAATACTCCTAACAAATCTCAATTGATTATTCTACGATTTATCTACCTAAATAATTTAAAAACTATCCCCGAAATATATGAGGTTTCTCAAGTTGGTGCATATATATCAATCATGCCCAACTTGTTTACAAGAAATTCAAAGCTTGTCTTAGAGAACCCTTTTGTGAGTATGTTAGCAATATGTTGTTTTGAAGGAACAAATGACATGTAGACTTGGCCTTCTTCAATCTTCTCCTTGATAAAGTGTCTATCAATCTCAACATGTTTAGTTCTGTCATGCTGAACTGGATTGTGAGCAATACTAATGGCAGCTTTGTTATCATAGTACAACTTCATTGGTGAAATTATTAATTTCCTCAACTCTTCTATAATTCTTTTCAACCACATAATTTCACAAATTCCTTAAGTTATTGATCCAAACTCAGTCGCTGCACTACTTCTTACTACAATAGTTTATTTTTTTCTTCGCCAAGTCACAAGGTTTCCCCAAATGAATGTACAATATCCTGATGCAGATCTTCTATCTATTATTGAGCCTGCCTAGCTACATCTGTATAAGCTTCAATTCCTCTTTGTTCTAATTTTTTGAAGAATAAGCCATTGTCAGGTGAACTCTTCAAGTTTCTCAGAATTCGAAATACTACTTCTTCATGTTTCTCCATTGGAGAGTACAGAAATTGACTTACTAAGCTAACTGCAAAAGCTATGTCTATCATTATATGTAATAAGTAAATTAACTTACCAACTAATATCTGGTACTGTCCTTTATCAACTAATCTTCTCTTTTTATTTCCAAATTTACATTTAGATCAATTGGTGTGTCAGTTGAGCAGCAACCACTCATCTCAACCTCCTTTAAAAGATCAATCACATTTTTTTTTGAGAGACTATAAGACCCTTCTTTGATCAAGCAACTTCTATTCCAAGTATTTTAAAGGACCCAAATCTTTGATATCAAACTCCAATGCTAGATACTCCTTGAGGCGCCTTATTTCAATCACATCATCTCCTGTAAGAATGATATCATCAACATAAACTATAATAAATGTTATTCTACCTCTTTGTGAGTGTCAGTAGAACATTGTGTGATCAGCTTGCCCTTGTGAGAAACCTTATTTTTTAACAACCTGAGTGAACCGTTCGAACCAAGCTCGAAGAGACTACTTTAGACCATACAAAGATTTCCCGAACTTACATACTTGAGTTTCAAATTTTTCTTCAAAACCTAGAGGAGGATCCATGTAAACTTCTTCTTCAAGTTTCCCATTTAGGAAATTTTTGTTTGCATCTAGCTACTGAAAAGACTTATCAAGATTAACAATAATGGATAAAAGAACTCTTAATAGAATTTTAACTTGGATACTGGAGCAAATGTCTTAAGATAGTCTATCTTGTATGTTTGAGTGTACCTTTTAGCCACCAATCGGGCTTTGTATCTATTTAAAGATCCATCTGATTTGAATTTGGTCGTAAACACCCATTTACAGCTCATTATTTTTTCCTACAGGTAATTCCACTATTTCTCATGTACATGTTTTTTCAAGAGTTCGCATCTCCTCTAAAACAGCCTCCTTCCATTCAGGAACTTGTAAAGCATTTTTCACATTTTTGGGTTTTTCCACAGTATCGAGACACGAAACAAAGACTAAAATGTTGAAGACAAGATTTTATAGGATAGAAAGTCAGGCATGAGATATTTGACAACATTTCTAACACCTTTTCTTTTAGCAATTAGAATATTTAGATCAAAAATTTCATTGGCTGGACTATGAGTTTTACCTAGAATTTTGACAAGATCTTGCGGGACGATTCTTGGTGATGAATCTGGTGGATTCCACTTTCTTAATTTCGGTTTCTTCTTAAGTAAACTAGCAACTCATTTGTTTATTCTTTGTTCTCATGATTAGACTCTACACCTTCATACTCTTTTTTATTAACAACATTAACATCATTCAAGTCCTTTTTATTAACAACATTAACATAATTAATTTCTATGTTGATCATAAATTTGCCTTCCCCATTATTAAAATCCCTATGTTGTATATTCCTAGTTTTTTCTTGATCAATTATTGAATCTTCCTTGCTATAATTCCCTCCCTGAAGATTAGAATCAAAGTAAGATTGTGTTTCAACAAATGTGACATCTATGGTAACGATAATCTTCCTACCAATTGGATTATAACATTTGTAACCCTTTTTATTAGAAACATATCCAACAAATACACATTTTTTTGCTCTAGGATCTAGTTTACCTTGGTTGTGAAGATAAACAAAAAAACTACCCCCAAAAACTCAGTGAGGTAAATCTGTGATAAATTTAGAGTTAGGAAAACTATTTTTAAAAAGACTAAAAAGAGTTCTATAGTTTAGAGTTTTACTAGGCATTCTATTAATAAGATATGTGGTCGTTAACAACGCTTCTCCCAAAGATAACATGGTACCTGACTAGTGAACATCAAGGCTCTAGTTACTTCCAAAATATGGCAGTTTTTTCTTTCGCAATCCTATTCTATTGTAGTGTATCTGTACAAGAGCTTTAGTGGACTATTCCATGTTTGGCTAAGAAAACGCCTAATTGGTCACTAAAAAATTCCCCACCATTGTCACTCCTAAATACTTCTATTTTCACACTAAGTTGTGTTTTCACCATGGCATAAAAAGACTGAAACACATTTTTAACTTCAGACTTATCTTTTAGTAAAAAAACCCAACAATTGCGAGTATGATCATCAATAAATGTGACAAACCAACATTTTCTTGCAAAATTTGAGACTCTCGAAAGTCCCTAAACATCACTATGAATTAACGAAAAATGCTTGGAAGCTTTATATTTTTTAGGTGAAAAGAATAATCAATGATGTTTAGCCAATTCACAAAATTCACAGTGATATGAATGACTTTTATTTTTAAATAGATTAGATAACAAATGTCTTAAATAGTAAAAATTAGGGTGTCTAAACCTATAATACCAAATCATAACCTTGTCAAAACTAGAAACAGAGTTTAAATATAGAGTAGTTGTTGGTCAACTTAGATGGTTGTCATCAAGAAAGTAAATTCCACCATTTTTTAGCATTGCCAATCATTCTCCCTGAGACCATGTCTTGAAATTTACATATAGAGAAGTCAAATATAACAAGATAATTTGAGGACTGAGATAATTTACTGACCGATATGAGATTACAAGCTAGATTTAGCACATTTAAGACATCATGTAAAACCAACGAAGGTGAAATTTTAATAGTGCCTTTCCCGGCTAGTGCCGAGAACAACCCATCTGCTACTTTGATCTTTTTGTTTCCTGCACAATGTGTGTAAGTTGAGAAAAGAAAATGACTACTAGTCATGTGATCACTAGCTCCAGAATCAACGATCTATGTTTTTGTTTTACAAGGCTTGACACTGAAAAAAACAGAAAAAATCAATACCTGATTGGGCAAAAAAGGAAGAAGGACTATTGGATAAGTTAGGAACAAAAGAATTCATCCTAAACTGTGGTGGTTGAAAAAGCTTGTGTAGATGCTCTAATTGTTCCTTAGTGAATGGAAACCATTATAGAGAACTTTGTTGCTCGTGATTTTCATTAGTTATTTAGAAAGCTCTACTATCCCTAAATTGTGAACCACGACCATTGCCACTCTTTTTTCTCCCATTAGTCGATTTTCCATGGAGTTTCCAACATGTTTCTCAAGTGTGCCAATATTTTTTGCAATGGTCGCACCAAGGTTTTTTTTCTTTTTTCACTGTCATCATTATTTTTAACCGTCACAAGAGTAGATTGTTACCTTCAAATCTTGGCCTTAACATTACTTTTCTCCTTATTTCCTCTCTTCCAACCTTAGAAAAATCTCACGGGGTGTTGAAAGCGATTTTTTCCCTAGGATCCGAGATCTCACTTCATCAAATTCTTTTTTTAAACCAACCAGAAATAAATAAGCTTGCTTATTCTCTTCTTTTTTCATAGCTTTTAAACTATCTCCAGGACACTCCCATTCATCAATATAACATTGATCCAACTCTTGCCAAATAAACATCATCTCGCTACAATAAAAAGTAACTTGCCTGGCCTTCTAGAGTTTTATTTTTAACTCAAAGATCTATGAAACATTTTCTAAATCTGAACAAGTGTCTTTCATAACATCCCAAACATCTTTAACAGTCGGGAGAAAAAGAAAAGGTTTACCAATGCATCCTTTCATGGAATTAATAAGCCATGCAATTATCATAGAATTTTCTGACCTCCACGTGCTCATCTTTAGATTGCCCTCCTTTGGTTGCTTGACTTCTCCAGTTAAATGACCTAGCTTGCCGCGTCCATCAATTGCTAATACCTCCATTTGGTTGCTGGATCTCTTATCTCCAATGAAGGGTGTTTTAACCATGATGTTATTGGAGATTTAACCTAGCTCAGATGCCATGAAAGTTTTCAAGAGAGTATACAATAAAATAGTTCTAAATTTTATTAAGTAAAGAACTGAATTTAAATAAAAAAATAGCCATAACCTAATTCTCTTATTATAGTAAACTACTAAAAATAAAATAAATTATTCCTAAAAATCTCAACATGTATGACATGTATAAGCTCAATTGTTTATAGTTTTTTTTCTTTAATTTCCATATTTGAATATTTGGAAGGTTATTAAAGAATCGTATTTTTGTACCATATTTGAATATATGTCGATATCGAAATATGAATACTTCTAGAAAAATAAAAGAAAATTAAATATAATTTTTTCTAATATAATAGAAAAAATGTGGCATAAATTAAAAAAAATAAAAGTTAAACAAGAAGGTGATTAGTAGATGCAGGGTTGCTTGGAGGGTTGAAAGACATGGGCGAAATGGGATTGGTAGGGTTAAACGATGTAGAATTCTGTGTTGTGGGGGCATTGCGGAAACTAGCGAAACAAGAAACAAATGGATCAATAAAGGATGGAACAATAGGCAGCGACTATGAACTCTTTTGTGAAAAATATAAAGTCGGTAATGACAATATATATCGCAAAGAAAAGAAAAAGAGAATAAAGAACACACAGATTTTACGTGGAAACCCTTTCGGGAAAAAAACCACGGGCAAAGGAGAAGAAAATTCACTATGTCCTGATTCGAATCATTACAAAAGGAATAGACTATGTCTATTTATAGGCTTATAAAACCCAATTCTAATCAAAGTAAAAATATATTATGCTAATAAATGCTAAATATATTATACTCATAAATACTAAATCTTCTAGAAAGAAGATATATTTTGTTTAACTTGACTTGCAAGCAATATCTTAGAATTTGGGTCACACAACTCTAACAATCTCCACCTTGACACGAATTCTCAACAAACAAGTTCTTCATCGCGAACTCTCAATGAACAAGTTCTCCACCTCTTCCATAAAACCCCTTAAGAGTTTAACTTCAACAATGAACACCAACCAAGTCTAAGCAATGCTCAAACTTGGTTATAGGAAGTGACTTAGTCATCATATCTGCAGGATTTTCATAAGTACTAATTTTGCTCACAACAATATCACCATGAGCAATAATATCATGAACAAAATGATATCGAACATCAATGTGTTTTGTTCTCTCATGAAATATTTGATCTTTTGTAAGGAAGATGGCACTTTGACTGTCACAAAATACTGTGATGATTTGAAGGTCTTCATTGAGCTCACTAAAGAGTCCTTTCAACCAAATAGCTTTTTTACAAGCTTCAGTAATCGCCATATACTCAGCTTCAGTGGTAGACAAAGCGATCGTAGTTTGCAAAGTAGCTTTCAACCGATTGCACAACCTCCTATTGTAAAGACATAACCAGTGAGAGATCTTCTTCTATCAAGGTCTCAAGCAAAATCAAGATCAACATACCCAATGACTCCATCTCTAGTTCTTCCAAACTATAAGCAAACATCGGTAGTACCTCGTAAGTATCTTAAAATCCATCGAATCGCTTTCCGGTGTTCTTTACCGGATTTGCCATGTATCGCTAATCGACCGATCGCATATGATAAATCGACGTGAACAAACCATAGCATACATGAGAGATCCCATCGCACTCAGTATGGAACATGTGACATGTACTCAATCTCATCATCGATTGTGGAGACAAAGCCGATGAAAGTCCGAAATGGGTCGCTAAAGGAGTACTAACGAGCTTAGCACTCGCATATTGAACTCCGCAAAGAACTTTCTCAATGTACCCTTCCGACTTAGGTACAACTTACTTATTTTTCTATCTCGAGAATCTCCATACCAAGTATCTTCTTTCTTGGTCTCAAATCTTTCATCTCAAATTCTTCACTTAGTTGGGCTTTGACCTTTCTTATCTCTACTTTATCTTTTCTCGCTATCAACATATCATCAACATAAAGAAATAGATACACAAAAGAACCATCACTTGTTTTTCTTAAAGTAAACACACTATCAAAGCTACTTCTTTTAAAATTATGAGAAGTCATAAAGGAATTAAACCTCTTGTACCAATTGTCTTGGTGATTGTTTCAAACCAGTAAAGAGACTTTTTCAAGAAGTAAACATAGTCCTCTTTTTTGAGATCAGAAAACCCTCGTTGTTGCATGTAAATATCTTCCTCAAGCTCTTCATGCAAAATGCAATTTTACATCTAATCGCTCAAGCTCCAAATCTTGCATGGCCATAATACCAAGCAAAGCTCGAATCGAACTAAGCTTCACAACTGGGAGAACACATCAGAAGTCCACTCGGAATTTGATCAGTAACCTTTGCAACAAGCCTTGCTTTATATCTAGGTTCTTTAACTCCCGAGTCCTTCTTTCTTTTTAAACACCCATTTACAGCGAACAACCTTTTTACCTTTAGGAAGTTTCACAAGATCCCATGTTTTGTTTTTGTGGAGTGATTCTATTTCCTCTTGCATAGCAAACATCCACCTTTCTGAGTCTTCACAGCTAACCGCCTCAGAATAATTAGACGGCTCTTGGTTTGCATCTATATCTTCAGCCACATTTAAAGCATAAGCAACTAGGTCACCTCAAAGATACTTCTTTGGAGGTTTAATTTCTCTTCTAGTTCTGCTTTTGGCGATAGAGTATTGTGGTGAAGAAGCAACTCTATTCTCAATTTTATATTGGCTTGAGGAGTTGACTCAGATTAACGATGTTCCACCTACTTTTTATTTTCTTTATTGGAAGAGTCTTTAAGAGATAAGTTAGGTAGCATAGCGCTTCATCAAAAACAACATCTCTGCTAATCACAACTTTTCTATTTTCGGACACCATAACTTATACCTTTTACACCACTTTATAACCAAGAAAACACATTTAATGGATCTTGGTTCCAATTTTCCATTATTAACATGAACATACGCAGGACACCCAAAGATCTTTAAATCGTAATAATTAGCGGATTACTGCACCATACCTCTTGTGGAGTCTTTTTCTCAATGGCAATGGATGGAGATCGGTTGATTAAAAACATGCAGAGAGGTCGCTTTACCAAAATGACTTTGGTAAGTTGGCATTTGACAACATACATTGAACCTTTTCCATGATCGTTCTGTTCATTCGCTCAGAACGCTTGCTTTGTTGTGGAGTATGACGAACTGTCAAGTGTCTCACGATCCCTTCTGACTTGCACAGTTTATTAAACTCATCAGAACAAAACTCTAAGCCATTGTCTGTACGGAGGTATTTTATTTGTTTTCCCGTATGTTTTTCAATCATAGTTTTCCAAGACTTAAATGCGGAAAACACATCGCTTTTCTGCTTCAGGAAGAATGCCCAAACTTTCCTGGAAAAATCATCAATAAAAGTTAGCATATAATTAGCTCCACCTCTCGAAGGCACCCTTGATGGCCCCCACAGATCAGAATGAATATACTCCAACGTTCCTTTCGTGTTATGGATTCCTCTGGTGAATCAAACTCTCTTTTGCTTCCCAAAAACACAGTGCTCACAGAACTTCAGTTTGCAAATTCCTTGCCCATCAAGAAGTCCTCTTTTGCTCAATTCTGCCATGCCATTCTCACTCATATGCCCTAGGCACATATGCCAAAGTTTAGTAATATCATCATCTGACAAAGAAGAGGAAGCGACAGCTGCATCACCAATAACAGTAGAACCCTGCAAAATATATAACTTGGTAGTCTTTCTCGCCTTTCATCACAATGAGAGAACCTTTAGAAATCTTCAACATCCCACTTTCAAATTGTGTATTTGTACCCTTTTGAATCAAGAGTACTCAACGAAATTAAATTTCTATTCAATTCTGGAACATGTCGTACGTCACTAAGTGTTCTGACAACTCCATCAAACATCTTAACTTTAATTGTTCCAACACCTGCGATTTTACACGAAGCATTATTTCCCATCAAAACAACACCTTCAGACACTGTTTCGTAATTTGTAAACCAATCCCGATTGGGACTCATGTGGAAGGTGCAACCCGAATCAAGTATCCACTCCTCGCTCACTTTTGAATTGTTGACCGAAGCGACTAGAAGTTCACCATCGCTGTAGTCTTCTACAACATCAGCTTCACCAAAATTTTCTGGTTGCTTTCCTTTTTGATTCGCAGCCTCCCTTTTAATCTTGTTCTGTAGCTTATAGCACTCAGATTTAATGTGCCCTTTCTTCTTGCAGAAGTTACAAGTTTTACCTCTGTTTGAAGACTTTGATCTACCCTTAGTTTTACCGCGAGGATTCCGATCCTGTGTCCTTCCACGATCATCATCAGCATTCCGATCTTGTCTCCCACGAACAATAAGACCCTCTCCCTGGGAGTCGGGTTTAACCACAAGATGTTTCATCTTATCATACGAGGTCAAAGAATCATAAACCTCATCAACTGTGAGAGACTCGTGGCTATATAAAATCGTGTCTCTAAAGGTTGAATAAGAAGGGGGCAACGAACAAAGTAGAATCAACCCTAGATCTTCCTTATCATACTGAACCTCCACGGCTTCCAAGTTTGAGAGAATTTCTTTAAACACTGTTAAGTGTTCGTGCACAGACGCACCTTCCTCCAAACGATGAGCATAAAGACGTTGCTTCATATGCAACTTGCTAGTTAAAGTTTTTGACATACATATTTGTTCTAGCCTTTTCCATAATGCTGCGGCAGTCTTCTCCTTCATCACATCCTGTAAAATTTCATTAGACAAATGCTGATGTAACTGTGTTAGTGCCTTTCGATCCTTGCGCTTCTTATCTTCCTCCATCAATGTCGAAGGCATCTTATCTACCCCTAGCAGGGCTTCCTCTAAATCCATCTGTGCAAGAACTGCCTGCATATTTATCTACCACAACGCGAATCTGGTGTTACGATCCAAGAGCGAAATTTCATACTTCAATGACGCCATTACCGTGATCGAGACTAAAACCCGGAAGCTCTTATACCAATTTGTGAAAAATATAAAGTCAGTAATGACAATATATATCGAAAAGAAAAGAAAAAGAGAATAAAGAACACACAGATTTTACGTGGAAACCTTTCGGGAAAAAAACCACGGGCAGAGGAGAAGAAAATTCACTATGTCCTGATTCGAATCATTACAAGAGGAATAGACTATGTCTATTTATAGGATTATAAAACCCAATTCTAATCAAAATAAAAATATATTATGCTAATAAATGCTAAATATATTATACTCATAAATACTAAATCTTCTAGAAAGAAGATATATTTTGTTTAACTTGACTTGCAAGCAATATCTTAGAATTTGGGTCACACAACTCTAACATCTTTTTTAGTAGGTTTTGATAATAACCAAAAGATGGAAGTCCAAGGATAAGAAGAATAATAACTCGGGAAGAAGCCTATAAGGTGTCCATTGATGAGGATGTTAACACTACAAAGGTGAATAAGCTGAGCAACTTCTCATGACATTTTCTGTTTGGCAGAAGGCATACTTTTGCATCCATGGCAAGAAAATATAAAGGGAGAATATCAGAAGTTACGTTATTTTGATTCTTTAATTTTTTTCGAAGTATTAATGTTTGACATATTTAGATTTGAGTATGATTATATGAAGATATAATCCTCTAAATTTATGAAAAATCTTAGGAAAGAAAAAAACCCTTTGTAAGATACCTATATTGGATACTCACTAGTCTGAATTTGGGTAAAGTAGGACATGTTCGGACTTAGGCGTGGTTTCCGAAAATGGGTACGTTCAATTTCATTTAAGTTATCTTATGAATTTGAAAGACATTTGGAGATTCATATCAATATACTCATGTGTCAAATGCGAATATTCAAATAAAACAAAAAAAAAAAAATATTTTCCACATCAGTAGGCAAGCGCATACACTGTTGACTAGAACCGTGGAAACACATTACGGTATTTTAAGAATGTAGGTAGAAATACTATTCCTTGTAACCTAATGAACGAAAACAATTAAATAACAAAATATAATATAGTATATTCTTACGTTTTGCTAAGCTTATCTTGAGACTTTAACCATAATAAAACAAGAATATAATTTAAAGTTGCTTATTTCAAGGAAAAGTGTGATGGGGTAGGTGTAATTCACTGATTAATGAGTTATAAGTGAAGTGGCCACTTTACATGTTCTTATATGTTATCTTTTTTTATTTTTGTCTTTCTTGTTTGTTGTTGGAATATCCAAAGGTATCCCCACCAACTATTGATTTGTTCTTTGATTCTTTTACATTCTTGGGTGTTTTCTATTTCCTTTTTCTCATTACATGTTTGATTTATTCTTCTGTTTCCACAGCTTGGGGAACAAGTATTTCTTGCCTATTCCTCTGTTATCTGAGCTGGTTTATGCCCTTTATAAACAGTTCAGAAGCTTGCGTTTTGCAATAAGAAAACCTTGTTTTCCTTTGTTAAATTGCTGAAATTCTGAGAATCCTCCATGGAGGACAAATATGCAATCAAGAAAGATGTTACTGAAGTAATGTTTCTTTCTCAATCATTTAAGTGTTGTTGATATTGCCATTAGTCTTCTGCAACTTGTTTTAATCTCATCGTGGCTTATGCAGTTAATAGGTAACACGCCTATGGTATATCTGAACAATATCGTCAATGGTTGCGGAGCTCGAATTGCTGCCAAGCTTGAGCTGATGGAACCTTGCTCCAGTGTTAAAGACAGGCATAAACTTCATTTATATTTGATTTTTACATTCTTCACAGCATCTTGCAAACTGTTACCTGCAGAATAATGCCTTTGTTCACTGTTTATCGATCCCCAGGATTGCATACAGTATGATTAAAGATGCAGAAGATAAGGGCTTGATTACACCCGGGAAGGTATGGTACCGTATTCGAAGATGCTTTGCTCAGTTTAGCTTCCCGGTTAATGCATGTGAAGTGATTGTTTGATAACCTAACCAGGATGAAATATAGACCCAAGACCAGTTAAAACTTCAGATTGTTTTGGAAGACTATCGTAATATCTTCTGCAGTTTTGCTTCAATTGACTTTCGATGAAATGAGGGCTATTTTCCATATGGAATGGTCCAGACACGGAACATTTAAGCTAACAAATTTCCCGTTTCTTCTGCATATATTGAAATAATATCGGCTACAGAGTGTTCTCATCGACACTACCAGTGGTAATACCGGCATTGCAATGGCTTTCATTGGTGCAGCCAGGGGTTATAAAGTTATTGTCACAATGCCAGCTTATATGAGCATCGAGAGGAGAATCGTTCTTCGAGCTTTTGGAGCTGAGGTACGACTCACAGACCCAGCCAAGGGCTTTAAAGGGTCATTAGACAAGGCTTTAGAGATACTAAAGAACACACGTAATGGTTACATGCTTCGGCAATTTGAAAACCCTTCCAATCCAAAGGTAATATCTTTATTGTTAGAACATTTCCAGTGTTTCATCAGGTGATGTTTAAAAGAAGTTATGATTCTTTGTTTAAGATTCATTACGAAACCACTGGTCCAGAGATATGGAAAGACTCAGGAGGGAAAGTTGATGTATTGGTTGCTGGCATAGGGACTGGTGGGACAGTAACAGGTGCAGGGAGATTCCTCAAAGAGAAAAACTCAAAGATCAAGGTTTGTTCCCCATTTGAGACCCAAATTCAGACAAGGAGCCAATGTCCTTGTTGTTATGCTAATAAGAACGTATTCTTCTTTTGTCGACATATAGGTATATGGCGTGGAACCCGCTGAAAGTGCAGTCTTAAATGGTGGAAAACCCGGTAAAGTGTCAAGTCACTTTCACCCTTTGTTCTGTGATTCGTGCGATATCCAGTACTTAATTATTTCCTTCGTTACATTACCTGTGCTTTGCATATCAAAGGCTCTCATCTGATCCAAGGAATTGGTGCTGGTATCATCCCTGATGTTTTGGATGTTGGCCTCCTTGATGAAGTTGTCCAGGTAAGTCTCAATAGCATCGCATTCGAATTCGTTTGTCGAAGTTTCTGAATTCTGAATGTGCTTTTTTCCCTCAGAAACAGTTCTAGGAAACATTGCCATTGGTTTTATTTCTGAAAAATCAACAAATTTCCATTTCTGTCACGATAATGGTATTCTTTTTCCTTATATGAACTGATTTCATCCGCCATATCGAGCATCAATCATCTGATCCATTGGTTATCCTTTATGATGCCGTTGTAGTTTCCTACAAACTGTTCAATGAAACTCTGCAATGGCTTTGATTTTTGAAAAATTAATGAACTTCCATTTCTGTCACTATGATAGAATTCTTTTAATTTCCTCCTAAGAATCCATTTTATTCACCATGGCAAGCATCAATCACCTGACCCATTGTTTATCTATATGATGCATGGTAGTTTCCTATTCCACATATTTATACTTCTCTTGCTGTTGTAACTTCTTAGATATCCAGTGAAGAAGCCATTGAAACTGCTAAACTGTTAGCCTTTAAAGAAGGCTTGCTGGTATGTTCATAATCATTACTCGATTGTTACAACCGTCTCGACCACTTCTTTTTCTTCATCTGTTTCCTCAAATGAATTGATCTTGACAGGTTGGTATATCATCTGGTGCTGCAGCAGCAGCTGCAATTAAGTTGGCAAAGAGGCCAGAAAACTCAGGCAAACTCATAGTTGTGAGTTGCATTCCCTTGTCCAAGTTGATCCATATCCTTTATAGGCAACAATACCTATACCAATCGAGCTAAGACTCAATTGACTTTCCAAACTCAAATTTTAAAATTTATTACATTACCGAAAATTCTTTCCAACTTTTCTTTTTCATACACTTGAATATTTAACTTATTTTGTTCGTGCTCATATTTTTCTTAAAATGCTTGTATATTTTGACCCTAAATAGTTATGCATCACCGACACTTGAGCTTCCTTGTTTTTATTTTACAGGTAATTTTTCCCAGCGCTGGTGAGCGTTACCTGTCGTCTGCATTGTTTGAATCCTTAAGGCATGAAGCGGAAAACATGGCCATAGATTGATGCCATTATTATCCTAAGAATATGGATTTTAAATTATTATAATTATTAAAAGTTCCTTTTAACTTATATCTCAATTTTTTTTGTTGTAGTTTAAGTTTTTCAGTTTTATTTTGAAATAAAGATAAAATGTAATCACAATTTCATATAATTTTTTTTTAAGTATGCACAATAAAATACTGATAAAAGTCATGTAAAATGAAAATTTATGTTGTTGAATCAAATTGCACCCAAATTTTAAAAATATTTTACAGTTAAATAAAAATAAAAATAATTTTTATTTGGATAATTGAAAATATTATTATTTAGATAAGAGTGGTTATATCGTATACCAATCTAATCGATCCAAGCTAGATTTTCAACAAAATGTTTTTAACTTTTATCGATATCTATATGGTCCAAATAAAATAAAAAATAAATTTAATTTAAAATTTAAAATTATAAAATACCCACGTTTTGTTATTAAAATATAATTTTTAAAGAATTTATCATTTATTAAAAAATAAATATTAGCAAAAATATTTCCGGACCATAGTTTGGCCCAAACCATTAACACCCGGCTATTGGACAGGTTTAGTAGTTTATCGTAATTTTGATGTTTCTAGAACGACGCCGTTTGGACCGGCTTTCTTACAACATCGATAAGCCAGACACCATGCCACTCTTCTTCTCCCCACTCTCGTCTTTTGACTTTCAAGTTCAGTTTTTTCGCAGAAGAGTTTTTTTCTTTTGAAATTTATTAATTTTATTCATTTAATGATCCTTCCTTCACCTAAATCTCTGTTTCTTCTCATATCTCTTCCAACATCGAATGAAAAAAAATAATTAAAAAAAATCAAACTTCGAGACGCACTAGAAATTTTCTAGGGTTTAATCAAGCTCTTTCTCTCTCTCTTTTTTTCTTATCACTTATTATTGTCAAACCGACGTCGATTTCATCTTCGAAGACCGTCTCGGTAAGTTCAAAAATTTAGTCTCCTCTCTTCTTTTCTCGTTTTTTTAATAAAAAATTCTATCATTGAATTAAGGCTTTCTCGGCGATCATTTCAAGTTTGCTTATCTCTGCATTTATTTATTTGACTTTTTTGTTAGATTTTCCTTTTGTGGAAATTTTGTTTATTTGTATTAATTCATTTATTCTTTTTAATATTAATTTATCTAGTTCGATCATTTTGGTAAAAAATTTTGCTTGATTTTTCAATGTGTTCATCGTATTTTTAGAAACCGTGTTTGATTTAGATAAGAATTCAAATTTTAGTCGCAATAGTTATGGTTTTGAGTAGAAATTTGGTTTTAATGAGAGTTTAGTTGTTTGTTGGTTGAATCAGTTTCTGTATAATTTTTTGGAAAGTTTTTATTTGTAAAAAAATATTAATAATCTGATATATGTAGATAATTTTGGTCTACTTAGTTTATTTTATTTCTTTCATTGACATTTTATTGCAGGATATAGGTTATTCTGACCTACTATATCTAGTTGATATCCAAATATTTACTGGGCAATGACTTATAGGTGCTAAATTTTTTAATTTTCATTTGAATGATTATCTAGGGTTCACTGCAATGCATCGAGTTGGCAGTGCTGGGAACAATTCCAATTCTAGCCGCCCACGTAAAGAAAAGAGGCTGACATATGTATTAAATGACTCTGATGACACAAAGGTAAAGTGGTTTGTGTGTGTGTCTTTTTGCTTATAATTATTTTCCTTTAACAAGTCCTCTTCCTTGTTATCGGCAATCTCAAGGAATTTGCATATTCATATTCATATTTTGTTAGTATTCTAATTATTTATGTTTTTCATTGTAATGCCACATTTATATTATTGGTGGTTCTGCTATTTTAGGTTTATACGTCTTTCCTTTTATGCATTTGTTGCTAAAATATAATTTCAAGAATCTTGTGTTTGCTTTTCATCAAATCGAGTAGGAAATTTTGATATTTATATTTTTTATGATTAAGTTGGTGGATTTGAAATTTATTTGGGGTTTGAACTTGTAAACTTCCTTCTCCCAGGTACAGCTTTGCCAGTCTCATTATTGGATGCGTTTTATCCTTAGGATAGACCACAATTCACAAGCACATTTTTGTATCTTAGTAGAATAGGGAAGGTTAGGATGTACCTGGTGTGAGATATCACATTGTTTGAGTAACCCTGGATGTTGTAGGAGTTAAGGATTGTCAGCAAAGGCATTTTAGTGTGTTGTAGATTCTTATCCAAGAAATTTATCATTTGATGATGCCATGTGCCTGTGTAAATTGCTAGAAACATAAAAGTGTATGCTAATCAATACTGTAAAGGGACTGGATAGGCTACCATGAGACAACACAAAAAATCTTATTTATATATGTTATACTAAATTAGAATGGAAATGATTGTTTGTAATTCTCAGTAACTAATTCTTTATAGTATCCATGCATTCATCATTATTCATTAATGTAGGACCATTTTCACTATAAACTTGAATAATTTTGCTTATGCTTTACTTTATATTATTAATTATGTCATTATCTTGAATTATAAACTAGTCAATCATTTTATCACTTTATTTTGGGTATGGGAACTAGGCTCTGATGTTTCTCTACTTATGTTTTTTTTTCTTTTTTTTGCAGCATTCTGCTGGTATAAATTGTTTGGCTGTGCGAAAGTCATCTGTCTCTGATGGGTGCAACTATCTCTTCACTGGAAGCCGTGATGGCACGCTTAAGAGATGGGCACTGGCTGAAGATGCTGCCACTTGCTCTGCTACATTTGAGTCACATGTTGATTGGGTACCTTCTTTTTTGCTTCTTGTTTTTGCTATGAGCAGGACCATCATACTTTAGACGGTATCTTTTTATTGCTAATTTTTTGTTCGGAGCATGTGATAATTTAATTAATTAAATTTTTGGTTTCTTGATGTATTATCAGTATGAATGATTGCTTATTAACCAACCTGCTCACCAGAAGTAATATCTAGAGCAAGTATTCACTGTGCACTTCAATTACATCAGTAGTCAGTTTGAATGTTGATGGCTCCTTTTTCTTTTTTCAGTTTGTGAATACACCATCCAGTTGTCTTATAAAATATATCTCTGTAACTATGTAAATTATGATTGAGTATTTCCTTCTGCAGGTAAATGATACTGTAATTGCTGGTGAAAATACACTTGTTTCATGCTCGTCAGACACCACATTGAAGGTTTGTCATTAATTCGTGTATTAGATTTAGCTTTTCTCTTTATAACTTATTTTGTCAAATATTTTTTTGGCCACTACTTTATGACATGTGCTCTTTCTTTGTGATACACCAGATATGGAATTGCTTGTCTGATGGGACTTGTACCAGGACTCTTCGTCAACACTCTGACTATGTTACATGTCTAGCTGCTGCTGAAAGAAATGTATTTCTTATATAAAATTTTCTTTGGATTTTATTAGGTGCATGAGTGAAATGTTCTTGTCGGTACAATATTGCTATTTAGGTTTCTTTTTTGATTTGGCTGCTTAAGTTGTGCATCAAGGCATGTTTTTTAATATTATAGAAGTCATTTTCTGATTCTTTTTTAGTGCCATACATTTTAGGCAAATGTGGTTGCCTCTGGGGGTCTTGGTGGGGAGGTTTTTGTATGGGATATTGAAGCTGCGGTTACTCCACTCTCAAAGTCCAGTGATGTAATGGAAGATGATTGTTCCAATGGTATCAATGGTTCTGCAAATTCATTACCCGTATCCAATCTGCGACCAATTAGCTCTAATAACAGTATTACTGCTCACACAACTCAATGTCCTGGATATGTCCCCATCGCTGCCAAAGGCCATAAAGAGTCAGTCTATGCATTGGCAATGAATGATAATGGATCCCTTCTTGTCTCTGGTGGAACTGAGAAGGTAAGTTTTGCTTCTTCTGAATTCAATTTTTATGTAAATTACATGTTTCTCTCCACTTATGACATTTTGCCAGTTGCCAGGGATGGTCTGTTGATAATTTGTTTTACCTAACAATTTCAGTAGCAATTTAATTTCCTGCCACAATTTCATATAGGTTGTGCGTGTTTGGGACCCAAGAACAGGTTCAAAGACTATGAAGTTAAGAGGGCATACAGATAATGTTAGGGCTCTGCTTCTGGATTCTACTGGCAGGTTGCTACACTGAATTTAGATATGTAGAGTTAAAAATAGTATTAGTTTGATTTAGTTGGAAGCCTTACAAATATGGTGCTTAATCTGATTCTTTTCTTTTGTAACTGCTGAATTGTGTAGTAGTTGAGGAAACTGGTTGATAGGAAAACTTTGGAAATTCTGGAAAAGAAAATTTCTGTTTCTTATCGCGGTCCTATGATGCAAAATATTTTGAGAACAATGAGCGTGGTTGTAGGGTGGAGACTAAATCATGTTATGGCTTCATGTGTGCATGTTCACATTCTTTTTTAACTGCTACATTGTTTTCAAGTAAAATTGGGTAAATTCTTTTTCTTTGAAAATATCAGGGAGTTTTTCGTTATTTGATGGGTTCTTCCCTTGATTGACTTCTAGTGAGTTCTTTTATTTGCTTGTGTTTTCTCCTGCACTGTATTTATTTTATTAGTGAAAAGTTTGACAGACATCTCATATTCTCTCAGGTATTGTTTATCAGGGTCCTCTGATTCTATGATCAGGTATATAATCTGTGCAAGTTCTCACTGTTGTATAACATGCCATTTTCAGCCATAAAGAATCTAAGTCCTTTCCTTTTAAATGGTCATAATTTTATTTTGTAGGCTATGGGACCTTGGTCAGCAGCGTTGTGTGCATTCATATGCTGTGCATACAGATTCTGTTTGGGCACTTGCGAGCACCCCAACATTTACTCATGTTTATAGTGGTGGTAGAGATCTTTCTGTAAGTACACATTCATGCCAAACAGTTTTAGCAGAATCTTTGTCAATTTTGCCAATGGTTTGATGTAGAAGTTGAGAAGAAACCTATGCTGATATAGCACAATTGGCTTATAGTATTTTAGGATTGATTGAGATTAAAGGATCAGAAATTATGATAATAATTAGGGGTTCTAATTATTGGTATCGATTGAGATTGGATGGAACTAATAAAGGATTAGAAAGCAATTCTGGCTTGTGTTGGTAAATGGTAATTTTTGCAGTACTCTTAACAAGTAAATTATGGGTCAAGGATTTAATTTCATGATGAATTTGTGTGAGTGGGATCGGGATTTATTGGAAGTATTCCTGGTTGGTTTGAGATTGAAATCAATGCAAGTAATTAGAGATAAGGAAGAAAAGTGATCCAGGTTCACACCTAAGCACTAGGGCAAGGGTTGGTACAACAGTTGCTGAAATTCTCATCAGTTGTTGTCTGGTAATATAAAATGGATCGTCCTCATTTGTAGAGTTCTGTAATAATTTTCCTAGAAAGACTGTGATCAGTAGGAAACTATTGACTTAAACGACTCCTAAGCAATGGATAAAAACCTAATAAAATAATGCAAACTCAAGTAAATATGGTTCCTAGCATCAAATTCTTTAACTTCCGGGAAACTATCAGCATATCTGTAACTTTCTAGGAAACCCAAAACAGAATATCACTTTGCAAGTTAAACTCATAGAAATGTAATGTTAAGACTTAATATCTATTCAGCTTAAGTTTCTGAATCATTCTGACATCAAATGAAGACAATACTTCTAGGTTTCTTCCGCATATGATCTTGACAGTTCTTGACAACCTTGTATGAAACTTCTAATAATTAGCTTTAACTCTCAATTTGCACTTCTAATATTTAACTTTAACGCTCAACTGGCTCTTACTTTTTATACATACACCAGTTGTATTTGACAGACTTGACAACAAGAGAGAGTCTTTTGCTTTGCACAAAGGAACACCCAGTTTTGCAGTTGGCGTTGCATGATGATAGTATCTGGGTTGCAACAACAGATTCTTCAGTTCATAGATGGCCTGCTGAAGGAAGAAATCCTCAGAAGGTCTTTCAAAGAGGTGGTTCATTCTTGGCTGGAAACTTGTCTTTTTCAAGGGCAAGAGTTTCCTTAGAAGGGTCTACCCCTGTAAGTATAGTTTGTGTGCGACTGTATTACATTTGCTATTGCTTACAGCGATCATCTTGTTTGTCATGAAAATTTTTGTCTCATAAATATCTCTTTTCTCCTTTTTCTTAATTTTTATCAAGTATTATTAAATATACAAACTCTGCATTGTAGTACCGTTTATTTTCTTTATATACTTGAATTCTAGGGAATTTTGCGCTGCTCATTTAGTTGTTAATTGGTTCTGTTTCATTTGTTCTTTGCTCACTCAACCCCAAGGAGAAAAGAACAAATATTAGAATTTGTTTTTATTACTCATGATGAGATTTGTTATGGATAACTCTTTGAGGTTTGACTGTATCTGGAATTTGTTTTAGCATCTTCTTCCATCACTTGCCCTTCATTAATGTGCTTACATTGTTATTCAGGCTGCTGTTTATAAAGAACCAATCTTTTCCATTCCTGGAACTCCAGCAATAGTTCAGCATGAAATTTTAAATAACAGAAGGCATGTATTGACTAAGGTAAATGTGGTAGTACTTATATCTGTTGTTTCAAAGATTTTGTTTTTGGGATTTTTTTTTTGCGTATATGATAATTATGCTTCTTGAACAGGATACTGCTGGTTCAGTAAAGCTCTGGGAGATAACCAGGGGTGTTGTGGTCGAGGACTATGGACAGGTGAACAAGAAACTAGAATTTTTTTTCCCTCTTTCTGTCTTTGTTTCTTGAGTACAAGTGGATTTCACTTTGCTTTTCACTTCCAAGTTTTGTACACATAGACACTTGTATATATTTATCCATTCTTTCGATTTCAATGGCCAGGTTTCATTTGACGAGAAAAAGCAGGAGTTGTTTGAGATGGTACGCTACCTTCTTATTTGAATTTATATCAGTTAAACACAATGCATCATTTTGTAAGGAATTTTCTTTTTTTTTTTTTTTTTTAAAACCTCTAGGTAAGCATTCCAGCATGGTTCACTGTGGATACCAAGCTTGGAAGCTTGTCTGTTCATTTGGACACACCCCAATGCTTTTCTGCGGAGATGTATTCTGTTGATCTAAACATAACTGGGAAGCCTGAGGATGATAAGGTTTTAGACTTATTTTATTGATTTTGACAATCTTAAGACATGCATATCTACAGGAAGTGGTTGATGAACTCTGTGATTATAATGTGCATCTGGTGTTAACTTGTCTTTGGCAGGTTAATCTAGCTCGTGAAACCCTTAAAGGTCTGTTGGCTCATTGGATGACCAAAAGAAGGCAAAGACTTGGCTCCCAAGCTTCCACTAATGGAGATGTTTTATCAGGAAAGGATAATACTGCAAGAAGTCTTGCTCATTCAAGAATTGAGGTAGATGGAAATGCTGAAAATGACTCCATGGTCCATCCTCCTTTTGAGTTTTCTACGGTTTCCCCTCCATCAATTATCTCCGAGGGTTCCCAAGGAGGTCCTTGGAGAAAGAAAATTACTGAATTGGATGGAACTGAGGATGAGAAAGACTTCCCTTGGTGGGCTTTGGATTGTGTTTTAAACAATCGGCTACCACCTCGAGAAAACACCAAGTAACTTCCGCTGCTTATTAAACTTTCCCTTAATATAATCTTCAAGTAACTAGTTTTCAACGAACTGCATACATTGAACTGTTTGTTAGCTGACCTTGTTGTTGATATACTTGTTACACATGGATGAACTTAAGGAGTGTCATTAAATTCATGGTTAACTATGCTTTTTGTTTTCTTGTGCCTTTAGTCCTTACTCTCTGATATTTTTCTTGTGAAACGTCTGCACTTCTCTTCTTTTAGGAGGGGAAAGAGTACCTTCTTTTGCATTTTTGCACACTACTGCTACATTCAGAACCATGGATAATCATGTATTTTACTTGAGTCTTCTCTCTCTCTCTCTCTCTCTCTCTCTCGATGAAGTTTTGCTTTTCATTTATTTCAGGTGCAGCTTCTACCTTCATCCATGTGAAGGTACAGCTGTTCAGATCCTCACACAAGGGAAGTTAAGTGCACCTCGTATATTGAGAATAAATAAGGTACGCCTGTTTGGTTTTTCCATAGGACTTTCAAAAGCTTTTTTTTTCCTTTTTGGCATGGCATGCGATTGTACAAAGTTGCAAATGTTGATTCTATGCTAATTTAGATCACTTGGGTTAATACATTAGAATCTGTTTCATGCTTTGGAGCATGGACAGCAAAAGGGTCAAAAGAGTAATGTTCAGTTAATGAAAATGCTATTTGCGCATACATATATATTGATAGGACCTTTTAACTTTGTTCTAGCCAACACAATATATGAACGAATTAGAATAATCTTCTGCATATGCTGTTGTTGAGTGCTTGTTTGCTCGTATGTAAGAGCAAGATGCCTCTGTGGCCTTTTAGATTTTATTTTCTTCTCGTTTTAAATTTTGGATACGGAATGCTGATAGGTGTCATATTGGAAAAACATATGTATATCAATGTATATTAATGCAGAACAGTTTGTCCTACACTATATTTGTACATCAGTATTTTATTTAATTTTCTGGTATAATAATGTACTTTCACTCCGTTATGGTTTATATAGGTTGTTAATTATGTCGTAGAAAAGATGGTGCTTGACAAACCAATTGATACTGGAAGTACCGATGGGTCACTTGCTCCTGGACATGGAGGACAATTGCAGCATTCAGCTGTCGTGGATGGTTCTTTTAAATCTGGATTGAAGCCTTGGCCGAAGCCTAGGCCTTCTGTTGAGATTTTATGCAATAATCAGGCAAGTAAACCACATATTAGATGTCATAATGCCTTTGGCTAAGAGCCTTGACCCATTTCTCAAAGCTGTGTGGTTTTTTTCCCATCATTTTCTGGTACCATTAATAAATCGTACTATGCAGTGTTTGAAATCAACAAACTAAAATTATTCATACCAACTTTTTAGTTCAAGTTCGATCATGCTATACTGATCACGTGTTTGATTTGCTACTATATGTTCCAGGTCTTATCTACAGACATGAGCTTAGCCACTGTGCGGGCCTATATATGGAAGAAACCTGAGGATTTGGTACTCAATTACAGATTGGTTCAAGGCAGGTGATTGTATCAACTTCTGGGAGCAGGTGAGTGGGTTACCTGTGTGTTGCTTTTAACTAGGGTTGAGAAAATTTTGGTCAGAACTACTTACCCAATGTCCCGACCAAAACTGTTGTTAGTATCAGTTTTAGTATTAAACCGATTATAAATTATTATATTTATATATTTTAAAATATTTCATTATATAATAAATATTTTTAATATATTAATATTCTTACCCTGACCCAATTAAACCCACCCAATCCATTACCAAATCAACTCATTACCAAAATTCGAAAATAACTGAGCAAACTAAGTTGATCTGGTTATTGCCGGTTATCAATATAAAGTTTGGTTGGTTTCAGTTCAAAAGTCTATGGAGTTCGGTTTATTAACATGGAACTAGTGTTGGCTTTGTTTGATAGGTGAATAAGACATCATATAGTTTCTCTTTTAGTCTGCACATTGGGTATCTGTATGAAGCAATCAACTTAAATAGAACTGTATCCTCTCTTATCTATCAGGCTGCAGTGTCTGTTTCGGGAAATCGAGATGGAAATCTCATACTGTTGTAAAGTGTTGGGAATTGTATTTGTTCGTCAGAGGTTTGCCTATATCAGAAGCAAATGTTGGATCCCTTGTATATTTGGAAAGACAATTGGTTTTCAATGTGGTGGCGTTCTCCGGAACTCAACAAGATGATCGTTGTTAAAGTCGAGCAGATGGTATCATAAAGTTTTGGTCTTTGTGAAGTGCATGCTTTCGCCATACATCCGAGAAAAAGCTGTAGGGTGGAAATGCAAGCGGTAGAACGGTTTGTAAACTCCGGGGGACAAGTAGCTGAAAGTAAAATTGGGGGAAAAAAGGACTAGGCCATATGATGTCGACGAAAGGTCATGTAGATTTGTATTTTGAGGGTGATACAATATCTAGTTATAGGAACTGTTGTTACGAAATTGGTCTTTTTTTGTTTTTTTATTTGTCCTGGAAATAAAAAAAGGACTTTTAATTTGTGTTCTTTTTCTTGTGCATTTGAATTTCTTTTTTAGGAATTTAGTTTTATTGTTTGGATTTAAAAATTATTCACTTTGTAGTTATGTAATAATAAAAATAGCTTTGAAAATACTGATTAGGATTTTAAAAAATACTCGTTTAATTCTTAAGAAAATTGAGGTTATAAAATAAAGGAATTAAATTAAATAAGAAATTAAAAATCTCAAGAATCAAAATTAAAACTTGATCATAATGTAAAAAAAAAAAAATAGTGCAAACTCCAAAGATTTGGGAGGTTTCGTGTTAGTCTTTAAAACTCTAAAGATATTTAAATTATATATAATTACGTGATATTTTAATAAAAGTTAATAATATTAATTATTTAAATTTATCAATAACATTATAAAATATATGGATCAAATTACATTAAAAATTAAAGAGACTAAATCACAAATTTAGATATAATAGAAAGACCAAAATTAAAATTTATCCTCTAATATCTAGTGTAAAGAGAGAGAACAATAGCAATATAGTATAGGCATCTGTTAATTTGGACCTCCCTTTTATATATAGTTTATAGATTCATGAATGGATGAATCGGCTCAATTCAAGATCGATAGTTTTTAATTAAATCAATAAAATTAATAAAATATGTGTTAAATTAAAAAAATGGTTATTTTATAAAACAAAATGAAAGCAACAAGATTTGACAGTAATAATAGACAAACTACGTATTTTTGTAAACTAATTTGGAGGTCCCTTCCATCCCATCTTAATGAAATCTTCCCCATTTGATGTAGTAAACATCATTGTAGGGAGGTCAATATCAAGTTCCTCCATCTCTATAGAACCTTCTTTCATTTCCAAAAAGGCTTCAAGAGATGCTTTTCCATGCTAGTAGTAGCTTTTAACATCATCACACTGTAAACAAGATGTAATCTCCATCACCAAATATTGCTTCAACACAACTATATTTAATATCTAATTTATATTCTTAACTAAACTAACTCCATAAATTCGACACCCGAAATAAATATTGGTTTTGTATTGTTTATTTATTTATTTATTTATTTTAATGGTTGAGTGAAGAAGGAATCTAAAGATGTGAAAGGGAATGTTATAGCAGTAGCATATAAAAGCAAGCTTTGTGATTATCTTGGGGAGCAACAAATGAAGAATACCCAAACTTTGGCAAATTATATTTTATTCCTGTTAGTTATGGGACACAGACAGCCACAAACAACGCAATGTCTTAGCACCATTGCCGACCATAAACTGGCAAAAACATTACTAATGGTAGATTTTCTCTTAGCTTAAAGTACTAAAATATGCCACAAATTCTCATTTATTTTTAAGATTTTAAAATTAAAGTTTAATTGTTAAAACGATTAAATTTTTTATTAATTTATTAAAGTGACATTTAAAAAAAATCATTAATAGCCATGTAACTTAAAAATAATATTGTAATGAATTTGACTTTAATAAGATGATTTAAACAGTATTAATAATTGAACTTAAATTTTAAAATATGAAAAAGTAAAATGACTAATTTTTAAAAATAAACTTATAAAATGTATATAAACTAATGCTCTATTTTAACTTTTGTAATTTTGAAGATTCATTAAGCTCAAAGCTAAATCAACGGGCCCAAGTCAACTTGCGTTAATAGCATTCAAATCTTTGTTTAGTCAAATATTGTGTATTTTATCTTTTGAGAAAGAAAAGGTTACAATTATAATCTAATAAACAATCATCACTAAGTTGATCTGGACTGATTTTCTTTTCAATACCTGTTCTCACCAAACCACTATAATAAACCACCTATAATACCTTTAAAATATGTGTTTTAAGATATAATTTTTTTAAAAAAAATTTATCCATTTTTTATATTTATTCATAGTAAATTTAGATAATGTAATTAGATTTTTTTTATATTATGTATATCCATTTTATGGTTTATGTTCGAGGTTCGTAGTTGTTCTTGTAATCGGCCTATTTTGCCCGGCCCACAAAACAAATAAAAAAATAAAATAAAACCCAAAATAAAAATAAAGTCCAAAACAAAAGTCTAGTTACAAAAAAAAACCCTAAGCCCAATAAGCCCACAACTTTAAAAATTTTCAGAAAAGCCAGAAACCCTAGGGTTTTTGGCGCCGTTCTCCTCGGGTGCACCACCCTCTTCATTCCGAGACCTAGCCCCCCCTTCTGCTGCCTTGCACGAGAACGGCAAAAACGCCTTTCCTTTTGATACGTCGACGTCTGCTGATGGCTGTCGATTCCACCAATATAAACCTACACCTAGTTGCAAAATTAAGCAGTATAGGGAGTAGGATCGATCCCACAGAGACCGGTTTCTTGAAAAATCGTCTATCTCTTGACCAAGTTAGTGCACATGTGAGCAATTTGACCGTGTCGAGCGGTGGTTTGGGACCATGAATCCGAGATGAAAAAATATTTTAATATTATTTTCATGTTAAATATATACGATTGAGCATGTGCTAAAAATTAGTGAATTTATTTGACTGTTGTATGTTTAATTTAAAGAAAAGGACTAAATTGTATAAGTGGTAAAAGTAGCCATTTATTAAATTGAGTGACTAAACTATTTTGTCTTCTTTTATAAGAGGATTAAGGTTGTAAATTGGCCCTTTTAGCATGCTAGTGGACGGCACTAAGCTTTTATAAAGCATTTTATATTTGTTTTTCTTTATATATTAAGCTTATAATAAAATATGTATTATATTATAACATTAAAATAATAAAAACATAAAAGAACATTGCATGTTCATCTTTTTGGGTGCTTTTGACCGAAACTAAAAGGGGAAAAGAAGAGAAAAAGCTCTAAGGGTTTTGGCATTTCTTAATCTTGATTAAGGTATGATTCGGTTTTAGTTTTTGTTAATTTTTACGTTTTTGAGATCGTTGCTTCGAACCGTAGCCGACCCATGTTGTAATTTTTAAATCGAGCATGTCTAAGGTTGACCATTAACATGGTTATATGATAATTGATGTTTGATGAATTTAATTTAAAGATAGGATTAAGATTGATAAGTTTTGTATTGAAGTTTTAGTGAAAATTGAGTAAATAGGACAAATTTGTAAAATAAAAATTTGAGAGGGCTTAAATGCAAAATAAATGAAAGAAATGGACTTATATAGTCCTTATACATATTCGGCCCTTGAGTGTTGTGTTGAAATAATGTGTATTTTGTGTTTTGTGCAATTAGGACTAAAGTGAAAAAAATGTGAAACACTAGGGGTAAAAGGGTAATTTACCCATTAATGTGATTTGGGACTAAATTGAATTGAAATGTACTTGAATGAGCTGAATTTAATGTGTTTTAGATCAAGAGCAAAGAAAAGCGGAATTGGATGAGGGAAAGACAAAGGTTCTCGAATAGCCGATTTTACGGTCTATCGACAACCGAGGTAAGTCCTTAAGCGAACATATGTTAAAAGTTTATTTATAAATCTAATGTATGGTGAAATTGGTATAATTATAGTATAAAGTCATGAGTTGGTCGAATGTGATGATAATAAATTGGATTGGTTGAAATTTTATTTAATGTGATATAAATAAGTGCTTTTGGTTTGCTATATGATTAAAATATGTGAAATATAAGTGGTGGTGAATTTAGCACTATGAAATGTGAAATGAAAGATTAACTATAATTTATTTCGGGCTTCAATGCCTAGCGAGCTTCGTCTTGTGTGATTTATTTAGAGCTTCGTTTTACTAGTAGGCTTCGTCTTGCATTGATTTATTTCGAGCTTCAATGCTAGCGAGCTTAGTCTGCATGACATATTCGGGCTTCGTGCCTAGCGAGCTTGAGCCGGTGACATATTCGAGCTTCGTGCCTAGCAGGTGCTTCGAATGGATGATATTCGGGCTTCATGCTAGCGAACTTCGAAATGGTGACATATTCTAAGCTTCGTGCCTAGTAGGCTTAATCTTGGTGAATTGATATATATGGGAAATTTGAGAACCGAATAAGGTAAGTTATATTTAATGTTTTGTGTTAAAAGCTCGGGTAAGAGTTGGCATATTATGTTTAGAAGGATTGAAGTGAGTAAAGTTCTTATTATTTTGAATCAAATTTGATGTGTTGAAATGGTCAATTGCACAAGTACTATATTTTATAATGTTGAACCTATCATTAATGTGAATGTACATAGCTTATATGTGAAGTTGATAAAGTATATGTTCATGATGACATAGTGATAATAATCGATACAAATGTGACCCTAGTATTCGACTAAGTGTATTATATATTTATATAGAAAATTTATGTACAATATTATCGGTTTGAAGATTAAAGTGTTTACTGTATGTTCATTATAAGTATATGTGCTTAAGACTTACTAAGCCAAAGTGAGCTTACTCTGCTTATGTTTGTGTTCTATTTTATAGATCGATAATTCAACTACGGGCTCTGGGGATCATCAAGAAAGTCGACCACACTATCACACTCTTTGGTATAGTTATGTTTTGTAAACTTTTGAATCAAAGGCATGTATAGGCTTTGTTTTGATAAGTAATGAATGATGTTGGATTGTAAATATAAATATGGCCTTGCGAATAAAATTTGTTGCTTTTGGTTAAGTTTAGGTTTTACATTTTGATATAGTAGCTTGCATTATAATACCATTAGATATGTGATTTCGGTCATGCTTTAAATCACACACGGAAAATGATCATATGATATATATATATGGTGTATTGTTGGGATATGCACTTAGCTAATAAGGATAAATGTTGGATGCTAGATGATTTAAAGCATGTAATATGTTAGCAAGTTAATATGTTGCTATATATATGTGTGTGAAGTCTTGATATAAGCTTAGAATTGGTAAGTTTTGCATTGTTGAAGCGGTTCAAATTAAGCAATTAGGGTTGAAATAAAAGATGTGTATATATATATATATATATATTTGAAAATGGTTTAGTAATGCTTGATTATGTTGTTATTAATTTTTCATGTTCGGATATATCATGAAAGTTTATTTCATATTATGTTATGTGTGAAATATTAACGATCAAATTATAGTATACTTACTTGTAATATTCGCCATGGCATTGGTTTAGTTTGGAGTTTATATTTTTATTAGATGTTAATATGCATTGGACATGAGGTTTGAATGGTTAAATTATTTTGGTGAACGTGATAGGGTGCATGTGAGTTAAATTTGTTTAAACCTCAAATTAACAGATAATGTAGAATGATAATGGTAATTAGCAAAGCTTTGTCAAAAATTGTCTTAAATATTAATGCATTTGATTGGTAAAATAAGAAAATAAATTGAAATAGTCTTTTACTATTTGATTGAAACTTGTTTTATTATGAACTCGATAAAACTTAGCTCAACCTCAAGCACGAATCACGGTTTTCCATCTTTGACCCGATCCTAAAATTAGATGAACTCGATAAAACTTAGCTCACCTCTTTTTCCTAGATAGATGCTAGCTTATAGCTACCAAGGACGCCTCGAACCAACTCTTCCTTGTGTAAATTAGCTATGGAACGTCCTATAACTAACCCTTACCGATCGAACAACCTACTTAAACATTCGTGGCTTAGAACTCCGGCAGCTTTGCGTTCTAGAAGAGCCTAGCTCGAACCAATGCCCTCAAACGTTGGGACATTTAAATCCGGTTACTATTTCCCTTGACGGAACCAAACAGCAATCCCCACTTGGCACGCCAATGTGTTCACGGAAGACCAATTAGACAATCGATCCTTTCGGAATTTCAATCAGACGTCTAGTCGCGCTAACTCAAACGACGTCTTTTTTGACTTAGTACGACTTGACTTTATGAGCTGACGAAGTCATACTCTTAATCCGGAGAAATAATAAGTATCGAAAATCGAGAGTTGAATAGCTCGGGTTCGTAACTCACGGGTTTTTTTTTGACGGGGTTAATACCGGCTTAAGGCTGAAAGGGGTTTAGTGTGGCATGATTTCACTCATGCTTGAAGATTGTGGAAGATGTTTGGGTTTTTGGTGTGAAAGATGATGGGATTTTGGAAAGGGAAGGGGTTTGGAAGGTAATTAAACCAATTTTGGGAAAAGAAACAAAAGGAATTGAAATGGACAGAATGTTTGGACGTTGCTTGAAGGAAAAAAATAAAAGAAGAAATTCTATTCTAAATGAGAATAGGAAGAAGACAAAGAAAGAGTACAACTCCAAATGGGGATAGAAAAAAAACTAATTTGATTCATGATTATCCCAATACAAACATCCCCTATTTATACTAATGGATTTACTAAAATAGGCTTAACTAATTAAATATAAAATCTTAAATAAAAAATAAAATAAAATAAAATAAACTAAAAATAGGATTTTCTATTCTTGGCTTTTTACAAAGTCAAATTGCTTGATGAGTCCTTGGCTTCCTCCATCTTTTTTATTTGGCCCCATTTCCATGATTTTCTATCTATTTAGCCCTTTTTAGCATGTTTCTGCTCAATTGCGTCCCTGGCAAGAATTAAATCATAAAAACATAAATTAGCAGGGATTAATTCAAAAATATACCGAATTAAATATAAAAAATTATGCAAAATAATCATGTTATCAAATCCCCCCTACTTAGCTCATGCTTGCCCTCAAGCATGTTGTTCGTTCAAACATTAAAATTAATTTCACAATTTATTAAGACCCGAGCCTCTTTTCTGCATCCTTACTCAATGTAGACAACATAGGCAAAAATAATTTAATAAATGCTCAGAACATATAGTTTAATTAACAAGACAAGTGTCATAAAATTCGATATATGCGAACTAGATAATTCCATTAAATAGAGTTTGATTCCGATAAATTGCAAGGCATTATTAATATACTTTTTAGAAAAATAAGCTAGACATGGTCAAACCTTTTTACGCGAACTAGGATGACAACCCAAGCACCCTATTCCGGTTACTCAGTTCGAGCATTCTTTATTATTGGGCTCTGTTAGTGGAATGTTATTAAGCCATCGACTCGTCACTCGAACCTTTTTACGCGAGATGAGATGACAACCCAAGCACCTTACCCGGTTACTCACTCCGGTCACATTTTGAGACTTTCATTCATAACTTGAGCCTTTATTTATTTAATTTTCATTTTTTCATTCCCTTCCTTTTTTTTTTTTGCACAAGCAAATATTTTTCAATCAACCAATTCATGAAAATCTAGCTACATACATCAACATTAAAACACAAGTGTCGATTAATATATATACTTGAGCATTTAATAAAAAATTTTACCCAATTGTCCAAGTTGACTAAGTATGAGTTAAAGGCTCAGTGTCAAATAAACTGTTGAATGAATTCAATGCAAGATTGAACATATGCAAAAGAGAAACATGCAGCAAAAATCAATCAACCATCCATGCATACTTACTATATTCATCCCCCCTACTTATTCTAAGCTTGTCCTCAAGCATGTGCATATTATAGATAGTAAAAGAAAAAAAATCAGCAGCTCAAAATAAAATGAAAAGTTTAGAATACTCCCCATGTGTCTCTTCAATGATTTTGTCGATGTTGGGGGTAGTGGTTTTGTAGGATATCAAGAATTGTGGAGACTTGAGTTTCCATCATTCCAAGTCTCGCCTCGATTCGTTCTAAACGATCCTCCACAGATGGAGGTTGTTCCTCGCGTTCTCTTGTATCAATTAGTGGACGTTGGCGAAAAACCATATTCTCACGAGTAGTTCGTGTACCTGGAGGGCCAAAATAAAGCGAAGTAGGGGTGCCGGCAAGCAATCCCATAGAATCCAAACAATATTTGTCTAGGTTGCTCATACTATATGCACAAGTGAAAGTTGAGAAATCAATTTCAGAAAAAAGTCGAGAAGCTAGATTAGAAATAAATGATCCAAGTATAAGTTGACGGTTGTAACGCAAAACGACATGAAAATTACGTGCAAACAAATATCCTAGATTGACTTTAAAACTCGAATGCATGCACCACAAAAAGAACGATTCGATTTTAGTTAAAGTAGTGATGCATCATTTCTACCGAAAAGCTAAATGCCAAAAGCGGTGTATATATCTCAAAGCGTGTTCATGCACCAATAAGTCTTTTGTGGATTTCGGATTATACAAATGATCAAAATTAGTTAAAACACGATAAACATGCTGTGCATCAAAGTTGTTCGGAATATCTAACAGAGCAGAATGATAAGAATCAGACTGAATATCATCATGACCGATGAAACCCATAGCAATGTTAAATTCAAAATTGACATCCAAAGTCTTTTCCAAGCAAACGAAAGCATACAATATTTTACGTTTCAACAGGTTTGCAAAGCATTAATATCGAAGCTAAAAGTTGTGTAGAATTCATATACTAATTCATAATATGCATTATAAGTGATATTAGCATATAAAGTCCAACCAATAGCATCAAAATAATGAAGCACAGCAGCATGCATATCTAGACGTTCAAGAGTGGGAAAATAGATTTGCTTACAGACCGGGAGCGAGCGTTGTCAGATGGCGTCGTATCGTGTTTGATGTTCCGATGTTGAGAAGTCGAGAAACCCACGAAGTTGACATTCCATTGGAATTGTATTGGTACGACTCCGTCTGTTGCGCTGGCCGTCTCGGGGTGGTCGAATGTGCTCGTTAGGCGAGTCGGGTGGATTTTCTTCTTCAGCAGCGTCAGTATTACTGTCCGGGGGTGTCGATGGCTCTCGTGTCGGTTGTCGACGACTTCGAGTTTGGCGTTGAGGGACTCGTCCGTCGATGGTAGGGGTAGCTTCGACGTTGTCGTTAGAGGTCCCGACTTCTTCGGGACTACCTGAAGTGTCGGACTCAATCGGTGTTGGCCTTCGTTGACGTTGGGGTCTCGATGGGCCGGCCTGCTATTGTGGTGGAGGTTGCGGAGGAGCATTTTCGTAGTCTAAATCGACAAATGGAGGTGCGGTGAAACGGTGTCGATTTCGATTGAGTGAAACTGGAACTGGGATGTTATCGGTCGTTTGGTTTCTAGTTCGGACCATTGCGTCTGTGGCAGCGACACAAAGGTTTGGCTCTATTCTGAGGAAGGGGACGACGGCGACGCACGGTGGCGGTTGCGGTGGCGTACGGCGAACGAGGGCGACGAGTGGTCACGGCGTATTTTTAGTCGACTTTGAGAGTGGCGATGGTGGTGGCTTCGGTGGAAGACATGGTTAGGGGTAGTTTTGTGTGGAGAGAAAAGAAAGTAAAGAAAATAAGAAAAAGGGTGGTGTTGGGGTTTGGTTGTCGACCGTCGGGATTATGGTAGTGGGGAGTATAACGGCGATGAGGGGCGAGGTGAACGGTGGTGGTGGGTGGTTTACGTGGTGGAGGAGAAGAAAGGTGAGAGGGAGTTGTGAAGGGAAAGGTTCGGCGTCGGTAAGGGGAGAGAAAAACGACGATGGTGGCGGTCTCGACGTGCGACGGTAACGGAGTGCATCTGCGATGAAGATGACGAGCGGCGGCGGCGGTGTCTTGAGGTGTTAGGGTTTGTTTTTTTTTCTTTTGTGTGTTGAAGAAGATGAAGAAGATGAAAGGGGTTGGGTGTTCTATTTTCTTTTCTTTTCTATTTTCTTTTTCCCCTCTTTGTTTTTTTTTTTTCTTGTTTTTGGGTAGGTAATTTTAATTGGGTTTGTGTTTATGGGTATGGAAAGTGGATTAAATGGATGAGTATAATGGGTATTGGGTTGATGGGTTATTTGAGTTTGGGTTAATGGGTTAGGTTATTGGGTTGTTTTTTTGTTGGGTTGGTATTTGGGTAGTTGTTGGTGGGTTAAATGGATATTGGGTTTTGGGTAGATGGGTTAAGTTTGGGTAATGGGTATTTGGGTGTGTTTTTTTTTGATTTTTTTAATTTTGGTAAATGCATGTCGCCTTATTAGCCTGTCGTGCCCGCGCCATCACTATTATCCTATTCTCGAAAAATTCATGCTCTCCATTATTTTCCTGAAAACATCAAATCAATTGAACTAAGTAAAATTTATTTATTTACAACCTAAATTACTAAACCTTAAAATTAAATAAATTAAAAGAAATTTGGGGTGCCTCCCAAAAAGCGCTTTTGTTTAACGTCGTTAGCTCGACGACCTGTTTATTCAAATTTTGGGTTCCTCGAGAATAATCTCCTCAACTGTGTGCGTTTGAAAGTTCTCGAAAAAGGGTTTTAGTCATTGCCCATTCACCTTAAAGCACTTTCGTGTTTCTTCACTTAGAATTTCCACTGTACCATTAGAAAATAAATTAGTAATAATAAATGGTCCTATCCATTTGGATCGAAGCTTACCAGCGAAAATTTTTAAGGTGGAGTCGTATAGGAGAACTTTTTGTCCTATTGAAAACTGCTTCCGAGTGATGAATTTGTCATGAAATGCCTTTGTCTTTTCTCTCGAGCATTTTCATATGCGTCATTTCTAATTTCCTCGAGCTCTTGGATGTCCAGTTTCTGATATTTTCCTGCAGACTCCATCTCCATATTACACTGCTTAACTGCCCAAAACGCCTTGTGTTCTAACTCGACTGGAAAATGGCACAATTTACCGAAAATGAGTCGGTAAGGTGACATGCCTATTGGTCCCTTGTAAGCCGTCCTATAGGCCCAAAGTGCATCATTAAGTCTCGAGCTCCAATCCTTCCTGTTAGGTTTAACCGTCTTTTCCAGAATGGATTTGATCTCTCGATTCGACACTTCGACTTGTCCGTTCGTTTGTGGATGGTAAGCAGTGGCAATCCGTTGAGTCACTCCATATTTCTCCATCAGTGCACTTACGAGCTTATTGCAGAAATGAGTTCCTCTGTCACTGATTATCACTCGTGGAGTGCCATACCTGGAAAAAATAGAACTTTTAAGAAAGTCAACCATGGTTTTAGCATTATCATTACGAGTGGCTTTCGCCTCTATCCACTTAGAGACATAATCAACAGCTAAGAGTATATAAAAATTACCGAAAGAAGAAACGAAGGGACCCATAAAGTTGATGCCCCACACATCAAAAATTTCACAAATATGAATGGGAGTAAGGGGCATCTGGTTTCGACGACCAAGGTTGCCAACTCTTTGGCATTTTTCACATGTTTTGCAAAATAAAAAGGCATCACGAAATATATTTGGCCAAAATAGCCCACATTCGAGAATTTTGTGTGTAGTTCGTTTAGGTCCAAAATGTCCTCCACATGCATAAGAATGACAAAAAGTTAAGATAGACTATACCTCTGTTTCAGCTACACACCGTCGAATTACCTGGTCTAAGCAATGTTTCCAAAGGTAAGGATCGTCCCAAATGTAATACCGCACATCCTTTTTAATCTTATCTCTTTTAGACCTTGGTAAATCCAAAGGAATAGTACCTGTAACGAGATAATTTACTATGTCTACATACCAAGGATGAACCGCATCTGTTGCAAATAGGTTTTCATCTGGAAAGTTGTCCTTCAACGGTGTGTCATCTACTGGAGTCGGTAATCGACTCAAATGGTCGGTTACTAGGTTTTCGCATCCTTTTTTATCTCGTATTTCAAAGTTAAACTCTTGTAGGAGCAGAATCCACCTGATCAGTAGTGCTTTTGCCTCCTTCTTCCCTATCAAGTACTTTAAAGCTACATGATCAGAAAAGATAATAACTTTAGTTCCTAATAGGTAAGACTTAAATTTATTTAAAGCAAACACAACAGCTAGTAGTTCTTTCTCGGTGGTTGTGTAATTGATTTGGGCAGCGTCCAAAGTCTTCGAAGCATAGTAGATAACATGAGGCTCTTTCCCTATTCTTTGGCCAAGAATAGCTCCCACACTTTGGTCACTGGCATCACATATAATTTCGAACGGGAAGTCCCAATTTGGTGGCTGCACTATGGGAGCGGAGACCAATTTCTACTTCAGCACATCAAATGCATCTTTACAAGTCTGATTGAACTCAAATTCTTTATCCTTTTGTAACAGGCTGTAAAGTGGTCGCGTGACTTTCGAGAAATCTTTCATGAACCGTCTGTAAAATCCTGCATGGCCAAGAAATGAAGGAACCTCCCTCACAGATGTGGGGTAAGGTAATGAGTTAATAATATCCGTTTTTGCCTTGTCGACCATAATTCCTTCCGAGGAAACTATATGACCCAAAATTAACCCTTTGTCAACCATGAAATGGCATTTCTCATAATTTAAAACAAGATTAAATTCTAGGCATCTTTGTAGTATTTTAGCAAGATTATCAAGACATTCGTTAAAAGAGTTACCGTATACCGTGAAGTCATCCATGAAGACTTCGATGATTTTCTAGACATAATCAGAGAATATGCTCACCATGCATCTTTGGAAAGTGGCCGGAGCATTGCAGAGTCCAAATGGCATTCGTCTATATGCAAACGTTTCAGATGGGCACGTGAAAGTCGTCTTGTCTTGATCCTCTGGAGCCACTAGAATCTGAAAAAATCCTGAATATCCATCGAGACAACAGTAATGAGTCTTACCATCTAATCGTTCGAGCATCTGATCGATGAAAGGAAGTGGAAAATGGTCTTTCCGTGTTGCTGTATTTAATTTTTTGTAGTCGATGCAAACCCTCCATCCATTCTGGACTCGTGTAGGAACCATCTCTCCTGAAAAATTTTTCACCACTGTCACGCCAGTTTTCTTGGGCACGACATGGACCGGGCTAACCCAATTACTGTCGGTAATCGGGAATATCATTCCAGCATTTAACAGCTTCTAGATCTCCTTCTTTACTACCTCTATCATGGGCGGATTAAGGCGTCTTTGAGCATCTCTCTTTGGTTTCGCGTTCTCTTCAATAAAAATTTTGTGCATACATATGGACGGACTTAGTTCCTTTATGTCGGCTATCGTCCAACCTATGGCTTCTTTATAATTTCTTAGAACTCGAACTAAACTTTCCTCCTCGTCTGTGGTCAATTTCTTTGATACTATCACCGGTAAGGTGTCTTTTTCTCCTAAAAAGACGTACTTAAGGTGGTCCGGTAATGTTTTAAGCTCTAAGGTTGGTGGATGCAAAATCGAAGGCAACATTTTAGTTTGGAAAGGAAATAGTTCAAATGGATTACCTTGGTTCGTCAATGATGCTTGCGTTTCTAAGTGTTTGACAATTTCTCGCAACAGATCTTCAATGACAGCTAATCCCTCGAGATGACGTAAAACATCCATGTCAATGCTTCTGCAAAGGACAGTTTCCAACTCATCAAAGTTATGATACTCAGAATAAGATTGAGTTAAGCAATCTATAATATTAATGCTAGAAATATTTAATAGTGAGTTAGGATGACTCATGGCTTTGTAGACGTTGAATTTCACTATTTCGCCATCAAATTCCATTGTCAGCGTTCCGCTCCGAACATCGATCTTTGAGCTTGCGGTACTTAAAAATGGCCTTCCAAGTAAAATGTCAGACGAATTAGTTGAGTTATCATCTTCCATATTGATAATGTAGAAATCTACAGGGAAAACTAATTCGTTAATTTTAACAAGGACGTCTTCAAGCAGTCCCTCGGGATAGAAGACTGACCTGTCCGCCAATTGGATTATTACTCTGTTTCTTTCAAAGGACCGCGTTAATCAACTTATAAGTAGAACAAGGCATAACATTAATTGAAGCCCTAAATCACACATGGCTTTCTTAATGCCTACATTACCTATCTCACAAGAAATGGCAAACATACCTTGGTCCTTGTATTTGGGAGGAACTTTCTTTTGCGATCTTGAGACATTTTCTCCAACACTTACTCTTTCGTTACCTATCAACCTTCTCTTGCTAGAACATAATTTTTTAAGGAATTTTGCATAACGAGGGATTTGTTTGATAGCGTCGAGTAAAGGGATATTTACCTCCACCTTCCTGAATGTCTCGAAAATTTCTTTTTCCTCATTCTCTTTCTTATCTTTGGCAAGTCTCCCTGGAAAAAGAGGTGGCATCACAATTGGTTTCTGAATTTTTGACTCCGGCTTAGCTGTTGGATCCATCACTTGCCTTGCTCGTTCCTTGTCTTGCCCACGACTTTTGGTTGGCACCGTTTCTAGGACCTTTTCGCTACGAAGATAATTGCGCTTGCATTCTGTCGAGGATTCGGCTCTGTCTGGGAAGGTAATTTACCTTGAGATTCCAAACGATTAACTGCCATCGAGAGTTTACTAACCTGATTGGTCAACTCTTGTATTGACGCGTCATCTCTGTTGGTACTTTACAAAGATCGGCAGCAAGTCTTTCCACAATAGCTTCTAGAGATGTGCTCGGCTTGGGTTCTTTGTTGTGGTGGTTGCGAGGTCTCGGTTGGTACGATTGATTATATCGGGGATTACCTCCGTAACTCAAGTTGGGGTGATCCTTCCACCCAGGATTGTAGGTGTTGGAGAAAGGATCATAACGTCTTTGAGGAGGTCCCGAAAACCTCCGACAGCATCAACATGTGCCATTGAATTGTCGTTAAGGATTGGGCACGAATCCGTCGGATGTTCAGATGTAGCGCAAATTCCGCACAGTTGGGTCGGACTCTTTTTCTCTGTAAGCAAAGATTAAACAACATTGGTAAGCTTATCCAACTTATCTTCTAAAGATGAAACGTTTACCCCATGAACCTGTCTTGTGGGTTCTGAATTCGGCCGATATTGTTGCGAATTCACCACCAAGGTGGATATCAGTTCTCTCGCCCTTTGAGGAGTCATATTGACAAGCGCCCCTCCACTAGCAGCATCGATCATTTTCATTTCCATATGGAGCAATCCCTCATAGAAATACTGAAAGAGTGACTGTTCGGTCAACCCGTATTGAGGACAACTTGCACATAGTTTTTTGTACCGCTCCCAATAGTCGTAAAGCGATTCATTCTCTGTTTGGCGAATTCCCACTATATCCCTCTGAAGTTCGGCTACTCGTGAAGCTGGGAAGAACCTGTCAAGAAAAACACGAGATAAGTCATCCCACGTTGTGATAGAACCGGGAGGTAAGTAAAATAACCATTCTTTTGCTGTATCAACTAAAGAAAAAGGAAAGGCCCAAAGTTTGATTTCATCTTCGGGTACTCCCTGCGGTTTCATGCTTGAGCAGACCATGTGAAATTCTCTCAAGTGGGTGTGTAGATTTTCATTTTTTAGGCCTCGAAAGGTGGGCAAAAGGTGAATCAAGCCTAATTTCAGCTCAAACCGGGTTCCTCCGGTTGGATAATTGATACATAATGATGTTTGCTCGTTGGGAGCAACGGCTAGTTGACGAATGGTTTGGTTCGCCATCCTTACTGGTTCACCGAGGTTGCCTTTTTCTTCTTTTGTTTCAAGAAGTGGTTCGGTCTCAGTTCCAACCACTTCGACTTGTTTCCCACGTCGAATTGCCTCTGCACGAATTGCTTCGCTCAACTTTTCAACGTCAGATTCTAGGATCCCTTACCCTAGTTCAACTTCTACTTTACTTGCGCGTTTGAGAGCTTCTGTCTCTTGTCGTCACGCTCGCGCTGATTTCTCGATCTCTGGGTCGTATTCGAGATCTCCTGATGAAGACCTAGTCATAAAGACGATTAAACAGTCGTAAGTGTTGCCAGTCCCCAACAACGGCGCCAAAACTGATGGCTGTCGATTCCGCCAATATAAACCTAGACTTAGTTGCAAAATTAAGCGATATAGGGGTAGGTCGATCCCACGAGACCGGTTTTATTGAAAAATCGTCTATCTCTTGACCAGTTAGTGTGCAGGCAATTGTCGTGCCATGACGTTGGGGGAGTAAAATGTTAAACACAAATGACATACGAAAAATAAAAACGTAAAAAGTAACAGATTAAATAAGAAAATAAATTGAAATAGTGCGAAAAGAACTCAATAAAACTTAGCTCGACCTCAAGCACGGGTTTTCCGTCTTTGACCCGATCCTAGAAATTAGATGAACTCGTCTTTTTCAATAAGCTAGTTATAGCTACCAAGGATGCCTAGAACCAACTCTTCCTTGTGTAAATTAGCTATGGAACGTCCTATAACTAACCCTTACCGATCGAACAACCTACGAAATGTTCGTGGCTTAGAACTCTGGCAGCTTTGCGTTCTAGAAGAGCCTAGCTCGAACCAATGCCCTCAAACGTTGGGACATTTAAATCAGATTACTATTTCCTTGGCGGAACCAAGCAAGAATCCCCACTTGGCACGCCAATGTGTTCACGGAAGACCAATTAGACAATCGATCCTTTTAGAATTTCAATCATCGTCTAGTCGCGCTAACTCAAGCAGCGTCTTTTTGACTTAGTGCGACTTGACTTTATGAGTGATCAAGTCATACTCTTAATCCGGAGAAATAATAAGTATCGAAAATCGAGAGTTGAATAGCTCGGGTTTGTAACTCACGGGTTTTTTTGACGGGTTATCTTGGCTTAAAATTTGAAAGGGTTTAATGTGGCATGATTTCATTCATGCTTGAAGGTTGTGGAAGATGTTTGGGTTTTGGTGTGAAAGATGATGGGATTTTGGAAAGGAAAGGGGTTTGGAAGGTAATTAAACCAATTTTGGGAAAAGAAACAAAAGGAATTGAAATGGACAGAATGTTTGGACGTTGCTTGAAGGAAAAAATAAAAGAAGAAATTCTATTCTAAATGAGAATAGGAAGAAGACAAAGAAAGAGTACAACTCCAAATGGGGATAGAAAAAAACTAATTTGATTCATGATTATCCCAATACAAACATCCCTATTTATACTAATGGATTTACTAAAATAGGCTTAACTAATTAAATATAAAATCTTAAATAAAAAATAAAAATAAAATAAAATAAACCAAAAATAGGATTTTCTATTCTTGGCTTGCTTGATGAGTCCTTGGCTTCCTCCATCTTTTTATTTGGCCCCATTTCCATGATTTTCTATCTATTTAGCCCTTTTAGCATGTTTACGCTCAATTGCGTCCCTGGCAAGAATTAAATCATAAAAACATAAATTAGCAGGGATTAATTCAAAAATATACCGAATTAAATATAAAAAATTATGCAAAATAATCATGTTATCACCTGCAACAAGCAAAAGAAAAGGAACAGTGGTAGAAACAAAAAGGACAGTAGAATAGACTATGTAATCGGCTATAAAAAGCCCGAATATCGTCAATGTAAAAGGAGACCACATCAAATACAAACAAAAAATAGATTTCGAATATACTAAAAGGAGATTGAAACCGAAAAATCTAAGGTGCTTTTTTTTTTTTTCGAAATAAATAAATAGAAAAACAATAAATATTACCCGTTGATTTGTCTTCCTCTCCGTCGAATGTTGCCGGCATCCGAATACCCAAGAACCCATATGGGTTTTGATGAGGGTTTGAAAGGCAACAGAGGGTATTTCGCATGTTATTTCCTTTTATTTCTAAACCAAAGTCGGATTTGAAGGGTTTTTTATGCTAAAAACGGAAAGAGGATCAAAAAGGGCTGAAAAGACCCAATTTTCTGCACCTCCGGCCACCGTCTACGACGGATGTAACACCTATAACCCGTATCTATCACCGGATTAAGATTACGAGGCATTACCGATCAAAAACACAACTTAGAAAAATCATTTATTACAATTCAAGCATAAAGTTATAACATCTTCAAAATACGAATACCACAATTCATATATACAATTTTTGCATATAAAATCATATAGCCAACCACAATTAATCATGCTTTACTAATCATATATCACATACAATCTATACTCAAAAACTCAACCATTTTAATTTTTTTATTTCTATTCAAATTTTCAAACTAAGCTATCATGCATTAACAATATAGTACACATTTTCATAAATCAAAGGTTCAAACTTTATTACCAACTCATTCATGTCATTCAATACTTCAAATATATTCAAGTATACATATATATATATATATATATTTATAAATTAAATACCAATGCATAAGTCAAAACATCCAAATGCATACATTTATTTCATTATTCTATATTCAAATGTACCATTTCATAAACCTTTATACAACCGAATATCAAGACAAAGCAAAACATATTTTACAACTTATAATTTATCTATATAATGAATCATCATATAATATCACTAATTGATCACATTTAGTTCTTTTACATAACCAAATTATGCGCATTTTACTAAATCAATTTGGACCATTTTTGAACACAAATAACAAGCCAAAACATACCTAATTCACATATAAGCATCATGTCTAGACATCATATATTCAACCATCCAATAAGCCATTAGCACTTTATACTTAAAACCAAAAATCAAACATTAAACTAACCAACTTGATCTTTAGGTACCAAACCACATACAAACATGTCATGTATATATGTATTTAATATATATATCATTAGCCGAATATAAATGCCATCATTTACCAATTCCAAACCAATTTACCAAAACAAATTATACATCAAGTTATAAGTTAATAATAAGCCATTCAAATAGCCACATTCACATTATAAAGCAAAGACAACATCAATCGAAAAACACATCCATCAACTACGTAACAACTTGAGCCGAATCACATGTTCATCGAGCATACTTCCCAAAATGAGCACATTAACAAGATCGACCATTCACAAACATTAACATAATTATCAAGCCATTTTCGCATGGCTATTTATATACAATTCAAAACAAACCATAATAGAACTAGGTTATACATGCCATATATCAAAAATGCAAACTATCAAAGTACCAAAATAGCGATCGATAGTGTGATGATGATCCTTGACGATCCCCGAGCTCGAGCTAACTTTATATATCTAAAAAACAATGAAAGAAATACACAAAGTAAGCTTTGAAAGCTTAGTAAGTCATAAGAAAATGAATCATCACATGAATATGAATAATTCAATTTGAATAAGCCAAATTTAACTAATCACATATACATATTCATTCATTTATCTCATAAAATCCATAATACCACATTAGTAGCTTCACTTAACTTATTTTTCAACAAACATTTAAACCTTATACGTACCTGAATTACTTAGCTCAAATTCACATTCGGATTCGTTTGACATTGCTCGTTGAACCATTTGGAATCGTTAAGGATACTCGGAAACACATATATCAATTACAACGCCATATCCCAAATATGGTCTTACATGTTATCACATATCGATGCCTCAGTCCCATACAGGGTCTTACACGAATCATATACGATGCCAATGTCCCAGACATGGTCTTACACAAAATCACACCTCGGAAATCCTAATGTCATGACAGCAGTATCCTATACTATTCCTAAGGCTCATACGGGGCTTTCGACTTTGTAATTCAATCAATTCAAGCTCGAAATAATTCCTCCAATGCACAATTTAATTCGGCAATATATGTATTTATACACAATTCAATTCGGCAATATAAGTACTTAACTTTAAAAATGTTTATTTGCATATGAACTTACCTCGTACGGAAACGAATGGATCGAAACGACTATTCAACAACTTTCGACCGATCCAAATCCAATTTCTTCTTTTCTTGATCTAAATCAATTTAAATTTAACTTTTTTAATTACAAGTTCATTCAATTTCATCCAAAAACACATAAATGAGTATTTTGCACTTTATCCCCTAACATTTCACATTTTCTCAATTTAGTCCCTATTTCAAAACAACACAAAATACACAAAATTTTCTCAAACCCATGCTTGGTCAAATCTTCCATAGGTCCCTAGCAGCCCATTAATTTCATTTATTTTACATTTTGACCCCTCAATTTACAAATTTCACAATTTAATCCTTAATATGCATTTTTATCAAAAATCACTTAATTAACTATGATAATCTACCAACATTTATTTATATTTCATCATCAAACAATAAAAACATCAAGCTTTCAACAATGGTAAATCACAAAATCATCATCAAATTCGAAAATTAAAGCATGGGCTAGCTAGTATACGAAGCAACGATATAAAAAACGTAAAAATTATCAAAAACCGAGCAAAGAACATACCTAAATTAAGCTTCCTAGGTGCCGAAATTTTAAAGCTTCAACAACGGCTCTTTTCTTCTCACATTCGCCAACAAAGATGATAATGAATGTTTCTTTTACTTATGTTTTATTTTATTAACTATTATTACTAAATTACTGTAATATCCTGATTTTGTGGGTCTGTGCATTTGGTATGTTGCATGGCTAAATTAGTAGGTTAAGGCTTTAAGGTGTGAATTGGGCTCAAATTTGGGCTTTAAAATCGGGGATAGATTGTTTAAAAATAGTGCTAGTAGTAATTAAATCTAAATAGTTATGTTTGGCAGCAAACTGGGCTCGTGGCCAAAAATCTGGAGTGCTTTGAGTGGGCATTAAGGTGGCGCCACTTAGAGGGATTATTGGGCCATGTATGGCCACTTGAAGCCCAAATGGATGGGTCAATTTCGGCACTAAGAAGGGAAAGGGGTGGACGGCACATTGGTTTTAATTTAGGAGCCTTAAATTCTTTTATTTTATTTAATTAAAAGATGATAGTTAAGAGGGAAGAGTTGGTTCTATTGTGGGCTCTTCAAAGGGTGAGATAGGGATGTGATAGTAGATGGAGGAGATAGGGATAAGGGCTATCAGGATAGGGGGGAGAGTTGGCCGAAACTACAACTCTGAGGTGTGTGCATGTGTAGCCAAATTGATAGCCGTTATCATCTCTTTTCATTTGTTTTCTCATCTTTTCTCAAGTCAATTCTTTCTTCCATTTTCTTTAGTTCTTCCCAAAACCGAAACTCCTAATTGTTTCTCCTCTTCTCGAAAACCCTTTGAAAACCGAATACTCCTTGTGCACATTTTCTTTCTCTTTAAGCCGAATCATCAGGTGAGATCTCTGTTTCCCGAAGGTGCACCGTAAGCCAAATACTCATCTGTAATCCGGTGAGTTTCGAGATTTCTTTCCTCTGTGATTTCTCTATTTCTATCGAGGTTCTAATCCGAATCACTTGTACTTAGGCTCGGTTGATTTCCCCTCTCTGTCCATAGAAGCCGAATCCTACCTATCTATAGTCAGAAGTGCCGATTTGGTGGAAAAGCCGAAGGTAGGTGGTGGTAGGTTTGACCGAAAGGCCTTTCTTGATTCTTTCCATTTAGCCGAATGACATATAGGTTGGGATGGTTGTGATTTTTGATTCGTTTAATATTTGGGGAATAACCGAATGTAGGTAGGTTGGTAGTGGTGTTTTCTCAAGGATATTCGGGATTCGATTAATCAGGTAAGAGTTCGTTTTAAGCGTTATAATTGTTTGAGTAATTAGATCTCATCGTTTAAATGGTTTAGTGATTAAGGGATTGTTATGGACTCGAATAACAGTCAAGCAAAGGAAGTTGGATCTGTAGACCCAATGCCGAAATACAAGAGATGATCAGTATCGGGAGTGCGAGATTGGCCTTTGGAGTGTGGGCCGACATCGGAAGTAGATCGTAGGCCAATAGTGGTAGTGTAAAGTGACAGTAGCGTAGAAGTAGTAAAAGCGTTAGTACGAAAACCAGGTGTGTAACTCTTACACACTTTCTATGCTAAATATGTTATATGTTCTGTGTTGTTAAAAGCTGGAATGACAGCAATGGTTACTAAATACCCCTGTGAGTAAAAGCGAGGATGCCGGCTGTAACACCCCTTACTCGAGACCGTTGCCGGAGTCGAGCACGAGGCATTACTAAACATAACTTACTGATTTGGGGCATAAAAATTGAAACTGTTCATCTGCGTCGTGTTAAGTAAATCAATTATAACTTGAGTTACGAAACTCAAAATCTAGATCCGTAAATTTTTCCTGAAACTAGACTCATATATATTCTTACTATAATTTTTCCAGAATTTTTGGTGTGGCCAATTAGTACAGTTTATTAGTTAAAGTGTCCCTTGTTACACAGACTGATAGTTCTGACCCCTCTGTACTAAAAATCAATTATCTCATAATATACAACTCTTTTTCCTACACCATTTATTTTTTATAAAAATAGACTCAATAAGATTTAATTCTATATCTCATGGCCAACATAATTCCATTTATACTAGTTTTGGTGATTTTTCAAAATCACGTCACTGCTGCTGTCCAAACTGTTCCCCTGCATATAATTACATAATTTCTTTAAAATAACTATCAACTAGGCATTTCATAGCATCCAAAACATGTTCTTAATTAACCATTTTAATGGCTAATCATTACCAAACATTTACAAGCCAATCTTAAGCCATATCATAAGGACATACACACAAAATGGCTAAGTCCCTATATATGCCATAACTTAAAACGTTCGAGTCACAAAATACCAATATAATCCTTTGATAGTGTGTAACGATCTCCGACGTCTTTGTGATTCCCGAGTTGGCTTGTAATACTATAAAAAAAATTAAAGAATGGGAGTAAGCATAAAGCTTAGTAAGTTTACATGTAAATAAATAACAACATTCTTAATCGATTATCTTATTCTTTTCTTATAAGATCACTTAAGCTTTTAACTCAATATACTTAAACTTGTATTCTTACTGCACCTTTCAACATGAATTTGCCTTACCTTACCTTTTTAGCTTGAACTTGTCTTACCTTTACTTTGGTATACTCTTTGAATTTTCCCGTTGAACCACTTGGAATACTAAGGATACGCTGGTATCTTTCCTTATGAAACTTAACCATTGTCATGTCTTGACATGGTCTTACGTGGTATCCTTGCCTTATGAACTCACCAATGCCATGCCTTGGCATGGTCTTATCAGGACCTTTGCCTTATAGTAACATATCAATGCCATGTCTTGACATGGTCTTACATGATTTCCTTAAACCCTAATGTCATGACATTTGTATCCTACACATTCCTAAGGTTCAACCGAACTTTACGAGATAACTTTTCCATCAATTCATACTTGAGTCTTTAAATAATAAATTTACAGAATAAATATGTAAATACTGGAATTTAACAGTATTAAATGTAAAATAATAGAATATTGCATTTATTTCATCAGAACTTACCTCAAAACAAAATACGATCAACTATATCGATTTAGTCCTCTATCTTTTCTTTCCTTGATCTAACTCGATTTCGTTCTTCTTGATCTATAATAGAAAATTTAGCTTATTTAATACTCACATTCATCAAAACAGTCCTTAACTCTTAACTTTGGCAAAATTACAATTTTGCCCCTAAACTTTTACATATTTACACATTTGCCCCAAAGCTCGAAATTAAACTTTATCCCTTATTCTTATGTTTTATGACATGCTGATCATTTTTCCTTCTATGGCAACATCAAATTCTCACTCTAACTTGTACTTATGAACATTAGGTATTTTCTGGATTAAGCCGTTTACTGCTTTTCACTTAAAATCACTTAGCAAAAGTTGTTTAACATAATTTCAGACTTCATATTATATCATAAAACATCAAAATAAACACATTTCACCTATGGGTATTTTTCCAAATATGAACCCTAGCATGAATTATTGATAGAATAAGCTAAATCGAGTTAAAGGGCTTCAAAAATGTAAAGAACATTAAAAGCTGGCTTGGAATCACTTACTATGGAGCTTGGAAGCTTGAAACAAACCCTAGCTATGGTGACCACTTGAAAATTCGGCCTAATGAAGAAGATGAGCATATTTTTCCATCTTTTTCCTTTTAATTCCTTTTATTACCAAATGACTAAATTAAACTTCATTAAAAACTTTGGTTCTTTCCACCTATATATGTCCATTTTGCCCATGAAAATATAATGGTCTAATTACCATTTAAGGACTCCTATTTCAAACCCCATTTCAATCAAGTACTCTATAAATTAGAACCCCTATTTAGCAACTTTTGCAAACAAGTCCTAATAGGCAATTTAAGCATGAAATTAATAAAATTTCTTATCAATACTCTAACACATGTATTTAATCACTTGATAAATCATAATAATTAATCATAATAAACTTTTGTAGCTTGGATTCATGGTTTTGCAACCACTATTTCGTTTAGGCCCTATTTTGGGATGTTACATTTCTCCCCCCTTTAGGGATTTTCGTCCCCGAAAATCTTACCTGTAAAGAGGTTTGGGTACTGTTTTCGCATAATCTCTTCGGGCTCCCATGTAGCCTCTTCTATTCCATGCCTATTCCATAATACTTTCACAAGTGCAATACTTTTGTTCCTTAATTGCTTAACCTCTCGAGCTAGAATTTTTACCGGTTCCTCACCGTAAGTCATATCTGGCTAAATCTCAACCTCTATTTGTGAAATCACATGCGATGGATCTGAACGATAACGACGTAGCATAGAAACATGAAACACATTATGAATCCTCTCTAACTCAGTCAGCAAAGCTAATCGATATGCCAATGGCCCAACTCTCTCGATCACCTCAAATGGTCCAATAAAACGGGGACTTAATTTACCTTTCTTGCCAAATCTGAGAACTTTCTTCCAAGGGGATACTTTCAAAATACCACATCACCAACTTGAAATTCAATTTCTTTTCTTTTCAAATCAGCATAGGATTTACATCTCATCTGAAGTCGCTTTTCAAGCAATCTCGATGACTTTTACTTTCCCTTCTATTTCTTTGACTAGATCAACCCCGTAAATCTGATTTTCCTTAAGCTCTATCCAATACAAAGGCGTGCGACATTTACGTCCATATAAAGCTTCATAAGGTGCCATCTTCAGACTCGATTGATAACTATTATTGTAGGCAAACTCTATTAACGGCAAATATTTCTCCCAACTACCTTGAAATTCCAATACGCAACATCTAAGCATATCTTCAAGTACCTGAATAACTCTTTCTGATTGACCATCAGTCTGAGGATGGAAAGCTGTACTAAAACTCAACTTTGTACCTAAAGCTTCCTGTAATTTCTTCCAAAACCGTGAAGTAAATCTCAGATCTCTATCTGAGATAATCGATAACTGATACTCCATGTAGTTTCACAATCTCAAATATACAACTTGGCCAACTTGTCAAGTGAATAATCCATCTGTTGGGATAAAATGAGCCGACTTCGTTAACTTATCAATCACAACCCATATGCATCTTTCTTTCTCGGTCAAAGGCAATCACATCACAAAATCCATAGTAACTCGGTCCCATTTCCACTCGGAACTAATCTGAGCTACAATAAACTGAAGATACGATGTTCGGCCTTTACATTTGACAAATCAAACATCTAGAAACAAACTCTGATATATCTCTTTTCATTCCTCCCCATCAATACATTTTCTTCAAATCATTATACATCTTTGTACTACCGGTGAATAGACCAAGAACTGCTATGTGCTTCTGTAAAACCTTCCGAATAAGATCATCATTCTTTGGTACACATACCACATCTCTAAACATCAAACAACCGTCGGATCGATCTGAAAATCGACTCTACACCGACTCAAGACCGAACCCTTTTGGCTTGCAACTCACTGTCATCCTTCTAAGCTTCACAAATTTCTTCAAGAAACATCGGTTTAGCTTTCAACTCGGCTAAAATAGAACCATCATTTGACAAGGCCAAACTAGTGTGCAAAGCTCTCAATGCAAATAACGATTTTCTCCTCAAAGCATCAGCAACAACGTTTGCCTTACCCGGGTGATAATCGATCACTAGTTCATAATCTTTAATCAACTCTAGCCATCTTCTTTGCCTCAAGTTTAAATCTTTCTGAGTCATCAAGTATTTCAAACTTTTATGATCAGTGAATATTCGGCATTTCTCACCATACAAATGATGTCTCCAGATTTTCAATGCAAATATAATAGCAGCTAAATCTAAATCATGTGTCGGATAATTTTTCTCATGTGGTTTTAACTGTCTAGAGGCATAAGCAATTACCCTTCCTTCCTTTAACTTGTCGAAACTCTGCTGACACTTTTCAGTCCATTCAAACTTGACATCTTTCTGTAGCAATCTTGTCAATGGAGTAGCTATCATGGAAAATCCTCTACAAATCGTCTATAATAACCTAAGAAGACCAAGAAAACTTGACCTACGATACATTCTTGGGAGGCTTCCAATCGACAATGGCGAAATCTTATTCGGATCAACTTTAATACCTTCACGAAACAATGTGTCCAAGAAAACAAACTTCCGTAACTAGAACTCACTTTTGCTAAACTTGGCATAAAGTGATTATCTCTCAAAATCAGTAAATCGTTCTCAAATGCTCGCATGCTCGGTCTCATCACGAGAATAAATCAAGATGTCATCAATAAATACAACTACAAACTTGTCCAAGTAAGATCTAAAAATTTGGTTCATTAAATCCATGAAGATGGCAGGAGCATTGGTTAAACCAAATGGCATCACAAGAAACTCATAATGACTATACCTAGTTTGAAAAGTAGTTTTGAACATCGACTCTTTAACTCATAATCGATAGTATCCGGATCTCAAATCTATCTTAGAAAACACAAGGGCTCCTTTCAGGTTGATCAAACAAGTCATCTATTCTAGGCAATGGATATTTGTTCTTTATGGTTACCTTGTTAAGCTGCCGATAGTCTATGCACAATCTCATAAAATCGTCCTTCTTTTCACAAATAACACTGGCGCGCCCCATGGTGAATAACTAGGTCTTACAAAACCTTTATCAGTTAATTCCTGTAGCTGAGCTTTCAATTCTTCCAATTCTATCAAAGCCATTCTATAAGGAGCAATAGAAATAGGTGTGGTACCTGGAATCAATTCAATACCAAACTCAACTTCTTTGATAGGAGGCAAACTGGTAGTTCTTAGGAAACACATCGAAACTCATTTATCACGAGCCTCGATTCAATTTTCAACTCGGGTCTTTAGTATTCAACACAAAAGCAAGATAAGCTTCACATCCTTTCCTTAAACATTTACGAAGCGGACATAACAGAAATCATGGAAATTGAACTACGACCCATCCGAATTAACCCAAGGATCTCACCATTTTCACATTTCAACTCAATGAATTTCTTTCCACAATTCACTATCACATCATGTGCGCTTAACCAATCCATACCAAAAATCACATCAAACTCATCAAATGGCAATAGCATGAGATCACCAAAAAAGCGTAACCTCTAATCATCAAAGGGCATTTTTACATACTTTGTTTACTAACACATCTTGACCAAATGGATTTGATACTTTAATCACAAATTTAAGTAAACTCTATGGGCATGTTCATACTAGGCATTAATTTCATGCAATCATTGGAATGGGTTGAACCTGGATCAATTAAAGCAATAACATTAACATCATGAAGAGAAAATGTACCCGTAATTACATTGGGGGAGGATGCCTCTTCACGAGTACGGATAGCATAAGTCCTTGCGGGTGCTCTAACATCTGATCTCGTTGCTGTATCTCTAAATGTACCTCTACCTGCCCCTACTCCTGGATTTCTCTCGAGGTGCGCCTCTAATCAGGGCATTACCTGATCTTGCACTCAGTATTACTTCTTTTTTTTCCATCTCAGGACACTCTCGAATGAAATGATCCGGTGCACCACATCGAAAACAACCAACCTCAGTCGCTCGACATTGACCTGGATGACGTCGACCACATTGAGGACACCCAGGTCTATTAGGCTGAATACTACCAACACTCACAATCGAAATGGTTTGAGCTTTTGAATCCATAAATCTTCCACCTCTGTTTCGGTTAGAATACCCGTCTAAAAAATTAGATCTCGTAGAGAACTCTTCAGACCTTTTGGATGTAGATTGAAATGACTTGCTCATCTGTCTTTTCTTCGTATCTTGCATCTCAATTTCAGCTTTACCCTTTCTTTTCAACAATTCCTCTGCCTTACAGGCTCTGTCAACTAAAACAACAAACTCTTTTATCTCTAGAACACTAACTGATAGTCAGATATCATCATTGAGCCCATCCTCAAATCTTTTGCACATGATAGCCTCTGTATACACACACTCTCGAGCATAATTACTGAGTTGGACAAATTCACATTCATAGTCGGTCACAGTCATCTTACCCTGTTTTAATTCAAAGAACTCTTTTCTTTTCTGGTCAATAAACCTCTGACTGATGTACTTCTTACGAAACTCCTCCTGAAAAAAATTCCATGTAACCCTTTCTTTCGGTACTACTGATACAAGTGTCTTCCACCACTGGTAGGCTGAACCTCTAAGAAGTGTCACTACACATTTAATACACTCTTTCGGTGTGCAGGATAACTCGTCAAAAACTCTGATAGTATTTTTGAGCCAAAATTTAGCTTTCTCGTATCATCATCTTTAGCATTAAAATTCTTCAAATTTCTTATTTTCCGATTTTGTCAACGGGTGGCTAGTCGTGGTGGGAAGCTACATGGGTGGTATTTGGATCATGAGGGGTGGAGGTCTAACGGTAGGGTTCGTATTTAACGAACTCAACAAACTATTCATTCATAGCTTGGAAGAAGGCTTCTCGAGCCTCTCCTCCCCGACTAAGCTGTAATTCGGCCTTTCATGACTATCTTGTGGCACCGTCCCCTCGGGAGTGGGTGCACTACTCTCACATCATCTGTACCACTCGTTCGGGATCCATAACTATAAAAGAAAAATATTTTTAAATCGTCAAGAGTCGTCACACTATCAAAATATAAGTATGCAATGTATAGATAGACTCTTACTCATACTAAATATTCGAGAATTGACTAAACCTTGCTCTGATACCAATAAATGTAATACCCCTTACTCGAGACCGTTGTCGGAGTCGAGCACGAGGCATTACTAAACATAACTTACTGATTTGGGGCATAAAAATTGAAACTGTCCATCTGCGTCATGTTAAGTAAATCAATTATAACTTGAGTTACGAAATTCAAAATCTAGATCCGTTAATTTTTCCTGAAACTAGACTCATATATATTCTTACTATAAATTTTCCAGAATTTTTGGTATGGCCAATTAGTACAGTTTATTAGTTAAAGTCTCCTCTCATACCGCAATCAAGCGATTCGACCCTCCATACTAAAAATCAATTATCTCATAATATACAACTCTTTTCCTACACCCTTTTTTTATAAAATAGACTAAATAAGATTTAATTCTATATCTCATGGCCAACATAATTCCATTTCTACTAGTTTTGGTGATTTTTCAAAATCACGCCCTTCTTCTTGTCCAAATTGTTCCCCGCATATAATTACATAATTTCTTTAAAATAACTATCAACTAGGCATTTCATAGCATCCAAAACATGTTCTTAATTAACCATTTTAATGGCTAATCATTACCAAACATTTACAAGCCAATCTTAAGCCATATCATAAGGACATACACACAAAATGGCTAAGTCCCTATACATGCCATAACTTAAAACGTTCGAGTCACAAAATACGAATATAATCCTTTGATAGTGCATAACGATCTCCGACGTCTTTGTGATTCCTGAGTTGGCTTGTAATACTATAAAAAAAATTAAAGAATAGGAGTAAGCATAAAGCTTAGTAAGTATACATGTAAATAAATAACAACATTCTTAATCAATTATCTTATTCTTTTCTTATCAAGATCACTTAAGCTTTTAACTCAATATACTTAAACTTGTATTCTTACCTGTACCTTTCAATATGAATTTGCCTTACCTTACCTTTTTAGCTTGAACTTGTCTTACCTTTACTTTGGTATACTCTTTGAATTTTCCCGTTGAACGACTTGGAATACTAAGGATACGCGGGTACCTTTCCTTATGAAACTTAACCATTGCTAGGTCTTGACATGGTCTTACGTGGTATCCTTGCCTTATGAACTCACCAATGCCACGCCTTGGCATGGTCTTACATGGGACCTTTACCTTATAGTAACATATCAATGCCATGTCTTGACATGGTCTTACATGATTTCCTTAAACCCTAATGTAATGACATTTGTATCCTACACATTCCTAAGGTTCAACCTAACTTTCTCGAGATAACTTTCGAGATAACTTTTTAATCAATTCATACTTGAGTCTTTAAATAATAAATTTACAAAATAAATATATAAATACTGGAATTTAACAGTATTAAATGTAAAACAATAGAATATTGCATTTATTTATCAGAAACTTACCTCGAAACAAAATACGATCAACTATATCGATTTAGTCCTCATCTTTTCTTTCCTTGATCTAACTCGATTTCGTTTTCTTGATCTATAATAGCAAATTTAGCTTATTTAATACTCACATTCATCAAAACAGTCCTTAACTCTTAACTTTGGCAAAATTACAATTTTGCCCTAAACTTTTACATATTTACACATTTGCCTCAAATCTCGAAAATTAAACTTTATCCCTTATTCTTATGTTTTATGACATGCTGATCATTTTACCTTCTATGGAAACATCAAATTCTCACTCTAACTTGTACATATGAACATTAGGTATTTTTACCGATTAAGCCGTTTTACTCGTTTTCACTTAAAATCACTTAGAAAAAGTTGTTTAACATAATTTTAGACTTCATATTATATCATAAAACATCAAAATAAACACATTTCACCTATGGGTATTTTTCCAAATATGAACCCTAGCATGAATTATTGATAGAATAAGCTAAATCGAGCTACCGAGGCTTCAAAAATATAAAGAACATTAAAAACGGGGCTTGGAATCACATACTATAGAGCTTGGAAGCTTGAAACAAACCCTAGCTATGGTGACCACTTGAAAATTTAGCCTAATGAAGAAGATGAGCATATTTTGCCATCTTTTTCCCTTTAACTCCTTTTATTACCAAATGACTAAATTACCCTTCATTAAAACTTTGGTTCTTTCCACCTATATATGTCCATTTTGTCCATGAAAATATAATGGTCTAATTACCATTTAAGGACTCCTATTTCAAACCCCCATTTCAATCAAGTACTCTATAAATTAGAACCCCTATTTAGCAATATAATATCCGGGATTTAGGGGTTGTGCATTTTTTCTTAATTGTATGAAGTAGCATGCCTATGTGTGTTTGAATGTGTTGTGTGAATTTTTGAGAACTCTAGAGTGTAGGTGAATGCCTTAGAAATTATCAGATTTTAAATCTTAAAGGGGGGAGCTAGGCGAATGAGGCCTTAAGAAAAATTGTAGGGAAAATTGGACAAACAAATGGGCTTGTTAAAGTGGCAAGGAGGCGCCACTTAGGGCCTTGGTAAGTGACGCCTCAAGCAGTGGAGAAGGGCTCAGGTTCGAGCAGCAAGGGAAGCAAAGGGGAGTTTTATTTTGCAGCAAGGAGGAGAGGTAGTGGACGGCACAGGGACTTTAAGAGAATGAGCACTAGATGTGGTCAAATACTTTTAAAATTCGGCTAAGGGCAAAGGATAATGGTTGATTTATTCCGATAATTTTGAATGGATAAAGAAAAGTGAAAATAGGAGGAAAAAGTGGAATTTGATAGGGGAAAGAGAGTTGGCCGGCCAAGAGGTTCTCTTGGTGTCATTTTCGGTCAAGTTAGTAGGGAGGAATAGCCGAATTTCATAAAAACATTTAGCATCTCTTTCGTTTACTCCTTTCTCTCCAAACACATCACTTTCTCTTCTTTTCTTTTACCTTACCTAAGCGAAATCTCTCCTCAAACTCACCATTGTCAAACTCTCTCAACTACATCCTTTTCTTCTATTTGTTAAAGCCGAATATCTCTCTCTCAAAATCCCATCATTGTCGATTCTCCCTAAAGACTCATACTCTTCCTTTTCTTTCCCTTGTTGAAGCCGAATCCCCCTAGTGTTCATCAAGCCGAATCTATATCTCCCTGTTACTTCCTCCTGAAGCCGAAAATTCACTTTATTGTCACTCTTTGAATCGATTTCTTTTGCAAGCTTCCTTGTCGATTTCTTGGAGGTGGTTGATCAATTGCGTTTTGGTCACTCTGTTGCTAAGGGATCTCTCTTTGGTTTAAAAATTTCTATTCTCTATTTATGTCTATCGAAATCAAGACTCTAATCCCATTTATGCTCTTTGGCCGAAACTTTGAAGGAGGTTTCGGGGTTTCTATTGTAGCCGACTGTAAGAGGAGATCTTCGGGATTTCTAGATCTAAGGTAAACAAGGGTGATCTTAGGCTGAAGGCCATTTATGGTGTTCATTAAGTGTTAAAATCAGATCTAACATAGATCATGTAGGTATTTCGACATCTCCATTAACAAATAGCGATTTCGGGATTTAGATCCAAGGTAAAGGGCATGAACATTCTGCCAAGGCCATATTCTGTGATTATTGTTTGGCCGATTCTAACTATGATTTTAGGAGAAGTACAACTGTTTCGATAGATTTTCGGGATTCAGTGAACACGATAGTAACCAGGTGTGTAGCCCCACACTAATTCTTGATAGATTTATGGTATTGATTTAATATATGTGTTAATGAAAAATGAAAGATGTGGCTAAAGGTACCATACGATGGTGCAGTAGTACTCGTGCACGTTCACCTTTAATACTATGTTAATAGTGTTATGAATATTGAATATGACATATCGTGAATTCGTTATGAACATGGAATAAGATATATGGCATGATTTTGCATGTATTATATTGTGCATGGGCATATGGGTGATTATGGAAAGGGAAGTGATCCGGTGGTTTTACCACAATATCCGTGACTCATGTCACATAATCTAAATGTGGTGACTAATGTCACGAAATACTATCCGGTGACTTTGTCACAATTATCTGATGGCTATGCCACAATTTATAAGGCGATGTGCAAGTCGCCCCGATGGATCGCCTTCGATGGTGTGTAGCGGATGGAGGTCGATTTAGTAATCCCTACGGTGTGATTGGCGTACGGGTGATGTGTAGAGGATGGTTATTTAGGTTTGGGTTCGGATTGCATCATTGCCTATACTTGCTATGTATGATTTGACATGCCTAAATCGTTTGGGAATTTGTGTTGGTTGTTGCACATTGAGTGCATTGACTCACCCCTTTGTGGGATATCTTTTGAGTTACACTCGATAGATGGACCGGTCGGCAGAACTTAGGGGTGGCCATGCTCACTTCGGTGTTATGTTATTTCTAGTTTTATATTTAAGTATTTTGGATTTATTTCGGTTTTGCTTTGATTTAAGATGGCCATTACTATTAACTGCTTTAAGTATGCATTTAATTTGGTTTATCATGATACGATTATTATTAAATCAAGATTAAATAACTTTTCTTAAAATAAATTTTAAATGTTTTGACACCCAAACACAATCGATTTTCAATTTAATGTTAAACTCTAAAACACAGCAATACCTTTAACTTATTAATTTCAAGTACAAATAAAAATCTTGTTTAAACAAAATCTAGTCTTCAAGAAAACACCGCTTTCCTTGAACTCAACACAAATCAATTTTTCTTCAAAACCACCCAAATTTTCCAAAGTAACAAACAAGTTTCAAATGTTTTACTCAAGGAACAAACCAGATCCGGTCAAGGCTTGTGGGCCAGGTTTGGGGTGTTTTAGTTTGGTATCAGAGCCCGGTTCAAAACTCAGTCTTGAGGGCTTTTTGGGCCCAAAACGTTTTCTTTCATTTGAAATTGGATTTTACTAAGGAATGAGTAGGTCTTCTAGCATGGCACCGAGTCTCAGGCCAAGTCCACCGGTAAGTACTCCTAACCCTTTTGTGATTTGTATGTGGAAATTATAGGGGCGAGGGTTAGTAGATTAGGAATTATTGAACCCTAGGATTAGTCTACTCCAACACCAAATACATAAAATTTAAAGTTTAACCAAACAAACACATGATCGAGTCATTTGAGTTAAGGGTGTGGCAACCGTTGTGTGCATGTCTAGGATTGGGTTCGGGAGCTTGGTATTTAAGCGATCCTAGTGACTCACCTCCTCTCACTCGAATCCTACAGTGTGCGTGGTGACGGTTCACCCTAACCAAGAGGACTCAATCACAGGCTAAATTCAATAATTAAAACCCGAAAGGGACCATCACCTTGTTTTGTGAAATTCTAAAGTCAAACCATGATTATAAAATTCCAAAGTACCCTTGATTTAAAATGACCAAAATACCTGGGTTTGCAAGTTGCCCAAATTACCCTAACTGTACAAATTACTAAAATACCCTCAAGATGGAAAGTTACCGAAATACCCCAATTAAAAATTTCCAAAATACCCTTGTTTTGAAAAGTCACCAGAACCATGTTTTACAAAAAATTATCGAAATGCCCCTGGTTTGAACAATTACAAAAATACCCCCAGATTATAAAATAACGATATTACCTTGAATCTTCTTACCAAGTATTTCAATTTTGTAAAAATACCAAAAATCTCTACTTTGCAAAATTTTTAAATACCCTAATTTAAAAAATTACCAAAATACCCATGTAGGATAAAATTACGAAAATACCCTTGGGTAGTGGAAAACAACAATAATGACAACTCCAACACTTTTACGTAATGAGCATAAGTTCATGAATGTGATGATTCAATGAATGAATTTGAGGCTGTGTGTGTGTATGAATTGAAGAACTACTCTTTAAAACTATTGAACATAAGATCGCTCGCGATAAATCGATGGAACAAAACTAATTCATAAAATTCCTTAACTAGATAAACGCGATTCGAAGCATGAATTTTGGGGGCGTGGTCGTAATGTGCATGGCCGTGGTAGAGGCCGAATGACCGTGTCGAGAATCCGTTAGGTCCGGTCAAGGTCCAAAATGAAATGCCACCACCACCATTACCGATGTGGAATATCGAGGATCGACGGAGATGATGAAGTATCACAGCGATCTTGAAGTTCGGAAAGGGTGGTGGGAGCAGTGGAGGCATGGGAGCTCAAAAGTCTGCATGCTGGCGACTCGAGCTAATGAAGTGAGTTTTTTCGTGGTATATCTGGTGCGGTGCTAATACGGCTGATTATTGGTTAGACGCGATGGAGTAAATTATGGATGATTTGAACCTAACTACCGAGGAGAAACTGAAAGGGGTAGTGTCGCTACTCCGCGATAAGTCATATCAATGGTGGCTCACAGTTAGGGATGGTGCTGCCGCAGATGATCTTACTTGGGAATACTTTAAGGCGACATATCAGAAGAAGTACATTGGAACTAGTTATGTTGATGCGCAGATGAAGGCGTTTTTGAGGCTAGTTAAGGGAAATAAGTCCATAGCAGAGTATGAGGCAGAATTTCTAAGGTTGAGTCGTTATGCTCGAGGAATCGTGGCTACGGAGCATGAGCGATGTGTCCGATTTGAGGACGGACTGAGGAATGACCTGAGGTTGTTGATAGCTCCACAGCAGGAGCGAGAATTTACCGTGTTGGTAGAGAAGGCTAAGGTAGCCGAAGGGATTAAAGAATCTGTGAGACAGAATACTGACCGGAATAGGCAAAAGAGAGGTTTTGGATCATCAGAGTTATCCGAAAATGTGCAAAAGAGGCCTAGAGTTGATGGGCCGCGAGGTTAGCAGGTTGTGACTGGAGGGCAGTATCGTACTTGTGCCCAGTATGGAAAGATGCATCTAGGAGAGTGTTGGAAGAAGATAGGGGGATGTTTCAAGTGTGGGTCCAAGGACCACATGATTAGGGACTATCCCATGAAAACAGACGTCAGGGTCCTAACCAGGCTGGAAGAGGAGGACATCAACCACCGCGGGGTCGAGGTTTGGCTGGCAGAGGTAATGGTTCTGGTAGAGGACGAGGAGCATCGGGCAGAGGTATTGGTAGCACGGAGGCGAGACAACCGGGTCTAGTATATATAGTTCGTCGGAGGGAGGATGGTGATGCACCTGATGTCATAACGGGTATGTTCCTTACCTTTGGATCACCCTTTATTGCGTTGATAGATATTGGGTCAACTCATTCATATATTGCTAGTAAGGTGTCCGAACTCGCATGTGAACTCGAATCGCATACCTAGGAAGATGACTGTCCTTAGTCCTTTAGGGCAATCTGTGGTGTTAGACAAAATCTTTAGGACAGTACCCTTGGAAGTTCAGGGGGCACAATTCTCAGCGGATTTAATGGAGTTACCGTTTGAGGAGTTTGACCTAATCTTAGGCATGGATTGGTTAGTGAAGTACCATGCGAATGTGGATTGTGCGGCAAAGCGCATGTCGTTAAGAACTCCTGACGACAAAGAAGTTATGGTGATAGATGAAAGACGAAATTGCTTGGCAAATGTGGTATCTGCCCTTAAGGCAGAGAAGATGGTGAGAAAAGGTGTGTAGCTTTTGATGTTGATCGGCGCCTTGGAGGCTAAGGAAGCAAATTGGGAGGAGTTAAACGATAAGGGAATTTGTGGACGTCTTTTGAGGAGTGCATGGGTTACCCCGAATAGGGAAGTGGAGTTTGAATTGACTTATTAAAGATGCGACTCCTGCGTCAATTGCTCTGTACCGAAAGGCACCAAAGGAGTTGGTTGAGCTTAAAGCCCAAATTCAAGAATTACTCGATCGTGGGTTTATACGACCTATTGTGTCTCCATGGGGAGCACCGGTCTTATTTGTAAAGAATAAGGACGGGACTATGCTCATGTGCATAGACTAACGGTAGTTGAATAAGCTGACCATCAAGAACAAGTATCCATTGCCAAGAATAGATGACTTGTTCGATCAGCTTAAGAGGGCCGCAGTATTTTCGAAGATAGATCTAAGGTCTGGATATCATCAGCTTAAGGTGAAGGAGGCAGATATCCATAAGACAGCTTTTCGGACAAGATACGGGCATTATGAGTTCTTAGTAATGCTGTTCGGATTGACAAACGCCCCAGCCGCGTTCATGGACATGATGAACTGGGTTTTCTAACCCCATCTGGATCGGTTCGTTGTTGTGTTCATAGACGATATTTTGGTGTATTTTAAGTCTAAGGAAGAACATGACGAGCACCCCCGAGTCGTGTTGTAAGTGTTAAGGGAGAAAAAGCTATATGCCAAGTTCAGCAAGGGCGAATTTTAGCTGAAGAAAGTTACGTTTTTGGGTCATGTGGTATCGACAGAAGGGATAAGGGTGGATCCTAAGAAGATTGAGGCAGTGCTAGATTAGAAACCACCTAAGTCTGTGGCGAAAGTTCGTAGTTTCTTGGGATTAGCAGGCTACTACAGAAGGTTCGTAGAAGGGTTTTCGTCAATAGCTGCACCTTTGACGAAGTTGCTAAGGAAGGAGGCACCTTTCGTATGGACAGATAAGCAACAGGAGAGTTTTGAGAAGCTTAATAGGGTATTGACAGAAGTTCCTATTTTGATTCAGCCTGAAGCAGGGAAGGACTATGTGGTATATTGTGATGCTTTTTATACAGAATTGGGATGCGTACTGATGCAAGACGAGAAGGTAGTCGCTTATGCGTCTCGACAATTAAGGCCACATGAAGTTAACTACCCGATGCATGATTTGGAATTGGCGGCAGTGGTCTTTGCTCTTAAGGTATGGAGGCACTATTTATATGGAGAAAGGTCAGTGATTTACACAGACCACAAGAGCCTTAAGTATCTGCTGACTCAGAAAGAGTTGAACCTGAGACAGCAAAGGTGGGTGAAATTATTGAAGGACTACGATTGTTCTATAGAGTATCACCCGAGCAAGGCGAATGTGGTGGCAGATGCCCTAAGTCAGAAAATAGTGACGGAGTTAAGGGCAATGTTCACACACTTGAGCCTCTATGATGATGGAAGTTTACTGGCAGAGTTGCAGGTCAAGCCGTCATGGCTGAGTGAGGTGAAAGAAGGACAGTTGGCAGATGAGGATCTAAGTGTTAAGTTGCGGCAAGTGCAGAGTGGGGAATTGAAAAATTTTGGTGTAAACAGCGACGGAGTGCTGTGTTTTCATGGCAAGGTCTGTATGCCAAAGGATGAGGAGTTAAGGCAGAGAATTCTTCGGGAATCGCATAGTAGCCCTTATGCTATGCATTCTGGAGGTAGTAAGTTGAACAAGGATTTACGGGAACAGTTCTGGTGGCCTGGTCTTAAGCGAAAAGTTACAGAATTTGTAGAGAAGTGCCTAACGTGTCAGCAAGTCAAGGCTGAACACCAAGTTCTGTCAGGATTGCTTCAACCAATAAAGATTCCGCAATGGAAGTGGGAGAGAATTACCATAGACTTCGTTAGCGGGCTTCCTCTTACGCCTACTAGGAAGGACTCGGTAGAGGTGATAGTAGATCGATTGACGAACTCTGCATATTTATACCGGTGCGAGTTGACTATTCTCTACAGAAATTGGCAAAGTTGTATGTAGCTGAGATCGTGAGGCTGCACGGAGTGCCGGTGTCGATTATCTCGGATAGGGATCCGAGGTTTACGTCTCGATTTTAGAAGGCGCTACATCAAGCTTTGGGTACCAGGTTGGATTTCAGTACGGCATTTCATTCGCATTCGGACGGTCAATATGAGCGAGTGATCCAAGTGTTAGAGGATATGTTAAGGGGCTGTGTGATAGACTTCAGAGGGAGTTGGGAAGAGTTCTTGCCTTTAGCGGAATTTGCGTATAACAACATGCCTATCGTGCAAGTATTCGGATGACACCGCATTTAAGCGCTATATGGACGGAAGTGTCGCACTCCTACATGTTGGACGGAATTGAGGGAACGTCAGATTTTGGGTCCAAAAATTATGGCAGAATCTGAAGAGAAGGTTAAGGTAATTCGAGCACGGTTTAAGGAGGCATCTGACAGGCAAAAATCATACGCAGATCTTAAGCAGAAGGAGATTGAGTTTGCTGTGGAAGATTATGTGTTTCTTAAAGTTTTGCCTTGGAAAAAGGTAATGATATTTGGTCGCAAAGGGAAGTTAAGTCCCAGGTTTATAGGACCTTATCGGTTATTGAAGCGAGTTGGACCAGTGGCATACCAGTTGGAGTTGCCTCCGGAGTTGAGGCAGATGCACAATGTATTCCATGTTTCTATGCTACGTCATTACCGATAAGATCTATCTCATATAATGCCGGTTGAGGAGGTGGAGTCTGAGACGGTTTGTCGTACGAGGAGGAGCCGATTCAGATTTTGGAACGAGATGTGAAGGTACTACGGAGGAAACCGTTCCTTTGGTCAAAGTGTTATGGCGTAATCATGGATCGGAGGAAGCTTCTTGGGAGCCGAAAGAAGCAATCGACAAAGAATACCCCCACCTATTTCAACGTGTAATTTTGAGGTCGAAATTATTTTAAGGGGTAGAACTGTAATATCTGGGATTTAGGGGTTGTGCATTTTGTTAATTATATGAAGTAGCATGCCTATGTGTGTTTGAATGTGTTGTGTGAATTTTGAGAACTCTAGAGTGTAGGTGAATGCCTTAGAAATTATCGGATTTTAAGTCTTAAAGGGGGAGCTAAGCGAATGAGGCCTTAAGAAAATTGTAGGAAAATTAGACAAACAAATGGGCTTGTTAAAGTGGCAAGGCGCCACTTAGGGCCTTGGTAAGTGACTCCTCAAGCGGTGGAGAAGGCTCAGTTCGAGCGATAAGGGAAGCAAAGGGAAGTTTTATTTTGCAGCAAGGAGGAGAGGTAGTAGACGGCACAAGGACTTTAAGAGAATGAACACTAGATGTGGTCAAATACTTTTAAAATTCGACTAAGGGCAAAGGATAATGGTTGATTTATTCAGATAATTTTGAATGGATAAAGAAAAGTGAAAATAGGAGGAAAAAGTGGGATTTGATAGGGGAAAGAGAGTTGGCCGGCCAAGGGGTTCTCTTGGTGTCATTTTCGGTCAAATTAGTAGGGAGGAATAGCCGAATTTCATAAAAACATTTAGCCTCTCTTTCGTTTACTCCTTTCTCTCCAAAACCTGTCACTTTCTCTTCTTTTTCTTTTACCTTACCTAAGCCAAAATCTCTCCTTCAAACTCACCATTGCCGAAACTCTCTAAACTACATCCCTTTTCTTCCATTTGTTAAAGCCGAATATCCCTCTCTCAAAATCCCATCATTGCCGATTCTCCCTAAAGCCTCATACTCTTCCTTTTCTTTCCCTTGTTGAAGCCGAATCCCCCTAGTGTTCATCAAGCCGAATCTGTATCTCCCTGCTACTTCCTCTTGAAGCCGAAAGTTCACTTCATTGTCACTCTTTGAATCGATTTCATTTGCAAGATTCCTTGTCGATTTCTTGGAGGTGGTTGATCAATTGCGTTTTGGTCACTCTGTTGGTAAGGGATCTCTCTTGGGTTTAAAAATCTCTGTTCTCTATTTATGTCTATCGAAATCAAGACTCTAATCCCATTTATGCTCTTTGGCCGAAACTTTGAAAGAGGTTTCGGGGTTTCTATTGTAGCCGACTGTAAGAGGAGATCTTCGGGATTTCTAGATCTAAGGTAAGCAAGGGTGATCTTAGGCCGAATGCCATTTATGGTGTTCATTAAGTGTTAAAATCGGATCTAACATAGATCATGTTGGTATTTCGACATCTCCATTAACAAATAGCGATTTCGGGATTTAGATCCGCAAGGTAAGAGGGCATGAACATTCAGCCAAGGCCATATTCAGCGATTATTGTTTGGCCGATTCTAACTATGATTTTTAGGGAGAAGTACAACCTGTTTCGATAGATTTTCGAGATTCAGTGAACATGATAGTAACCAGGTGTGTAGCCCTACACTAATTCTTGATAGATTTATGGTATTGATTTAATATATGTGTTAATGAAAATATGAAAGATGTGGCTAAAGGTACCATACGATGGTACAGAGTACTCAAGTACGTTCACCTTTAATACCATGTTAATAGTGTTATGAATATTAAATATAACATATACGTGAATTCGTTATGAACATGGAATAAGATATATGGCATGATTTTGCATGTATTGTATTGTGCATGGGTATATGGGTGATTATGGAAAGGGGACTGGTGACTCATGTCACATAATCTGAATGTGGTGACTAATGTCACGAAATACTATCTGGTGTCTTTGTCACAATTATCTGGTGGCTATGCCACAATTTATAAGGGCGATGTGCAAGTCGTCTGCAGCGACTGCCTTCGATGGTGTGTAGGGATGGAGGGTCGATTTAGTAATCCCCACGGTGTGATTGGCGGTGTACTGGTGATGTGTAGAGGATGGTTATTTAGGTTTGGGTTCGGATTGCATCATTGCCTATACTTGATATGTATGATTTGACATGCCTAAATCGTTTGGGAATTTGTGTTGGTTGTTGCACATTGAGTCTGTTGACTCACCCCTTTGTGGGATATCTTTTTAGGTGACACTCAGTAGATGGACTGGGTCGGCAGGAACTTAGGGGTGGCCATGCTCAGCTCAGTGTTATGTTATTTTAGTTTTTATATTTAAGTATTTTGGATTTATTTCGGGTTTTGCTTTGATGTAAGATGGCCATTACTATTAACTGTTTTAAGTATGCATTTAATTTGGTTTATCATGATACGATTATTATTAAATCAAGATTAAATAACTTTTCTTAAAAATAAATTTTAAATGTTTTGACACCCAAACACAATCTATTTTCAATTTAATGTTAAACTCTAAAAACCCGGCAATACCTTTAACTTATTGATTTCAAGTACAAATAAAAATACTGTTTAAACAAAATCTAGTCTTCAAGAAAAACACCGTTTTCCCTTCGAACTCAACACAAATCAATTTTTCTTCAAAACCACCCAAAATTTCCAAAGTAACAAACAAGTTTCTGAAATGTTTTACTCAAGGAACAAACCAGATCCGGTCAAGGCTTGTGGGCCGAGTTTGGGGTGTTTCAAGCAACTTTTGCAAACAAGTCTTAATAGGCAATTTAAGCATGAAATTAATAAAATTTCTTATCAATACTCTAACACATGTATTTTATCGCTCGATAAATCATAATAATTAATCATAATAAACTTTTATAGCTTGGATTCATGGTTTCGCAACCACTATTCCATTTAGGCCCTATTTCGGGATGTTACACCGGGTAAGTTGTTATTGTTTCTCGCGGTAATTGAGATCTATGAAAGCATGTTATTTTGTATTCATAAATCTTTTATGTTAAGCATGATCATACTGATATTGTTGGCATATACATGTGTTATGGGTGATGAGAGGAGGGGGAAGTATGATCTATCAGACTGTCACCAGTGATTTGGAATCACACAGTGGGTTGGCCCCACATATTACAAATAAATTGTGACTAAGTCTCAGTGGTTTGGCTCCACCAGTGGTTTGGTACCACATATGCTATTTTTGTAACTTCGGTTACCAGTGGTTTGGTACCACATATAATATCTCTGTAACTTCGGTTACCAGTGGTTTGGCACCACCAATGGTTTGGTACCACAAGGGGTAGTTTTGGGAGATACGGATGGATACCTAGGTTGATGGGTTGCATGACATGCATATTTGTATCTGAATTTGTGTAAGAGCATATTTCCATTTGGATGGGGACTTACACACTGAGTCTAGGTGACTCACCCCTTCCATTATATTTTACAGATAATCCTTAGATCATGGATATGGAGCCGGAGTGGACTCGAGGTGGCCATGCTCAGTATTTGGTTTATTACGTATTTTTCCATTCGGACTTGGATGTTTTACTTAATTTTGGTTTTCAATACTATAATAAGGCCGCTTAAGTTTTATTTTTGGGATGTTTAATTGGTTCTTTAATTTGTTTTAAGCATATCTAAACGTTATGAAGTGGTTGTATTCAAAACCTAATAAAACACATGTTTTCTAAAGTGATGACTAAGTAATAGTTATGAGGTAACAATTAGGCAATTAAGAAATTCTAAAGCAAGTTCTAACACGTCCTAGATGTCACAAGATTCAACTTCGTTTTCTCTAAAATTTCACGTGGGTTTTCTTTCGAAAATAAAGTCGCCAAATCGGTTTTACAAACGTTTTCTTCTCCGTGGCACGCCAGATTCGGTTGTAGTGTTTGGACCGGGTTTGGGGTGTTACATTTTGGTATCAGAGACCGGTTCAAAAGCTCGATTGTGGGCTTAGGGCCCAAAGTATGTTTTTAAGAGTTGGTAAAAAAGTGATTTTTCGAAAAACATGGTACCTGAGTCTCCGGCGTCGATCCACCCAGGTAAGTACCCTAACTTTTGATGTGATATTTATATGTTGGGCTTTTGGGCTTTAGACGTAGTTAAGCATGTTAGTATTGATGGACCTTAGGGCTAGTTTATACAACTTTTAAAATAACATAAGATTTAAGTCCAATCAAACAAACCTATGAGTAAGTCGCCGAGTTACGGTGTGGCAACCGCCATGCGCATGTCTAGGATTGGATTCAGGGAGAGCTTGGTATTTAAGCAGTCCTAGTGACTCACCTCCTCTTCGCTCGAACCCTACCTGATGCGTAGTGACTGTTCACCCAACCATGAGGACTCGTTCACAGGCTAAATCCAGCAATTAAACCCGAAAGGGACCAGCCACACTGTTTTGTAAGAACCTTAACTTTGAAACTACCAAATTACCCCTGGATTTGTGAAAACTACCTTAGATTTGGAAAATAACCAAAGTACCCCTGATTTGTAAAATTACCAAATTACCCCTAACTTACAAAATTACCAAACACCTCGAGTTGCAAAATTACCAAAATACCCTTACTTTGTAAAATTACCAAAACACCCTTATTTTGGAAAAATCACTCGAAATTGTGTTTTGAAAAATTACAAAAATACCCCTATAGGTTAAAATTACGAAAATACCCCTGGGTAGTGAAATGACAAAAAAAATACCCCTGCTCATGGAATATGCTCTGTGGATGTTATTTGTGTGATAAATGTACTTGGAATTAGGAGATAAGCTTGAAACTAAAACTTTAGATAGGTTCGAATTCGAAAGAATCAATTTAAAGACTATTTTTCATAATATTATTCGTGGATAAACAGTGAACAGAGTTAATAATTCATAAAATTCTTAACCAGATAAACCGAACGAGAATAATGAGTACACGAGGTCGTGGACGTCCACCGCGTGGCCGTGGTAGGGGTAAGATGGCCTTGTCGGAGCCAGCAAGGTCTGGCCATGGGTCCAGAAATGTGATGCCAGATCTGTCGGCGACGAAAACTGAGTTTTAGGATCAAACGGGTGGTAACGATGCAGTATCTCAGGCAGTACTGTGGGTTTTAGAGTGAGTCGCTAAGGCAGGCACGAGTGTAGGAGCCCGAAAATCTGTGGCTAAGTGACTCCGAGCTAACGGAGCGGAGGTGTTTAGAGGGGTGTCCGGTGTAGCTCCCAATACTGCTGAGTATTGGTTGGAGGCAACAGAGCGAATAATGGATGACTTAGACTTCTAGGCTGAGGAGAAGTTGAAGGGGATAGTATCTCTTCTTTAGGATGAGTCGTACCAGTGGTGGCTCACGGTTAGGGATGGTGCAGTGGCAGGTGATATCACCTGGGATTATTTTAGGGCAGTCTATCAGAGGAAGTATGTAGGGACTGGCTATACTGATACGCAACGTAGGGCGTTCCAAAATTTGGTACAAGGGAATAGGTCGGTACCCGAGTACGAAGCTAAATTTTTGAGGTTGAGTAGGTATGCTCGGGGTATGGTGGCTACGGAACATGAGCGCCGTGTTAGGCTCGAGGATCGGTGAGAGATGAGTCATGGTGTTGATTGCACCTCGGCGTGAAAGGGAATTTACCGTTCTCGTGGAAAAGGCCAAAATAGCTGAGGAGATGAAGCGGATCGAGAAACGGAATCAGGATAGGGGCAAGGATAAGGAGTTTTGGGCCATCAGGGTCTGGAGGAAGTGCTCAAAAAAAGACTAGATTTGGTGGGCCAAATCAAGTCATGCGAACTTCTTCTTTGCTTTCGTTAGCCACCCCAAAGGTGCTCGATGTGGGAAGTCTCATTCGGGTAAATGTTGGGTGGTAATAGAGGATGTTTGAGTCGCGGATTATTGGAGCATCGGGTAAGGGACCCGTCCATGCGAAGTTAGCGAGGACTCAAGCCGAGGGTCAAGGCGTGATCAATTTAGAGAGATGGCCAAGAACCACGGAGGGTCGAGGTGCGGTAGGGGTGGGTGGAAATGGTAACAGACGGGCCGTGGAGCACTGACCGAGGTCTTTGGAGGTGCTAATGCTAGACAACTGGGTTGGTCTCGATCAAACGTCGAGAGGAGGCGGCGCACCGGATGTCATAACCCAGACGCGTTTATAATTTTAGGTCGCTTTACGTTACTTTAATTGATATTGGTTCGACATACTCGTATGTTGCTAGTAGTGTGGTAGGAACTATGAACTTAGCCTATGAGATATCTACTAGGAAGATGATAGTAGTTAGCCCTCTAGGACACTCTGTGGTGGTAGACAAACTATATAGGGATGTACCCCTAGAACTTCAAGGGGTCGTGTTTCAAGCGGATTTGATGGAACTACCCTTTGGGGAGTTCAATTTAATCTTAGGAATAGATTAGTTGGTTCAGTACCAGGCAGAATTAGACTGTGCGGCTAAGCGCATGGTGCTAAAAACGGTCGAGGGTGTAGAGGTGGTAATGATAGGTGAGAGAAGGAATTACCTATCTAATGTGGTGACCGCGCTGAAAGCGGAGAAGATGGTAAGGAAGGATGTGAGGTGTTTGTAGTTTATGTTTGTGCTTTGGAAGGTAAGGAACCGGCTATAGTAAGTGTTCGAGCAGTGAATAAGTTTGTTGATGTCTTTTTAGAAGAGCTTCTAGGTTTGCCCCCAGATCGAGAAGTGGAGTTCAGTATAGACCTTTTACCGAGAATAGCGCCAGTGTCTATTGCCTCATATAGGATAGGGCCAAAGGAATTGGTGGAGTTGAAAGCACAGATTCAGGAGCGGCTGGATCGGGGTTTTATCCGGCCAAGTGTTTCTCCATGGGGAGCGCCTGTGCTTTTTGTTAAGAAAAAGGACGGGTCGATGCGAATGTGTATAGATTACCGTCAGTTGAATAAATTGACGATTAAGAATAAGTATCCGTTGCCTAGGATAGATGACTTATTTGACCAGCTTAAGGGAGCATCGGTCTTTTCCAAGATAGATTTGAGGTCGGGGTATCACCAACTTAAGGTAAAGGAGGCGGATATCCATAAGACGGCGTTTCGTACTCGATATGGGCACTATGAATTTTTGGTAATGCCATTCGGGTTGATGAACGCACGGCGGCGCTTATGGATACGATAAACCGTGTTTCAAATTGTATTTGGATCGATTAAATCGTAGTATTTATAGATGATATTTTGGTGTACTCAAAATTAGAAGAGGAGCATGACGCGCATTCTGAGTGGTATTGCGATTCTTAGGGAGAAGCGATTATATGCCAAGTTTAATAAGTCACGAGTTCGGTTGAAGGAAGTTACCTTCTTGGGTCATGTGGTGTCGATGGAGGGATTAGAGTGGACCCTCGGAAGATTGAGGCAATTTTGGATTGGAAGCCACCAAGTGCATGGCGGAGGTTCGAGTTTTCTAGGTTTAGCAATCAAGGTTTGTAGAAGGGTTTTCTTTGATTGCAGCACCATTGACCAAGTTCTTTGAGGAAAGGGTCTCGTTTGTGTGATTTGATAAGCAACAGGGAAGTTTGGAAAGTTGAAAAGGATTTTGACAGAAGCTCTAGTGTTGATTCAATCGGAAGCCGGGAAGGAGTTTACGGTTTATTGTGACACGTCCCATACAGGATTGGGATGTGTGCTGATGCAAGAGGGGAAAGTAGTAGCATATGCTTCTCGACAGTTAAAACCTCACGAAGTAAACTACCCAACGCATGATCTGGAATTGGCTGCAGTGGTTTTTGCCCTAAAGATTTGGTAACATTACTTATATGGAGAAAAGTCTGTCGTGTATACGGACCACAAGGGTTTGAAGTACCTTCTTACGCAGAAAGAGTTAAATTTGAGGCAGAGAAGGTCGATTGAGCTGTTAAAGGACTATGACTGCTCGATTGAGTATCACCCGGGAAAGGCTAATGTAGTAGCGGACGCCTTGAGTCGTAAGGTGGTGGCAGAGTTAAGAGCCATGTTTGCTCACCTTAGTTTGTATGATGATGGAAGCCTGTTAGTGAAATTGCTAGTAAAGCCAACATGGATTAATAAGGTTAATGAAAAATAATTGGCGGATGAAAATTTGAGCGCATCGAAGGTTACAAGTGCGAATGATGGATTGGAGGGTGTAGTCCGCGACGATGGAGTGTTATGTTTTCGGGAAAAGTGTGTATGCCTAAGGATGTGGAGTTAAGGCGTAAGATTTTGCAGAGGCACATAGCGATCCATATGCTATGCATCCGAGAGGTAGTAAGATGTACCGAATTTGCGGGAGCGATTACGTGGCCAAGACTTAAGCGGAGGTAACAAAATTTATGGGTAAGTGTCGACTTGTCGACAAGTCAAAAGTGAACATCGATTGCTTGGTCAGTCTGTTTCAACCGATTAAGATTCCACAATGGAAGTGGGAGAGGATTACCATGGATTTTGTGAGTGGGCTACCCTTACGCCTACTAAAAAGGATTCAATTTGGGTAATTATGGACCGTCGATGAAGTCTGCTCATTTCGTACTGTGCGTATGGATTATTCTCTTGAAGTTAGCAAGACTATATGTAGCGAGATTGTAAGGTCGCACGGGTGCCGATGTCGATTATTTCGATGAGAGACCCTAGATTTACGTCAAGGTTCGGAAGGCTTTGCACGAGCGCTAGGCACAAGATTGGATTCGATCTGACGTTCCATCCCGGTCGGATGGACAATCGGAGACGGTGATTCAAGTTTTGGAGGACATGCTAAGGGTTGTATCTTGGATTGTAAAGGCGGTTGGGAAGAATTCTTACTGTTGGCGAATTTATGTATAACAATAGTTATCGAGCAAGTATTGAGATGGCACCGCACTGAAGCGCTATATGGTCAAGTGTCGTACCCCTATATGTTGGACGGAGTTGGAGGAGCGGCAGTTGTTGGGTCCGGAGTTGGTTGCTGAGACAGAAGATAAGGTGAAAGTGATTCGAGCTCGGTTGAAAGAAGCGGCGGACAGGCAAATGTCTTACGCCGATCTTAAACGAAAGATATAGAGTTTACGGAAGGTAACAAGGTTTTCTTAAAGGTGTCGCCGTGGAAGAAAGTTCTGAGATTCGGTAGGAAAGGCAAGTTGAGCCCTAGATTTATCGGGCCTTATCGGGTGTTAAAACGGATAGGACCGGTGGCTTATCAGCTCGAGTTGCCACCAGGGTTGAGTCAAATCCACGACATGTTCCATGTTTCTATGCTTAGACGCTATCGCTCGGATCCGTCGCATGTTGTGCCAGTGGAGGAGATTGAGGTGAGCCCAGACTTGTCTTTTGAGGAGGAACCTGTGCAGATCCTGGATCGGGATGTTAAGGTTTTACGTAGAAAATCAGTTCCTTTGGTAAAGGTATTATGGCGGAACCATGGATCAGAGGAAGCAACATGGGAGCCGAAGGATATTATGCGTCAGCAATACCCTCAACTCTTTTGACCAGGTAAATTTCGAGGCCGAAATTTATTTTAAGGGGGGTAGAACTGTAATATCCTGATTTTGTGGGTCTATACATTTGGTATGTTGCATGGCTAAATTAGTAGGTTAAGGCTTTAAGGTGTGAATTGGGCTCGGATTTGGGCTTTAAAATCGGGGATAGATTGTTTAAAAATAGTGTTAGTAGTAATTAAATCTAAATAGTTATGTTTGGCAGCAAGCTAGGCTCGTGGCCAAAAATCTAGAGTGCTTTGAGTGGGCATTAAGGTGGCACCACTTAAGGGGATTATTGGGCCATGTGTAGCCACTTGAAGCCCAAATGGATGGGTCAATTTCGGCACTAAGAAGGGAAGGGGGTGAACGGCACATTGGTTTTAATTTAGGAGCCTTAAATTCTTTTATTTTGTGTAATTAAAAGATGATAGTTAAGAGGGAAGAGTTGGTTCTATTGTGGGCTCTTCAAAGGGTGAGATAGGGATGTGATAATAGATGGAGGAGATAGGGGATAAGGGCTATCGGGATAGGGGAGAGTTGGCCAAACTACAACTCGAGGTGTGTGCATGTGTGGCAAAATTGGTAGCCGCTATCATCTCTTTTCATTTGTTATTCTCATCTTTTCTTTGAAGCCAAATTCTTTCTTCCATTTTCTTTAGTTCTTCCCAAAACCAAACTCCCTAATTGTTTCTCCTCTTCTCGAAAACCCTTTAAAATCGAATACTCCTTCGCACATTTTCTTTCTCTTTAAGCGAGAATCATCGGTGGGATCTCTGTTTCCAGAAGGTGCAAGTAAGCCAAATACTCTCTGTAATCCGGTGAATTTCGGGATTTCTTTCCTCTGTGATTTCTCTATTTCTATCGAGGTTCTAATCCAAATCACTTGTACTTAGGCTCAGTCGATTTCCCCTCTCTGTCCATAGAAGCAGAATCACCGCCTATCTATAGTCAGAAGTGCCGATTTGGTGGAAAAACCAAAGGTAGGTGGTGGTAGGTTTGACCGAAAGGCCTTTCTTGATTCTTTCCATTTAGCCGAATGACATATAGGTTGGGATGGTTGTGATTTTCGATTCGTTTAATATTTGGGGAATGGCCGAATGTAGGTAGGTTGGTAGTGGTGTTTTCTCAAGGACATTCGGGATTCGATTAATCAGGTAAGAGTTCGTTTTAAGCGTTATAATTGTTTGAGTAATTAGATCTCATCGTTTAAATGGTTTAGTGATTAAGGGATTGTTATGGACTCGAATAACAATCGAGCAAAGGAAGTTGGATCTGTAGACCCAACACCGAAATACAAGAGACGATCAGTATCGGGAGTGCGAGATTGGCCTTTAGAGTGTGGGCCGACATCGGAAGTAGATCGTAGGCCGATAGTGGTAGTGTCGAGTGATAGTAGCATAGAAGCAGTAAAAGCGTTAGTACGAAAACCAGGTGTGTAACTCTTACACACTTTCTATGCTAAATATGTTATATGTTATGTGTTGCTAAAAGCCGGAATGACAGCAATGGTTACTAAATACCCCTATGAGTAAAAATGAGGATGCCGGGTAAGTTGTTATTGTTTCTCGCGGTAATTGAGATCTATGAAAGCGTGTTATTTTGTATTCATAAATCTTGCATGTTAAGCATGATTATACTGATATTGTTGGCATATACATGTGTTATGGGTGATGAGAGGAGGGGGAAGTATGATCTGTCGATTTGTCACCAAATGACTTGATATCACACGATGGGTTGGCCCCACATATTATAAATAAATTGTGACTAAGTCTCAGTGGTTTGGCACCACCAAAGGTTTGGTACCACATACGCTATTTTCGTAACCCGGTTACGGTGGTTTGGTACCACATATAATATCTCTGTAACCCGGTTACCAATGGTTTGGCACCACCAGTGGTTTGGTACCACAAGGGGTAGTTTTGGGAGATACGGATGGATACCTAGGTTGATGGGTTGCATGACATGCATATTTGTATCTGAATTTGTATAAGAGCATATTTCCATTTGGGATGGGGACTTACACACTGAGTCTAGGTGACTCACCCCTTCCATTATATTTTGCAGATAATCCTTAGATCGTGGATATGGAGCCGGAGTGGACTCGAGGTGGCCATGCTCAGCATTTGGTTTATTACGCATTTTTTCCATTCGAACTTGGATGTTTTATTTAATTTTGGTTTTCAATACTGTAATAAGGCCGCTCAAGTTTTATTTTTGGGATGTTTAATTGGTTCTTTAATTTGTTTTAAGCATATCTAAACGTTATGAAGTGGTTGTTTTCAAAACCTAATAAAACACATGTTTTCTAAAGTGATGACTAAGTAATTGTTATGAGGTAACAATTAGGCAATTAAGAAATTCTTAAACAAGTTCTAACACGTTCTAGATGTCACAAGATTCAACTTCGTTTTCTCTAAAATCTCACGTGGGTTTTCTTTCGAAAATAAAGTCGCCAAATCGGTTTTCCAAACGTTTTCTTCTCCGTGGCACGCCAAATTCGGTTGTAGTGTTTGGACCGGGTTTGGGATATTACAATTACATATTTAACCATTATTATTTAATTAGAAAACCATATATTATAAGCCCAAAACCGTCCACTCATAATTTCAATGGTCAAATTACAACATAAATACCTTACCTTTAATTAATTAAAGCAATTAAGCACTTTAACATATAGCATGCTACTTTTACATTTTACACGATTAAGTCCTTTTATTAAATTAAGCAAACAAACGATAAAATTAAATCATGAAATTTTCATAAATATTAATTAACATCTGTAAATACCAAAAATAATATTAAAATAATTTTACGATCTCGGATTTGTAGTTTTAAAACTACTATTCCGATTTAACTAACATGCTATAAATACCAAAATAATATTAAAATAATTTTACGACCTCGAATTTGTGGTTTTAAAACTACTGTTTCGATTTAACTAAAACTGAGCTGTTACAGTAGAGCCACGACGAAGGCTCGCCGGAGCATAGGCCGGAGTTTGGAGAGGTTTTGAGAGTTGAGAGAGAGTTTTTGGATTTTTTTTTTTTTTTTGAAGAAGAAGAAGAAAAAGGAAAAATGAATTTTTTAAAAATTTTTACTTATATAGGCAAGCAAAACGCACCGTTTTGCTCAGCCCTTTAAAAAGTCAAAATGGCGCCGTTTTTAACACGAATCGCGCACGACCCGACTCGCTCTAGGGGATCCGCGTGTTTTTGAAAAGTGGTCTTATTGCGCTTTTGGTCATTCTGCTTTTTAAGTGGTTTTCAATCAAGTCCCTATTTCTTTTTAATTTTTACCATGTTAGTTTTATTTTGTTTTCAATTTAATCCTTCAATTTGGCCCAAAAACGCTGCGCTTAAAGCACCAGGGATATTTTCCTTGTCAATCCCTTGCCTTTTCCCCGCGTTTCAAACTGGCCCTTGTATTTATTTTATCATTCAATCAATTTATTTTTATTATGTTTTATAGTTTAGTCTAAACATCAATTTAGTCCCTCATTTAATTTAGTTTATTTATTTATTCATTTAATTGTTTATTTATTATTTCTTTATTTTTGTTTATATTTTTACTTTATTTCATTTTTTCTTTTTTTTTTTTTGCGTATTTGTCCATTTATTCCATTTTATTTTCTATTATTATTATTATTATTATTATTATTATTATTATTATTATTATCATCATCATCATCATCATCATTATTATATTTATGTATTTTATTACAAATTACACCTCAACTCTGGTTATATTTTAATTTGGTTTCAATATTTTATAAATTATTTTTTTAAATATTTATTTATGTATAGATTTACTTCTTTGTCCTCATTACATTTAAAATTTGGTATTTTCTTTTTCTGTGCATTGTTTTGTCGTTATTATTGTTGTTATCATTGTTGTTATTTATTTTATTATTTATTTTATTTTTCCTTGATTGTTAATGTTGATATCAAAGTGATAGGTATTATGTGATAGTTGTTATTATAGGTACTATAAATTGCTTATTAGTATATTTATATTGTTGTCATTCATTAACATAATATTTTATTCACATATCATTTTAAATATTATATTAGTTTTCACCCAAATTCATAAAAAAGAAAAATTTTGAAAATAAAGGCAATGTTTCGTATTTGAAACTTCGAGAAGTTGTATCCTAACTTACGGGATTTCGATTTTCTCGTTAGACCTAAATGGTCGAATATCCTTTAGAATTAAAATATACAAGTTTTAAAATATAAAAAAATTAAAAGGCAAGCTCATTTTCAAGAGTTCAAATGTCATGTACTAACTTACGGGATGTGACATTTTGTTATCTCGAGACAAGAGGGCCCTTAATGCTCGTTTCAATTTATTCAAGTGTCTTTTTTGAAATCAAACTTAATAAAAAAGGGATCGTATTTTAAATTCTTTTCAATTTTCAACTTTCGATATTAAGACATTAATTAATCAATTAGGTACAAATTTTGGGTGTTACGAGGGTGCTAATCCTTCCTCGCACGTATGACTCCCGAACCCGTTTTCTCGAATTTCGTAGATCAAAATCGTTGTTTTAGTAAAATTAAAATATTTTATTAAAACGATCAAATTATGAGGTGATCCAATCACACCTCATAAAAAAGGATTGTTGGCGACTCCCATCTTTCGTTTTTAAAACAAAAGTCGACCTTTCAAAAAAAAAAAGTTTCGACGGTCTCCTCCCAATAATATTGTCTCTAAAGTTCAAACCAACGTTCTCCCCTTAAAAATATAATGTGCCTTACTATTGCACCCATGATATGGTTAGATTTTGATTAAACTAAAACTCTTTTTTTTTTTTTTTTGTTTGGTAAGAGATTTATCAAGTTAAAGTGATTCTTTTCTTCTTATTCCCATAAGATAAGGACACCATATTCTGCATTGTGAAGGTCAATTTCATTTCAGAATAGCATAAAACTTTCATATTTTCAGACACATAATGGAAGTCATTGTCCCAAAAATTGAAAAGAATATGATTCTTTACACAGTTTTCCTCAAAGAAAAACACTTGGGATTCTTATTGTTTTTAGCATAAGATCCTAACATTGATGATGTTATTGAATCTTTCGTCATTAAATTTATGATTAAAAATAACACCAAATTTTCCTATATAAAGAGAGCTTCAAACATCAGTTGGAAATTAAGGAACAAGTGCAAAGAGTTTCTTGAGAACAATGGCTGGCTATGCTTATGCATACAGAGGTGGCTACACGACCTACAACGGCGGCGTTGCTCCACGAGGTGGCACCGAAGGGTGGAACAAAACAAGCTATAGTTCAGATCATACGTGTCAGCCTGTGTTCGTTGATGCAGAAGGGAGGAGGAAGCCGATCACGTCTTACACTGGTCCGGACGGTAGCACCGAGTATTACGTTACAAAAACCGAGATCGTCGAGGTTCCATATATGGCCGAATACAAGCAAAGGGCTCCTGTAAGAGTTGAGGTGGTGAGGGACTATGGTGAGGGTAAGCTGATGACTAGGCCCTTAAGTCCCGGGAAATGGCGGGAGAGTTCAAGTCCTGTTCGGTATCATACTGAAGAGAAATGGAATAAGCCTTCTAGCCCCGTTCAGTATGACGTCAAAGAGAAATGGAATAAGCCATCGAGTCCTGTTCGGTATCGTGTTGAAGAGAAATGGAATAAGCCTTCTAGCCCCGTTCAGTATGACGTCGAAGAGAAATGGAATAAGCCATCGAGTCCTGTTCGGTATCGTGTGGAAGAGAAATGGAATAAGCCCTCTAGTCCTGTTCGGTACCATGTCGAAGAGAAATGGACGAACCGGCCTTCAAGTCCGGTTAAGGAACGTCCACAAGAAGTTGTGGATTTCATTAGCCAAGTTCAAACTCAAGCTAGCCGACCAAACAAGTTCGGTCCTCTCAGCGCAACATATTGGCGCCAGACACCAGCCACGACCACCACAACCGTTGGTGGTCCATGGAACAACCAGAGTCATGGCGGGGGATGGTCCAAAGGACACGAGGCTAACCTTAGCCAACCAACCAACAACATCAGCACTGCCGTGGAATACTTAAAGGAAGCCGTTAAGCCACCTGCTCCCAGGTATGATGGATATCCTAACACCATTAACAGCAGGGAAGCTGAAAGAAAATATGGCGGCTTGACTGTCGGAACGCCGCCCATAGGAAGTTATGGCAGAACCATTGATAGCAGGGAAGCTGCAAGAAAATATGGTGGAACAGCAGTGTGAAAAAGGCAAACTATTTGAGATAAATTTAAGTGTGTTTTAGGATATAATAAGCTTTGGGCTTTAATCCAAGGCTGTGCTAGTTTGTTTACACGTAAGTCTGATGATGATGATGAAGATATTTCAATGAAGTTAGTGTCTAAAGATGACCCCTTTTATGTACTATAATAAGCTATAAGTTCATGAAATAAATTTATAGATCATATTTTTAGTTTATCCAATTCTAATTTTATTCTGTAAACTTTTTTAATATTAATAAATTGAAATATATTGAGTCTTAACTCAATTGATATGAGCATTGTTGTCAATGCAGGAATATATGAGTTGAAGTGTATTGAAATGCATTATCCTCCTATTTATAAGTTGAGGAAAGACTATTGATAGTTGTAGACTTGTAGGTATTATGTTAAAAAGTCAAATCTTTTAATGTTTAAATGCTTTTAATATTTAATTTTTTAATAAATCACCGATATTCATTTACAAACCTTGCCATAAGCTTTTGCTCATCACTAAACGTTAATCATAAAATCGACCACGCAAATTGGTATTGAAACAACCCGTTTTTAGTGAAATGAAATTGTGGTTTTGGGAACAAAAGTTCGAGGTCGGAAAAAAATTTATTTTAATATTATTTTATGGTCTATAGTATGAGAAAAATATCGTATAAAACTTTCGTTAAGAAATTTTACCGTTTACATATCTAATCGATAAAAGGACTAAATTGCATAAAGTGTAAAAATTAAATTCTAATAGCTAAAGGTATTAAATAGCTGTGGAATTTTACATTGGAGGTCCTTATATAGTAAATAGACCATTTAGAGTAGTTAGTGGATAAGAATGATTATTCATCATTGGAAATTTAATAAATTATTAAGGTTAATTTTGGAAAAGAAATGATAAATTATGATAAATAAATAAAATAATCTAATATCATCATCTTTTACCAAATAAAAGAAAAAAATATAGAAATCCTAAGCTTGAAGTTAGCAAGCTTATTTTTACTCATTTAGGTATGTATTTTTGTCCCGCTTTTTAATAATTTTATGTTTTCGATATCGTAATAACTTAATCTAACTATCTCGTGGATTAATTTGCAAAACCGTTAAAGTATTAGGATTTTTCCATGGATGAGTATGCTTGAATTTTAAAGTTTTAAGATAGAAATTGAAAGGTTTTTGTTAGATAAACAACTTTTGTAAAGAGAATTTTGATATAATTATCAATCGTGGACTAAATTGAAAAGATGATAAATTTACGGTAAAATTCTAAATTTTTTGAAATATATGGACTGCTATTATATGTATAAAAATTGGCTAGGCTTGAATAAGAATTAAATTGTATGAATTTCATTTTTCGAGCCTAGGGACTAAATTGTAATAAATTAAAAGTGTAGGGGAAAAATAGTGTAATAGCTCGTTTTTGAGTCAAATCGGAACAGTAGTTTCTGGACCACAAATCTGAAGTTAAAATATTTATTTTATTATTTTATTATAGTTTATAGCATGATAGAATCATTATATGAAAAGTTTCGTAAAGAAATTTTACTACTTGAATGCTTAATTTGGTAAAAAGGACTTAATCGCGTAAAATGAAAAAGTTGCATTCTATTGTTAAAAGTGTTTAATTGCTATGAATTATTAAATGAAAGGTCCTTATAATGTTATTAGACCATTGATAGTGGAATTTGACATAGATGGCCTTATATTAGATGTTTTGAATGATTTTTCATTAAGGCTAAAATAGTAATTAGCATAATTATTATATGTTAAATAAAAAAAAACCTATTTTCTCATTATCATCTTTACTTAACAGATTTTGAAGAAGAAAAATTTTGGTTCCTAGGGTTCGGTCATTTGGAAATTAAATTGGTAAGTGATTTTGACTCGATTTTTGATGATTTCTATGTTTTTGAGATTGTTGCTTCATATTCTAGCAAGCCCATATCTTAATTTTTGAAAATTTTAATGATTTCATGAAGTGCCATTGTTGAATGCTTGAGCTTTTAAATGGTTGATGATGGATTTTGATTAATTGTTGATAGTTAAACTAATTTTGTAAAGTGATTTTTTACAAAAATGCAAAATAGGGATTAAATTGTGAAAATGTAAAATGTGGTGTTTAAAAGTGTGAATAAATTGGAAATATGGGCTGCTAGTAATATGAGGAAAATTCGGCTAAGCATGTAATTGTATTAAATTGCATGAATTTGTAATTTTATGTGATAAGGACTAAATTGTAAATGATATGAAAGTATAGGGGCAAATGTGTAAATTTTCCAAAAGATGAATTGTGGGCTAAATTGAATAGATTAAGTGCTGAATGTATTGAATTTGATAATTTATAGATCAAGAAAAGCCGAGATCAAGTTTAGATCGGGGAAAAGGGAAGATTGACGAATAGTCGATAGTTTTTATCCGAGCAATATGAGGTAAGTTCGTATAATTAGAATTGAACTTTAAATACTTGTGTTTATTTGAAGTATATGTATACGATTGAGTATTTGATATACTTAGAATACAAATGCTTGATTGATAAATATTGATTATTACCGAGCCCCATTTGAACCGTATGAATTCGTAGGATACGAGTGACATGTCACTAGGGTTACCGTTTTGGTCGAGCTCCTGCATTTGTTGCGGACTCACCACAGCTCGTATGAGCTTACCAATATATTAGCTCGTAAGAGGTTACTATTCTCAGCTTGTATGAGCTTCTTGCTTCAACATTTGTCGAGCTTCTTCGTCCATCAACTCAGGAGGAGCTTACCGATCATGCTCGAAAGAGCGAAAATGATAATGAATTGACGGATTACTGATGTATATCACCCGAGTATCCTTTGAAGTTCTAATGGGTTCAAAGGGCATAAATATTGTTTATACTGACAGTACTGTTATTGAATGAATTATTGATTATATGATTGAAAGTGAAATGTTGAGTATGATGTACATGATATATGAATTTGGTATGATGTATATATATTGAGTATGGAATTGAGTTAATGTATGGTTTAATGTATTTTAAATGAGTAACATGTGATGAATGCTTGTGTTTAGGCATTTGGTAATTGAATTGATTACACTTTGATTATGTATAAATGGTAAGTTTAATTCTAAATTATACGGGCTTACTAAGCTATAAAGCTTACTTTGTTTCTTTTCTATCTATTATAGAGGCTCGATAGCTCGATCGTTTTGGACAAGTCGGAGTTACACATCACACTATCCCGTTACCGATTGGTACTTTTGAACTTGTGGATAATTGTAAATATGGCATGTATAGGCTAGTTTTAAAATTGATAAATATTGTTACTTGAGATTATGGTTTTGGTACATTTTGTGTAACACCCCTATCCCGTGTCCGATCACCGAATTAGGGTTAAAGGTGTTACCAGACAGATCGAAAAATTTTACAGAATTAATCATACAACCATTCATCAATATCAATCATAATGTCCCTTAAGTAGGTCATCGAGACCTTACGCATGCTTATAAACTGAGTCGGGACTAAATCGAAACACATAAGTAATTTCATAAAAATTTAAAACATTTCTAACATATGAGGGACACACGGTAGTGGGGTAGGCCGTGCCTCACCCACACCTACTTGACACTTTCGTGTGTCCTCCCGTGGTAGTATATCGCCAAAATCAACACGGTCACCAAGCACGCTTTGTGTGCTAAGGCCGTACTAATAGATCACCCATCGCCATTTCTCACACGGCCACCAAGCACACCCATGTCGAGGCGGTGTGCAATTTAAACCACATTCGCTAATTTACCCACGGTCTTAGGCACGCCTGTGTTTCAACCGTGACATTATAGGCCCTTTTACAAGGCCAATATGCCACCCACTTATGGTCTTCCTACAAGCAATATATACCAAAACATAATATGCATATATGGCAACCAAAACATATCAAATGGTTCACTTCATCCATACATTCAATACCAATTCCATTCATACCAAATTACAAACTAAATCCTACATCATTTCAAACATGTATCATCCATTTGCTTAACCAAAACTTAATCATTTCATATGCATTAAAACATACTAAATATTTGCTTCATAACTCATTCATTCAAACATTTATCAACTCAAAAACTTGCCAATACACATGGCCATGCTCACTTCATAAACATATACACCTATCTAGCCTATACATGCCATAATTAGCTATATACATTTTCAAAAGGGTACCAAAATAAGTTTAGTAGTGTGATGACGATCCTTGACAATCCCGAGCCTTCAGTAGCTTCGACGACCTATAAAACAGAGAAAACACACACACAGAGTAAGCTTTCCAAAAGCTTAGTAAGTCATATACAAATAAACACATTGGCACATATATATCGATCACTTAGTAACTATTACATATATAACTTGGTTCATAAACTTATGGCCACATTTGCTACATTCAACATTTTAAAATTCACATTCTCATTTTCAATCATACTCTTCTTCATATCAAAGTCATATGGGTAATTACCTTTTATACAAACTTAATGTGCATTCAACGTACCTGAAACGGATAATCACTCACTTATTGACCATAGCTTGGATATACCATTCGTATTGTAGACTTGCCCGTTGAACCCTTAGGAACCTAGTAGGATACTCAGAAAGCTCAGAATAGTAGTACAATGCCAACGTCCCAGACGAGGTCTTACATGCACTCGTATATCGATGTCACTGTCCCAGACAAGGTCTTACACGTACAGATCATAACGATGCCAATGTCCAGACGTGGTCTTACACGAGTCAATATGATGCCGATGTCCTAGACATGGTCTTACTCATAAAGTTCATATCGATGCCTACGTACCGGACGTGGTCTTACATGATAAAAGAAAACAGATACCTATGTCATGACATGGCTAATTCTATCTATTCCTAGGTTCGTACGGGACTTCTCGGCTTTATCACTATATCGAACTTATTTCGGAATTCACGCACTTAGCATCTCATACTCATTCATTTTCATCGATAGACACATAAATATATATATATATTCAATTCAATACAGATAAGTTTATTTGCATAGTGACTTACCTCGGATTTGGTTTATCGAACGGAAACGGCTACTCGGTTATTTTCGCTTTCCCGCAATCTAAGTTTGTTTTCCTCGGTTCTTGATCTAAACATATTCAGAATTTATTCTTGATCTAAACATATTCAGAATTTATCCTTTTATTTACTATGTCATTCAATTAAATCCAAACACATATATTTAGGGTTATTTACAAATTAACCCTCATATTTGCATACTTTAACAATTTAGTCCAATTTACTCAAAACATCAAATTTCACAAGATCAATACATACACAAGCTTAGCCGAATACATGATAAATATTGATTATTACCAAGCCCCATTTGAACCGTATGAATTAAGTAGGATACGAGTGACATGTCACTAGGGTTACCGCTTTTGGTCGAGCTCCTGTATTTGTTGCGGACTCACCACAGCTCGTATGAGCTTACCAATTTATTAGCTCGTAAGAGGTTACTATTCTCAGCTCGTATGAGCTTACTGTTTTAGCTTGTCAGAGCTTACTGTTTCAGCTCAATAGAGCTTACTGTCCATCAACTCATGAGGAGCTTACCGATCATGCTCGAAAGAGCGAAAATGATAATGAATTGACGGATTACTGATGTATATCACCCAAGTATCCTTTGAAGTTCTAAGGGTTCAAAAGGCATAAATATTGTTCATACTGACAGTACTGTTAGTGAATGAATTATTGATTATATGATTGAAAGTGAAATGTTGAGTATGATGTACATGATATATGAATTTGGTATGATGTATATATATTGAGTATGGAATTGAGTTAATGTATGGTTTAATGTATTTTAAATGACTAACATGTGATGAATGCTTGTGTTTAAGCATTTGGTAATTGAATTGATTACACTTTGATTATGTATAAATGGTAAGTTTAATTCTAAATTATACGGGCTTACTAAGCTATAAAGCTTACTTTGTTTCTTTTGTATGTATTATAGAGGCTCGATAGCTCGATCGTTTTGGACAAGTCGGAGTTACACATCACACTATCCCGTTACCGATTGGTACTTTTGAACTTGTGGATAATTGTAAATATGGCATGTATAGGCTAGTTTTAAAGTTGATAAATATTGTTACTTGAGATTATGGTTTTGGTACATTTTGTGTAACACCCCTATCCCGTGTCCGATCACCGAATTAGGGTTAAAAGCGTTACCAGATAGATCAAAAAATTTTACAGAATTAATCGTACAACCATTCATCAATATCAATCATAATGTCCCTTAAGTAGGTCATCGAGACCTTACGCATGCTTCCAAACCGAGTCGGGACTAAATCGAAACACATAAGTAATTTCATAAAAATTTAAAACATTTCTAACATACAGGGGACACACGGCCGTGGGGTAGGCCGTGCCTCACCCACAGCTACTTGACACTTTTGTGTGTCCTCCCCGTCGTATCAACACGGTTACCAAGCACGCCCGTGTGCTAAGGCCGTGTACTAATAGATCACCTACTGCCATTTCTCACACAGCCACCAAGCACACCCATGTCGAGGCAGTGTGCAATTTAAACCACATTCTGCCAATTTACCCACGGTCTTAGGCACGCCCGTGTGCCTCAACCGTGTGACATTATAGGCCCTTTTACAAGGCCAATATGCCACCCACTTATGGTCTTCCTACAAGCAATATATACCAAAACATAATATGCATATATGGCAACCAAAACATATCAAATGGTTCACTTCATCCATACATTCAGTACCAATTCCATTCATACCAAATTACAAACTAAATCCTACATCATTTCAAACATATATCATCCATTTGCTTAACCAAAACTTAGTCATTTCATATGCATTAAAACATACTAAATATTTGCTTCATAACTCATTCATTCAAACATTTATCAACTCAAAAACTTGCCAATACACATGGCCATGCTCACTTCATAAACATATACACCTATCTAGCTTATACATGCCATAATTAGCTATATACATTTTCAACAGGGTACCAAAATAAGTTTAGTAGTGTGATGACGATCCTTGATAATCCCGAGCCTTCTGTAGCTTCGACGACCTATAAAACAGAGAAAACACACACACAGAGTAAGCTTTTCGAAAGCTTAGTAAGTCATATACAAATAAACACATTGGCACATATATATCGATCACTTAATAACTATTACATATATAACTTGGTTCATAAACTTATGGCCACATTTGCCACATTCAACATTTTAAGATTCACATTCTCATTTTCAATCATACTCTTCTTCATATCAGAGTCATATGGGTAATTACCTTTTATACAAACTTAATGTGCATTCAACGTACCTGAAACGGATAATCACTCACTTATTGATCATAGCTTGGATATACCATTCGTATTGTAGACTTGCCCGTTGAACCCTTAGAAACCTAGTAGGATACTCGGAAAGCTCAGAATAGTAGTACAATGCCAACGTCTCCATTTAGGTCTTACATGCACTTGTATATCGATGTCACCGTCCTGCATAAGGTTTTACACGTCTGATCATAACGATGCCAATGTCCCAGACGTGGTCTTACACGAGTCAATATGATGCCGATGTCCTAGACATGGTCTTACTCATAAAGTTCATATCGATGCCTACGTCCCGGACGTGGTCTTACATGATAAAACAGAACAGATACCTATGTCATGACATGGCTAATCCTATCTATTCCTAGGTTCAATGCGGGACTTCTCGGCTTTATCACTATATCAAACTTATTTCGAATTCACGCACTTAGCATCTCATACTCATTCATTTTCATCGATAGACACATGAATACATATATTCAATTCAATACAGATAAGTTTATTTGCATAGTGACTTACCTCAGATTTGGTTTATCGAACGGAAATGGCTACTCGGTTGTTTTCGCTTTCCCGCGATCTAAGTTTGTTTTCCTCGGTTCTTGATCTAAACATATTCAGAATTTATCCTTTTATTTACTATGTTATTCAATTAAATCCAAACACATATATTTAGGGTTATTTGCAAATTAACCCTCATATTTGCATACTTTAACAATTTAGTCTAATTTACTCAAAACATCAAATTTCACAAGATCAATACATACACAAGCTTAGCCGAATACATATACATCACATACAAGCCCACATTTCTCATCAAACTTGCAATTTAGTCCTTCAATTTACCATTTTCTCAATTTAACCCTATTTAGCTAAATTCATCAAAACTTCAAGAACAAAACATGTTCATCAAACACATATCTTTCATATTTCACTATTAAACATCACAAATCACATGAGTTCGTCAAAGTCTCATTTCACAAACATCATCAATCTTCAAACTTGAAGCATGGGTTTAGAAGCATTCGAAACAACAATTATGAAAACATAGAAATTATCAAAATTGAATCAAATTCATACCTTAACCAAAGAGTGTTATGGCCGAATGCCCAAGCTTCATCTTTTCTTTTTCTTTTCTTTATTTGCAAATTTCGACACTCATAAAAGATGATAACTATCATCTTTCCTTTGTTTCTTTTATTATTATCATATTATTAATCCATTTACTAAAATACCCTTTCATTTAATATAAGAAAACCTATATATAACAAGGGCACATTTGACCTTTATCCATCCACTATCTAAATAGTGGTCTTATTGCCTCATAAGGCCTTCTATTTTAAAAGCCATAACACCTTGATACTTAACAAATATCATGCAACTTTCACATTCAATGCATTCTTTTGTCAAATTAAACATGCAAACAGACAAATTCGCTTACGAAAATTTACCACATGCTAATTCACATATCAACGACACAAAAAATAATATTAAAATATTATACAAACTCAAATTTGTGGTCCCAAAACCACCGTTCGACTAGGTATAAACCGGATCATTACAATTCTCCCCTTAGGATTTTCGTCCCAAAAATCTTACCGTTAAATAAATTCGGATGTTACTGTCTCATTGAATCTTCAGGCTCCCATGTAGCCTCTTCTAATCCGTGTCGATTCCACAATACTTTTACTAATGGAATTTTCTTGTTTCTAACTCTTTCACTTCACGAGCTAAGATACGGATCGGTTCCTCTTCGTATGTCATATCAGATCGAATTTCAATTTCAGATGGGGCAATCACATGTGACGGATCAGACAGATATATACGGAGCATCAAAACGTGAAATACATTGTGAATCTTTTCTAGTTCAGAGGATAACTTCAATCTATATGCAACAGGCCCAACACATTCAATGATCTCATACGGTCCGATGAATCTCGGACTTAACTTGCCTTTATGTCCGAATCGGAGCACTTTCTTCCATTGAGACACTTTCAGAAATACTTTGTCGCCGATCTCAAATTCTATATCTTTTCGTTTTAAGTCTGCATAGGACTTCTGACGATCAGATGTTTCTTTCAAACAATCTCAAATTAGTTTCACTTTCTGTTCGGTATCTTTTATCAAATCGACCTCGTGTAACTTATTCTCACTGAGTTCAGTCCAATATAGAGGTGTACGACATTTACGTCCATACAAAGCTTCATAAGGCGCCATTTTGATGCTCGACTGGAAACTATTGTTATACGTAAATTCAATCAACGGTAAGTATTGTTCCTACGAACCATTAAACTCAAGTACACAACATCTTAACATATCTTCGAGAATCTGAATAATTTGCTCAGATTGACCATCCGTTTGCGGATGAAAAGCTGTACTGAAATACAATTTCGTACCCAAAACGTCTTACAATTTCTTCTAGAATCGCGATGTGAATCTCGGATCCCTATCTGTCACAATAGATAGTGGCACCCCGTGCAATCTCACAATCTCGAAAATATAAAGCTCAGCTAATCTTTCAAGTGAGTAGTCAGATCTTATCGGAATAAAATGGGTTGATTTAGTTAATCAGTCAACTATGACCCATATTACGTCTTTCTCAAAGTTAGAGGCAAACCAGAAACAAAGTCCATTTTCACTCTATCCCATTTCCACTCAGGAATCAGAATTGGTTGCAGCAATCCCGACGAACTTGATGTTCAGCTTTCACTTGCTGACAAACTAAGCATTTTGAAACAAATTCAGAAATGTCCCGTTTCATTCCAGACCATCAGTAGTGTTGCTTAAAATCATGGTACATTTTAGTACTTCTAGGATGAACAGATAAACGACTATTATGGGCTTCATTCAAAATCAACTGAATCAACTCCGGATTTCTCGGAACACAAATACGATCTTGAAATCTCAAACAATCATTAACAATTCAAAATTCAGATTCAGAACTCGATTCACATTGAGTTCGTTTCGCTAGTAATTCATTATCAGATTTCTAAGCATCACATATCTGTTGTAAGAACAACGGCTTTGTTTTTAATTCAGCTATCAAAGAACTATCATCAGACAGATCTAACTGAGCATTCAGAGCACTTAGTGCAAACAATGATTTTCTACTCAGAGCATCTGCAACAATATTTGATTTCCCCGGATGACAATCTATCACCAGCTCATAATCTTTTAACAATTCAAGCCATTTTCTCTGATTCAGGTTCAAATCTTTCTGGGTCATTAGATATTTCAAACTTTTATGATCTGAAAACATATGACATTTCTCACCGCACAAATAATGACACCAAATTTTAAGTGCAAACACAATCGCAGCTGAGCTCAAGGTCGTGTGTTGGATAATTCTTTTCATGAGGCTTTAATTGTTTCAAGCATAAGCTACCACTTTGCCCTCTTGCATCAAAACACATCCTGCACCATTTAACGACACATCACTATAAATAACAAATTCCTTACCCGATTCTGGCTATACTAACACTGGAGCTTACATTATGAGTTTTCAAGCCGTCAAAACTTTTCTGACATTTATCCGACCATTCAAATCTGACATCTTTCTGAAGTAATCTAGTCAACGGAGAGGCTATTGTTGAAAAGCCCTTAACAAATCTACGGTAATAACCAGCTAAACCCAGAAAACTGCGAACTTCAGATACATTTCTCGGAGGTTTCCAATTCAAAATAGCAGAAATCTTACTTGGATCAACACGAATCCCAGAAGCTGACACAATATACCCCAGAAAACTGACCTCATTCAACCAGAATTCACATTTGCGTACAATTACTTTTCTCTCAAAGTTTGCAACACAATATTCAAATGTTCTGCATGCTCATTCTCATCACGTGAGTAAATCAAAATGTCGTCAATGAATACAACAACAAATTGGTCCAGACACGGTCTGAAAATTCTATTCATCAAGTCCATAAAAATAGCAGGAGCATTGGTTAGTCCGAATGGCATAACTAAAAACTCATAATGCCCGTACCTCGTTCTAAAAATAATTTTCGAAATATCTGAATCTTTAACTCTCAATTAGTAGTATCCCGATCTCAAATCAATCTTGGAAAACACAAGAGCTCTTTTAACCGATCAAAAAATCATCAATTACGGGCAATAGATATTTGTTCTTTATAGTCACCTTATTCAACCGACATGAATCGATATACATTCTCATCGTACCATCTTTCTTTTCACAAATGTAAGCAGAGCACCCCAAGGTGAAAAACTCGGTCTAGCAAACCCTCTATCACCAATTCTTGTAGTGTGACTTTAACTCTTTCAACTCTGTTGGTGCCATTCTATACTGAGCTATCGAAATAGGTATCGTATCAGCAACAATTCAATACCAAATTTAACTTCACGAATCGGAGGTAAACTGGTAACTCTTCGAGGAACACATCGAAAAATCACAAATAATGGGTAATCGATTCAACTTTTTCTCGGATGCTTTTGAATCGATCACATAAGAAAAATATGATTCATACCCTTTTCACATAACTCTAAGCTTTCAAAACGAATATCACAAAGAAAATCCATTTAAATCATTAGACTCAATTCGTATAATCTCATCATTCAGACTTCTTAAATCTATAGTCATTCTTTTACAATTCACAACGGCGTCATGCATAAACAACCAATCCATTCCCAAAATAATATCAAATTCATCAAATGGCAAAAGCATCAGATCAGCAAGGACACTTTTACCTAAGGGGTTCGATACTTTTATAGCAAATTCAGTAGACTCTACAGGCAAAGTCTTACTATATACTAAATTCATGCATATATATATGAATGCGTAGAACCAGGGTCTATCAAAGCAATCACAATAGTACCGTAAAGAGTAAAAATATCAGTTATCACATCAGGTGATGAAGCTTCATCACGAGCTCTGATAGCATACGCTCTAACAGGCGCTCTAGCTTCAAATCTGACAACATTGTCTCTCGTAGTTCTCTGACTACCACTAACATTCTTTACATTCTTTGATGATCGACCTCTCGCGGGTGCGTTATCAGATCTCGGATTCTGAACAGTCTCTGGTTCAACAGGCTCAGGGCAATCATGGATAAAATGATCAAGCGATCCACATCTGAAGTAAGCTCTGTCATTTAATCTACAGCTTCCTGGATGTCTTTTTCCACAATTTTTACATCCGATTTTCTCAGATCGAACATTACCAACACTAGCCACTGAAGTTGCTGGGTTTTTGAAACTCATTTGCGATCTAGCTCTATTTCTGTTCAAATGTCCTACATTTTCTCTGGAATGGCTTTGATCATCTCTGTATCTCTTTGAAGCAGACTGAAATGATTTATTCTGAAATCTCTTTCTTGTATCTCGAGCTTCGACTCACTCTTCTTTTATCCTTTCGAGTGCTTGACTTTACAAGCTAGTTCAACGAGTATAACGAACTCTTTATTTCTAGGATCCCAACCAAAGAAGCGAATATTTTCATTAAGACCGTCTTCAAATCTTTTATACATTATTGCCTCGAGACGATACGTATTCACGAGCGTACTGACTCAGCCTGACAAATTTTCGTTCATATTCAGTAACAGTCATACGGTATTGCTTTAGTTCTAATAAATCTTTTCGCTTCGATCAACGAATCTCTCAACGATATATTTTTCCCCATGTAACTCATTCTCTCGAACAACAAATCCACCATGTAACTCGTTCTCTAACGATACTACACACTTTATGCATTCTTTCGAGAAATCAAAGTTTTCCACCATTGATATGCTTTTTTAGCATCATCATTATTGGTAGCTTGGAACTCTTCAGGCTCATACTTACGGATCTTGTTAACCAAAGGCTTACTCAACAGATTCAAATTTGCAGTTGGAGGTATATTAGATGTCTGAGGGGGATTAACCGGGGGTGGGGGTTGTGAAACAATCGGGTTATTTCTCATAAATTGAGTGAACTACTCACTCATCATCTGGAAGAAAGCTTATTTAGCTTCTCCCTCCTGACCGCTTGTAGTCGGTCTCGGATCAAAAGGCTCTGTCCCTTGCACGTGAGCAGGCATATTACTTTCTACGTCGTCAACTACGGCTCTTTCGGGATCCATTGCTATATAGAAATCACATTTTACACGTCAGGATTCATCACACTATCACAGTTCAAATATATGGCATGTATAGCTAGACTCTGACACGTTATTTTAGTCCGAGAATCGACTAAACCGTAGCTCTGATACCAATTAAATGTAGCACCCCTATCCTGTATCCGATCACTGGATTAGGGTTAAAGGCGTTACCAAATAGATCGAAAATATTTACAGAATTAATCGTACAACTATTCATCAATATCAATCATAATATCCCTTAAGTAGGTCATCGAAACCTTAAGCATGTTTATAAATCGAGTCGGGACTAAATCAAAACACATAAGTAATTTCATAAAATTTAAAATTTTCTAACATACTGAGACACACACGTGGGTAGGGTAGTAGTGCCTCACCCATGCTACTTGACACTCCCTTGTGTCCTCCCCTGGTAGTATATCGCCAAAATCAACACGGTTACCAAGCACGCCTGTGTGCTAAGGCCGTGTACTAATAGATCACCTACTACCATTTCTCATACGGCCACCAAGCACACCCGTGTCGAGGCCGTGTGCAATTTAAGCTACATTCTACCAATTTACCCACGGTCTTAGGCACGCCCGTGTGCCTCAACCGTGTGACATTATAGTCCCTTTTACAAGGCCAATACCCACTTAGGGTCTTCCTACAAGCAATACATACCAAAACATAATATGCATATATGGCAACTAAAACATATCAAATGGTTCACTTCATCCATACATTCAATACCAATTCCATTCATACCAAATTACAAACTAAATCTTACATCATTTCAAACATGTATCATCCATTTGCTTAACCAAAACTTAACCATTTCATATGCATTAAAACATACTAAATATTTGCTTCATAACTCATTCATTCAAACATTTATCAACTCAAAAACTTGCCAATACACATGGCCATGCTCACTTCATAAACATATACACCTATTTAGCCTATACATGCCATAATTAGCTATATACATTTTCAAAAGGGTACCAAAATAAGTTTAGTAGTGTGATGGTGATCCTTGACAATCCCTAGCCTTCAGTAGTTTCAACGACCTATAAAACAGAGAAAATACACACATAGAGTAAGCTTTTCGAAAGCTTAGTAAGTCATATACAAATAAACACATTGGTACATATATATCGATCACTTAGCAACTATCACATTTATAACTTGGTTCATAAACTTATGGCCACATTTGCCACATTCAACATTTTAAGATTCACATTCTCATTTTCAATCATACTCTTCTCCATATCAAAGTTATATGGGTACTTACCTTTTATACACACTTAATGTGCATTCAACGTACCTGAAACGGATAATCACTCACTTATTGATCATAGCTCGGATATACCATTTGTATTGTACACTTGCCCGTTGAACCCTTAGGAACCTAGTAGGATACTCAGAAAGCTCGGAATAGTAGTACAACGCCAACATCCCAGACGAGGTCTTACATGCACTCGGATATCGATGCCATCGTCCCGCATAAGGTCTTACACTTCTGAGATCATAACGATGCCAACGTCCCAGACGTGGTCTTACACGAGTCAATATGATGTCGATGTATCAGACATGGTCTTACTCATAAAGTTCATATCGATGCCTACGTCCCAGACGAGGTCTACACAAATTTCAAATCAACGCCAATGTCCCGGACGTGGTCTTACATGATAAAATAGAATAGATACCTATGTCATGACATGGCTAATCCTATCTATTCCTAGGTTCGTACGGGACTTCTCGGCTTTATCATTATATCGAACTTATTTCAAAATTCACGCACTTAGCATCTCATACTTATTCATTTTCATCGATAGACACATGAATACATATATTCAATTCAATACAGATAAGTTTATTTGCGTAGTGACATACCTTGGATTTGGTTTATCGAACGAAAACGGCTACTCGATTATTTTTGTTTTCCCGCGATCTAAGTCCGTTTTCCTCGGTTCTTAATATAAACATATTCAGAATTTATCCTTTTATTCACTATGTCATTCAATTAAATCCAAACACATATATTTGGGTTATTTGCAAATTAACCCTCATATTTGCACACTTTAACAATTTAGTCCAATTTACTCAAAACATCAAATTTCACAAGATCAATACATACACAAGCTTAGCTGAATACATATACATCACATACAAGCCCACATTTCTCATCAAACTTGCAATTTAGTCCTTCAATTTACCATTTTCTCAATTTAGCCCTATTTAGCTAAATTCATCAAAACTTCAAGAAAAAAACATGTTCATCAAACACATATCTTTCATATTTCACTATTAAACATCACAAATCACATGAGTTCATCAAAGTCTCATTTCACAAACATCATCAATCTTCAAACTTGAAGCATGGGTTTAGAAACATTCTAAGCAACGATTACGAAAACATAGAAATTATCAAAATCGAATCAAATTCATACCTTAACCAAAGAGTGTTATGGTCGAATGCCCAAGCTTCATCTTTTTTTTTTATTTTCTTTATTTGCAAATTTTGGTACTCATAAAAGATGATAACTATCATCTTTCCTTTGTTTCTTTTATTATTATCATATTATTAATCCATTTACTAAAATACCCTTTCATTTAATATAATAAAACTTATATATAACAAGGGTACATTTGACCTTTATCCATCCACTATCTAAATAGTGGTCTTATTGCCTCATAAGGCCTTCTCTTTTAAAAGCCATAACACCTTGATACTTAACAAATATCATGCAACTTTTACATTCAATGCATTTCAGTTCTTTTGTCAAATTAAACATGCAAACAGACAAATTCACTTACGAGAATTTACCACATGCTAATTCACATATCAACGACACAAAAATAATATTAAAATATTATACAAACTCGAATTTGTGGTCCCCAAACCATTAGGGTATAAACCGGACTGTTACATTTTGTTTAAGGTTAAGCCATGTGATTTGGCTAAACTTGATAGTATGTTTTGGCATGTTTTGTCAAATGTTGATGGAATGGAAATTATGCAAATGATGTCTTATTATTTGAAAGGTTTATGAATGGAAAATGTATGATATTAGTTAAGCTTTTGAATGGTAGGAAGAAATGGTATTATATGTGTATGAATTATTATGGAATGGTTACCAATTGGGTTGTAAAAATGTTACCATTTATGCTTGTATATTTATGTGAAATTAGGGTGGCATAATGGCTTTGCAAATAGCCTATTTTGTCCACAAAGGTAGAGACACGGACGCGTCTCTCAGCTGTGTGTGACACATGGCCATGTTACACGACTGTGTGTCCCCTGGTGTTGAAATGGATTTGAAGTCAGTATGCTCCACACGGCCTTACACACAGGCATGTGACTGGCCATGTGGTACAAGTCAGTATACCCCTTAAATAGCACACAGCCTAGCACACTGGCGTGTGACTTGGTCGTGTTGTATAAGATAATATACCCTACAGTTTTGGCACGACTTAGTACACAATCTGGCATACAAGCGTGTGTGGCCACTTCGAAGGGCACACGGGCTAGATACACGGGCGTGTGGTCGACCGTGTGACCCAAGTCGATGTATGCCTGCTTTTGTAACACCCTAAACCCTACCCATACACTACAACCGGATCCGGTATGTCACCAAGAAAATTCTATCGAAACATGTCGATTTTCAAAAAAGCCCAAATATGTTTTATATAGAATATGCTTAAGTAGAGTAAAAATCCAAACTTAAATACATGTATTTTAATTAAAATAAAACTTAAACGACTTAAAGTAATAGAAGCCCATAATAAAACATAATAGCCCATGGCCTTATTACAACGAGATTTGAAGTCCATTAATTAAAAGATAAAATAAAACTTGAGTCTCTTTTGCCAAATCTACATATTCTTCAGATGGCCACCTTGCATTCCTCTCCACCGGTCCCAATCACTAGGTATCACCAAATGTTAATTAAAGGGTGAGTCATGAGACTCAAGATACAACCCTTATGCACCACTAGAGTTTGGGCCTTAAGCCCATTAAACAAAATAAACAATGTAATAATCATAATAAAATTAATAGCAATTAATATGCAAGGCCCAACCCGCTTGCCTAGGTTTCCATCCGCTACACACCCCGCACTCAACCGTTCACACCATTGGGGATTTCTACAATCGACCCACACCGCTACACATCATGATGGCGGTCATGTCGCTTATCCACAAATGATGGCCAAGCCCTTATAACATATAATGGTCAAGCTCGTATAACATTTAATGGTCGAAGCTCATATAATATTTCACAGATTAGCCGCTACACATATAACGATAACTTCCTCCTTTCATCAACCCAACCCATGCAATCACATACAAGCATTTTACTTATAACATTTAAACAGATTATTTACTAACCTGGGATCCGCTTTTACCCTCCTTGGGGTTGCATCAATAATCCGAGATTTCGACATTTATCAAAACATATAAAACATATGAACATACAATATTAGGCAGATCTAGATGGTGGGGAGGTATTACACACCTGGTTATCGCGAAAATCTATTATCCCTAACGTAGAGCCTTATTTGTCGAATCCCGAAAATCTCTAAGAAAACGTCACCTTCCTACCTTTGGCTTTTCCACCAAATCGACACAGGAGACTTTTAATGAGATAGATTTGGCTACTAAAAGTAGAGAGAGAAAATCGACAGGCCTTAAATAAGTGTTTCGGGTTAGATTTGAATGAAAAAAAAGAGTGAAATCGCATAGAATAAAATCGAAACTTACGAAATTACTAAGGAGTATGTGGCTTATGGTGCACCTTCTGAAAACAGAGATCTCACTTGTAGATTCTTGGCTATGGGAGATGAGGGTATGAACAAAGGAATTCACTTTTAGAAAAGAAAAGAGAAACTGTAGAAGGCTTGAAAATTTCGACAGAGAATGAGAGAAGAATAGGGTTTGAATCTAAAATTGAAGAATGCTACTCCCTATTTATAGAGAAATTTTGCATACCCACACACACAGAGTTGGAATTTGCCAACTCTCCCTCTCTCGATAGCCTTCATCTCATCCGATAACTCAATCCTTATCTTACCTTTAAGAGAGCCCACCTTAAATCCAACTCCTCCTTATTAATTATCAACTTTTAATGTTAAAATAAAAGAAATAACTCCTAAAAGGTAGCCTAATTGTCGTCCACCCCTTCCCATTTAAGTGCCAAATTTGACCCATCTTTTAGGGCCCAAACGCCACACAAGGGCCCAAATTCCTCCCCTTATGGCACCACCTTATGCCCACTTAATGCACTTTAATTCTTTGAGCCATAAGCCCAAATTTGTCACTTAATTAGCCATCTTCTTAAATTATAAGCTAACACCATTTATTAGCCACCTAACCCAATTTTTTAAAAGCCTAAAGTATCACTTAATTTAAACTCTAATCCATATATTTAATCAAAAGTCACCCAACCTTTACAATCCCAACTTATCATATTAGACTATCATATAAATGAGTAGGCCCACTTTGAGGATACTACGGTTTCACGGCTTGGGACACAAGGCGTGTCTAGAGCCGTGTGAGGCACACAGTCTATCCACACGGGCGTGTGACCCTTGAAATGTTAAAAATTTTCTAAGTTTCCAAAATTTTTGTATGTTATCGATTTAGTCCCGAACCACTTCTAATGCATGTTTAAGGCCTTGTAGGTCCTTATTAGGGACAATATGATTGTATTGAATAGGATTTGTATATGAATGTATGAATGTATGAGAGTTAGATATTAAATGATGTGTATTGATCGATAATAAACCTACACCGGCGATGAATATGGGTTAGGGGTGTTTCAAATAGTAATTTTTCCAAAAATGTGTGTTAGACTGAATTGAATATGAATTATATTGAATTAAGTCAAATTCATTCATATAGATCCGGATAGACCTAGTACGGAGTTAGATCAAGGCAAAGGAAAAGTAACGGATTAGTAGCCTTCGTATCTACATACACTTGTCGAGTTAAGTTCATGTAACTAAATTGTACATTTATATATTTTAAAATTGAATATTATTGTGTGTGATTTGGACAATTTCCATGTATAATTACTGATCACATATCCGATAATTTCTGAGTCCCGTTTGAACCTTAAAAATTCGGAGGATACAAATAACATGTCATTAGGGTTACCGTTTTGGTTGTAGTCTTGCATGTGTTGTGAACACACCACAACTCTCATGAGCTTCTCGATATTTAGCTTGCATGAGATTCTTGATTTCAGCTCTTATGAGCTTCCCTATATACAACTCACATGAGCTTCCCGTTATTTAGCTTACATGAGCTTTTCGTTATATAGCTCGGAAGAGCTTCCCGTTTACATGCTCATATGAGCATACATGTACATGAATTGACGGATTACAGTTTTGTACACTTCGTGTGTACTACCCGTGTATCCAACGATATTTTAAATAGTTCAACGGGCAATGTTCTTTATGAGACAAAATGAATTCGGTACAAACTATTACCGGTATATACATGGAAATGATATTACTTGATATATTGAAACATGATTCGGTTGATACATGTATGTGGAACTTGCTTAATGACTATGTTCATCCATGATTATAAGCTATTATATGTGTTTACATGGATAACATGTTGAGGTTATGTGTTTATGCTTTTGCCAAATTAGTTTGAATATGTCTTGTATACTTATCTTAAATGTGATTAAATGGTAAGTTAAATTCTATATTATACGAACTTACTAAACTTAAATGCTTACTTTGTTTTATTTTCCCTATTTTATAGTAACTCGGAAGCTCGTTTTGGTTAGAAGCTAGTCAGAGTTGATTCACACTATCCATCGGCCTTTTCGGCACATATAGTAAACTAATTTTGGTTATAATGACATGTATAGGTTAATTTGGCCAATGTTGTCATATAAACATTTGGTTGAGATTAGTCATTTGTATGGCTTATATTTGGTATAAATTTGCTTGGTCAATTTGGTAAGCATGGATTCTGGGATATATGTGGTGTTATGTCATGTATAAAATTTGATTTTGGCTTGGTTGATTGTCTTGATATAGATTGTTGATATCTAAAAATGTTTGATTAGGTTGTTAGCAAATTGGGTGAGAAATGTGGCTTGGAAATGACCTATTTTTGGTCCACACAAGCGTATATCTCAGCTGTGTAGGACACACGACCAGGTCCTGTATTTTTTAATTTGCAAAACAAAATGTTCACACGGCCTAGTACACAGGCGTTTGGCTTGGCCGTGTGACCCAAGTCAGAGAGCTCATAAGTTTGGACACGGGCTGGGACATGGCCGTGTGTCCCTATTTCAAATGTCCACATGGGAGTGTGTCCCCTGCACCTTTGAAAAATTTTAATGTTTTCCGAAAAATTCTTTGAGTACCCGATTTAGTCCCGACTTATTTCTAAAGTGTATTTTGGGCCTTGAGGGCTCGCATAAGGGACAATATATTTGTTTTTATTGGTTTTCGATATGAATGTTATTTTATATGAAATATCTGTTTATTTGATCTGTAAACTCCGGTAATGCTCTGTAACCATGTTCCGGCGATGGATACGGGTTAGGGGTATTACAGGTATATTGTAATAGTCATTGAGGATATTATTCATCTAATTTTTTTTTAAAAAATAAAATATATAAATAATTAATAACATTTAGCTTGTTTAACCTAAAATAAAAGTAATCTTAATGCATGTGAAATTACAAATTTAAAATTTAAATATTTATTTAAAATAACATATAATAAATAATAAAATGTATTGTTTAAAATTAATTAATTATAACACATGAACTATATACATTACTAAAATAAAAAATAGATTAAGTTGTTTATTATGGTGTTGTCATCAATCTTAAATCGATGGTGAGTTATTTTGTGACACTAACTCAATCAAATACATTATTAATATATACAACTAATGGAGGTGATAAAGTATACATGATAAAATTAAAATGAATAAAAATATTAAAATAAAACTTTAGTTGAGTGGTAAATTAAAAGTTTTGCAAATGCGATTAGTGTGGGTTCAAATCTCGCATATGCATATTTTTATTATTTTTAAAGTGAAAATGCTAAAATATCCTTGAATATATTACTTATTTAATTATGGAATGACATTCTTGTAACTTCCTAATCGAGTTGGTGATTCGATTGAAGGTGACACTAACTCAACCAACATTTTTATTAATAATATAAATATAGAATTAGTGAAGATAATAATTTGTGCATATTAAAAATATATAAATAATATTAAAATAATATTTTAGTTGGGTGATAAATTTAAGGTTTTATTAATCTAATAAACACGGCTTAAATCTCATCATATGAATATTTTTCTTAATTTTTATTTAAAATAAAAAATTAAAATACCGTTGAATAATACGACCCAATTTAATTATGAAAATATTTTCATAATTTCTTAATCAAATTTTTTAGTTTTTTAAAATAAAAAATTAAAATAATCTCAAATAATATGACTCGTTATAATTACTTAATAATATTTTATAATTTTTAATTAAATTAATATTCGATTAACCTTTGATACCCACCTTAATATCTTTTTAACTACTTAAAATATTTACCAACTACAGTATCTACATCTAAAAGAAGTAAACCAGAAAATACAAAATGTTATTACATTTCTATTTTTATATAATATAAAATTAGGAAACTATTTTCCCCTAAAATCCCACGCAGGCAACAGTTTATAATTAAAGCGCCCATGTGTTTCTTTTAAAAAATTATGATTTCAATTATCAAGCAGGAAATAATATAAATACAAAAATAACCTACCACGAAATCGAACCGAATTTAACTGTTGATCCACGTCAATTCGAAACCCAACCAAATTTGCTCCTTTCCTTTCATTGTAAAATTTGCATTTTAAATATATATATTTTTATCATAACGCTCTGAAATTTTTTGATTAGTGAGCGAAGAGACTGTACTAGAAGCGTTACTTTCTCAATAAACCCTGATTTTCTTTTTTCTATCATTTTCCCGAGAATTTTTCAAGCATCAACAAGAAAGAAATACCCAGAAAGTCTACTTATTCAGAAGGTTAGTTGCCCTTTTATTTCGTTTTTATTTATTTTTTTTTCATATTTTAGGTTTTGGACTATACTCAGATCAATTTATATTTAAAATTGCGTTTCATTTACTTTGAATTGTTATAATGTTTTATTTACGAATTTGGGTATTTGGATCATTGGGTCAAGGTGCCTCTTTTATTGCTTTTTGTGATAGATTGCAAGGGATTTTGATGAATGAGAAAAGAGACATCCTTGACCATTAAATTCATGTTTTCTGGCGGAATTTATTGAGAACTTGGTGTCTGTTTGGTTGGTTAGAAAGTGTAGGAAAAGGAAAGAGAATGTCAGGTGTTTTCCAGCTTGGTCTTTCTGGAGCACAACTTCTTTGAACTGTTTTAACTGCCCTATGTAGATTTTAGGGTTCTTATGAATCTTATGATCTTTCTATTTGAATTCTAACCTGAGATTGATCAATTTAGAATTTTGTCTGTTGGGTTTTATTAATTTATGCTGGATTTTTCATTATTTTTTAAGGTTAGAGAAACATTTGACAACTTGATGAAATCTTGCATTGCTTTGATAACAAGAGTCTTAGTTTCCTTATCTTACTACTGTATTTTTTATTTTTATTTTTTGTTTCTAAATGTTTAATAGAAAAGTAATTGATTTTTCATTCATTTTAGGGTTACAAATTTCCGAATGATTTTATGGAGTTCATTTCTGTAAATAAATACTTTTATGTGTAGGTATGTTCAAGAACCAATTGCAAGAGTTGGCTCAAAGAAGTTGCTTTAATCTACCATCTTATTCGTGCATCCGGGAAGGCCCTGATCACGCTCCTCGGTTTAAAGCTACTGTAAACTTTAATGGAGAGACCTTTGAAAGCCCTATGTTTTGCTCTACTTTGAGACAAGCGGAACACGCTGCCGCAGAAATAGCTCTAAATACACTTGCCAACAGAGGCCCTTCCAGAGCATTGGCTGCAAGAGTTTTGGTAAGCATCCAACCAAACTTTTATCTACATTCCGGTTCTAGTTACTTGAACACGGTTTTCCGACAGAAATTTTCAATATCTAATCATTTTATTGTCACACTCTTTCCAAGTCATTGAATGCCACAATGATCACTGTCAAAGACAAAATGACAACTGTTAGTTCCTCACACTGGATGATGTTTTCTATCCATACCAGTGTTCTTCTTGAATCGAACTCTTCAAATTGATTCATGTTTGACTGAGATGATTGACCTTATCTACCAAACATACTCTCCTAAAGCATTCTCAGGTTGATTGTGAATTGCGACTCAAGAACACTTTGTGTGTGTTGGCATTTTTATCTCTATTAGTAACTTATAATGTTTTTAACATCGGAAAATGACATCATATAGGGTTTTAATTAGAAGTTGAGGTAATCATCTGTTGTATCCTTGAACATAATGTCTTGGTAGTATCTATTGTTTTTATCCTCTTTTAGATCAAATATCGGCATGCTTGCACAGTATAGTCATCACATTTAAATTTTCCTTTTAATACGATGTTTTATGGGTTTGATATTTCTTTTCTGGCGACTCACTTAAAACTGTTGAGTGACCTGTGTGAAGATTATAGTTCTATATAAGCAATGGAGATGCTAGAAAAACTCTGGATGTCAAGTGTTTTCCTTCTCCTTTGAGCTCAACTCTGCAGCCAACTTAATTTGTGTATTTGTATTGCTGTTTGCTCCTTCAGCTTGCTCTAGTGAAGTAAAATAAAATTAAATAAAATATATTTTGATTTTGTGTCTATTGTGCAGGATGAAACCGGTGTTTATAAGAACTTGCTTCAAGAGACTTCTCATAGAGCAGGCTTAAATCTTCCTGTCTACACCACTGTTCGATCTGGACCAGGCCATATTCCTAGTTTTTCATGCATGGTTGACCTTGCTGGGATGAGCTTTACAGGGGATCCCGCTCGGACTAAGAAACAAGCTCAGAAGAATGCAGCAATGGCTGCATGGTCAGCCCTGAGAAAGTGTATGATTCCTGTCTTCCGTATTAAAGGTTCCACTTCATTTAGAATTAAACAAGTGCATTGTTTATTCCTCTCTAAGGTTGGGTCCTTTTCTGGTTTAGTATTGTTGTTCTGACTCTTCACTTTTCTCGAAGTCACCATGTCTGAGGCATACTGGGATATATGTATGTCATATTACACTCCATGAATATTCCAAGTACATGGTTTATTCCTATCTAAGGTTGGGTCTTTTTCAGGTTTAGTATTTTGATTCTCCGAGTTTTCATTTTTCTCGAAGTCACTGTGTTTGATGCATACCGGGATATATGTATGTCATATGACACTCCACAAATATTCCAAATACATGGAAAAACTTAGAAAAAGTTAAACATATCTGTCTTATATACATACCTGTACCAGATACTGCACTATACCCTCGCATTTATTTAGATATGTGTTTCTTTATATTCATTTGCTACAAAAATATTTCAATAGAAGCTTAAAATCATTTTACTATTAGTTATTCTTTGAAAACTTTGGTACTCACTTTCTACCACTTGAAGTTTTTTCTAATCACTTAAATATTCCTTCAGATGTTCCTATATGCATGTTTTTCACTTAAATATTCTAATATAGTCTGGTGCCTGCAGTGTCTCAGGATGGTTCAACGTCATCTTCATCACCTTCATTGGAGTTTAAAGGAAAACAAGAACAAGAGCAAGTTGTCATTGCTCGTTTCCTTTCATCGTTACGACCATCTGAAGTGAGACCGTCTATGCAAAACGATTATCGATATGAAAAGCACAGATCAGTCCCTGAATGTCGAGACCTAACCCCACCAAATCAAAGCTTATATTCTGCGCACGGTGAAAGTTGGCCTTACCCTAGCTTTCCCCTTGAAATGACCATGTCCATATACCAAATATGGCAGCAAGAACAACTATTGCAGTTGCAAAGCCATCTGTTTTCGTTTCCGGTTTCTCCTGTTCCTCCATCTGCTCCTCAGTTTCTTCCTATTTTAGACCTGGATCATCATCTTCAAGTTAGAGGCCAAGAACCAAGATTTATGTCTCCAAGGATTGCCATTTCTACAACACACCCTTCTCTGTACATCTCTAATCATTCAGCTTCTCAACCAACCATGGGTAAATCTACAGTGACCATTCAAGAGATACATGAAGAGATAAAAGAAGAATCACCCAATAGCCCTCCTCCACACGTAGTTAACGATCGGCATGTTCCGGGTCAAACTAATGCTGAAACAGGTATCTGTGAATCAAAACAGGAAGACCACAAACAGAAGAACATTGAGTTGGAAAGCAAAAGTGATACTGATCATAGGAAATCGGATGCTGGTTCTCAGCCTGTCAACAACCGATTACAAAATCCACATGCCTTTGAGTCTTCTCATCTTCGATCACAGTATCCTCCAAGGACAAGTTATTACGGAAATTCTAGACCAGCACCATCCTATGCAGCGGCTCCTCCGACGATCCGAACTGTAAGCCCGATTTCTTCCATGAGACCGAACATGCAAGAGCCAACAACTCAGGTTCCTGTCCTGCCAAGAATGAGAATTGGAGCTCCGTCATTTTCAACCAGGCCGAGCTTCGAGAGAACAAACCTTGGTAGTATGCATCACAGCTCCATTGCACCACCTGTTAGAATACGGTCCGTTGTACCGGTCTGTTCAGCTCCACCATCAAGAAAAACACCAAATTTCAACAAGGAGAGACTATTGCCCAACAAAGAGAAGAAAGATACAGTAGAAGAGGATCTATCAACAGCAGCTTCTGAATTTGGTAAGCTTAGCATGTAGACGGGGAATACACTGCTTTTGACTTTTAAATTAATTATAGTAATACTAATTGTATTCGCAATCGTGATAAATGTAATAAGACGTTAATTTAAATCCAGAATATAGCAATGCATAGATAAATACCTGTATAAAACTGAAATTCATATTTTTAAAATTTATGCTTTCACTTGCTTAGGTTCCTTGTTTTGCTATTAAAAATACTATAAAAATAGTAAAATCTTTTAAATAGATGACATCTCAGCCTTTCTTTACCTATGTATATGAGATTTGCATAAGTAGTTGGGTTGCTCAGTTATTTAGTAAACTAATCGAGTTGGAATTTTGGGGCCTGATTTTAAAGTCAGCCGACTTCCATTTAACGTGTATGGAAGATGGCTTTTGGAGGTCAATACGCACAGTGCACAACAATTAGGCTTTGAAGGTTAAGAGGTTGAGAAATGGAGAAATAAAGCTCGTGCATGCGTGAGGCAAAGTTGAGATAATGGAAGTTCGAGATGATGTAATAAGATTTCGATTAAAATGAGGGAAGCATGAGCTAACTTCTATTTAACTTGTATGGAAGATGGCTTTTGGAGGTGCTGACTCCAATATGCACAATACAGTCTATGTACAATAATTAGGCTTTACGCGTGAATGTTAAGAGGTTGGGAAATAGAGCAATAAAACTCGTGCATGCATGCGAGGCTTTTGAGGTAAAGTTGAGATAGTGGAAGCCCGAGATATGGAATGAGGCTCCTATTGAAATGAGAGAAACTTTTGGTTGAGAATTGAGATAATGAAACAAGGCAAAGATGAGAAAAACAAAAATTTTATATATACACCTTCATAGCAATTGTAGTAGAGTGAGTCTTTCCTTGAACATTGTTATATTGTTCTACCTATTATCTCTTAAATATTCAATAATATCTCCAACTAATCTATTTTGCAAATTCTTTACTCAAATTCGTATATATGGATAAAAATGCCAAACATCTCAACTGATACATCGCAAACTGAAAAGAAAAAAGGTTAAATTGTTTTTTTAATTGACTCTGCTGCAAAGCACTGACATAATTACCAAAGTGCCCTTATGAACAATACGTCAATATAAGCGCTGACTTAAAAACCCTAAACCCACTCCATCGCTGTCTCTCTTCGTTTCTCCATTCTCAGCAACTTCGCAGACCGAAACAGAACTTAGGTAAAAGGAAATTAGGGTTTCTTTTTCCTTTAACGACTTTGCATTTTTCCTCTCTCTTCATTAGCATGTTTCTTTGATTTTTGCTTTTGCTAGGTTTTCCTGGGTGCTAAGTTGGATTCTTGGTTTGGTTTACTGTAACTTTAACTTTAACGCTAATGGCCTCCTGTGAAAAACGCACAAATGGCTGTCTTTTAGCCTTCTTATTTATTCTATGAACTGAGGATGTAATTTCATGAACTGGGGATTTAAAAATAAGTGGCTATATATATGTATATATAATGGATTCATTTTAAAAACTCCTAAATGTTGAATTTTAACTGTTTTTTTTATGGTTATGATTGAAGAGGTAATTTTATGAATGGGGTATTAGGAAAGAAGTGGCTTTTCTTCATGTTCGGGCCTTTATTATTATTATTTGGTTTGAAGTTTGATTATGTCGTTGATAGTAATTTTATGGCGATAGTGTTTTAGGTCTGTTTTTCTTGAGGGTTGAGACATGCTTGTGTTGTTCGAGACTCCGGCAGGCTTTGCCCTTTTCAAAGTCTTAGATGAAGGGAAGCTGAATAAAGTTGAGGTAATTTTATCATTCATATCTTGTAAGAATTAATAGGAAGTTGCATTTTTAATCTAGTTAATTAACTTTGGAAAAAAGTGCATTGATTGAATGAAATCAATCGCTTTATGTTTTAGTTTGTAGGATTTAAATGTTCGAAGTCTTGATTTTGAAGTTTGTGTTTTTGTTGTTATAGGACTTGTCAAAGGAATTCTTGGCTCCTGACTCTGCCAGAAAGGTTATCACCGTCTCGGATTTTGATTGCATTTGTTCTCCTTCATTTAGTATCATGCCTTTTGGGACTACGTTTGACTCTGGAGCTGATCCATTTTCATTTATAATATAATTAGGTTGTGTCGTTGAAAGCCTTTTCCAAGTTTGAAAACACTGCAGAAGCTTTGGAAGCTGCAACCAAACTACTTGAAAGTGCACCCAGTAAAGGTCTGCGCAAGTTTTTGCGTGCGCATTGTGATGGTGAAACACTTGGAGTGGCTGATTCAAAGCTTGGAAATGCAATTAAGGAAAAACTGGTCTGTTAATACTCTTCATATTGCAGATTCTATGGTGATGTTATTCTGTTCCATAAATCTTATTTAAGTAGAAGTAATTGCTTTTTTGCAGAAAATTGATTGTGTTCACAATAATGCTGTTATGGAGTTGCTGAGAGGTGTGAGAACTCAGTTGACAGAACTCATATCTGGTCTAGGTGCCCAAGATTTAGCTCCGATGAGTTTGGGTCTTTCACATAGCCTTTCTAGATACAAGCTAAAGTTCAGTGCTGATAAGGTACTTATAAATTATAACAATTTCTTTTGAACTTGATTGAGCATTATCTTGTTTGAATGAGAGTTTTGGAGGGAAAACGTCTGATTGCAGGAATATATAAATAAGTGGGTTTAAGATTTTGGTAACTTTAGTAAGGTGAATTGTTAGTTTTCAGTGTAAGCATTAGATTTTTGTAGTTGTTTGATTTGACAACAATGATCCTGTTGACCACAGGTAAGAGCAATAAATATTGTAAAATTAGTTGCACATAATAAAGCTAATCCTTTGGTTTGTAATAAATATGGTGTTAAGAGTAAGATGCTGATTATGAATGCTCTTTAAAAAGTGAATTGCTCTTCATATTTGTAGTTTCATTTGCACAAAGCTAGGTCACTGAAACTTGGGTGTATGTGTCTTTGGGTATGTTCAAAATTTTCCACAATTTTCATGTATGTGGAGGGTCTTTGGAGGGTCATAGGCCCATTGTCACATCCAAGTATGTGTCAGACACTCTTACTTCATGAAAATGAAGAGTCAGTAAGATAGGAAAAAAGTGCTTACTTGGGGTTGAAGTTATCTAGGAGAAGCATTGATGTGCTTAGATGCTGTGCTAATATAAGGTGGATCTTGTATGCTATTGAATAATTGTCCTGTTTTAAGGAAATTCAGAAATTCCTGGATGTTAAGTCACATGATTTCTAGAGCTTTGGTGATGGTATAATATAACTGTACTTGTTGTAGGTTGATACAATGATTGTTCAAGCCATTGGTTTACTTGATGACCTTGATAAAGAGCTCAACACATATGCAATGAGGGTTCGTGAATGGTATGGTTGGCATTTTCCAGAGCTTACTAAGATCATACAAGACAATATCATGTATGCCAAGGCAGTAAAACTAATGGGTGACCGTGCTAATGCTGCTAAGCTCGACTTCTCAGAGGTATGAATTCCGATTCACTAATCAGAAAACTAATACCCCAACTTGTGTATCAAGTGTTCTATTATGGTAGTAGTACAAAGCTTATCAGTTTGCCAACTATCAATTTCTTAACTCATGGGTTTTGACATAAAGTGCTTGAAGGAATGTTTTCCTTATTTTTAAAGAGTTTGTTTGCTTAAATTTTCACAGGTATTACCAGAAGAGGTTGAGACAGAATTAAAGGAGGCAGCAGTCATATCCATGGGGACTGAAATTAGTGACCTTGATCTGATTAATATCAAAGATTTATGTGATCAGGTTCTCAATCTTTCTGAATACCGAGCTCAGCTATATGATTATTTAAAGAGCAGGATGAACACTGTTGCACCAAACTTGACTGCTCTTGTCGGTGAACTTGTTGGTGCTCGTCTCATTGCTCATGGTGGCAGCTTAATAAATCTTGCCAAACAGCCTGGTAGTACTGTTCAGATTCTAGGTGCGGAGAAGGCTCTCTTCAGAGCTCTCAAGACAAAGCATTCGACTCCCAAATACGGACTCATCTACCATGCATCCTTGGTTGGTCAGGCAGCACCGAAACACAAGGGGAAGATTTCCAGGTCACTTGCTGCAAAGGCTGCATTGGCAATTCGTTGTGATGCTCTTGGAGACGACCAAAATAACTCTATGGGACTTGAGAACCGAGCCAAGGTAAATTACATACTTGCTTTGGTGACTTATTTTTCTTTCTCCCTGCACCCGCACACTCTTCCTGAAAAAAAAAAATAGCGGAATGTAAGGTATTCTTTGCATATTATATTTTTGTAGCTTGAAGCAAGATTAAGGGCTCTTGAAGGCAAAGAACTGGGACGTTCTGCCGGGTCGGCTAAAGGCAAGCCTAAGATAGAAGTCTATGACAAGGATCGGAAGAAGGGAGCTGGGTTGATAACTCCTGCTAAGGTCCGTGTAACTGATTTATCATTTCTTTTTTAGGTTGTGTTTTTTTCTCCTCCTTTAGGTGGTTAATGACACTTTTCTCGTGTACAGACATACAATCCTGCAGCAGATTCTGTTCTCAGTCAAATAACAAACACCGCTGCACTTGATGAACAAGACACAGTCCCAAAGAAGAAGAAGAAGGTTGAGGTTGAACCTCCACAGATAGAGAAAGCAGCTGAGTTACCTGCAATTGAAGCTAAGAAAGAGAAGAAGAAAAAGAAGAAGAAAGCTGATAAGGAAGCAGGTTTGCCAACTAATGAAAATGAACCTGAAAGCGAAGAACCTACAGAGAAGGAAAAGAAGAAACATCAGACCGAGGATGTAGAGAATACTGAAGTAGGAGAGAAGAAAAAGAAAAAGAGAAAGCACGAAGAACAAGAAGATAAAGAATCTGAAGTGCAGACCAAGAAAGAGAAAAAGAAGAAGAAGAAGAGTGAAGATTGAGAAAAATCAAAGGCCTTACGTGGTGATTGACTGCCAGACAAATTTTGGGTAAGAAAATAGAATAGAACTTATGCTTGTAAAATGTGGTATTTTGTTGAGTTAATCATCTGGTAGTGTGTGTTCTTTAAACCCAATTATGATGTATTTTCAACTTCCTTAAGGATGCAATTGCAAGGGAATATCAGAACAATTTTTTGTTATCCTTTTAATTTGAGTTTAATAGCCCTTTTTGCAATGATATGAAAATGGTAACCAAGAGCCTCCATTGGTTACTCTTGAAGGAATGAGAAGTTTAGCTTACCACTTTTTTTTTCTTGTGTACTGTAAAAGACACTTATGATGTTTGGAGTACAAATTTCAGTATGTTCAATTCCTTTCAAGATCCTTGGGCAGAATGTGTTGTTTAGACAAACACTGCATGCTGCATATTTCATTGCCGATAAAAAAGGTGTCAGGTTTTTGACAGCCGCTGGAAATAGGAAGCACATCTGCTGCAAAAAAAATCAGCTAAAATAGGGGAATATGTCGACTCATTGAGTTTAAAAAAAAGAAGTTAATAATTGGTGGTGAAGAAAATCTGTACATACCCAATCCACTGACTCTTATTTAGTGAGTTGGGTTGAATATGAAAGATATTCGAACAAAAATATTTAAACTTGAAATAATTTAGATACGGAAATATTAATTAAAAATTGACTAATAAATGATAAATAATTTTATAAAATTAATTTAAAATAATTCGATCCAAATTAATCAAATATAAAATCAACTCAATTTACTTAAATTACAGGTCTAGTCCTCAATGACTTTTCTAATAGAAATAAAAATTTAATATCGATATAAAGTTTAGGACTTGCCTTAAAAGAATAAGTCTAGTTCATAGTTATTGCTTAAAATAAATTTTCTTTTTGAAGAAAGTTATTGCTTAAAATATAAATATTGCCACTTTCACAGTACTTGAAATAATATCTTAGGTTATATAATGTGTCACATTCATTGCACGGACAAAGACAAATACCTAAGAAAAAATATTTAAAATAAAATAACAGTTTTCTCAAAAGGAGTGTAGTTTTTAATTGAGAATGTTTATGTTTATTTTTATATTATTTTAGATATTTTAATATTAAATATATCATTTTTAAAAATAATTTATTTTAATTTTTATTTCAATGGTTTCTGAATATATTTTTTTCAAAATAGTTTGCCTACTTTTTTAAAATATATTATATAAAAAATTTATTGATTAAGAAAAATTGTTTTTTTTTTTCCAAATATTTTATATAAATCGTCTCACTTGACTCGTAATATTAAAGGAGACATTTTCATTTATAATTTGATAGCAATGGTAAGGGTAGACAAAAGTCCACAACAATAAAGAACAAAGAGAGTCCAAAGGTTTTTTACCATATAGAAAACACTTGTAAGCAGAAATGGGAAATCTCTGTCTTCTCTCTTTCAGATTCAACCAAAAGTAAGTGAAGTATCAATTTTATTATGCTTTCTCTCTTACAAAACATTGAAGTTGAACTGGACTAAAACACTTCATGCTCGTTTTTAATGTCCTTTTTTTTTTTTTAATCTAAGCTCTTTCTGTCTCTAAAAACTTTCTTTCTTTGTTTTTTCTACTTTTGGATCATTTCTGATGTTGACTTCTGCAATTTCCTTCTTAAATACATCCCAAATTTCTTTTTTTCTTTCTTTCCAAAAGCTAAATTCTTGCTTAACTTAGAGTCCGGATTACTAGTTAAAATTGCGTTTTTGTTGATTTCATGTAATAGTCAACTTTTTTATTTTATTTTATTTTTGCAGATTTAACAGCTTGATCATGCTTGTTAAAGTTGCTTGATTTGTTGAAAACTGATTATTTGTTGATTTAGAGCAAAACCCAGATTCGAACATGTTGGGAAATGAGGTTTAGATTTAAGAAATGGGGTGTGTGTTGGGAAGAGAGGTATCTTCAGGGATTGTCTCAGAGTCTAGGGAAAGTAAAAATGCTAGCTTTGAATCAAACAAGAAAGTAGAAAATGTCACAGTTCCAAAGGTTGATGCTAGTGTTGTAGAGGTTGAAAATGAGAGTACCCAAAAGGAGGAAAAAGCTAATGGGGAAAGGAAACAAAGGGGGGAAAGGAGAAGGGCAAAGCTAAACCCCAGGTCGAGTAACCTACCGAAACATTCGCTTGGAGAGCAGGTGGCAGCTGGATGGCCTGCGTGGCTGTCCGATGCCTGCGGCGAGGTGCTTAATGGTTGGATCCCACGAAGGGCCGACACATTTGAGAAGATTGATAAGGTTGGTTGCTTTGTTCTTGTTCAATATTTTTGTTTTTCATGTTGATCATTATTGAATGATAATGCCAGAATTGTAGTTTGTTTTGAAATTATAGCGGATATAATTGGTTGTTTCTTCCATTGTAGTTCCATTCTTTCTTTTTGGCTTCGGATGCAGCTTGGTTTTCAGTGTTTTTCTTCATTTATTGATGTTTTTGGAAGTTAGTGCATTTGAATCAGATACTTACATTTCCCTACTGATGGTAGATTGGTTCAGGAACATATAGCAATGTGTACAAAGCTAAAGATATGGTAACAGGTAAAATCGTTGCTCTAAAGAAGGTTCGGTTTGATAATCTTGAACCTGAGAGTGTGAAATTCATGGCTAGAGAGATCCTCATATTGCGGAGATTGGATCATCCCAATGTTGTCAAATTAGAAGGTTTAGTTACTTCAAGGATGTCGTGTAGTTTGTATTTGGTGTTTCAGTACATGGAGCATGATTTGGCGGGGCTTGCAGCAAGCCCTATAGTGATGTTTACAGAGCCACAGGTTAGCTTCAACTTGTTTCGTGATTTAAAATTATAGTAAATCTGTGGTTTAAAAGGTATGTCACATTGTAGGTTAAATGTTACATGCATCAACTACTTTCTGGCCTTGAGCATTGTCAGAACCGTGGGGTGCTTCACCGTGATATTAAGGGGTCAAATCTTCTTATTGATGATGGAGGAGTACTTAAGATTGCTGATTTTGGACTGGCTACGTTCTTTGATCCAAATCGCAAGCATCCCATGACTAGTCGAGTGGTTACTTTGTGGTATCGAGCCCCCGAGCTTCTTCTTGGGGCTACGGATTATGGTGTTGGTGTGGACCTTTGGAGTGCAGGATGCATTTTAGCTGAGCTCTTGGCTGGGAAGCCCATTATGCCTGGTCGAACGGAGGTAGGTTTTTGTTTTGTTAGCTTTTTATGCAGTTTATCATATTGCTATGTTCCATGGTTACTGCATAGACTGGAGCTGACATCTTGCAACCAATAAATTACAACATCATATATCGAAATGCATTTATATTCTATCTTTGCCGGTCACTGCATGGTGAAGATTTGAATAATGTGATGTTCTATGTAGATTTTCTAGCACTTCATTGCTACTAACTATAGTTCTTTTCTTGAAAAATTAGGTAGAGCAACTACATAAAATATACAAGTTATGTGGTTCACCATCAGATGAATACTGGAAAAAGTCGAAGTTGCCAAATGCAACCTTATTTAAGCCTCGGGAGCCATATAAAAGACGCATAAAAGAGACATTTAAAGATTTTCCATCATCATCACTGCCCCTTATCGACACTCTACTTGCAATTGATCCAGCGGAACGTCTAACTGCGACTGCTGCATTAAGAAGTGAAGTAAGTTCTTTGATTTCGATGAACAGTCTCAACTCTTGGCATCTTTTGATTTTTATATATAACGATCAATTTGAAGATACCGTTCTGAAAAGTGTCTTTTCCACCATTTTATTCTTCTTCTGCAGTTCTTCACGACTGAGCCTTATGCTTGTGAACCTTCTAGCCTCCCAAAATATCCCCCCAGTAAAGAGATGGATGCAAAACGGCGAGATGATGAAGCACGGAGGTTAATTCTTTTACCTGTTTTCTCTATCGACTATAGTCACCAGCTCTTTTACAAAACTGTGCTAACTGATTGAGGTTGGAAATTGTTTCAATTTGATGGATTTCCATGACCAAAAATGATAGTTTGTTCAGTTTTACTGTATGCACTATGCATATATATAAGAACTATACAGACCCTCAAAACATATATGCCATTTACGGAAATACATCCTTGTTCTGAAAATATGTGTGTGTGCGCGCGCGCGTATATATATAGAGAGAGAGGAGCAGTTAATAAACTAATGTTGTTTGCATGCATAGGTATACAGATTCAGGGTTTTCTGGATCTTATTTACTTTGTTCCGAAATGTGAATGATTTTTCCCTATAGTTAGATGATAAAGGTTGTTATGATCCAAAGAACTTTGATTTTTACTGGTCAGATAGATGCTCTACTATAAAAAAGAATGTTCTATCATTTTGAATCATTCTATTCTTCAGTCTATGTTTGACATTGGTTCCATTTTGAGTTTAACTATGCCGTGACATTGTGGTAATTAGTATTCTAGCTATATAGTTATTTACTTCGAAAGTTTCAATCTAAGCTATTTTGCTATAATTATTGTATATTTGAAAGCATCTATATCCATGTGTCTCTTTATATTTCAACTATGATTAAAGAAAATATGTATGAACCCTTTCTTTTTCTGGTCTAATGTGCAGACTCAAAGCAGCTAGTAAAGCCCCAGGTGACGCTGTAAGGAAAACACGAACACGTGATCGTGCAAGGGCAGTGCCTGCCCCAGAAGCCAATGCCGAGCTTCAGTCTAATCTTGATGTAAGTGCGACCATTTGCTTTTGTCATCAACCATTATCTTCTATTGTTAGAATTTGTTCCCTGCTTCCCCTAAGTAATTGAGCATAGAATTTCGAAACCGGAGCTTGTCTGTTTCAGCTTTCAAGTTGTTATATCGGTAACAAGAATTTAGGCACGCACAGAAGTACTTGTTCGAAGATAAGGTGTTCTAAATCTCGTCTTAACTTTCCTTGTTAGATATACTGTCCCATTTCGGTTGTGATCAAATTTCCGGCCACCTACTGAATATATTTGACAGTGCAGCTTTTGCTAGTCCGTATTTAACATCTAATTTAAGAGTCTATACAAATATTAAGGCATATTAATATTGCTGCGACCTTTCATTTTTCTTGAAATATCGGTGTCTGTTAATATTCCAGACACGAGTATGGAGAGATGACTCTCCAAGAACTCTTCAAATACATAGAAGTTTTTTAAAAAAAGATTGCACATGTTTGAACATTTCCGTTACTTTTAACTAATTTCGGTTATATATTGAACATTTCCATTATATATTCAACACTCACTCCAAACTGCAGTCAAATACACTGACATCAAGTACATGTTTGAACATTTCCGTTACTTTTAACTAATTTCGGGTTTTCAATGTGAAGCAGAGGAGGAGGTTAATAACCCATGCGAACGCAAAGAGCAAAAGCGAAAAGTTCCCCCCACCACACCAAGATGGAGCACTTGGCTTTCCTTTAGGAGCATCACAACACATTGATCCTTCATTTGTTCCTCCTGATGTCCCCTTCAGCACTACATTCACATATTCGAAAGAACCAATTCAAACTTGGTCTGGTCCGCTGGTCGAGTCTGCCAGTAATGGTGCTCTGAGGCGAAAGAAGCATGTTGCAGTCGATTCGCACGAACCATCTAAACCTCCAAAAGGATCCCAAAAATGAATGAAGTGGCGATACCGGGTTAAAGGCAAGAAGAGAGCACACTTTAAACTCTCAGATTTACGAAAACCGGTCGATATTGCATTCGGTGACAGTGTCCAGAGCTCATACTGCCATAGAAGCATGTATTCAAGGGTTTGAAATCAATTTATTTATTTTTCTATATTTTCCTTTGTTCTTTTACCTTTTTTATTCTTTTTACAATCCTAAGTGGCTGACTTTGAGGATAAGTTTTCCATTGTTATGCATATTTTTATTTCTTCAGTTCTTACAGTGTTGTGTTCTAAACTGTACACTATTTAGATTAATGGAGACTAGAGAACATCATGGGAAAAAAAACTAATAAATGCTTCAAAATTCACTTTTTGTTGAGATTTATGTTTAAAGACAGCACCTTTCATGTTACAAAAATTGTTTCAACCTGACCCAATATAAATCTTTGTGATTTTCTTTAAACTTATCAGAACAAATAATATTTGTGTCGAAACTATTTTTTTTTTGAAAAACGGGCCGACTTTAAAAAGAAAACGAAGTCGTTACCAATCTTTTTTGAAGTGTAATTGGGTCACTTTTGAAAACGTTTTGGTCTATGAATTTTAAGGAAACGGGTCCTGGAGTCGGTTACGCGAGGAAGGATTAACACCCTCGCAACGCCCAAAATTGGTACCTTATTGATTGATTAATGTCCTAATATCGAAAATTTGAAAGATTTTAAAATACAATTCTTTTTATTTTAAAGGAAAAAAACTTGAATAAAATATGAGCAATCAGACACTTTTATCTCGAGGAGGTAAAATGTCACGCCCAGTGAGTTAGGGTACGATATTTCAAATCCTTGAAATTGAGCTTGTCTTTTGACTTTCAAAATTAATGTGTTTAACTCTAAGAAGGATACTCGGTTATTTGGGATCTAATAAAAAATCGGAACCCAGTAAGTTAGGTCTCAATTTCCCAAAATACCAAACACAGAATATTGCCCTTTTTTTTTCAAAATCCTTATCTCGAGATAACAAAATGCCACACCCAGTGAGTTAGGGCACGACAATTTTGAATTCTCGAGAATAAGCTTTTATTTAACTTTTAAAAAGAAAGTAATAGGTTCTTTAGACTCGAAAAGAGAAATCGAAACCCAGTAGATTAGGGTACGACTCCTTTCGAACCTTAGAACACGGAGAATTTGCTTATTTCAAAAAAAAAAAATTTAATGCATCGAGTAATACGTGATTTGGTTGTAGTAAAATGGAATATGGGGTATAGCACAAACACATAATAGGATAGAAACAAGGGTAATAACGTAAACAACAAAAATAAAAGTAGAAATAATACATTACAATAACATTTAAATAATTGGAAAATGACAAATAAATAAAATAAAATAATAAAAGTATGTGATAAATCAATAAATAAATAACTATATGCTAATAAAAATAATAATAATAGTAAAAAGTAAAATAATAATAAGTTTACAAAATATTGATAACAAAAATAGTACTAAAGTTTAAAATAAAAAATATATTAATAATAAAAATAATCATAATCTTAAAATAATAGTATTAATAAAAACATAATAGTAAAAAATGAATATAATAATAAAAGTAATAAATATAATAATAAGTATAATAATAATAGTAAATATAAAATATGATAACAATAATATATAATAATAATGAAATAATATGATTATAATAATAATATACATAAAAATTAATAAAAATATTAAAAATAATTAACTTAATGGTAAAATAGCAAAAACAGTAAAAAAAAAGGGACTAAATTGAAGCAATAACAGAAACTCTGGGCCAAATTTTAAAGAAAATGGAAGAATTAAGGGGTAAATTGCAACACCCGCGCAACCTGGAGGCCAAAGCAGCAATAAACCCTCCCTCTGAAATGGTGTGTTTGAAAGTGGACTTAAATTGAAATTGAAAAAAAAAATTATTGGGCCAAAATCAGGAATGAAAAACTCGATTGTATAATCATGAAAAAGCGGAGGGGCCTAATGCGCAATTAACCCTTTTATGCACAAGACGCGCGGATCCTCTTAACCCATCGGGTCGGGTCATGGGTCAGAGGCCCAAAATGATGCCGTTTTGGCCTCTGACACCCAATTGCGAAACGACGCTGTTTTATATATAGTATAAAAGTCAAATTTTTTTGCTTTGAAACTTCATTTTCATTTCAACAGAGAAGAAAGGGAAAAAAACTCAGTCTGCTCTCCTTCCCCTCTTGAAGCCCAGGTTCCGGCCAAGACTTCCGACGCCAAACCGTCAAGCCACCATCGTCGACCACAAAGACACGGTGGTCAAATTATCAAAAAGGTAAGTTTTCTCTCTTTTTTCTTATATTTTAACGTATATATGTGGTTTCAAAATAGAACAAAAATAAAAAGCAAACAAAATATTCAATTGAATAAAAGAAAAAAAGAAATAAAAAAGAAAAGAAAAAGTAAATAAACCCCTACGGATTTCCAAATCTCACTTTGTATTGATATTCTGAGTTTTTTCTTGTATCTGTAAAAAAATGTCCCTTTTACATGTTTCTTTCGGCCTTTTATATCCGAAAAATCCTGAAAATAAAACCAAAATACAATATGTTTTCGTTGTGCTGTTGCTTTGTCCTCCTTCTCCGCAGGTGTGGCGACGTGGAGAGGCGCAAGGTGTGGGGCACGAGACGTGCGGTGTTGGGAGGTTGCTGACGGTGCTAGGACCATCTGTTAGGGTTTCTGAAAACCTGAAAAATCTTTAGATTATTGGGCTTGTCATTTGGGCTTCGGTGTTGGGCCAAGGACTGATTAAATTTTGGGACTTTATTTTATTTGGTTTTTTATTTTTTCTTGTTTTATTATTGGGCCTGGGCATAAATTTGGGCCCTACAGCTGCCCCTCTTTGCTTGTTTTCGTGTAACGAGAACGAAGCAAAGACTATAAAATGACTAATTTTGCTTGGTTTTAGCCGAACTTCGACTTCTTAATCCTCATCTTCTTCAAATGACTCCAACTCCACTGCAACTTGAACGGTATTGGAATTTCATCTTGATAGCTTCCACTTCATGAAGGCAGTACCCACTGTCTTTTGATCTGCTCCACTGCAAACTCGGGGAGACTGGATCTGATGTCTTCAGTCTACTTCCTTGCTATCTTAAGGAAGACTTCATTCTTCAGTTTGTATCTTCAGGAAGACTTCATTCCATCCATTGCATCTTCAGGGGCATTGGAATTTTATTTCGATCTACTTTGCTACTGCTTATAATTTGTAATTTTCAGCTTGTTACCCTACTGCTTACGGGGTTAAAGCTCATCGTCTTCGATCTACTCCACTCTTGCTCAGTGGAGATAAAATCTGCTATCTTAGCCTATTACCCTACTACCTAGGGAATTAAGGCTCATTGTTTTCGATCTGTTCCACTCCTGCTTAGTGGGAGAAGGTCTGTAATCTTCAGCCTGTTACCCTACTGCTGGTCTAGGAGATAAAACTATGGCTTAAATAATGTTCCACTATTATTAAGAGAAACAAGATTTCCCTTCGACTTTGTCCCACTAATGTTTAGGGTGACAAGATCTACAATATTCAACCTATTCCACTGGAAACTTTGAGGAAATAAGAATTCAAGGAGAAGAGATTCATAAGCTCCATCTTCTCTACTGAAATTTCAAAGAAATAAAGGTTGATCCTCATTGTTAACTCAGGGAGGCGGGATTCGTAATCTCAACCTACTCCACTAGAACTTAGAGGAAATAAGAATTCAGGGAGAAGAGATTCGTAGTCTCCATCTTCTCTACTGAAATTTCAAAAAAATAAAGGTTGATCCTCATTGTTAACTCAGGGAGGCGGGATTCGTAATCTCAACCTACTCCACTAGAACTTAGAGGAAATAAGAATTCAGGGAGAAGAGATCCGTAGTCTCCATCTTCTCTACTGAAATTTCAAAAAAAAAAATAAGGGTTGATCCTCATTGTTAACTCAGGGAGGCGGGATTCGTAATCTCAACCTACTCCATTGGAACTTAGAGGAAATAAGAATTCAGGGAGAATAGATTCGTAGTCTCCATCTTCTCTACTGAAATTTCAAATAAATAATGGTTGATCCTCATTGTCAACTCAGAAAGGTGGGATTTGTAATCTCAACCTACTCCACTGAAACTTTTGAAGAAATAAGAATTCATGTCTTTGATCTGCTTCCTGCAATGCCAGACTTGTTAACTTAGGAAGATAAGACTACAATCTTCGGTCTGCCCCACTACTATCTCTAGGGGACGAAATCTGAAATATTCGATATTGCTACACCATTCTCTGGGGAATCTGTCTTGTAGAATTAGTTTTATGTGCTTATGCTTATGCCAATGATGCATATGCTACGATCGGAATAACCTAAATGCTCTCTACTGCATGTGCTATGGATGACATCTACATGAATGCAAAATGTCATGAGAATGCTGATTAAGATGCAATAATCGTAATAAACTGAATGCTCCTAACTAATGGACATTTGAATAAATGCAGAATGTCATGATAATGATTCTTTGTTAAAATGCATAAGGATCAGGATGCGATGATTGAAACGCTCCTAACGATGGTGTAGAAATGACCCCTTTTTGATGCTTAGGGTTGTCATTGCTCGTCGTCCATCAGAATCTTATTGCTGACGTATTACGCTGCTATCTCGCTCTGTTGGTACCTTTGCCAAAACTCAAAGAAACAATCTTATTTTGGTTAAATGATTCAAGGTCCATTCCACAGTATCTATAGGACTTTAAGACTTCTACCATCTTCAAACCCCTTCTCTGCAACTTCAGGGGGGTGGAACTTTTTCAATCTATTCACCGTCATTCAGGGGTAAAGAACTTGTTCAATCAACTGATCACTCCCTGGGAAATCCGCCCAGATGTATATTCATGATATTCGTATGGGTACAGAATATCATTCTTATTAGGAATGGTTCCCCTCTTATGCTTGAGTCGATATTGATCTCTAACGTAATATCTTGTCATCTTGTTCAACTACCATTTTTGACAAGATTCGAAGAGATAACCTTATTTTAGACTCAGACGTTTCCAACCCTTAAACTTGGTGAATCCTAAACAATAATCATGTTTCAGACTCCTGTATTATTTAGAGGTTTCCAGAGTAATATATGAAACTCCTTTCATGAAAGTATTATTAGTCCAATAATCATTATTTCAATGCCAAATACTAGAAAAAGATCATAATGACGGACGAAACGGAAATTTATTGAGAGCATAGCTCAAAACAAATAAGTTATAAAAGATAACCAAGAAAATTGATTGGGGTGTATATTGAAAAGAATAAAAAATTTAAAAAAAGGGGTAAAATAGAAACTAGGTGCCCCAGATATCGCAGCCTAAGCTTCACTTGTTCAAACTTCTTAAGGACCATTTTAAGCTCAATATGTGTTCAGGGGATCCGGAGTACTTTGTCAATTCCCCAAGACGTAATACATTCTTCCTCATTGCTAATTCAGACGTAGCAAGACTACTGTATGCCCCACTTCTTGGTCAAAATTTGAGAAGCCCTTTTAGGGTTTTCAACTCAAATCCCCTTTGGTCTCAAAGCGCCCTTTGCAGGTTTTCACCTTGGCCTCTCTTTTTCTTTTTTTTTTTTCCTTTTTTTAGGTGCTCTTTACAGGTTTTCACCTTGATCTTTCCTCTTTCGGGTAAAATACCTCTTGACTAAACCTGAATTCACTAGATTGGGCAAGTCTTCGCCATCCATCTCGGTCAATATCAATGCTCCTCTAGAATAGGCCCTATATAAGACCTTCCCAATTTGGTATATGCTCTCCTCTAAAATTATTTTATAGAAGAAAGATCTATTTCAACATCAGGCTCCCCCTTGTGAAATTCTCTAGGATGAACCTCTTTGTCATAAACTCGCATCATCTAACTATGATGGATAACTTTTAACCTTTTCTTCGATTAGTTTCAATTGACAAAAATGCTTCAATTCCGTAAATCAATAAGTAAGATGTTGCCCCAGTGAAGGTTCTCGTCGACATTCAATAAGACAGAAGGCAACGGTAGCTTTTATGCCAATCTTTAAAGTCTTAGCCACATTTCATCATTTTTGGTGACTTTGTTGCATTGTGATATACTGCCTAATCTTTGGACAAACTGTAAACTTTGACTTTGTACAGTTATGCATTCTTTGCTGGCATCTGATCTTTTTTTTTTTTTTGCGAATTTGATGACTTCGACCTTATAATATTGGCATATGAAGCTACTTCTACCCTCTTAGCGAAGTAGATAATGACCATGATAATGAATCGATGTCAACTAGAAGCGTTTGACGAGATTGACCCCATCACATCCATGCCCCACATATGGAAAATTGTGAAGAGTTGGAGAAGGTACATGAATCTTGTCTCCTTAAATTCAGCATTTGTGGTATGACTAATGCAATCCCCTTCCATGGTGGATCCACAGTGCCCCATCCTCTTGTTTAGCCCTCGTCTTATTAGCCCAGGCATGTCCTGATATGATCGTGCAAAAACATCTTTGAATTCTTGAAGATAACTCAATAATGTCTCGCCTCATTTTTATGATGAACTAGGTTACAATCTTCACCCCTTTCCTAGGCTTGCAATATCCAATGACCCTCTGTAGGGTAATGTCTTTTTTTTATATTGTTAAACCATTCTTAACAAGTCAGAAGACATATCACAATCTTTGTCATCTTCAAAGTCCTGAGGTCCCCTAGACCCATATCTCGTTCAAAAAGGGAGTCAGTAACGTCGCTCATGACGTTGATATCTAGGTACCTAAGTATGAAGGCAAGAAATCCAAAGAATAAATGATTCTAAAGATGGTTACTTGTATGGTAATGAATAAAGAATGAAAGAGTAAAAAAATGTATAGTATAAAGAATAAAAGAATATGTACTCAAAAGATGCATTTTATTGAAATAACGATTCTGGACACAAGCCCATTTCACAAAATTACTCTAGATTAGCTAAAAATACGGGTATCTCTTCCATGGTCTCATTGTTCAAAACACTCCTAAACATACAAGGTCTTGAAAAGTTTGATTCCTCTGTTCACTCTTCAGATACGTCGTTAGTGTTCTGATTTCTCGATTTCCAGGCCTCTGATGACTTCTTCAAGGAAACCCATGTAATGTTTCAAATTTGGGTCTAGTCGAACAAGAGTTTGAGACCAAAATTTGACGAGTAAAATTATATTTTATTATATTTTATGGTCTAAAATTTTACGGAAATATTTCGTAAAAATTTCGTTCAAAAATTTTGACGTTTGAGCACTCAATTTAGTCAAAAGGACTAAATTGTAAAAAGTGCAAAAGTTGAGTTCTATATATTAGAGGTGTCAAATTGCTATGAGTTTTAAATTGGAGGCCCTTAAAAGGAATTAGACCATTTAATAACTTGATGGACAAAAATGGGCATGAATAGGACAAAAGTGAAAGAAAAGTCTTAAGGGTATTTTAGTCATTTAGTGTTTTAAATAAATAAACACCAAAATACAAGAAAAAATCTGCTCATCTTCTTCAAGTTGCTGCCGAATATTTCTAGACTCCATGGCTAAGGGTTTCAAGCTTTTCAAGCTTTATAGTAAGTGTTTTTGAGCCCGCTTTTAATGTTCATCGTATTTTGAAATCCGTAACTTAGTCTAGCTATTTCTACCATTATTTTGAGCTAGATTTTAATTTTAAAATTGACCCATGTTGAATAATTGTGAATTTTGATGAATTATGGTATATTATGCATGTCTATGATTAGAGAAACGAGTTTTATTAGATGATTTTCGATGAAATAGTATAAAAGGGTTAAATTGTAAAAGTTATAAATTGGTCATAAGTGTGTGAACTAGTGAGAATTTGATGTTTCAATAGAAGAGAAAAATGATCAGCATGTTATAAAACATAAGAATAAGGGCTGAAGTTTAATTTTCGAGTATTGGGGCAAAAGTGAAAATATGTAAAAGTTTAGGGGTAAAAATGTAATTTTGAAAAAGTTGAGTTAAGGATTGTTTTTAACTGTAAATTAATTAAATAAGTGAAATGTGATGTTTTAGACTCCGAAAAATGAGATTTGGACCTAGAACGGGAGGAAAATTGAAAATCGAGAAAGTTGGTAAAATGGCCGTTTTGGTATCGAGGTAAGTTCATATGTTTAATAAGCATTTAATGATACAAGTTTGAATGTTAAATTGAAATTTTAGTTATGAATACTTTAGTATTGATTTTCCAATATAATTATAATGTTCGATATTGACTCGACATTTTAATGAAAATTGGTATAAATTACATGTAAGATCAAATTAGAAAGATTGCTTTGTGTAATATCAAGAAAGTATTGAATAGAATAATTTGGGGAGGATAAGTTAAATTGATGATGTGATGAGATTGAGAATGTAATTATGTAAGTTTGTATGTAAATAGTGCATCGTTTTACTTACGTTTTCATATTTTGATAAATAGCATGAATTGTGGTGAATATTTGATGTAATTGACAAAATATAGACAAGTGAGAAATTTCCGGTTGAACCTTAGGAATAAAAATGATACTGACGACATGTTCACTAGAAACCCGTGTGAAATCTAAGTGAAATAAGTTATCTGGTCTTTGGTCCGACGTTATGCGGTGGTGAGTTATCCGGCATGTGTTACGGATACTCGGCGACTTGTGTGAGCAAAGACCGAGTAGTTACGTATGATCGACAAATTGTGTGAGCAGACTCGAGATTGTGATTATGTGAAGCGGGTCTTGGTCTTATAAGTTCTACCATGGGTGGGTAATCCCGCATGTGTTGCGGATACTGACGACTTGTGAGCAAAGACTTGAGTAGTTACGTATGACCGATGACTTGTGTGAGCGGACCAGCGAATGTGTATCACTCGAGAATGAGTCTATGTGTGATAAGTAATTTGAAGTAGCTTTGGCTACAAGTGTGGCACTATGTGCAATATTAGATGTTTAGTTAATATTCGGATGTGTTCAATTGGAAATTGACTAAGTGAAAATACAATGTGGCTATGTAACGACTAAGATTATGTGATGAATAAGTGCAAGTATATGCGTAAAACTTATGAGCAATGTGCTCGATATGTGATCGAACTTTGGTAAGATTGATACGAGTAAGTGTTCCAATGAAAGTTACTATAAAGAAAACATGAAAGAATGAAATTTAGAAATAAAACAGTTTTGGACAGCAGCAGTAGGGTAACTTTGAAAAATCACCAAAAATGGTAGAAATGGAATTAGTAGTTGAGTGGGATATAAAATTAAAGCTTATTGAGTCTATTTTCATATGAAATAAATATAGAATTCAAAGAAATTCTGTATTTTGAGATATTTATATTTTGTGAGACTAGTTCAGAGAAATTTCGAGATCCCTGTTCTGAATTGGAAAAATCATTAAAATTGTACAAAAATAATTTTGGGACATAATTTATATATTTAGATTCCTTATTGAGTCTAGTTTCAAATGAAACAAATTATAACATCATTTGAATTCTTTACAAGGAGAAAATTGATTCATAGTGAAAAGTGGTCAGAATAGTCGAACAGTGAAATAGGGGAAATTTTAATGAATAAACTGTACTAATTGGATTAGCCAAAAATTCTGGAAATTTTATGGTATAAAGATATATGAGTCTAGTTTCAGGGAAAATTATCATATTTAAATTCGGAGCTCTGTAGCTCAAGAAATAAATAAATTAGTGACAGCGATTCAAGTAGACAGATTAATGTGAACATGAGTAATAGGGTATAGCCTTTGATAAGGCTACAAATGAGTAAGGTGGGAAAGTAAGAACTTAGCATTATTTATGCAAGTTATGACAGCTTAGTAGTAAGCTAAATTCATTGCTAATGCTTATTATTTTTACATGTGAACTTACTAAGCTTTATAAGCTTACCCCCTTTTTCTTTCTCATGTTACAGAGTCCTACTAAACAAGCTCGGGTTGGAGGTCGCTGGAGATCGCTTCACACTATCAAGCTATCTATAGGTATCTTTATTTATAAATGATTTAAGTTATGGCATGTATAGGGCTTGACTAAGTCATTTTGTATATGTGTTAATTAATTTGACAAAATGTATTGTTAAGTCCGGTAATGCCTCGTACTCGGTTCCTAGATAAGATACGGGTAAGGGTGTTACATTTAGTGGTATCAGAGCTATGGTTTAGTCGATTCTCGGACTACCATAGTGAGTGTGAGAGTCTAGCTATACATGCCATAATGAGCTGTGATAGTGTGACGACTCCCGACACTGATGTAAATTATTTTATTAGACAGATGCACTTCAACCGAGCTAAATTTGATAGTACAAACAGTGTGTTTATGATGAGTTGAGACTCGTAAAAAATAAGAATAATAGTTTATGATGTTTATGTGATGATGTATAAATTGTGGATAGGAATTTCTTTTGAAATATGAAAGATGAGATGAAAGGAAAGTTTATACTATGATAAGTGTTCATGTTTGATTGGCATTTGTATGATGCTATGAATATAACCTGTGAAATTAAGTGAATGTTATGAGTAATTTTACTTGAGATTTATGAATGAAAGTATAAGTGCACTTGTTTGTATAAGATGATAGGAAGGTTGTGTAAAATGAGTATGCATGTTAAGTTACTTGAAACAAAATATATATTGATGAGTTTTAAGTTATATGCATGAATATATAAGAGGCAAGTCGAGGCGCTACAACTTTACCCTTCCAATAAGGTATGTTATAAAGAAAATTTATGAAATTCAGATCGAATGGTTTTACAAGTGGAAGACTAAATAGTTGAGTTGTATATTAACCGACAATGTGATCAAAGTTGAGAATGGTTTAGTAAATGAATACGATTCTGAGAAAAGATGTCGATTAATATGAAGATCATTCAATTTCAAAATGTTATATCTAAAGAAAGGCGGACTACATTAATTAACTCATCCGGTATGAGACCTAAAGTATGTAATTGCTAGAATTTATTACGAATTTTTATCTGCTTGCAATTGGAATAATATCGATTAGTAATGATGTAATTAGATAGTGCAATCGTGATTGAGATGTTTTCTTTTCAGTAGGGACATTATCTACTAAAGTAATTGAGAAGTTAGTCTTATTATGGCACTATGATTTTTAAGCTGTATGAGTATTGTGGCAACAGTATAGTTAAGTGCTTCGATAAGTAACAGTTGAAGTAAATTCTACTATAAGTTTAATCTTTCTCTAGATTTGAGAAGAAATTGAAGTTGGCAAAGTGTGAATGATAGGAAGTTCAACTTAGACCTGTGTATTGGTTTTCACTTTTCAAATGATCTTGATATATATATATATATATATATATATATCAGCGAGTTAAAGACAGAATGTTATGATGTCTAGCACAATGATAATTATTTGTTTATTTGAGAAGTACAGAGAGGATGATATCGGAGCGCTTATACTAGTAAGAGTATGAAATGTTATGTCTGGACTTTGAACCCGATGTTTAAATTTTTAATGGGTAAGAGTATTAAACTTAGATGAGTGTCAAGTGCTTCGAAAGTATCTCATTAATGAGAGAATTTTCATCCGGATAAGTGGTAGTAAGTTCATATGGCTGAAATTAATGATTAATTGTTAATTTTATGAATTATATCATGTATAATGAGATATAATTGTTGATGAATTGAGAATAAAATGACAATGCGAAAAGTGATTAAATGATCAAATTGAGCGGAACGTCGGATTTGAGTACTTCTGATCAGTGACAAGTGATAAGTGGTAACTTTAGTTACACTTATCTGATCAGTGATAAGTGACAAGTGATAAATGTGATCCGTGTAAGACCGTGGCAGGGCTATGGCTTCGGAAAGTGATAAGTGATCATACGTAAGACCATAGTTATACTATGGCAAAGTGGAAGTGAAGTACTCAATTTTTTGTAACCGTTCCCTAATTTGATTAAGGATGGTAAGTGAAAAAAAAAAGGGCCCAAAAGAGTTAAAGTAAATGTTTTGGGCATATGAATATGAACCTGATACTTCTGACTCTGTATTCAGATGTTGATATGTCGACAGAATTAAGTTGAATGTTAAGTGTATTCAGGATTCACGATATCAGTGATAATATTAAAATGATAATAAGGCAGGACTATTGTGAATTTCAGATCGTTTCCTCAATCTTCAGATCAAGAGATATGCTAGTGGGTTGTTTTGAACGTTTGACTAATTAGTATAATAATTTCAATATGTATCGATTATTTATTTAATGAAATTGACCGAGTTATATTGGGATTTAGATCGATGATGAGTGTTTCTAAAAGTATCATCTTAAAAGGGTTATTTAGTGATGTTGGAAATCGTGAGAAAGATATTAAACTTCATTCGGTAAGATTTTCGGGACGAAAATCCTAAAAGGGGAGAGTTATAATGACCCAAATTTGGGTCTAGTTGGAGCAAGAGTTTCTAGACCACAAATTGACGAGTAAAATTCTATTTTTATTATATTTTTATGGTCTACAATTTTACGGAAATATTTCGTAAAAATTTCGTTCAAAAATTTTGACGTTTGAGCACTCAATTTAGTCAAAAGGACTAAATTATAAAAAGTGCAAAAGTTGAGTTCTATATATTAGAGGTGTCAAATTGCTATGAGTTTTAAATTGGAGGCCCTTAAAAGGAATTAGACCATTTAATAACTTGATGGACAAAAATGGGCATGAATAGGACAAAAGTGAAAGAAAAGTCTTAAGGGTATTTTAGTCATTTAGTGTTTTAAATGAATAAAAAAGCCAAAATACAAGAAAAAAATCTGCTCATCTTCTTCAAGTTGCTGCGAAAATTTCTAGACTCCATGGCTAAGGGTTTCAAGTTTTCAAGCTTCATAGTAAGTGTTTTTGAGCCCGCTTTTAATGTTCATCGTATTTTTGAAATTTCGGTAACTTAGTCTAGCTATTTCTACCATTATTTTGAGCTAGATTTTAATTTTAAAATTGACCCATGTTGAATAATTGTGAATTTTGATGAATTATGGTATATTATGCATGTCTATGATTAGAGAAACGAGTTTTATTAGATGATTTTCGATGAAATCGTATAAAAGGGGTTAAATTGTAAAAGTTATAAATTGGTCATAAGTGTGTGAACTAGTGAGAATTTGATGTTTCCATAGAAGAGAAAAATGATCAGCATGTTATAAAACATAAGAATAAGGGCTGAAGTTTAATTTTCGAGTATTGGGGCAAAAGTGCAAATATGTAAAAGTTTAGGGGCAAAAATATAATTTTGAAAAGTTGAGTTAAGGATTGTTTTGAACAGTACATTAATTAAATAAGTGAAATGTGATGTTTTAGACTCCGAAAAATGAGATTTGGACCTAGAACGGGAGGAAAATTGAAAATCGAGAAAGTTGGTAAAATGGCCGTTTTGGTATCGAGGTAAGTTCATATGTTTAATAAGCATTTAATGATACAAGTTTGAATGTTAAATTGAAATTTTAGTTATGAATACTTTAGTATTGATTTTCCAATATAATTATAATGTTCGATATTGACTCGACATTTTAATGAAAATTGGTATAAATTACATGTAAGATCAAATTAGAAAGATTGCTTTGTGTAATATCAAGAAAGTATTGAATAGAATAATTTGGGGAGGATAAGTTAAATTGATGATGTGATGAGATTGAGAATGTAATTATGTAAGTTTGTATGTAAATAGTGCATCGTTTTTACTTACGTTTTCATATTTTGATAAATGGCATGAATTGTGGTGAATATTTGATGTAATTGACAAAATATAGACAAATGAGAAATTTCGGTTGAACCTTAGGAATAAAAATGATCTGACGACATGTTCACTAGAAACACATGTGAAATCTAAGTGAAATAAGTTATCTGGTGCTGGTCCAGACGTTGTACCGGTGGTGAGTTATCCGGCATGTGTTACGGATACTCGATACCTTGTGTGAGCAGCACTGAGTAGTTACGTATGACCGACAGCTTGTGTGAGCAGACTCGAGATTGTGATTATGTGAAACGGGTGCTAGTCTTATAAGTTCTACCAGTGGTTGGGTAATCCTGCATGTGTTGCGGATACCGACGGCTGACTTATGTGAGCAAAGACTGAGTAGTTACGTATGACCGACGACTTGTGTGAGCAGACCAGCGAATGTGTGTCACTCGAGAATGAGTCTATGTGTGATAAGTAATTTGAAGTAGCTTTGGCTACAAGTGTGGCACTATGTGCAATATTCCGATGTCTCCGTTAATATTCAGATGTGTTCAATTGGAAATTGACTAAGTGAAAATACAATGTGGCTATGTAACGACTAAGATTATGTGATGAATAAGTGCAAGTATATGCGTGTAAACTTATGAGCAATGTGCTCGATATGTGATCGAACTTTGGTAAGATTGATACGGAGTAAGTGTTCCAATGAAAGTTACTATAAAGAAAACATGAAAGAATGAAATTTAGAAATAAAACAGTTTTGGACAGCAGCAGTAGAGTAACTTTGAAAAATCACCAAAAATGGTAAAAATGGAATTAGTAGTTGAGTGAGATATGAAATTAAAGCTTATTGAGTCTATTTTCATATGAAATAAATAGAGAATGCAAATAAATTCTGTATTTTGAGATATTTATATTTTGTGAGACTAGTTCAGAGTAATTTTGAGATCCCTATTTTGACTTGGAAAAATCATTAAAAATTGTACAAAAATAATTTTGGGATATAATTTATATATTTAGATTCCTTAATGAGTCTAGTTTCAAATGAAACAAATTATAACATCATTTGAATTCTGTACAAGGAGAAAATTGATTCACAGTGAAAAGTGGTCAGAATAGTCAAACAGTGAAATAGGGAAAATTTTAATGAATAAACTGTACTAATTGGATTAGCCAAAATTCTGGAAATTTTATGGTATAAAGATATATGAGTCTAGTTTCAGGAAAATTATCATATTTAAATTCAGAGCTCTGTAGCTCAAGAAATAAATAATTTAGTGACAGCGATTCAAGTAGACAGATTAATGTGAACATGAGTAATAAGGTATAGGCTTTGATAAGGCTACAAATGAGTAAGGTGGGAAAGTAAGAACTTAGCATTATTTATGCAAGTTATGACAGCTTAGTAGTAAGCTAAATTCATTGCTAATGCTTATTATTTTTACATGTGAACTTACTAAGCTTTATAAGCTTACCCCTTTTTTTTATCTCATGTTACAGAGTCCTACTAAACAAGCTCGGGTTGGAGGTCGTCGGAGATCGGTTCACACTATCAAGCTATCTATAGGTATCTTTATTTATAAATGATTTAAGTTATGGCATGTGTAGGGGCTTGACTAAGTCATTTTGTATATGTGTTAATTAATTTGACAAAATGTATTGTTAAGTCTGGTAATGCCTCTTACTCGGTTCCGGCATAGGATACGGGTAAGGGGTGTTACAACGCAACTCACCGGCCTCTACTTTTGATTACTACATTTACTGCTTTGTCATCGAGCTTCACAATACCCATGTTGATGAAATTTTCCACCAATTTCTTGAAAGTAAGGCAATTTTCAATCGAATGGCTTGTAATCCCCGCGTGGTACTCACACTGAGCGTTTGGGTCATACCATTTTGGGTATAGAGGTTGCATTGGTTTTGGATAGTGGGGGGACACAATGTGCGCATCAAATAAACTTTGATACAACTCTTATACGTCATTGGGATTGGCGTAAATTGGAGTTCTTCAATGTTTTTCCTTTTGCGAGATTTTTTCCTTGATGAACCCTGATTCCAAGTAGTTACCATTTTTGGATGATTAATGGTAATCGACTTTGAGTGCCCCATGCTTGCATTATTCACTTCATTTTCTTTCTTCATCGTGACCATTCTCTTGTTACTTTCTCCTGCCTCTATCCTTCTATTTTTTATGGCATTCTCAATCATTTCTCCAGTCATTACAATGTCCGAGAAGCTCTTTGTAACGCTTCCTAGCATATAGGTGATAAATGGGGCCCTCAGTGTATTAATGAAGAGCATGATCGTCTCTTTCTTTAAGAGTGGTGGTTCGACTTGCGTTGCCACCTCCCTCCATCGTTGGGCATACTGCCTAAAGCTCTCACTCGATTTCTTTTCCATATTCTGTAGCATGAATCTGTCGGATGCCACGTCCATTACGTGGCCATATTGTTTCATGAAAGCTTGAGCCAAGTCCTTCCATAAACCAATTTGGGCACGACCCAACTGGTTATACCACTTAGCCGCAGATCCAATCAGGTTGTCTTGGAAACAGTGGATTAACAGCTGGTCATTGTTGACGTATCCTGCCATCCTCCGATAGAACATCGTAATATGAGCTTCAGGGCAACTTGTCCCATTATACTTATCGAACTCTGGACTCTTAAACTTCGGTGGGAGTACCAAGTCAGGGACTAAACTTAAGTCTCTGGCGTCAACCCCATAACAGCTATTCGCACTTTCTATCGCCTTAAATTTCTCCTCCAACAGTTTATATCTATCTTCTAGCTGCTTTGGTAGTTCTACTTTTGTCCTCTCTCCTTCAACTATTTCATCCAAATCAGGGACATTGGTATCGATTGGATTATCTCCTAAACCTGAGCCAGTCCAGAGATTCATTGAAGCACTAGCTTGGAATTGTTGAGGCCTGATCTTGATAGATGGTCTTTCTAAAGTCACTCGAGGTTGTGCTTGCGCATGTGGTGGGGTAAAACCCAGAGGAATGCCTTCGTTTTCTTCTCCTGTAATTGCCATGGGACCTTTTCTTTTGTCCATTGCCCCACTCAGCATTTGGGCTACTTGAGCCATCATGTTCTTTTGAGCCTCCAACATCTGGTCCCTCATCTCCTGTTGAAATTTTGCCATTTTGTAACTAAAATCAAGGTTATCGGAACAATGGTTTCGCAACCATAAATCCGATTTAAAGAGAAATTGATTTTAATATTTTTGCATGAATATTTATATGATAGGAAAATCGTATTAAAATATCGATAGAAAAATTTTACTAGAAAATTTTTACCGATTTAGTGGTTGTTAGAAAAGGAATTATTGAAGGAATTGGGTAAAACAAGGTATCGAGACCTTGATCTCATAAAATTGAGTAGGAAATATTTTTATAAGTATTTATAAAATGTTAGTAATGTGGTATTAAAATTTCGTTAGAAAATTTTAACGTTTGAGTATGTAATTAAATGAAAAGGACTAAATTGTAACAAATATAAAATTATGAAAAATGATTAAATAGTTTAAATGATAAAAGAAAGAGGGCTTAAAAGGAAAATAGACCCAAGGTCTATTTGGGCTGGACGACAAGAGTATGAAATCAGCAAGAAAATAAGGAGAATTAAGGGCAAAATTAGAATATTGCAAAATTTACTTAATAAAGCTAGGACTAAAGTGGAATTATCTAGATTTCTCTTTATTTTTCTGCATTCTCATCAGAAAAAACACCATATAAGGGTTTCCTTAAGCTGGTTTTTCATATTTTTACTTCAAGTAAGTTAATCCTTGCCTGTTTCTTGTAATTTTTGTGTTTTAAGACTTTTACAACTGTGTCCTACTATTAAATTCATTAGTTTTTGATTTCATGGATGAAATTGAAAGTTACCATGGTTGAGTTCTATAAGTTTATGATGAATTAGCATGAAATTTAAGCTTTAAATTGTTTATGAGATGATTTTATTAGGTAATTCCAATAGAAATTGATTTTAGGATCTAAATTGTGAAAATATTTGGAATTAAAGTCTATTACTGAAATTCTGATTTCCAAAGGTTATAAAGTAGTTTAAAGTGATAGAATAAAGTTTTAATTGAGAGAAATCAGCTCAATTGAGAAGTTAATTGAGCAGGGATGAAATTATCATTTATTGAAAGCTTAGGGGGAAATTGGTAATAAGCAGTTTGCACTAAAACAGTTTTGGACAGCAGCAGTAGACTAACTTTGAAAAATCACCATAAATTATAGAAATTGAATTAGAATATGAACAAAATATGAAATTAAATCTTATTGAGTCTAGTTTCTCATAGAAGAAACGGTGTAAGCAATAGATATGTAAATCATGAGATATAATAAATTTTGTGAGACAAGGTCAGAATGAATTCAGGTTCCCTGTTTTAAATTTAGAAAATCATAAAAAATTGGATAAAAATAATTATGGGCTTAAATTTATATGTTTAGAATTCTTAATGAGTCTATTTTCAATAGAAATAAACGAGAACATCATCCGAATCCTTTATGAAGAGATAATTAATATTTAGTGAAGAAGGGTCAGAACTGCTAGATAGCAGAACAGGGGTAAATTTAATGAATAAACTGTACAAATTGGCTAAGCCAAAAATTCTGGAAATTTTATGATACGAAGACATGTGAGTCTAGTTTTAGGGAAAATTAACGGTTCTTCATTTGGAGTTCTGTAGCTCGAGAAATAAATAATTTAGTGACTATGACTCAAGTAGACAGTTTTGAATGAACTAAAAATAATAATAGAATTATAGAAAATGGTACATGTGAACATGAAATGTATTGAATTGATGATTGAATTTATTCATTTAGATCCGGAAAACTCAAATACGAAGCTAGATCGAGGAAAGGAAAAGTCCGGATTAGTAGATTTTATATCTGAACTAGTATCGAGGTAAGTTCATGTAACTTGAATTATCTTCTTAAATGCTTGAAATGAATGTTATTGATGTGAATATAATTTGAATGTTCATTGTATGAAGATTGATGAAACATTGATATATTTGATAAAAAGGGGAAGAAATCCCGGTTGAATGAAAGGAAAATTCGATGGATCTCTGAAAAGGAATTGACGGTAAAAAGGATCTAGCTTGACGGGTGATCCTATCTTGATATAGCCCTCCAAGAATATGTGGAAAATGGATTTAGCCCGACGGGTAATCCGGATTAGGGTTTGAATTTAGCTTTGACTAGTAATTGGATCCAAGCTCATTAGAGTAATTGTCGTTGCGAGGATTTAGCCGGACCGCAATCCCGACAATACTCTATGAGTTTACATTACTGGATTTAGCTTTGACCGGTAATCCCAATCGTAAAGATGAAGTTCATGAGTGTGCTCTCCGAAATGAAAATGTGCGCACATGAACATGAATTGACGGACTGGATTGTACACTAAAAGTGTACTTCGAAAATCCATCGAAATTCGAGTAGTTCAACGGGATAAATATGGAAAAATAACAAGGAAATGGAAATCATGATATTGATGAGCTCATCAATCATAGTATTTATATTATTGATATATGAAAATTATTGGACTGACTTGAATGTTGAGTTTGTGAATGTTAGGGTAATAATGCATTGAATGGGTATATGAATGTTTATTGCTTGTATTGAAAATATTGGGTAAGTATAATTCTTGTTACATGAGCTTACTAAGCACAAAGTGCTTACCTATTTCTTTTTCCTGCTTTGTAGTTTTAAGAGCTCGGAGGTCGGATTCGATTAGAGATACATCACACTATCAACACCAAGATTTTGGTATTTAAAGAAACTTTATTTTGGAAATAAACGGCATGTATAAGCTAATAAAGTAAATGTTAATATGATATGAATGTAAGGTCACCATTAGTATGGCTAACAAATTTTAGTTTTTGTATGTGATTATGTTATCTTATAAATATGCATGAATTTATTTTGAAAATATGTTGAATTGGAATGGTCTCAGTTTAAAATTTGCAGGAAAAGCTAGATATTTATAAATGGGTTATATTGAGTAAAAAAAAAATCGTAAACTCCGGTAATGCCTCGTACCCTATTTCAACAACGAATACGGGTAGGGGGTGTTACATTTGTTGGTATCAGAGCTACGGTTTAGCCGGTTCTAGGATCGACATAGCGAATACGGATTAGCTATACATGCCATTTAATTTATTTTTGATAGTGTGATATCTCCCGACCATTTAAATTGTGTTTTCCTTATAGTAATGTCATCGTAGAGCTCAATCAAGAAGTTGGGAGTTATGCTCCTGCTTGACAAAGAGAAGAAACTAGTAGTAGAAGGCCCGATCTGAGGGTCAAGGGAGGAGGCAAAATAGCCTTCTTTCAAATGATGAATGAATGGTTTACTCAAGACATAAGAACTAACCCTACAAAGGCAAAAACTCAAGCTCCCCTCCTGTTTCTCCACGGTTCCGAGATTCCACAGTGCAGTCTTGAATCTGTCGAGAAGGAAAAGCTCCAATCGATAAAATTGAAAATATGGGGCGAAGAATTTGAAGAAGTTGATGATGATCCGAACGGCTGAATTTTGTTTAGAGAATACTACTCGTGTTTTGGAGGAATTATCTTGCACACGAAGAATATTTGAAATGTGTCGTCTCATCGCTAAAAGACACGACTTATCATTGGTGGAATACTAAAGCTTCAGTTGTTCGAAGAAGAAATTACATGGGAATTCTTCCGCACCGAGTTCAAAAAGAAATATATCGATTAGAGATTCCTTGATCAGAAAGAAAAAATTTCTTGAAATGAAACAGGCAATAGATCAAGATGTCGAGTATGAAAGAGAATTTGTTCGGTTGAGTAAATATGCTCGAGAATGGGTGCAGTAGGAAGTGAAATGTGCAAACGATTCAAGAAGGGTTAAATGAAGAAATTAAGCTACTTATCGAATTCTTGAAATTCGAGAGTTTGCTACATTAGCGAGCGAGCTTATAAAGCGTAAGAATTGAGCAAAGAAAAGAAAGCAGGATGAGAGGAAGCTCGAATTTTAGTAAAGACCAATGGGAAAATCCCAATTTTCGCTCCAAAGAAATTGAAGAAGTACCAGGATCGTTCTACCTCAACCACTTTGGGTATTCGAAAGAGAGCGAGGTTCTCAACGCAATAATCCAAGACCTTCCACTCCATCGGTGACCGGTGTTGGCGGTGTTGGTACCCTAAGCCGAGATGCCAATATTATAATAAAGCTCATTTTGGTGAATGTCGATTTAAGAGCGGGCTTGTTACCGATGTGGTTCTTTTGACCATTTCTCAAAGATTGTCCGAGAGGGTGAAAAAGAAGTGAACAGATATCGGCCGAGTAATCCATCTTTGAGGGTAGACCATCTCGACCATCTGGTAATGTCGTGGTAGCCGAGGAGCTACAAAAGATATGCAAGTAGGCTTGAGACACGGCGCCTCTTAGGACAAGCGTCATTCGTACGGAGAAGATGCCTCAAACCCGATGTTATTACTTGGTACATTTTCTTTACTTGATACTAATATTCTGCATTAATTGATCCCGGTTCTACGCATTCATATATGTGTAAAGCTTGCATGCGTTAAAGATTTATCTGTTGAACCTACTGAATTTGTGGTTAAAGTCTCGAACCCCTTTGGCCAATCTATTTTGGTGGATAAAATTTGTAAAAATTGTCCACTGATGGTAAGAGGTTATTGTTTCCTGGCTAATTTGATGTTACTGTCATTTGATGAGTTTGATGTGATATTGGGCATGGATTGGTTAACTCAGCATGATGCAGTAGTAAACTGTAAACAGAAATATATTGTGTTGAAGTGTCAGAATGGCGAATTACTCCGGGTTAAATCTGATCAAACAGAGGGATTATCTGATGTGATTTCATTATTCTTGCTCGGAGGTATGTCAAAAGGGTATGATGCTTTTCTTGCTTATGTATTGGATACCAAGGTATCTAAGTCAAGATTCAGCGAAGGCGATGGTATGCGAATTTTTGATGTGTTTGCGAAGAGTTACGAGGTTGCCACCAGAAAGAGAAGTGGAATTTTCTATAGATTTGATTCCTGAAACTACTCCGATTTTCATAGCTCCGTACGAGATGGCTCCTACAGAACTAAAGGAATGAAAGACACAGCTGCAAGAATTTGTTGATAGGGGTTTTGTCCGACCGAGTCATTCACCTTGGGGTACTCGATTCTGTTTGTGAAAAAGAAAGCGGGTCTTTGAGATTGTGTATTGACTATTGGCGACTCAATAAGGTAAATATAAAGAATAAGTACTGTTGCCGGATTGATGATTTATTTGATCACCGAGAGGTGCTACTGTATTTTCGAAGATTAATCTCCGATCAGGTTATTACCAGCTACGGGTAAAAGAGTCGACGTGCAAAAGATGACTTCGTAACCGTGCGGGCATTATGAGTTTCGGTTATGCCGTTTAATGACTAATGCACTGCGATTTATGGATCGATGAATCGGATATTCGCACCGTACTTAGACAGATTTGTGGTAGTATTCATTAATGATATTTTGGTTTATTCTCAAGATGAAGAAGAACATGCAGAACATTTAAGAATTGTGTTGCAAATTTTACGAGAGAAGCAATTATATGCTAAATTCAAGAAATGTGAATTTTGGCTTGAGAAGTGGGTTTTCTGGATATATTGTATCTCGCCAAGGCATCGTGGTAGATCCAAGTAAAATCTCACTATTGTCAATTGGAGCCCCAAGAATGTGTCCGGGTTAGAAGTTTCTTGAGTTTAATTGGTTATTATCTCGAGATTCGTATGAGATTCTCTATGATAGCTTCTCGATGACTCGATTATTGCATAAAGATGTAACGTTCGAGTGGATTGATGAATGTCGTGAGTTTCAACCGATTGAAAGATCTACTAACGAAAGCACCAGATTAGTGCAACTGAATCGGGTAAGGAATTTGTTATTTACAATGATGCCTCATTAAATGGTTTAGGTTGTGTCTGATGCAAGAAGGTAAAGCAATAGCCTATGCTTCAAGACAACTTAAACCACATGAAAGAAATTACCGGTACATAATCTTGAATTAGCCGCTATTGTATTTCGCAACAAGATATGGCGGCATTACCTATACTGATGAGAAATGTCATATTTATACTGATCATAAAAGCTTGAAATATTTGATGACACAAAAATATTTGAAGTTAAGACAGCGCAGGTGGCTTGAATTGATAAAGGATTATGATTTGATTATTGATTACCATCCGGGTAAGGCTAATGTTGTAGCTGATGCTTTGAGTCGAAAATCTTTGTTTGCTTTACGAGCTATAAATACCCAGTTGTCACTAACTGATGATGGTCCAATTATAGCTGAATTGAGAGCTAGACTGACATTTTTACAGCAAATATGTGAAGATTAGAAGAATTATGAGAAGTTACAGGTTAAACGAGCACGATGTGAGTCGTGTCGATTCGAATTTCAAGTTGGGGTTGATGATTGTTTATTATTCAGAGATAGGGTATGTGTACCCAAGAATTCAGAGCTCATACAGAAGATTTTACACGATGCTCACAGTGGTATTTTGTCTGTACATCCGGGAAGTAATAAAATGTATAATGATTTGAAGAAGATGTACTGGTGGCCAGGTATGAAACATGATATTTCTGAGTTTGTATCAAAATGTTTAATATGTCAGCAAGTTAAAGCTGAACATCAGGTACCTTCGGGGTTACTTCAGCCAATTACTATATCGAAATGGAAATGGGAAAGAATCACTATGGATTTTGTATCGGGGTTACCGTTGTCTCCGAGGAAAAAGATGCCATTTGGGTGATTGTTGACGATTGACAAAGTCAGCACACTTTATTCCAGCACGTATGGATTATTCTTTAGATAAACTGGCTGAACTATACATATCTGAGATTGTCAGGCTATATGGAGTGCCTGTCTCAGATAGAGATCCCCGATTTACGTCTCGTTTCTAGGACAAATTGCAAGAAGCTTTGGGTACTCAGTTGTATTTCAAGACGCATTTCATCCTCGATGATGGCCAATCTGGCGTGTAATTCAAGTATTGGAAGATATGCTCCGATGTTGTATACTAGAGTTTGAAGGTAATTGGGAGATCTCTACCTTTGATTGAATTTGCTTACAATATGATTATCGATCCGATATTACAATGGCTCCTATGAAGCTTTGTATGGTAGAAAATGTAGAACACCGTTATATTGAATGAGCTCGATGAAAGGAAGATACATGGGGTTGATTTGATTCGGAAGCATGAAGAAAAAGTAAAAGTGATTGAATAGCTTGAAAGCGACCTCGATCGCCAAAAGTCATATGCCGATCTTAAACGAAAAGAGATTGAATTTCAAGTCGGTGACAAGGTATTCTGAAAGTGTCTCCTTGGAAGAAAGTTCTCGATTCGATCGAAAGGGTAAATTGAGTCCAAGATTTGTCGACCATATGAAATTATAGAAAGAATTGGACCGATCGCTTATCGATTAGGCGTTACCACCTAACTCGATAGAATTCATAATGTTTCTCATGTCTCTATGCTACGACGATATCGGTCAGATCCTTCACATGTTATCTCTCCAACGAAAGTGGAGATTCAATGGATATGACTTACAGTGAAGAACCGGTCAAGATATTAGCACGGGAAACAAAGGAGCTTAGAAATTAAAAAATAAATTTGGTAAAAGTATTGTGGAAAAAGCACGGGATTGAAGAAGCGACATGGGAACCGGAGGAGGCAATGAGGAAACAATATACAAACCTCTTTACTGGTAAGATTTTCGAGGACGAAAATCCTTAAAAGGGGGGGAGAGTTGTAATGGCCTAAAATCAAGGTTATCGGAACAATGATTTCGCAACCATAAATCCGATTTAAAGAGAAATTGATTTTAATATTTTTGCATGAATATTTATATGATAGGAAAATCGTATTAAAATATCGATAGAAAAATTTTACTAGAAAAATTTTACCGATTTAGTGGTTGTTAGAAAAGGAATTATTGAAGGAATTGGGTAAAAACAAGGTATCGAGACCTTGATCTCATAAAATTGAGTAGGAAATATTTTTATAAGTATTTATAAAATGTTAGTAATGTGGTATTAAAATTTCGTTAGAAAATTTTAACGTTTGAGTATGTAATTAAATGAAAAGGACTAAATTGTAACAAATATAAAATTATGAAAAATGATTAAATAGTTTAAATGATAAAAGAAAGAGGGCTTAAAGGAAAATAGACCCAAGGTCTATTTGGGCTGGACAACAAGGGTATGAAATCAGCAAGAAAATAAGGAGAATTAAGGGCAAAATTAGAATATTGCAAAATTTACTTAATAAAGCTAGGACTAAAGTGGAATTATCTAGATTTCTCTTTATTTTTCTGCATTCTCATCAGAAAAAACACCATAGAAGGGTTTCCTTAAGCTGGTTTTCATATTTTTACTGCAAGTAAGTTAATCCTTGCCTGTTTCTTGTAATTTTGTGTTTTTAAGACTTTTACAACGGGTCCTACTATTAAATTCATTAGTTTTGATTTCATGGATGAAATTGAAAGTTACCATGGTTGAGTTCTATAAGTTTATGATGAATTAGCATGAAGTTTAAGCTTTAAATTGTTTATGAGATGATTTTATTAGGTAATTCCAATAGAAATTGATTTTTAGGATCTAAATTGTGAAAATATTTGGAATTAAAGTCTATTACTGAAATTCTGATTTCCAAAGGTTATAAAGTAGTTTAAAGTGATAGAATAAAGTTTTAATTGAGAGAAATCAGCTCAATTGAGAAGTTAATTGAGCAGGGATGAAATTATCATTTTTTTTATGGAAGGATGAAATTATCATTTATTGAAAGCTTAGGGGGAAATTGGTAATAAGCAGTTTGCACTAAAACAGTTTTGGACAGCAGCAGTAGACTAACTTTGAAAAATCACCATAAATTATAGAAATCGAATTAGAAGATGAACAAAATATGAAATTAAAGCTTATTGAGTCTAGTTTCTCATAGAAGAAACGGTGTAAGCAATAGATATGTAAATCATGAGATATAATAAATTTTGTGAGACAAGGTCAGAATGAATTCGGGTTCCCCTGTTTTAACTTTAGAAAATCATAAAAAATTGGATAAAAATAATTAGGGGCTTAAATTTATATGTTTATAATTCTTAATGAGTCTATTTTCAATAGAAATAAACGGGAACATCATCTGAATCCTTTATGAAGAGATAATTAATATTTAGTGAAGAAGGGTCAGAACTGCTAGATAGCAGAACAGAGGTAACTTTAATGAATAAACTGTACAAATTGGCTAAGTCAAAAATTATGGAAATTTTATGATACGAAGACATGTGAGTATAGTTTCAGAGAAAATTAACGGTTCTTAATTTGAAGTTCTGTAGCTCGAGAAATAAATAATTTAGTGACTATGACTCAAGTAAACAGTTTTGAATGAACTAAAAATAATAATAGAATTATAGAAAATGGTACATGTGAACATGAAATGTATTGAATTGATGATTGAATTTATTCATTTAGATCCAGAAAACTCAAATCTGAAGCTAGATCGAGGAAAGGAAAAGTCCCGGATTAGTAGATTTTATATCTGAACTAGTATCGAGGTAAGTTCATGTAACTTGAATTATCTTCTTAAATGCTTGAAATGAATGTTATTGATGTGAATATAATTTGAATGTTCATTGTATGCATTCGTACATTGCATTCGCATTACATTGCATTCATTTGCATTAGACTTTTACAAAAGGACCCTAATTAGGTAAAATATTTCGATTAACTCGAAAAACATGGAACAAAGTTTGGCAAGGATAGAAGCAAAGGCAAACATGATGCAAGAGCAATTGATCCAAATTCAACAAGATATGCAAGATCAAATGAATATGATAGGCCGCTAACCAAGATACTAAGCTGACGACTTGAAAAAAAGGGTGGTTCAATGGTCAACGGTGTGGATGATGATGAAGAAATCGTCTACTCTCGATAAATATTTCGACTCAACTAGACGCAAGCAATGCATAGATACATGCCATTATTGAACCCCAATGTCGACTAATACTTGACCTTGTTGAACTTCCGATGGGCTCATTTTTAACCCCGAGGATGATCGTACCAAACCAATTATTCAGCAGAGACAAAGAGAAGGAGAGAGGCGGACTTTGAAGGCCCCAAGAAGAAGGAAAATGAAGCGAGGTACAGTAGGTATGAAAAGGGCCATTCAAGCCGATTACAATGAAGCCGACTAAGGGTGGTGACTACCACCATCAAGAGCCCACTAGGCAGTGATTTTAACTCAAAGCCTAACACCGAAGGCTCCAGTTTCACGCCCATCCCGATGACATACAAGGAGCTCTATCAAAATTTATTTGATGCGCATGTGGTGTCTCCTCATTACTCAAAACCACTGCAACCTCCATACCCAGCATGGTATAACCTAAATGTCCAGTGTGAGTATCATGCGGGGGTTACAGGACATTCGATAGAAAATTGCACAGCTTTCAAGAAGTTGGTGGAAAAATTCGTCAAAATGGGTGTTGTGGAGATATAACGCACCAAAAGCGAAGCATGAACTTTTTAAGCAATGAGACTGTGGAAGTAACTCTATAGTATTTAGAAGCTTACCTAGAGTAATGTCTGAAGTATACTTGTTGCTTTAAGCCTAGAAGCAATAAGATCTCTTTTGTGAAATAGGCTCGTGTTCAATTACTACTTCAATAAAATGCATCTTTTGAACCAATATTTTTATTTTCCATGCTACATGTTCTATTGAATATTCTTTTATTCTTTATTCATTCATTCTCTGAAATTGCTTTCATACACCATGCCGATGGGTCTCGAGATATCAATGACGTGAGCGACATCATTACGGACTCCTTTCTAGTGAGATATGTGTCTGAAGGATCTAAGGACTTAGCGGATGACGAGATTGCAACTTACTTCCTAACTTGTTAAAATGATAGATCCTACCTCGTGAAATATCAAATGACACTACAAGCCAACGAGGGAGATGAAGATGGAAGCTTAGCTCAACGCAAGAATAAGGCAAGGTATTATCGCATGATCACAGCTAGACACATTGAGGCCAATTGAAATGCGGATTCCTATATGTGAGGCATGGACGCTTATCAAATCGGGCCTCCTCAAGAGCTTTGAGCCGACATTGATTCATATTCATAGCCTTTTGTTACCTTATGCTAGATAGCAGAACAAAGGTAACTTTAATGAATAAACTGTACAAATTGGCTAAGCCAAAATTCTGGAAATTTTATGATACGAAGACATGTGAGTCTAGTTTCAGAGAAAATTAACGGTTCTTCATTTGGAGTTCTGTAGCTCGAGAAATAAATAATTTAGTGACTATGACTCAAGTAAACAGTTTTGAATGAACTAAAAATAATAATAGAATTATAGAAAATGGTACATGTGAACATGAAATGTATTGAATTGATGATTGAATTTATTCATTTAGATCCAGAAAACTCAAATACTGAAGCTAGATCGAGGAAAGGAAAAGTCCGGATTAGTAGATTTTATATACTGAACTAGTATCGAGGTAAGTTCATGTAACTTGAATTATCTTCTTAAATGCTTGAAATGAATGTTATTGATGTGAATATAATTTGAATGTTCATTGTATGAAGATTGATGAAACATTGATATATTTGATAAAAGTGGAAGAAATCCGGTTGAATGAAAGGAAAATTTGATGGATCTCTCGAAAAGAATTGACGGTAAAAAGGATCTAGCCGGACGGGTGATCCTATCTTGATATAGCCCTCCGAAGAATATGTGGAAAATGGATTTAGCCGGATGGGTAATCCGGATTAGGGTTTGAATTTAGCTTTGGACGGTAATTCGGATCCAAGCTCATTAGAGTAATTGTCGTTTGCGGGATTTAACTCGGATGGTAATCCCGACAATACTCTATGAGTTTACATTCTGAAGGATTTAGCTCGACCGGTAATCCCGATGTAAAGATGAGGTTCATGAGTGTGCCTCTGAAATGAAAATGTGCGCACATGAACATGAATTGACGGACTGGATTGTACACTAAAAGTGTATTTCTGAAAATCCATTGAAATTCTAAGTAATTCAACGGGATAAATATGGAAAAATAACAAGGAAATGGAAATCATGATATTGATGAGCTCATCAATCATAGTATTTATATTATTGATATATGAAAATTATTGGACTGACTTGAATGTTGAGTTTGTGAATGTTAGGGTAATAATGCATTGAATGGGTATATGAATGTTTATTGCTTGTATTGAAAATATTGGGTAAGTATAATTCTTGTTACATGAGCTTACTAAGCACAAAGTGCTTACCCTATTTCCTTTTTCCCTGTTTTGTAGTTTTAAGAGCTCGGAGGTCGGATTCGGTCAGAGATACATTATACTATCAACACCAAGATTTTGGTATTTAAAGAAACTTTATTTTGGAAATAAATGGTATGTATAAGCTAATAAAGTAAATGTTAATATGATATGAATGTAAGGTCGGCAATTAGTATGGCTAACAAATTTTAGTTTTTGTATGTGATGATGTTATCTTATAAATATGCATGAATTTATTTTGAAAATATGTTGAATTGGCATGGTCTCAGTTTAGAATTTGCAGGAAAAGCTAGATATTTATAAATGGGTTATATTGAGTAAAAAAAAAAATCGTAAACTCCGGTAATGCCTCGTACCCTATTCCGACAACGAATACGGGTAGGGGGTGTTACACATTTGCTCTTGCATCTGGTCTTGCATATCTTTTTGGAATTGTTCAATTTTCTTTGATTTAGCACGTGTACCGTAAAGATGTTTAGATTCCAGATTTTCCTTCTCTTTCTCTTTCTCTCTCTCTGTTAATTTCAACTAATTAGGCTCTCTCTATGGTTTTAAATGCATATGATGTAATGTAATACAAATGCATGAAATGCAATGCAAATGCATGGAATAAATGCAAAAAGAAAGAAATGCATTGATTATGAATTCAATTCCATTAGAAGAACTTTTCTAGAAAATACGTTTCTTTACATAAAACGGATTGCATATACGACATTGTCCTCATAGTCTAGGTGAAAACACCAATCCTCTTCTTCGTATCCGGATGTTATGGTCATGTCCCGTGAACTTCCTAAAGGATGCCTCTTCTAACTCCTTGTTGCTTGGTCCAGGCCGAACCTCTTCACTCACTTATCCTCCAAAATGTTCATGAGCTTCTCTTATAAAATTGAGACATGAATACCGAATAATCCTCCTCAGCTTGAATCTTTAGGTAAGGTCTTGTATTCTTCTGTGTGATATTAGCCCTCTCTCGTTGTTTACTTGGACTATGTTTGAATGACCGTATTATAATCCACTTTATCAAGTAACACATTTCCTTATGACAAACTCTTCTATTTAGCAATCGAATATGAATCAACACCTCCTTTCTATGATGATGACATGCAATGCAGTCATAAACAAAAGAAACATGTTAGTATCATATACAGATGGTAAAAATCAAACACCTATTCAGGTGACTGCTAGGGTTCAACATAGTTCTACCTAAAGTGGGGTCCTAGGGTTTACTATATGTGGTTTGGTTCTAAGGGAAAAAGGGTACCTGAACCAGCAGATTCCTCGATCCTTACTGTAATACTCCTATACCCGGTTTAATCATTCAGACCCGGTATTACATTTGGTGCCAAAACGGTTATGGCTAGATACTGTTTAATTAAAAATATTTGTATATAATATTTTAACTTACCAACCATTATTGCAAACATATTTATTGTTTACAATTTCATTCTATATACACCAAATACTTCAAGTAACTCAAAAAGATAGAATTTTAAGAATCTACATTTTAGTCCCTATCATATGAGAACACTTTTGAACTGCATATGTACATGCCATTTTAATACAAAATATAGTACCTACTCTTGAAGCCCTTGAGGGCGTGATGAGATGAGAGATCTTCTAGTCGGACTTCTCTTCTAGTCTAATTGTACCTCTGGCGTTAAAATAAATGCGTTAAGCGGTGAAGACTTAGTAAGCACTACAAGAACAATTAAATAAGTAATCATAACAGAATATTTTAAACTCAGTCAATTATTGCATATTTACTCACATAAAAGTCTCTTCAACTATGCATTGCTTTAAATAAATTTAAACTTATCTTTTGTAAGGTATTAAACTTACCTTAACACATCAGTGATTCACTTTTGTTCTCATTTCACATTCTTAGCCCAAAGTAGACTTTATAGAACACATCGGATATACGGAACAAATACAGAGGTGCATTATGATGCACAAGTGAACAGAGAGCACCAATGTGCTAGTAATCAGAGAGCACTGACGTGCTAATAATCAGAGAGCACCAACGTGCTAATATCGAGAGCATCAACGTGCTAATATCGATCACCAACGTGCTAATATCTAGAAGCTTAAAGTTCCTTAATGGCATGCCACTAATATCCCAATAGTTCTAAATTTCGTCTACTTGGGCATTTAAGTTTGAATCTCATATATTTAAATAATTCACATAAATATTTCAAAAAATAAATAACAATAATTTAAAATTCTTATAGTACTTACAACAAAAGGATTGAGGTGATATAAATTATTCTTCCTTCACTCCTTAACCTTCTCTTTTCCTTTTCCTTCAATTCGATCCTCTCCTTCCTTTTCTTTTCTTCAATTTCATATAACATTTATAAGTTAAAAATAATCAAATAAACTTTCTGTACTATTTAATAAAATAAACATGTATAATAAAATAAATTCATCCTTTCTTACTTTTGCTCACATTTCAATTTAATCCTTTATTCATAAATTTATTCAAAGCTGTCCTTTTGTGTCATAGTCACTAAATTATTTATTTCTAGAGCTGCAGAACTCCAAATGAAGTACCGTAAATTTTTCCTGAAACTAGACTCACATATATTCATACCATAAAATTTTCAGAATTTTTAGCTCAGCCAATTAGTACAGTTTATTCATCAAAGTCACCCATGTTCTGTTGTCTGGCAGTTCTGACCCTTTTTCACTAAAAATTAATTATCTCTTCATGCAGAATTCAGATGATGTTCTCGTTTATTCCTATTGAAAATAGACTCATTCATGATTCTAAACATATAAATTTAAGCCCCTAATTATTTTTATCCAATTTTTTTATGATTTTCCAAAGTCAAAACAGGGGATTTCGAAATCACCCTGAACTAGTCTCACCAAAATATAAATATCTCAAACTACAGAATTTCTTTGCTTTCCCTGTTTCTTTCATATGTTTCATATCTCACTCAACTTATAATTCCACTTCTACGATTTGTGGTGATTTTTAAAAGTTACACTACTGCTGCTGTCCTAAAACTGATTTCTTTTAGCTTATTTTGCAATTAAATCCTTTACCCAATTCAAACTTCAAATTCTTTCAATTAAACCACTAATTCATCTTTTTGTTCATCATATGCTATGTTCAAAAACTTTAAAATTCCAAAAACCTCAACATAAATTCATCAAAACTTTGTCCTAAAACTTATAAAACATCAAAATGAAAAGAGAAGGACTAAATTAACTTACCTACTAAATATCCAAGCTTCAAACTTTAATTTTACCTTTTCTTCTTTTTTCTTTCTTTCTTTCTTTCCCATGCTCTCTGTTTTGTTTTCTTCTCTGTTTCTTCTCTTTTATTCTTTACCTTATTATAAAATATAATATTATATTAACATAATTATCTAATAATAATATATTTTATCACATAAAATCTTAAGATTTTATGCTTATGCCGCCTCAACATTTAAAAATGGCATAATTGCCTTTTTAGTCCTTTTTATTTTATTTAATCTTTAATTAAACTTTCATACCTATTTCAATCTAATCCTTTTTCCCAAATACTTCTAATTAAGTCAAATTCACCTAAATAAAACCCAATTAGGCGCACAACTAGCTTCGTAAATATTTTTAGTAAATATTTACGATTCAGTTTTATGAAAACAGAGACCAAAAATATATTTTTTCGGTTACTCGACTATCGGGTCACTACACTCACCTATTATAGGTTCATACGGACCGAGTTCAGTTCAGGGGAATACGTTTCCCTATGGCTGCACGGAGGTGAAAACCTCACGAAGACATAGGTACGGATGTATCCCGAAAGCGATTAACTATCCTGCACGGAGGTGAAAACCTCACGAAGGAGTAGCTTCTCACTCTCACTTAAAGGTGTGACCAATACGGTCATGTAATATGATGCAAATGTATCCTAGACACTTAGATCGTAACAAGCATATGACACGACTCAAACAAATGCGATGGAAGAAACAAAATCAAAAAATTTTATTTTCGATAAAAGGACGTTAATCGATCAATTCTACGGCTTGACTCTCCTACTATTCCCCAGTGGAGTCGCCAAGCTGTCGAAACCATTTTTTTGTTTGAAAAACGGGCTGAATTTAAAAAGGAAAACGGAGTCGCCATCAATCTTTTTTGAAGTGTGATTGGGCCACTTTTGAAAACGTTTTGGTCTACGAATTTTAAGGAAATGGGTCCGAGAGTCGGTTACGCATGAGGAAGGATTAGCACCCTCGCAACGCCCAAAATTGGTACCTTATTGATTGATTAATGTCCTAATATCAAAAATTTGAAATATTTTAAAATACAATTCTTTTTATTTTAAAGAAAAAAACTTGAATAAAATATGAGCAATCAAACCCTCTTATCTCGAGGAGGTAAAATGTCACGCCCAGTGAGTTAGGGTACGATATTTCAAATCCCCGAAATTGAGCTTGTCCTTTGACTTTCAAAATTAATGTGTTTAACTCTAAGAAGGATACTCGGTTATTTGGGATCTAATGAAAAATTGGAACCCAGTAAGTTGGGGTTCAATTTCCCAAATTACCAAACACGGAATATTGCCCTTTTTTTTTCAAAATCCTTATCTCGAGATAACGAAATGCCACACCCAAAGGAGTTAGGGCGTGACAATTTTGAATTCTCGAGAATAAGCTTTTATTTAACTTTTAAAAAGAAAGTAATAGGTTCTTTAAACTCAAAAAGAGAAATTGAAACCCAATAGATTAGAGTACGACTCCTTTCGAACCTTAGAACACGGAGAATTTGCTTATTTCAAAACAAAAAAAAAAATTTAATGCATCGAGTAATACGTGATTTGGTTGTAGTAAAATAGAATATGGGATATAGCACAAATACATAATATGATAGAAACAAGGGTAATAACGTAAACAACAAAAATAAAAGCGAAAGAATACAATACAATAACATTTAAAATCAACAATCTATAGGAAATAATTGGAAAAGGACAAATAAATAAAATAAAATAATAAAAGTATGTGGTAAATCAATAAATAAATAACTATATGCTAATAAAAATAATAATAATAGTAAAAAGTAAAATAATAATAAGTTTACAAAATATTGATAAAAAATAGTACTAAAGTTTAAAATAAAAAATATATTAATAATAAAAATAATCATAATATTAAAATAATAGTATTAATAAAAACATAATAGTAAAAAATGTATATAATAATAAGTATAATAATAGTAGTAAATATAAAATATGATAACAATAATATATAATAATAATAACAGAAATAATATGATTATAATAATAATAATATACATAAAAAATTAATAAAAATATTAAAAATAATTAACTTAATGGTAAAATAGCAAAAACAGTAAAAAAAGGACAAAATTGAAGCAACAACAGAAACTCTGGGCCAAATTTTAAAGAAAATGGAAGAATTAGGGGGTAAATTACAACACGCGCGTAACCTGGGGGCCAAAGCAGCAATAAACCCTCCTCTGAAATGGTGTGTTTGAAAGAGGACTTAAATTGAAATTGAAAAAAAAATTATTGGGCCAAAATCAGGAATGAAAAACTCGATTGTATAATCATGAAAAAGCGGAGGGGCCTAATGCGCAATTAACCCTTTTATACACAAGACGAGCGGATCCTCGTAACCCATCGGGTCGGGTCATTGGTTAGAGGCCCAAAACGACGCCGTTTTAGCCTCTGACACCCAATTGCGAAACGACGCCGTTTTATATATAGTATAAAAGCCAATTTTTTTGCTTTGAAACTTCATTTTCATTTCAGCAGAGAAGAAAGGGAAAAAAACTCAGTTTGCTCTCTCCTTCCCCTCTTGAAGCCAAGACTTCCGACGCCAAATCGTCGACGCGAAACCGCTGTTGTTGCCACCACACATGGTGGTGGGAATTATAAAAGGTAAGTTTTCTCTCTTTTTTCTTATATTTTAATGTATATATGTGGTTTCAAAAATAGAACAAAAATATAAAAGCAAACAAAAATATTCGAATTCGAATAAAAAGAAAAAAAGGAATAAAAAAAAGAAAAGAAACAGTAAATAAACCCCTATTGATTTCCAAATCTCACTTTGTATTGATATTCTGAATTTTTTCTTGTATCTGTAAAAAAATGTCCCTTTTACATGTTTCTTTCGGCCTTTTATATCCGAAAAATCCCGAAAATAAAACCAAAATACAATATATTTTCGTTATGCTGTTGCTTTGTCCTTCTCCGCAGGTGTGGCGACATGGAGAGGCGCAAGGTGCGGGGCACGAGACGTACGGTGTTGGAAGGCTGCTAACGGCACTAGGACCATCTGCTAGGGTTTCTGAAACCCTGAAAAATCTTTATGTTATTGGGCTTGTCATTTGGACTTCAGTGTTGGGCCAAAGACTGATTAAATTTTAAAACTTTATTTTATTTAGTTTTTTATTTTTTTGATTTTATTATTGGACTTGGGCATAAATTTAGACCCTACAAATTGAATTAAATTAAATAAAAATTTTGAACTAAATAGAAAATACTACCCACAAGTGATTGGATTGTTCTAATAAAGTGGACAATGATGTTACATCCATTCTTATAAGTACTGGACATGCATGGTACATGTTTTCATAATTTATATAAATATCATAGGTTATGCTAATCATATTAATAGTGGATCACCTAAGAGGCTAATCACCATTACCTCAATTCTCTGTTAATATTTATAATAATAATAATAACAACCTTTAGCTGACCGCGGTGTTGGGACTCGAGATTATAGATTAGTTGGTTGGAATAAAGTTGAAAAGTTGAAATAATTATTTTTGGATTAATAAGTAAATTTGTCACTAAATTTTAGGTATTTTCATTGATATTTGTTATTGAACTTATGAATAAAAAGTAAATTCACCATTATACTTCGAACGTTATCTTGAATTTTGTCCCTTTATTTAGGTTAGATTGAATTTTGCCATTAAAATTAGTTTTGGTTGAACTTTACTATTTATTTTAATTTCACATTATTCGAAGATAAAATTTAATAAAATATGTTTTAATTTTATTTTAATATTTAACAATAATAAGCTAATTAATATAATATTAGAAGTAATAAAATGGTTATTTAAAAAAACTAATGTTATTTTTTATATGTATTTTTATTTTTAAATATTTATTTTATTAAATAGAATTTCTATGTTAATGATGTTCACGGAGTTAACTAAAAATTTGACTAAAACAACTGCACCTATCAATTAATAGTATAGCTACGGTGAGTAAAATATCGTTCCCACAAAGACTACAAGTACTAGTAATTACTGTCTTTCTATTATTTAACTGAATAATTCAAGTGATTGATTAAAAATTAAAATTAGCTAAATTAATTAACTAACGAACACAACAAAGAATAAATCAAGAAAATAATCAATTAACAACCAAAAAGCAGAACAATAGTCAGGAAAGAATTCACATAGATTTTATCTGTCACTATTAATCCAAATTACGCAATTTTTTTACTTAGTATCTTAATCCATAGATATCCCTAAATTATGCAAATATCTCTTTCGAGCATAAGAACAACTGACTCTAGGTTGATTAATTGAAATTTCTTTCTAATTAAAACCCCTATTATCGCATTAACTCGTGATATGGATTCCCTTATTAGATTTGACTCTAATCCGGTAGATTTATATCGTTCTATTTCTAGGATTGCATGTAACTCCACTCAATTACGCAAGATCTACTCTTAAACAGGGTTTATTCAACTTCCGATTTAAGCACATCAACATGGATCAATAATTTAGAAATATCAAACCAAGAATTAAGCACACATAATTAAGAACAAGAAACTAAGTATTTATTACATAAAAAAAATCAAACCACAAAATCCATCATAGGGTTTATCTCCCTAGGTATTTAGAAAATTATTTTGTACTTGAAAATAAAAACATCAGTATAACCGAAAGAAATAAAGAAACTCATGATAATCTTCTAATAAATCAACTGAAAATCTTCAATCTTGACGGAAATTAATCTGCTACAAATCGATGTGGCAAATTAGGTTTTTCCAACACTCTTAAGGAGTTTTTTCGAGCAAAATAGAGTTTTTAGCTTGGTTTTTCATTATTTTCGTCTTTTTATATTTTTCGAGTAATAAGTGAAAATCTCTCGTTTTGTGTTTTTTTTTTTAGTCAAATTAGCCGATAGTGTGGCATTGGGAGGTCTAACATGTGTTTGAGTGATGTAAGGACATGTCGGTAGTCAAAAACGAGTGAGAACGACATCTAAGGCAAGGGTATCTCGATATCCAACCCCTAGAATCGCGATACCTCCAGCAGTATAGAAGACCAATGAGACCCTTTAGTGGTATCGCGACATCCTCATTGGATATTGTGATATCCACCTCTCAAGGAAGACCCCCAAGTGTAAAACTACCTGAGATATTGCGATATCCTCTTCTGGGTATCGCGGTATTGCCTTCGTTAGAGGGACAAACTTGGACAAAAAGGGTAACCTTTGTCTACCCAACTCACCAATCACACAAGGCTCGTGTAGGGCTAATTTTGGCATAAAAAAGTCATCAAAACACCCTCCGAAACAGCAAAAAATTGTTGAGGAGGAGAGAGACACATTTAGCTTAATTTTAAGTTTAGTTTTCTCTAGGTTTTCTTTAGTTTTTCTCTGCACCTTTCTAGGGTTTTTACTTTTTTCTTCTTCTACCTTAGATTAGAGTTTATTTTTCTGTATTTACTTATTGTTCTTAATTTTCTTTATGTTAGTTAACACTGTAGCTAAGGTTTATTTATATTTCCAATCCTTGTACCTTGCTTTCAAGACTTTTTAAGCTTTAGTTTAATGTATTTTAGTTCAATTTACTCCCAATCTGTTAAAGCTTATTCCTTTTATGTTTCTTGCTTTAAATTTCTTTGTTAAATGCTTTTTGTTTCATGTTATTTAAGTTTTATTGCATAAAAATCTCAACTTTCACATTTTTCTTAAGCTTTATTGTCATGGCTGATTTGTTTTCTATTGTTATGTTTATTTTCTTGACTTTGAGCATGCATAGCTAAATCCTTAAGGAGGTTGGTTGATGGAGACGTGGATAAACTAAAATGTTTGGATAAAAGACTAAATCGTAACAAATTTGACTAATTTGAATAGAACTAAGAACTTTTGTAGTGACGCCCCTGAGGGAATATTAAGATAAAGTGAGACCGGAAGGTAACCTTTTCATGCACCCGTTCGTTAGCCCCGAATTAACTCGAAAGATAAACCAGACCTGATCCGTCTAAGTCATAAAATTTGAGATCGGAAGATAAAATGGAGCCACTTGGTAATTTACGCAATTTATGTCCTTAGTTTGAGATTTGGTGAATCACATTGAAGTCAACCAACCCCCATTAGTCATTTTCTAGATAGTCCCTCTAGTTTACATTTCTTACAATTTAGTCTCTAAAGTAGAATATTTAATTTTCTTGCAAACTTATCTTTTATAAATCGACGTAATATAAAATCGTATTATTAGCCACTTAGCCTCTATTATGTATGTTAGTTATTGCTCAATCGCTACTTCCTTTGGGTTCGATCCTTAGAATACTTCGGTGTTCCATTGTAACACTATAAATATTACAGCTGACCTGTACTCTTGCAATAAAATTGGACTTTAAAAATTATTTCATAAATTAGTTGTTTTAATTCGCACGCACGTAGCCGGTTAGAAATTTGCTTCAAAATTGGCTTCAGTGGTATTTTTCGAGTTGTTTTCTTGAATATTCTATGACGACTCACTCTTATCTTCTTATTGTTGTCATATATACGTCTTAGAATGCTTAAAAAACTTAAAAATCACAATGTTTCAAAATTCAGTGTGAAATCCCGTGAATTTGACACGTCTACCACACGCCCGTGTGGCTCCTATAGCTTGCTACAATTTTCCAATTTTCGCTCATTTTGCTCCCAAGTGCTCTATTAAGCATTAAAATATGAATTTAAAGGATTAGGAGCATAAAATTCACAATTAACAACGAATAATCACCCAAAAACACATTAAGAATGATATTAAAATATGTTAATTTTAGCACTTATTAGTTAATTTATTATTTTAATATTTATAAATTAAATTATCATTAATTATTAAAATAATATATTTGAAAGAATTTTTCTTATTAAATTATTTTTCAAATAAAAATTAATATTGAGTATTAAAATCTAATTAAAAATTAAATAAAATTCAATTCAATGTTTGGCAAATATAAAGTATAATGGTAAATTTACTCATATTTTCAAAATATAGTGGTAAATATCAAAGAAAATAAAGTATAATGACAAATTTCAATATTCACTTATAATATGTTAGTAATTTTGCACTTTACCCTCATTTTCTTTTAAAATAACATTGTTTCAAATTCATATAAATAAATAAATAAGGTTAAACTACACAAATAGTCACTCAATTATAAAAATTTTTATTTTAGGCGCTCAAAATAAAATGTTTGCAATTTAAGCACCCATGTTACATTGTTTGGCCATTTTGGTCACTTTTGTTAAAATCACAAACGACAAGCTAACGTGGCTGCTAAAAATATGTATAATAACAAATTTAGCCTAATTTTATTAAATCCCTTTTATATATTTTTTTGAAAATCTTTTTTATTTATGATTGAAATACTCTAAGTCGATGAACGTAGGGTAGAGTACGATTGACATGCCAATAGGTTATTTTGCTTGTGGTACGAGATTGATATGAGCTGTGACGATGATTTCTATATATCCTATGTTCACCGAATATACTGAGATCCTGCATTTGTTGTGGACTATCATGTTATATTACAGTGTTTCCTGGTATGTTACAAGGGTGGATGTTAACCGACGGGTTAGGCACTTAGTGCCGAGGTGCGTTATCGGTTGGATTGGCTCATATGAGCACCTAGTGTATTCTGGATGGTTAACCGAGCACTCGTATTTGTATATCATTCATCGGGCAATGTTTTATTGATCGTTGAATGTTATTGAAATGTAAGAAATTGATTTGTTCTATTGTTGTGAGTTGTGATTGACAGGAACTCTGTTAGTAACCTTGTTATTTGAATTATTATTTTAATTCAGTAAGCTTTATCGTTTAATTGAAGAACTTACTAAACTTTATGTAAGCTTACTCGTGTCTTTGTTGTAACACCCTTAACCCGTATCCATCGCTGGACTAGAGTTAAGAGACATTACTGGAAAAATCAGAACACTTTACACTCATTTCACAACATCAATTATACAACATCATTTCATAATGAATCACACACATATAGTCCCTTTAGAAAGTCTACGAGACTTTAAACATGCTTAAGAGAAGGTTCGGGACTAAACCGATCTCATACAAAATTTTTGCGGATCTTAGAAAATTTTTCTCACCAAATAGGGCACACGCCCATATGGCTAGCACACGGCCGTGCCTTGAACCATGTCTCAGCCTGTGTGCAAAACTAACTTGAATCACATGGCCTGTCACACACCCATGTGTTTGGCTCGTGTGCAAGTCTAACTTGCTACAAAATGGGACAGTGAAGGACACAGTTGAGACACACACCCGTGTGCTTAACCATGTGGGCAATTATAGGCCATTTGCAAGGCTAACTTGCCACCCATTTTGGGTCATACCTACAAACATCAAACAAGCATCAATACATGTCCCAAAAGTAGCTAAAACATACCAAATTATACACCATTTAACCAATAACAACATCATTCATTTCTATATACATATCCAACTCTAGCATACCAATTCAAAATACCAATCTCACATAAAAAACATGTGATTCATACCTCATATAGAACCATTTCAATTCATAACATTTCTCAACATTTCAATTCCCAAAATCAACCATGAATCTTACCAAAATTGATCATTTCTTTTGGCTATTCATGAGCATATCAAAACATACTAACTTTTACATCACATAGCATTGACTAAATTCACCCAAAATCACATTCATTGACAAGCCATATCACATGGCTATATATATATATATATACATATCCCAAAACATATCTTATCATTTCTAGCTTATACATGCCATACTTCAATATGTACATTTTCAAAAGGTACCAAATATAGTTCGATAGTGTGGTGATGATTCTTGACGATCCCCAAGCTTCCAGTAGCTTCAATAATCTATAAAACAATGCAAACACACACAAAGTAAGCTTTCAAAAGCTTAGTAAGCCATATACAAATAAACTTATCACATAAATAAATAGAAACTATTTCATTCATATGAACTATGGCATAACACAATAGCAAATTCATGTTCTCATCTAGCTCAATTGTTCATAACCACTTGCTTATAAACATATCACATTTTCATGTGGCTCACCTATCAAATAATCATATTCATACTTATATTCCATTGCCAAATTTCATATACGTTTCATACGTACCTGAAATGGATACATATTCACTTATGCAATCATATCTCAGAATGCCCATTGAACCGTTTAGAATTAATAAGGATACTCGGATAACTCGGAAAGCTCGTACAATGCCAACGTCCCAGACGTGGTCTTACATGTAATTAGTATCGATGCCACTGTCCTAGACAGGGTCTTACACAAAACCAAAAACGATGCCGATGTCCCAGACATGGTCTTACACGTAAATAACAAATCGATGCCAACGTCCCAGACGTAGTTTTACACGATAACACATATCGGAATCCTATGTCATGACATACGTATCCTAACTACTTCTTAAGGTTCGTACGGGACTTTTCGGACGTCGTCACATTATCGAAACTTTTTCGAATTTCACATATTCAGCTCAATTAGCTATATATCATAATTCATTTTCATATAAGCAGTAATAATTTAATTTAAACACATTTATTTGTATATCGACTTATCTCGTACGAGAAAGAACATAAACGAACGGCTATTCATCTACTTTCGATTTCCCCCGATCTAATTCCGTTTTCTTTGGTTCCTAATTAGAGGTGTGCATGGGTCGGTAAAAGTTTAGGCCGGGTCTAACTAAAATTTAGGCCCTTCATTGGGCTCGAACTGGTAGGCCCAAAAATGGGCCTAAAATTTTGCCCAAGCCCTACCATAAAAATGCTAAAACCCTGCCCATTTCATTTCGACCCTTCGATATTAATTTTTTATAATATTTTATATAATTTTTAAATATATATAATACATCAAAAATACTAAAAAAATTAAAATAAATATTTTTCAACAAATTGAAAATAAATTTTAAAAAATATGTAGACTTAAATAACACTAAAATAGATGCAACTTAACAAGCAAATGCCTCTAAAATAATAATAAAATTAACAAATGTCTTTAAAATAATAACAAAATTAACAATAAAATAAGTTTTATATAATATCTAAACAATAACAACAAAATAATAAAAACATAATAGTAAAATGGTAGTAAAATAATGAGAAAAACAATAAGAAAATATTATTAAAAAAATAGTTTTTTTTTCATTTAATGAATTCGGGCCGGGCAATGTCTTACCCGAGCTCGGCCCATTTTTTAAACGGGTTTTATTTTTTTGTCCAAGCCCATTTTTCGGGCCTATATTTTTGCCCAAACCCTTCCACATTTCGGGCGAGCCTTGGTAGGTAAGCCCACTCGGCCATACACACGACTCTATTCTGATCTATACACATTCAAATTTAACTCTTTTATTCATCACATCATTCAATTAAATCCATATACACACACTTAGGTCATTTTATAAATTAGCCCCCACATTTACACATTTTGACATTTTAGTCCCTATTTCAAAAAATTACAAAATACACATAATTTCCTTATACACATGCTTGGCCGAATATTCTATTAGTCCATATAAGCCCATATCTTTCATTTATTTCATATTTTAGCCCCTTAATTTCTCATTTTCACAATTTAGCCCAAAATAGTCAAATTCATCAAAAAATTCAAAGACAAAACATATTTAATCTATCACATATCTTTCATATTTCATCAACTATCATCAAAAAGATTATAAAATCATCAATGGCATAACTCACAATCTTCATCAAACTCAGAAATTAAGACATGAGCTAGATAGACAACAAAGCAACAATCTCAAAATCATAAAAATCATAAAAAATGAACGAAAAACAGATACCTAATTGACCAAGATTAGTGCCGAATGCTTGAAAGCTTAAGAACCCTATTTCTTTCTTCAATTTCGCTGCAAATTAGATGATAATGGCCATATTTTCATGCTTGGTTTATTATAATAATAACCTTATTTCTAAAATTACGCATTTAACCTTAATTAATATAATTTATAAACAATTAGTGTATGGTCATTATTGTCCATTAACCATATCAATGGTCCATTTACAACATAAGGACCTCACATTTAAAAATACACATCAATTCAGCACTTAATCAAATAAAAGGCCACTTTTACATTTTCTGATTTAGTCCTTTTTCACAATTCGGCACACAAATGATAAAATTTAATCGCGAAAATTTCACACATATCATTTCACATATTATAAGCACAAAAATAATATTAAAATATTTTTTTGACTCAAATTTGTGATCCCAAAACCACTATTCCGACTATGTCTAAACCAGGCTGTTACATTTGTCTTTCCTTTGTAGATTACATTTTGTGGAGATCGGGAGATCATATCAACTTGAAGAATCACACCATCCGAAGATCTTTTTTGGTAGATTTTGTATACATCTTGGCTTATATGACATGTAATAGTTGGTAAAGTTGAATGTAGTTATGTATAATGGTTTGTGTGGTATTACTTGAATTGTCTATGCTTTGGTTGTGTTTTATAGTTTTTGAAGCATGCATGTAAGGTATTAACCTAGGCACAAGAATTATGGATATATGAATCAAATGGTAAGTTTGTTAACTTATATGTGTGCTAAATGTAGTCAAGTGTGGAACCATTGAAGTCAAGCCAAGGTAATGAGTTGTTAGTTAATTAAGATGTGAAGACTTTAATGACTTTGGATAGTATCTTTGGAAAATTACACTTTTGCCCCAAATCTTCTGTTTTGTCTCAAATTGGTCCCTAATTGTTCCTAAACTATTTTAAAGGCCTTGTAGGCTCGATTTAAGGCCTAAAAGTGTAGGTTCTACCCCGACCAGAATTATTTATGAAATTTCATTAATTAATTAGGTAACTTGATGCTATTTGTTATTGATTGTTCTAAATCGTCCGGCAATACTTCGTAACCCTAATATGGCGATAGAAACAGGTTATTGGTGTTACACTGTGAAAGTCAAGATTCAGGGTTATTTTTATTTGTATGGTCACGAGTGGAAGTTTATATAGAGGTCTCAATGGACAGTTGTTATGCGGTCATGGATCGATAACAGGGGAGCTAGTTGACGGCCGTTATGCGGGCTTGAGCTCAAACCTTTTGGATAACCGAAAATATTGCATTGGATGTTTGCACCGCCGTGGACATAGGAGGACTTTTAGACGGACAACGGCTATTGCGATGCAGTAAAAGTGATGCTCCTTTCGGGGTGACAATGGTTGTTGTTATTAAACAACCCATTAATAACTACAATTGCTGCTGGGCCGACACAAGTTTGACATCTGTTGTGTCGGAACATCCGCTCTTCGCCTGAGAGCCTTATTGTGTCCACCTTGATGTCAACCTTTGGATAAGAACGAAAGGTTGAAGATACTGCTACTTGGAAATAGAGAAAAAAATTACGTTGATTACACGGACAAGCCCATTGCTTTTCCCTATGATTATGACCTCAGCCATATGTATGGTATATATAAGGCATCACTTGCGAGTATCTAAAAAGCTTGAACTCGTTACCACATAACAACCGTCAACTGGCCCCTAGTTATACTCAAACATGTGACCGAATCACGACCATCGATTGGGACCTCTACTTAGACTTCGACCCGTGATCGTATCAAGCATTGTCACCCCAAAACCTAACTTCCATAGGATGAGTTTATGAGGTAATGATTTTATCCTGGCATGACATATAAAATGTATGTGTTCTGAGACGCGTTATCACATCCCCGACCCTTCAATTCTACCTATAAACTTTTACAATTTCATCCTTAAAACACTAACAAAATTAAAACCCTAACATTATCAAAATTAAAAAAAAAGGTCGATGAGAGAGCGATTTTACACTCTCTCCAAAAATAACTTATTTTCCTAATTTAAAAAAAAAAAGACTTAAAAAGACCAATTAAAAAACCCGACATATTTACCTTATTTAGCGAGACTTTCATTCTAATAAAAACTTTTTGAAATTAAGAAAACAAATAAAAATACTAACATTTTCTTTTAAAAAGTAAAAAGAAGATTAAGGAAAATAAAAAATAAAAGGAATCAGCATATGGAGTAAGAAATGAGTTAACAAAAGATTTATTTATTTACTTTTTTAAAATATCTAAAAAAACTTATTTGGTAAGTTGTCTGTAATAAATAAATATCCAATACCCAAGTAACTGAAAAGAGAAAAGAATACTGAATAAAAATAAATTAATTACCAAAACTTTCGCTAAATTTTAATATAAATTAATTAAAATAATTTTAGAGCATCACTGCAAATGATCCAGTGGATGGAAGGCTCAAAGATGTTAAACCTCCGCATGACCTGTGATAAACCTCTTTAAACAAAACCAACCATCAACCCTCTTTCTATTTTCTTTGAATTATTCAAACAACAAAGGCAGAAACTTTGATGAAACCCCAACATAATCTCATTTGAAGAGAGCAAAAAAAAAAAAAAAAAAACCCAGAAAAGTTTTAGTTTCATAAAGGGTAAAGGTAGGGCAAAAATGGAAGAAAGTAACAGTAACAATAGCACAGTAAACAATGTGGCTAGAGCCATCGTTGCAGCCCTTGATTGGAACTCTACTCCTGATGCTCGCAAAGCTGCCGTTTCTTACCTTGAATCTGTATTCTCTTTCTCTCTATATCCTTCTATTTTGTTTTGTTTTTGTTTTTGTAAATTAATTAACTTTGGCTGTTAAGATTACCTCTTTAAAGTATATATCATTCGGTGAACTTTCCAACTTTGAATCAGAAAATGTCAGAATTCGTAACTCAGAACTTTTTGATTCAGTAGACTAATTTTGAACTTTTATGAATTTGGAAATTTTCTGGAATTTTTTTCAGGGAGACTGTTTAGTTGTTCAATTAAGCTAGAGGATCGTTATAATTTGCTTTACGAAATTGATAAGTCTCTCTTAGCTTTTCCATTTTGACGAGATTCGTCTGTTTCTTATATTATTTCCTTTATCTTTGTTTTTAGGGTTTAGGCTCTTTTCTGTTTGGTTTTCTTGGCATATTCTTGGCCTTTGCATGTAAATTAATCAACTTTGGTTGTAAAAAGTTCCTAATTGAAGTTTATGTCATTTGGTGAAAGTTTTGAACTTTGATTCGGTAGACTTGTTTTGAATTGGTGGAAAATTTGGAAATTTATGAACTCTTCTTTTTGAAGGTTGATTAGTGGTTCAATTGAGTTTAAAGTTTTAATCTAAAGTGTCATTGTAATTTGCTTTTATGAACCTTATAGCTCTCTCATAGCTTTGCATTCTTAGCTTTGCATTTTGACTAGAATGTGTCTGTTCCTCCCATTTCTTTTACTTTGCACTTTTAAAATGGGGTTTCTGGTTCTTTGCTGTTTATGATTGATAAATGTTCAATGTTTATATTTGATCAAACTTCAATTCCTTCGAATGATTTGAACTGTTTGACAATTGTTCCTTGTTTAGACATTTTGAGGGTTTACTAGTAATATTATTAGGATTTAAGGACATCAGCAAGTAAGGATGAATAATTAAGTATTGTGCTGAAATTTTTAAGCACGATACAAAAAGCAATCGATTTTGTCAGGCTGTATGTTTTCTTGCATCTTTAAGATATAGTTTAATCAATGAAGTTTTGTTAAGTAAAACTGAACTCGAAAAAACTGGTTGGGAGAGAAGCTGTATTATGACAGCTAAAGGCTTCCTGTGAAAAGAGCTTATGAAATGAAGCTTGGGAAGCCTGTCTGTGTCCTCTGTGAATTAGTGTCTTGCTTTTATATCATGACCATAAATACTTGCATGTTTTAGTTTTATATCACTTAGTGACTTATCTCTCTTGAATATTTACAGATTAAAGCAGGAGATATACGGGTTTTGGCAAACACATCCTTCTTATTAGTTAAAAAGGATTGGTCTTCAGAAATACGATTACATGCATTTAAAATGCTACAGGTTAAGCTCATTCCCCATTATTTCCTTTCTGTTCTAGCTGCATCCCCACTTTGATGAAACTGGTGCTGTCCATGACTTAATTTTAAAGATTCATTACTTGATTTCTATCATGTTAATTTTGATTAAATTTCCTGTCTTGAGTCGTGACTTTAAGATTCTTATCATCTTAATCTCTGTGCAGCACTTGGTTCGATTGCGATGGGAGGAATTCAGTCCCTCAGAACGTAGGAACTTTTCAAACGTTGCTGTTGAGTTAATGTCTGAAATTGCAGATCCTTGTGAGGAATGGGCTTTGAAAAGTCAAACTGCTGCCCTAGTTGCTGAGGTTTTCAACACATTACCCTGGCAACCTAACTTTTTTCTTATTTCCTATCTCGGATTATCATTTTTCAGTTATGTTTCATTTTCATTTTCTTTTTGGGGCTTTGTTTCAGGTAGTTAGAAGAGAAGGACTAAATCTTTGGCAAGAGCTGTTTCCGTCGCTAGTTTCCCTATCCAGCAAGGGCCCTGTTCAAGTAAACTCTTTGTAATCTATACGTAGTCATGATCTTTTTCTATTTATTAAATCATGCATTGAATGATTCCTTGGATATTTTTTTCCCCATTTTAGGCTGAGTTGGTCTCAATGATGCTGAGATGGCTTCCTGAAGATATTACAGTCCACAATGAAGATTTGGAAGGTTTTTATCTCTCTTGATTTGAATTGTTTGCACCAACTGAATAATTTCATTCTCTCAGCACCCAATATCACAAGATGCTGCTTCTATTCAAACCTTAGAAGTAGTACACTTCCTTTTCTTTCATAACTTTTTATTTTGAGGCGGTTATATGTATAATATGTTTTAAGCTTTGTTTGTTTTTGTACTGCTTTTTGCTTCTCTCTGAAATAAATTTATCATTCAGGTGATCGGCGTAGATTACTGTTACGTGGGCTTACTCAATCTTTGCCAGAAATTTTGCCACTACTATACACAGTATGCCTCTTTTGTAGAACATACATTGCTTCCCTTAGCATTATTTACGATCCTTAAACTCTTGGTACAGTTATTGGAAAGGCATTTCGGGGAAGCATTGAGTGAGGTGGGTAGACAACATCTTGACATAGCAAAACAGCATGCGGCTGCTGTAACAGCTACTTTAAATGCGATAAATGCCTATGCCGAATGGGCACCTTTGTCTGATCTTGCTAAATTCGGCATCATTCATGGGTATGATATTCTTCTTTTCACTTCTCGAAAGATAACGTTTTAATCATTGGCGTTATCCCTTCCTTACACTCTCATCTCTGTATTTTGACAGGTGTGCTTTCCTACTTTCTTCTCCTGATTTTCGCCTTCATGCTTGTGAGTTTTTCAAACTTGTCTCTCCGAGGTATGCTTTATGGTTTACATGATTAAAGTACAGATTTTCTCTCCTAGAAGACTACTGCTTGACGTTGCAAACTCTCGATTCCGCCATGCAGAAAGAGACCTGCTGACGACTTTGCTTCTGAATCTGATTCTGCAATGAGTAGCATCTTTCAAATCTTGATGAATGTATCTCAGGAATTCTTGGTCAGATCTAACTCAGCAGGCGGGGCAATAGATGAAAGTGACTTCGAGTTTGCAGAATATGTTTGTGAAAGTATGGTATCTTTGGGTTCCTCAAACTTGCAATGTATTCTCGGAGACAGCACTACATCCTCTCTCTACTTACAGCAGGTAATGACTGTCAAAAGGTTGCAGCAAGTTTTTTAGAATTACTTTGATTTAAGCTGTATTTCTGCAAACAGGTTTCCTAACAGGGGTGTATTTTAGTCATTTGTTGCTTCGACTTTTCATCTTTCTTGAAGTACATGAGTCTGATACATATCCAGACATTGGTATTGGGATATGATCCCCTATATGTGTCCAACAATCAGACCTAGTCGAAGTAACATAATTTTAGTCTATATGCGGGATTGTGAACCATTTTCATTTGCTAATTCTTTTAGCTACTTTAGTCTAGTGATGAGTAATAAAAACTTATGGCCTAATATTTTATATTTTTTCAGATGCTCGGGTTCTTTCAACATTTTAAGCTAGCTCTTCATTATCAATCCCTGCAATTTTGGTTGGTATGTGAAAGTTTTTTTTGTAAATTATTGCGATAATGAAGCATGAATAACAAATAACTAAGTTAAAATAAATGTTTTCTCTAGGCACTGATGCGGGAATTGATGTCAAAGCCGAAGCTTTCAGTGCATTCATCTGGAGAAGGGTCAGCTGCTAACAATGCAGACTCAAATTCAGCTCAGGTTGATAATGACAAGAGAAAGATTTTGAGTTTTCTCAATGATGATATTTGTAGTACGATTCTGGATATATCATTCCAACGCATGCTTAAGAAAGAAAGGCTTATCACTGGAAAAGCCCTTTCTCTAGGGGCTTTGGAGTTGTGGAGTGATGACTTTGAAGGAAAGGGTGATTTCGGCCAGTACCGTTCTAGACTTGTATGCTCTACCATCTCAGATGCATTTATATTTTGATCTTTGATTTATCTTCCTTTGATTTGGAAATTCAAGCATAAACATCCATTTTTTTTTCATTGCAGTTCGAGTTAATCAAGTTTATTGCTTCAAACAAGCCCCTTGTGGCTGGTGCTAAAGTTTCTGAAAGAATTATTATGATCATTAAGAACCTCTTGAACTCTCCAATGCCTGCTGAGGTTTCATTACCAACCCTTTTCATCTTGCTCCTTTCCATTATACCTAGTGTTCAGGTTTTCTGGCTTAGAAGCTTCATTGTTATTATCTTTACAAACTTCCAGGACTTAGCAGTGATGGAAAGCATGCAAATGGCTCTGGAAAGTGTTGTTAGCTCTATTTTTGATGGTTCAAATGAGTTTGCGGGGGGTAGTTCAGAAGTTCACGTTGCTTTATGTGGAATATTTGAAGGTTTGCTAACAACTTGTCTGTATTCTGTTAGAGGCTCTATGTTTATGATACCCATACCTACCAAAAAACTCTGTTTACCGTGAATTGAAGGTTTACTTCGGGAACTTCTTTCATTGAATTGGACTGAGCCTGCTCTTGTGGAAGTACTTGGGCACTATCTAGATGCAATGGGTCCCTTCCTGAAGTATTTCTCGGATGCAGTTGGTAGTGTCATCAATAAGCTATTTGAGCTCCTAAATTCACTTCCTTTTGTTGTTAAGGTTCTCTTCTTCTTCTTCCTTTCATCTTTTTTCCCTAAGGACCGAGACTTGTCTTTTTTACCTTAAGTTTTGTTTGGCAGGATCCTTCGACGAGCAGTGCACGGCATGCAAGGTTGCAAATTTGTACATCATTTATTCGGATAGCCAAAGCTGCTGACAAAAGTATTCTGCCTCACATGAAGGTAATGCATCTGTCAAGCAAAATGATAAAATTGCCAATTGAAGCTTTGAAGTTTCTGAAATGCTAACTTAGATGCTTTCAATTTGAGGAGCGGATACAGATTCCCTTATATTTAAACAGCATATTCTTTCATGCTCATACGAAATTAGAGCTACTTACTTGCCAATAGCCGTGTGTATTCTTTTGCAGTAGGAAAGCATTGTGAAATTCTAAATTTGCAATGCTTGTTTAGCTCTTAAATTTGAGTAGAAAATGTCCACATTATCCTTGAGCAAGTACTTATTTGTGTGCTTCATAAGGCAATTCATTAGAAACTCTTACAGGTTTAGATTGTTAGCTTTTAAAACCATCATTTATATGCCTGTTTATAAGTTTTGGGGGAACTTATGTTTTAGTTGAACTTTATATTCACTCCATGATGTTTCTTATGCAGGGTATTGCTGATACCATGGCGTATTTGCAAAGAGAAGGCCGTCTGCTTCGCGGTGAACATAATCTTCTAGGTGAAGCATTTCTTGTTATGGCATCTGCTGCAGGGTAATTACTTGCTTAAAGTGTTTAAATTGCCATGTAAAGCTGGATTTCTTTTCTTTTTCTTATATGACATTTGTTGAAATGGAGCAGGGTTCAACAGCAGCAAGAAGTTTTGGCATGGTTACTTGAACCCTTGAGCCAACAATGGATACAAATAGAATGGCAAAACAATTACTTGTCCGAACCTCTTGGACTAGTTTGTTTATGCTCCGAGACAGCATTTATGTGGTCACTGTTCCACACTATTACATTCTTTGAGAAAGCACTCAAGAGGAGTGGAATGAGGAAAGGCCAAAGCAGCTCAACATCAAGTTCTACCCCACATCCAATGGCTTCTCATCTGTCTTGGATGCTTCCTCCCCTCTTAAAAGTATGCTATTGTAACCTATATTATATATATCTTATCTAGAAGATACCATAGAAACAGGTTGTTACAACTCTATTGTTCTTCTGCAGCTGCTTCGTGCTATACATTCCCTTTCGTCACCATCAGTATTCCAAGTATTACCTGGGGAGATTAAAGCAGCAATGAGCATGAGTGATGTGGAGCGGTCTAGTCTTCTTGGCGTTGGGAACCCCAAATTGTCAAAGGGGGCATTAAATTTCATAGAGGGATCTCCGTTTGATGTGAATAAGGAAGGGTATACTGAACCAAATGAAGCTGATATACGGAATTGGTTAAAGGGTATCAGAGACAGTGGGTAAGTATGGCATTTGCACATTTTCTAACATAGGAAAATGGTCTTCCTAAGAAACAATGCACCGTTAATTCTCACAATAACGTGGATGGCGCATAAATTGAAGGATCCCTAAATGATATCTTGAATTACCCCAAAAGGAACTCCATTTTTGGTCTGGTGTATATTTGGTATAAAGTGCTTAGCTATGTGATTATGAGCCGTCTAGAGTTAAACATGGACGCATATATCATTTTGAAAACTGAAAAAGAAAATTTTTTGATAGGTAATGAATGACTTGGTAGATTAAAGAAAGGGCTAAAGATCATATCCTACCTCTATCGAGGATTCAGGAAGCCTTCTCCATTTTGTAGCTTAGTAGACAAAACTAATATTTTGGAAGGCATACTTCAATCATCATCCACTCATCGATTCTTTTTCTAATCGTGTTAATGCATCTTCCACATTCATAGGTACAATGTATTGGGACTATCTGCAACCATTGGAGATCCGTTTTTCAAATGCATTGATGTTGGTTCTGTTGCTTTAGCTCTAATTGAGAATATACAGTCAATGGAGTTCAGACATACAAGGCAGCTTGTTCATTCTGTTTTGATTCCTTTGGTTAAGTCTTGTCCTCCCGACATGTGGGGGGTATGGCTGGAAAAGCTACTGCACCCGTTATTTGTCCACTGTCAGCAAGCTCTGTGCTGTTCATGGTTTGGTCTTCTGCATGAAGGCCGGGCGAAGGTTCCCGATAATCATGGTATCCTTACTGGGTCAGACTTGAAAGTGGAAGTAATGGAAGAGAAGTTACTCCGAGATTTAACTCGTGAGATATGTCTGCTCCTTTCTACTATATCGTCACCTGGATTAAACACTAGCCTTCCTGCTTTAGAACATTCGGGGCATGTTGGTCGTGTGGACATGTCTTCTCTTAAAGATTTGGATGCATTTTCACCGAGCTCTATGGTTGGGTATGAAACTAATTTTTTTTCCTTTTAGTGTTGACATCCAACATTACCTTTACATTCACAATATTATACTATTTCGTTCTGTAAGCCTAGTTTCTCAACATTTTGGATTTGTTTGCAGTTTCCTTTTGAAGCACAAAAGCCTGGCAATTCCAGTACTCCAAATTTCGTTAGAAGCATTTACTTGGACAGACAGTGAAGCTGTGACCAAAGTTTGTTCTTTCTCTGCTTCTGTGGTTCTTCTAGCTATACTTACGAACAATGTCGATCTCCGGGAATTTGTTTCGAGAGATCTATTTTCTGCTCTCATCCGAGGTCTAGCCCTCGAGTCAAATGCTTTTATCAGCGCTGATCTGGTTAATCTCTGTCGCGAAATATTCATTTATCTCTGTGACAGAGATCCGGCTCCCAGACAGGTTAGTTTTCAGAACACTAATTTCTCCATTAATGTTAAGTTGATGTACTCTCTGATCATACAAGTGCCTCAAAATATTAATTCAATGATGCATTTATTGGACTGTCCCAGATTTTACTTTCCCTCCCTTGTATTACCCCAAACGATTTACATGCCTTTGAAGAAGCCTTGACAAAGACCGCAAGTCCGAAAGAACAAAAGCAGCATATGAGAAGCTTGCTTTTATTAGCTACTGGGAACAACCTAAAAGCTCTTGCTGCTCAGAAAAATGTAAACATTATTACAAATGTTACTGGTAAAGCCCCCCACTTTCATCTAATTGCCTTCCATTTTTGTTGGTGTGTGTTCCATGGACATATCCTTACCAGTTTACAACGCTCTCCATTTCAGCGCGGCCACGTGGTCCAGTCAATGCTCCAGGAAATGGAATCGAGGAGGGTGACAGTGTGGGCTTGGCAGCTATACTGTGATGGATTTTTCTGGATTCGGTGTTTGTACAGAAAGTTTAACCCGGGAATGAAAAAAGAAACATCTTTGACAGACAGTTAATACAATGAGGTAGATGAAGCTTTTTTCTTTCTTTCTTTCGTTCGTTTTGCATCTTATGATCTGAAATAGAATTTACTTGGCTGATTCTCGCACCATGTTTGTTATCCTAATATTTATTCCATCTCTTTGGCTGACTATAACTTCAAACTACTTGTATTTTGGTGGCGGCAATCTTTTTCGTTACTCGGACTCAGGATGAGTGCCGGATGAGAGGGATACTGATATTTGTTGGATATGATGAATATATTCAATTCATTTTTAAGTTTTATATATTTGAAGCATCATAATCCTTGTCCGAGTTTGAATAGATGTGATAATTGGGATTATAAGAACCCATGTCTCTGCCTTACTCCTTTTATGTTGATATAAATTGTATGAAATATTTTGGTTTAAATAAATATAAACTGTATAAAAATTATTAAAACCTGTAATATTTAATATAAAAATATGTTTGATTTATTATGAAATTAAAGGAAGGAAGAAGAAATGAATTTTGTAATTAAATTGTTTTTTTAAATTGTATGACGGATTCACAAATAATAAGAATAAAGTACATGTTCATTTAAAAAAAAAAGAATTTAATCTGTTTACATAATTTTATATTACTTTATTTTTTATTTATTGGTAAAAATTAAAGAGTTTAAAATATTTCTATTTCTACGCTGGCCCATCTTTACTGTTAACATGCGATTTCTTTTGTATATATAGTTAATTCTTTGTGTCCAGCAAAACGGTGCCGTATGGGCCTCCGTTAAAGATAAGCAGATCAAATAAAATCAAGATGAATGAACGGAGCCCAAAGCCCGAAAAGATAAGCAATCTACCAGTCCCTCTGCAACCGCTTTCAATATTTATGAGAAAAAACCTTTGGGTTAAGATGGTAAAGTTGAAGTTTTTGCGGACCATGATATCTTAAGCTCAGTAAAAAATTTAATAATAATTATGTAAAAAGATATGATATAATATCTGAATGTATTGAAATTATCATGATATAATTTATTAAAGTCAAATGCGAACATAAGTTCATCGAAGGCAGAAGGGCAGCAAATGGTACATGCAGTGACACGAAGGCAATGTTAAAGAGAAAGTTAAACAAAATAAAACATGAAACAGCAGTCATTCAAAATGGAGGTTCATTCATGCTAGATATACGGATACAAATTATAAGATCTTGCTCTGAATTAGGCTTCGCCACCAGTATTTGGATATGATAGTCTTAAATGATGTCTTCAATAGCACAAAATCACAAAAAACTGAGAAAGGCTACAATGACAGAAGCTCCAAACAACCAAAGAACAAATTTCTCTTACGACAAAGGATTGAATTTACATCGAGGGCAGATTAACACTAGAACCCTTTCTCATCACCCTTACAATCAACTCCTAAAAGGCATCTTTGCATCTTGGGATCTTTAACTTTACTTACACCTATCGAGTTCGGCTAGCCTCCTGTTGCTCTCGTCAATCAAAAGCACAAACTAAATCACTAAACCATCTTGCGACTTAAGAATACCTTCAAGCCCATGACTTTACAAGCCTACGACCTTGCAAACTCACACAATAGGGACCACATCCCTGATGTAGACAAAATACCCGTCTATTTGTACAATATATATATATATATATATATATATTAACCTATATGACAATCCACATCTACATGAAAAGATATTAGTAGATCGACCAAACTCCAAAGAATACAAAACTAATACAAGAATGATACATGGAGTCTCAAGAGGATTGAAGATACCCTTAAAGTCAAAGAACACGATCTCTCTCTCTATCTATTTTGTTCCCTCCTCTCGAACTCTAGCCCTCTTAAGAGCCTAAATTCCAATCACTTATAACTATCTACAACTCTCCACCCGCCAAATAAGCAGTATCAACATGCATAAATACTTGAGATAAACTTGAGAAAAAGATATTTAAAACATTATTATAGGGCATAAAGATATCTAAAACATGATAATAATAAAAATACAAAGATTTTGAAACTCATGCTTTATTTTATGCATTTCTCTAGTGAAATAACATCATATCTCCTTTTTTTTTTCTTTCTCAAATAAATTGAAATTGAAGATGGAAAATAAGCAGCCAAAACTGGATAAAACACTCAATAATACCAAAAAAATAATTTAATTACTGAAAAGGGCCGGTTTGAAAAATATTTACGGAAAAGGGTCATTTCCCCCCAAAACGCGTCCACGTCAGTGCCTTTTGGGGAAAAAAGAACAAAGCGCAGGGCTCGCTTTCTTCTTGAATTGCCGAAAAACGTGCTGACGTGGACGCGTTTTTGCCCTCCCCCCGGTCTAATTACAGTATGATATTCTAAGGTTTCTGGGTTAGGGTAAATATATATTTAGGGTTTTTGGGCAAAATATATTAGCCCAAAAAATTTAATTGAATTTTGTGGCAGTTGTATCTGGAAAAATAATTTTGAGAAGGCGTTTACGAACAAGCGATGGCTAAAAACGCTTCAAGAAGGATGCCTTGTCGAGAAGTCTTGAAAAGAGCTCCCACGTGGACGCTCTTTTACTACAGTAATATCCGGCAAAATTATTTTGAGAAGACGTTTCTGAACAAATAGTGGCCAAAACGTTTTCAGCATGGTGGATTGTCAAGAGAATCTTGAAAAGAGCTCCCACGTGGGCGCTCTTTTGCTCTGATGAGTCTCCATAAAATTATTTTGAGAAGATGTTTCGAACAAGCGATGGCCAAAACGCTTCCAAAGACGGTGTCTTGTCGGTGAATCTTGAAAAATGCTCCCACATGGACGCTTCTTTTGCTCTGATGAGTCATCGAGAAATTATTTTGAGAAGACGTTTACGAACAAGCGATGGCCAAAACATTTTCACTTGGTGCCTTTGTCGTGAGAATCTTGAAAAGAGCTCCCACGTGGGCGCTCTTTTGCTACTGATGATCTCAAGAAAATTATTTTGAGAAGACGTTTACGAACAAGCGATAGCCAAAACACTTCCAAAGGGGTGCATTGTCGGTAGAGAATCTTGAAAAGTACTCCCGTGGCGCTTCTTTTGCTCTGATGAGTCACCAAGAAAATTATTTTGAGAAGATGTTTCGAACAAACAATGGCCAAAACGTTTTCGACATGGTGCCTTCGTCGTGAGAGTCTTGAAAAGAGCTCCCGTGGGCGCTCTTTTGCTCTGATGAGTCTCCAAGAAAAATATTTTGAGAAGACGTTTGACCAAGCGATGGCCAAAACGCTTCCAAGCGAGTGCCTTGTCGATTAGAGTCTTGAAAAGCGCTCCCGTGGGCGCTCTTTTACTCTGATGAGTCTCGCAAAATTAGACTATAAATCACCAAATTTCATTCTCGGGTTGCATAAGGAAATTGAGGCAAAAGAAAAAAAGCGAAAATGGTGAGCGTATTAATGTTGTTATTTACTACGATGGTGAGATTTGTGACACCGAAAATAGTGTTGTTTTCTTATCGGAGAACACAGCGCGACTGAGTTTTAATCGGAACGTCGATGTGGTAGAACTTCGCAAAAGAATTAGGCGTAAAATATTCGGAACAACGCCAATGAAAGTTCAGTCTATTAAGTATAGATTTTGCGCTTTGGTTGATATGGTGAGATATGACTCATTCGACATCAAAGGTCTTCGGAGCTTTGAGGCAATGGTGGAGACTCATCTTGCCAGTGGATCACCCTATCTCGAGGTATATGTACAATTTTCATCTCTAAGTAATCTTTCTGCGACCTCAACATCTACTACTGTTCGAGGGGAATACACGACCCCAAGCTGACACTCTGTTAGTGAGAGGCAAAACACAGAAGTGCCCGTGTTCGGTGGTAGTATGGAAAACATAACCCCTGCACGACACTCGATTGGTGGATGGGACATACATATCCGTCCTTCGACGTCCAATGATAGAAATACGTATTAGGGGACGTCATCAACTTCTAGTGGTTGGCAATCCACATATGATTGGGAACGTTATGAAAGATGTTTAAGGAGGGATAATATACTCCGCACGACATCCACCGACGAGGGGCCCTCGTTTGTTGCAGGTGGTGGAGGGTCAGACGATGAATCTGATGTGGATCCACCTCGAGAGCCCGGGCCCGATGGTGCAAAAGTTGGATTATTTTCTGAACCGGAGCCTGTTCCAATTGTACCTAAAGATGTCTCGATATGTGCTGACCAAAATCTTGGCCAATCTGTGTGCAGCAGCCGTAAGTCCACTTTGTGCTCATCATCGAGCACCTCAGGTGTCACAGGAATCGGTTGCCGGAATCCAATATGTGATCAATGGGACCTTTACGTGCCAACTGTTCGGATTTTGGAAGAACTCCTCCAGAATTACTGTCCGAATTTTTGAATCCTCGTACGGTGTGCATTGAAACTATATTAACATTACCAAAATATTAGTTATATCCGTAATAGTTGACAGTAAATACGAAATACTAAATTATAAATACGAAATTTGAAACTTACTTGTGATTCCGACTGTTGGTCCAATAGAAGCCGTATATCTTCAAGCGATGTAGGTATTCCAACATGACTCGCCGAATGGTTCCACCTAATTAAATAAATTTTTAGCATACAATTATACTATAAATATACAAAATAATTGTAAAATATAACATTAAATTTACCTCGCTATCAGTGAGAATGAATATGGGCGGTCGAGTCGAAGACATAAAAATGGAAATCGATACCATGCCCACGACTGCAATAGTGATAGGAAACCTCCGATTTTTGCTTTACTTGGCCGCGTCGCCCCGCATATCTCCCGATACAACCTCGATAGCACGGCTGACCCCCAACTCAATTCATCGGCTACTCTGAAATCAACAAGTTTCAGCAGCCATCTCAGGTGTACGAGGTTTCTAGAAAGGTTCGGCATCAGATAGCCTCCAATTATCTGAAGAATGTATGCCTAAGCATACTGTATTCTTTCTATTTCAGTCGAACCCTCCTGCGGCTCCGGGAATGTGTCTCGTAACCAGGCCATGTCGATCCGAGCTCATTGAATTTTATCCGGAATGGCACCTAGAAGCTCGTAACATACGGCTCCCCGATCCACCGAAGTTGCGGACCCGGTGACTACTGGGCCGAATCACCAAGCAATCCCAATCTGAATCGCACATCTTCCGAGTGATGGTACACTCTCGCATGGAAGATAGAAAGTGTGCGTCTCGGTCTCCACCTCTCTATCAACGCCCGATCAAAGGCGGCTCCAACTTGAACCCCGACCTATCGTGGCCACGTGCAAAAACCCGCTTCCATGGTAATTCTTGATCAACGGCGATGGGGACTATGCATGTTCTGAATGTAACATTCCAACACCGATCTACGATTGTTTAAAAATTATAAAATATAAATTAATTAAATTTACATAGACCTAAAAAATATTATATAAATATTGAAAAATTAAAATTTAAAACTTACCATTTTGAATTGCTCGACGGAGATGTGCTTGTTGTCTAGACAAAGTAATTCCCCGGCCATTGTAATACGATTGAAAATTTTAAAATTTTTCAAAAAATATATTAAAAAATTAAAAAGGGCTTTTTTCTAAATAGTCAAGGACTATTTTGAAATTTGAGAGTAAATTTCAAGGACTTTAAGCTAGAATTGAGAGAAAATTGAGAGAGAATTGAGAGAAAATTGAGAGAAGGATTAAAGTGTGAAAAAAATAAAAGGGTTGGGGGTTTTATAGGGAAAAAAATTTGACCGTTGGCCAGCAAAGCGTGCCTCTAGGGACGCGTTTTGTGTCCACGTCATCAAAGCGCGCCTACTTGGACGCGCTTTGCTGACGTGGCACAAAGCGCGTCCCCAGGGGAGCGCTTTGCTGTCTTCTCCCCCCAAAACGAGCTGACATGGACGCGTTTTGGGGGGAAATGGCCCTTTCCCGTAAATATTTTTCAAACCGGCCCTTTTCCGTAATTAAATTATTTTTTTGGTATTATTGGGTGTTTTACCCGCCAAAACTTCTCTTTTAATCAAAGTGACAGGAGAAAGAAAAGAAAATATATTTTATTATTATTGAAACATATTATTTATTATGGTTTAAGAGCAAAATAAGATTATAAAAGTAATATTCCAAGAAAATGTAATATAATAAACATATATATTGATTTTCTTCAACTTATAATAATAAATATATATATATATATATATAATTGAAATGTTATAATAAATCAAAATAACTGAAGAATTTGATTCATAACTTATTACTATTTCGTTTTAGTTTAACTAAATTAACTATAGCCATTAAAAATAAGATAAAATTGTTAAATATATCATATTATCAATGAATTGTAAGCTTATTTAAAAAATATGATATTGATATCAATCCATGTATTCCAAAATCTTGATACGATTAAGAATATAAAATAATATTTGAAAATCAATTGTGAGGTCGATTGAGTATTAGTTCAATTAATATGGGCATTATTATTAATGTCAATACAGAATGATGTAGGTTCGAATGTGCTGAAACGTATTATCTTTCTATTTATGAGTTGGAGGGGTTATAAATAGTTCTAGACATTGTATCATAAAAAAAAATATAACCAATACTTATAATAAAACTATTAAAAGAATTAAATATGAGAGCTTACACCATAATCTCACATTACCCTAAAAATATTAAATTCACTGAATCAAATAGACCCAAAATGTCATATTTGGCTTGAGCCCTGAAGACTACTCTCTTAAAAGAACCCTTGAAAATAGGAGTAGCTTGATGACTACTCGTCCTCGAGGAAGCCCTTTTTCAAGAGACAGTGAGCAGAAGGTATAATAAATGGACCATGTGCATAGTAGGACTACCAACAAAGAGTTTTAATTCAAGCACTTTCTTTGGTGGTGAACTAACTCATCTTCATTGCATCAATGGGATGGGATGGCACAGCTTTGATTGCAAACGTCCTTTTCTTTAATTACAAATCACTTAATTATTTACCATCTTTCAATTGCATCTTTAATTCAAGGTCTTATAATGATAATAGTCTTAATCTCATTTTTCAATTTTAATCATTTATTTAAGTTTTCTTAAATATCAATAAAAACTTAGGTTGTAGGGCTACTCCATTCCATAAATAAATCGTTATATGTCTTATTTCATTTCAAATATGTAAATATAAATATAACAAAATAATAAATAAATCAAAATTAATTATATCATGTTAATCATATTTAGAAATTAAAAAATTATGGGTAATTTTAATCAATTGAATCAATTTTAATAGATTTTATTTTATTTTTATAATCTTTAATAATTTATTTAAATAAATCAATGATTTGATAACTAATTCGATTATGACAACTTCGCTTAAAAACTTACCCTTCCCAGGATTGGTATGTAGTTAGGTACCTTCCACCCCTTTGTTATTTTTCTTTTCACTTTCTATATACAATTCTTTTTCCCTTCATGTGAAAGCAACAGTTATGCTACAACTCACCTACCTAACTAGTGCACCTCTTTCATTAACTTATCTTTTTCGCTTTTTATTTCCTTCATTGGACAATCAATATATAAATTGTAATTGGAAATGTGATATGGGTAAGTACCTCTTTAGATGGGCATTTATCTCTAGTACAATATGTTTAACTTTTTTTTTGTTTCACATTATAGTATCATTATAATATTTAATTTTATTGTCACTATTATTTTTACATTAACCGCAAGTAAATCACCCATCCAAAGAAGCCCTAAGTCTCTTAAGCTAGTGGTTCGAGTTTCTATGCACTTAAGTTACTTGCATAATAAATATTACGTTTTGCACTAATACTTCTTGAGTTTTGCAAATTGTATTATTGTATTATCACCAAAGGAGGTGCCTTCCTTCATAAACGGTAAACGGCTCTCGACAAAAATTAAAGACAAAAAAACTCAAACACGAGAACAATATCTTTGATTGTTGGGGATCTAGCTGATTGCTCAATAGACTATACTTAAAAGACTTATCCTAAACATTAAAAAATTTATTATTTGTTTGTAAATAAATACATAATAAAAAAATTATTCAAATTCAAAAATCCATATGATTAAAAGTAGGGAAATTTACTAAAATATACCAAAATTAAAAAAATTATGGAAATGGGCCAAAAATTTAATTATTTAAAGAAAATGGCCATTTTCCCCCCAAAACGCGTCAAAGTCAGCAAAAAAAACCTATAAATACTCCCCACCCTTTTACTTTTTTCACAACAAAGTCCTTATTTATTTTTTTTACAACAAAGTCTGGTCCGCCATCGCCGTTGATCGAGAATTACCTGCGAGAAGCGAGTTTTTGGCACGTGGCCATGATAGGCCGGGGATGCAAGTTGGAATCGGAGTTAATCAGTGCGTTGATAGAGAGGTCGAGACCCGAGACACACACTTTCCATCTTCCATGCGGAGAGTGTACTATCACTCTAGAAGACGTGCATTTGCAATTGGGATTGCCGGTGGATGGGTACGTAGCACCGGGTCCGCAACTTTTGCCGATTGGACCGTCGTATGCTACGAGTTTTTGGGTGCTATTCCGAATAATATTTACGGAGGTCGGATCGAGATGGGCTGGTTACGAGACACATTCCCGGAGCCGAATAATGGTTCGACCGAAATAGAAAGAATACTGTATGCTCGGGCATACATTCTTGAGATGAATGGAGGCTATCTAATGCCGGATCTGTCACGAAACCTCGTACACCTGAGATGACTGTTGAAACTCGTTGATTTTAAAGCAGCCGGTGAATTGAGTTGGGGGTCTGCGGTGCTAGCAAAATTGTATCGGGAGATGTGCGGGGCGACGCGGCTGAATAAAGCTAAAATCGGAGGTTGCCTATCACTACTGCAATCATGGGCACGGTTTCGATTTTTGTTTTTACGTCCTCGAGTCGACCACCTATATACATTCCCACTTATAACAAGGTAAATTTAATATTAGATTTTACAATTATTACGTAGATTTAAAATATAATTATATACTAAAAATTTATTTAATTAGGTGGAACTATTCGAAGAGTTATATTGGAATACCTACCTCACTTGAAGATATACGGCTTCTATTAGACCAACGGTCGGAATCACAAGTAAGTATTAAATTTTAATTAAATTTCGTAATAAAATAGTCATTTCGTATTTCATATTTCATATTTCGTATTTAGAATTTAGTATTTCGTATTTAATATTTAGTATTATGTATATAACTAATATTTTTATCATGTTAATATAGTTTCAATGGACACCATACGAGGATCTGACAATTCAGGCAGTAATTCCGAATGAGTTCTTCAAAATCTGAACCTTTGGCATATGAAGGTCCCATTGATAAACTATGCCACCGTGGAGATGCACCAGCTAGATCGAGTTCTGCGTCAATTTGGATTTTGACAACCGATTCACGTGGCACCTAGGTGCTCGATGATGAGCACAAAGTCGACTTACGGCAGTTGCATACGGATTGACCAATATTTTGGTCAACATATATCAAAATGTGGGGGAACTCGTATGATCATATACCTACTCGAGAACCGATCATCGTTCTTGAGTTAGCGTGCGTGCTGAAATACATGCCATGGTTTAGGATCCACACAGTCACCGTGCCCAACACTTCAGCTGACGACATCCACATCACAGCCTTTTTAGATTATGCCAGGTGCGTACCCTAGCCCTTATATGTATCTTAAGCCTTATATCTTTCCTTTTCCGAGTCCCATGGCAGGTTGGAATGCATGGCCCAGTTCGAGTCCGTTCCTGACTACTTTAACTGGCCAGCCGATCTTGAGGCCGTCACCGCACGAGGGATCGCACGAGGCGCCGTCGGAGAGCTCTTCTTTTTACCAGTCTCCTACGCCGTATGGGATTCAGACACCCCCGCCATGGTTTATGCAAACACCTCCCCAGTCTTTATTTTATCAATGTGGGTCATCCTCCCAACACCCATAACTGCACCCACTGAGGAACCAGAATCCCTTTGAGCTTCCAAAGACCATGGGAAGCTAGAAGAAGGAGGAATCTAGGGCGTAACCGTCGACCACCCCCACGTGGCGCTAATTCAGACCAGCACCAACATTGATCCCGATCGCCATTTTTATTTTTTTATTGTAATTTATTTTTATATATTTAATAAAATAAAAGTTATTTTTATTGTTTTGTAATCTATATTTTTATTTTTAATGAAGTAAAAGTTGTTTTTATTGTAATTTAATTTTTATATCTTTAATAAAGTAAAAGCTATTTTTATTTTTATTGTTATTTAATTTTATATCTTTAATAAAGTAAAAGTTATTTTTATTTTTATTGTAATTTAATTTTTATTTTTAATAAAGTAAAAGTTGTTTTTATTTTTTAATCTATTTTTATTTTTAATAAAGTAAAAGTTGTTTTTATTTTTTATTGTAATTTATTTTTATATATTTAATAAAATAAAATTGTTTATTATTTTATTGTAATTTAATTTTATATCTTTAATAAAGTAAAAGTTATTTTTATTTTTATTGTAATTTAATTTTTTATTTTTAATAAAGTAAAAGTTTTTATTTTTAATCTATTTTTATTTTAATAAAGTAAAAGTTGTTTTTATTTTTTATTGTAATTTATTTTTATATATTTAATAAAATAAATTTTTTATTATTTTATTGTAATAGAATTTTATATCTTTAATAAAATAAAGTCCAAGATTTTTTATTGTAATGTTTTTTTTACAACTTAGTCCTTCTACAAAAGTTCATCATTTTCATCAAGAAATAAACAGAATTTACATAGCTACCAAAAGACAAAAATGCTAAGAAGACTATCAACTATTCCGATTTGGACACGAGCGAGATGTATGGCCTGGGTTCCTATACTATCCGTATAACTTCCGTTGGTTGGTTGTTTCTCGGATATCCATATTGTTGCGTATTCTAGTCGAGTAAGGTCGACCTTTTGGTTTTCGCCGCAGTTGTCTATCCGGTAACAGCTTATACGATGCAAGCGATACAGACGGCCACTTACGTTCATCTGGGACTGGTGGGAATACGTGTCTCTAAACGTTGTACATGTTTTATATTTTATACACTTCATCGACATAGCTCATGGGATTTAGACGGAGATTCTGACAAGCCGCAAGTACATGAGCGCATGGGTAACGAAGTGCATCAAATATCCCACAGTCGCAGGTCCTATTTATCAAGTGTACACGATATTGCCCGCCAACAATACCTTGGTTCGGTCTGTCAAACTCTGTCACACGAAACCAAAGGTTGTCGTGATCGTGACACACTGTGTGCATGATGTTAGCCCATGCCTTCCCCTTGTTAATTTCTCATAAGACCTTCGTGCACCATACATGGCCTCCTTGCATTTAGCCTTTATAACTCGCTGCTCGCTTCGAAAATAGTGCCGCTAAATAAAAATATGTCTCTCGCACAACCGATGTTATCGGCAAATTACGCGTTCCTTTTAGAACAGAATTTATGCATTCGGTCAGGTTTAAGGACATATGACCATATCGTAGGCTACCGTCGTATGCTTGTGTCCACTGTTCGAAAGGAATATTGCATAGGTAGTTCGTGCCTTCTTTGTTAACTTCTCGCAAACTCGCCAACATCTCCTAAAAATGGTCCTTATTGATCTTGTACCCTAACAATATAAGTTGATAGCGAATATTATATACCACTATTCAATTTAGAATAAATTGAATATTACAAACGAAATTATATTAATAGATATTACAAACCCATATTGGTCACTTGCCGTCGTTGACTTGTAGATCGATTTTGCCCGTGGTAGTTGGAGCAACATACCTTAGTCAATATAGATAGTGTGTACGATGCCACAAGCTTTTCTGTTGCTCTATTGCGGCTAGTATTCTAGGGCCCCAATCTGATATAACGTATATATCAGGTTGGGGCAAACATGCCTCTTTAACCTAGATAAGAAGAAATCCCAATCATCAGCTGACTCTCCCGGTGTTATTGCAAACGCAATTGGAAGGATTCTCCCACTGCCGTCCTGTGCCACAGATAGCAATAGCCGATGCGTATATCTATCATACATAAAGGTACCGTCAATTTGTACCAATGGCTTGCAGTATATAAATGCGTCTCGGCATTGCTTAAATATCCAGAACAGACGCTTGAACACTTGACATCCACAGAGCAATCGATCGTTATAGTATGCCGGTTCCGTTGCAAGGTCTGTTATGCTGCCTAGGACATATCTCTCCAACACTTGACACCACTGTCACACTTCATTATATGAAGCGTCCCATCGACCATGCAACTTTTCTAACGCCTTTATCTTGGCTATCCAAGTCTTCCGGTAAGAGGGTGTGTAACCCAATTGGCTACGAATATTGCCAATTAAAGTCGGCACTATAGTCTTGGGATCGACCTTCACCGTCGGTATTATTAAGTCAGCCAACATCTCTGAATCCATCTTCGGATGATATTGTGAAACACCAGTCAATGAAGTACTTTAAATAATGCAACATTACGTAATATTAGTATTATTCAAAAACCTTGAACACCTAGTGATACTGTATCGGCAAGATATGTATGTGAACCTTTGTACTTTTTGATCTCCCACAAGCCTGTCTTTTTCCTCAACTAGGCCATGATTTTTCATGAATATGTATCGTTTTGCACTGCACACTTCGCCTCGTACTTATCGAGCTTGGATTTAACCACGTTGTAGTTAACCACATTCTTGATGCTATATTGTTTCAATGCACCAAGAAAAGTATCCTTGCTGGAAAACTCTTTACCAACTTTTAATTTGCCCGAATCCAACGACGAACTTGTACGGTCACGTATTCTGTGTGGTAGTTCAGGAAACTCCAATGCATCGTCTTGAGATAGATCAACATTATGCATGTGGGCTGAAGGCGAGTACGCCCTCAATAGCGGATCTTCTTCTTCATCATCTGAACTGCCTTCAACATCTTTAGGTACGATTGGAACAGGCTCCGGTTCAGAAAATAATGCAACTTCTGCACCATCGGGCCCGGGCTCTCGAGGTGGATCAACATCACACTTATCATCCGACCCACTATCATCTGCAACGAACGATGGCACCTCACCGGTGGATGTCGTGGGGAGTACATTATCCCTTCTTAAACAACTTTCGTAACATTCCCAATCATATGTGGATTGCCAACCACTAAAAGTTGATGGCGTTCCCTAATACGTATTTATAGCATCGAACGTCGAAGGAAGGATATGCATGTCTCATCCACCAACCGAGTGTCGTGCAGGGTTTTGTTTTCCGTACTACCACCAAACACGGGCACTTTCGTAATCTGCCTCCCACTAACAGAGTGTCGGCTTGGGGTCATGTATTCCCCTCGAACAGCAGTGGATGTTGAAGTCGAAAGAAGATCACTTGACGATAAAAATTGTACATATACCTCAAGATAGGGTGATTGACTGACAAGATGAGTCTCTACCATTGCCTCAAAGCTCCGAGGACCTTTGATGTCGAATGAGTCATATCTCACCGGATCGACCGAAGCGTAAAATCTATACTTAATAGACTGAACTTTCATTGGCGTTGTTCCGAAGATTTTATGCCTAATTCTTTTGCGAAGTTCTGTCAAATCTATGTTCCGATTAAAACCCAGTCGCGCTGTGTTGTCCGATAAAAAAATAACACCATTTTCGGTGTCACAAACCTCACGATCGTAGTAAATAACAGCATTAATACGTTCACTCATTTTCGCTTTTATTTTCTTTTCCTCAATTTACATTATGCAACTTTGAGAATGAAATTTGGCTGATCTATAGTCTAAGGATTGCCAGAGATTATTGTAGCAAAATAGCGTCCACGTGAGAGCTTTTTTCAGTACTCTTTCTGACAGTGCATCCCGCTTGAAACGTTTTGGTCACTATTTGTTCAGAAACGTCTTCTCAAAATTATTTTACTAGATACAACTGCAGTAAAAGAGCGTCCACGTGAGAGCTTTTTCCAATACTCTTACTGGCAGTGCATCCTTCTTGAAGCGTTTTGGCCACTATTTATTCAGAAACGTCTTCTCAAAATTATTTTGTCAGATACTACTGTAGCAAAAGAGCGTCCACGTGGGAGCTTTTTTTAGTACTCTTGTTGACAGTGCATCCTGCTTGAAGCGTTTTGGGCACTATTTGTTCAGAAACGTCTTCTCAAAATTATCTTGCCAGATACAACTGTAAAAAAAATTCAAATAATTTTTATTTTGCTGATATATTTTTTCCAAAACCCTAAACTTAAAATTATTCTAATTAATTAACCTTATAATTTAGTCCATTAATTTTCCCCTAAAAATCCGTAAATCGTACCCTTAAAACCCTAAAAAATCATACCCTAACATTAAAAATAGCTAAAAAGTCTATCGGGGGATGGAGGGCAAAAGCGCTCCCTCAAGGGAGCGCTTTCCTGCTGCATCTCCCCAAAACGCGCTGACGTGAACACGTTTTGAGGAGAAATAGCGCTTTTCCGTAAATAATTAAATTTTCGGCCTATTTCTATAATTTTTTTATTTTGGTATATTTTAATAAATTATCCTTAAAAGTAGGGCTAAGTCGGAAAATTTTGTTAGATAAAGTCATAATTAAATTATATATATTTACTATAGTAAAAATATAAATTTATCATTTTAATTTTTTGTGAAAAACTATTTTAATTTTTAATAGTTTATATATTTATAATTTTAAAAAATTAAATTAAATTATTATCATTTTAAAGAGACTAAAATATGATTTTATCACTATTAATTAAAAATTTTATAAATTATAAATAATCTTAAATGAAAAAATTTCATTTTAAGGAACCTCCACCCCTTGTTATAACCTAATTTTAAAAAAATAAAAAGTGAAAATTTATACGTGTGTAATTGTACACTACCCTACTATTTTCAATCTGAAAAAGAAAAAAATCTACCCCTACATTACCGTTGAAAATGCATCAATCAAAACACTTTTCTAAAAAAAAACAAAAATGCCGCGTATAAATAATGAGTGAATATGAAATTATTGTTATGTATTTAATAATTAATAATTAACAATTAAATCATAATTTAATTTTTATTATAATTTTATACATATTACATGTATAAGATTTTATCATTCATATGATTGATTTCTTATTTTATGTGTGTTTCTCGATATAAAAGATAAAAACATTTTAGAATAATTTATATTATTCTTTTAAATTTTAATGAAGTTAAAATCACGAATCAATATGATATTAGTTTAATTGTAACAAATATTAAAATTAAAATTATTTTTTTTTGAAATATAATATTAAATTGTTTTTTTTCATTTTTATAGATATTTTAGGATCTAGTAATTAGTAAATTATGTGATAATAGGGGACGAGTATATTTAATATTAAAAGATATGTTAAAAAAAATAATTAAAATAAGAAATGGGCCAAATCGCCGCGGGCATGTTATCGAAAAAGTAGTTTGAAAAGCTTTCCGTAATCTTTGGTCAGGCTCCTCCATTTCACACTTTTCCTCTCTTACGTGTTATCTTGTCGGCAACGGGCAACCTTAAAAGAATTTGACTTATTATTTCTTTTTTAGTAGAAAAAACAGCACTAAACGATTACATAAAAAATTTAATAAATTTGTGTAAAAAATATTATTATCAAACAGTAAAATTCTTTGTACTAGAGACGAGAGTTCCCAAATAGCATCAAAATTGAGGGATTTTTATTTATGCACTTGATTATTTCAATCAATTTTTAAATAAGTGCATAAAATTTGATAACTAATGATACGAAGCGAAGTTAGAAAATTTTTTAGAGTGATCAAAATTAAATTGTAATTTTATGATAGTAAAAATATAATTTTATAATTTTAATAATTTATATCTTTATAATTTTAAAAAATTAAATTAAATTTTTATCGTTTTTAAGGGAGACCGGGCCTCTATCAGTCCTCCTAACTATGCCTTTGCTAATGGTATTATTATCTATAGAATAAACTATATAGATAATCACCTAATTATTAAAAAATTTATTTTAGACACCTAAAATAAAATATTTTAAATTTAAATACCTATGTCAAATAATTTGATATTTTATTATAATTTCGATTTAGAAAATTTAAAAAAAAAGCTAATTTATTATTCTATTATTATTATTATTATTATTATAATACCGTTACTAGAGGACAATAATCGTTTATAATAATCTCTCTCAACCTTTTCAGGTTGCCAATTTATTTTTCGTACTTTTTCTGAAAAAATTTCCCGTACTGTTGTAAACACGCGTAATTTAATTTTGCCATTGTTTCCTCTGTTTTCTTCACTGTTCTTCAACTCACCCATCTTTCACATTCAATCAAGCTTCAATCTTTTTCTCTTTGATACCCCCAAAAACGTAGCCAATTCTCTGTTTTTTTTTTTTTTTTTACAAAAACAATATAGTGAAACATACACAAATATTCTCTCTTTTTTGAAGTTTTTTCTTTAAAAAAAACAGTTTCAAGGATTGTTTTTGTGTTGTTTCTCTCCCATGATCACAAAAATGGCTTGATTTTCGGTTGATCCTGCAAATAACCGCATTTCGTTCTCTTTTTTAACAGAGATTCATTAATCAATAAATAACCATCAGTTTTATAATAATAATAAAAAAACCTTCATAACGAAGCCTTGCTTTTCTTTGTTTTGCAAACCCCTTTAGCCTTACCTCAAGCTTCATCTTCTTTTTATTTCTTTGAAATTTTTTCATTAAAAATCTGAACAAAAGCATGGGTAATTCCGGGTTTCTAGCAACATTATTATTACCGACATTCCTTTGTGTTCATCTCTTTGGTGGATTTGTTGATGGTCTTGGTGTGAATTGGGGCACAATGGCAACCCATAAATTGCCTCCAGAAACAGTGGTTCAGATGTTGAAAGACAATGGGATTACAAAAGTGAAGCTTTTCGATGCAGATTCAAAGACTATGGATGCTCTTTCAGGGGGTGATCTTGAAGTAATGGTTGCCATTCCAAACGATCAGCTTCTTGCTATGAACAGCTATGATCGTGCTAAACAATGGGTTAAGAAGAATATCACCACATATAACTTCAAAGGAGGTGTTAACATTAAGTAAGCTCATTTTCAATTTCATTTTTTTTTTTATCTTCTCTGATGTTGGGTTTTTGAGGTTTTGATTGATTGGTGTTAGGACCATTTTTTAAGATTTGTTTAAGTTGATGAGAAAATCTTCTTGTTGTCTTCTTTTGAGGATTTTGATCCATTTAATAAATGCTGAATCTGGAATTTTTATAACTAGCATTAAGGAAACTTGTTCTAATTCTTCATCTAGATGATCTTACTCGGGTTTGGATACGAGTTCTTTATATATTTGGAGTGTGTTAAAGGTTATATTTGCATAAATGTGATTAACACTTGGAATAGGAAGAAGAAAGTGTCTTCACTCATGTACTTACATTATTCGGATTCCAGTGCTAGTGTTGCATTCAAGTATTTTTTAAGTTTTTTCATATATTTGAAGTATTCTTCGAAAATGAAGCTAATGGATCTATCAATTTGCTGAACCTTTTCACTATCTTTTCGCAGGTATGTTGCTGTCGGAAATGAACCATTTCTCAAGTCCTACAATGGCTCATTTATAAACACTACAGTACCTGCTCTTCAAAACCTTCAAAATGCACTGAATGATGCTGGTGTTGGGGACACCATAAAGGCTACTGTGCCCTTAAATGCTGATGTCTACAACTCGCCTGAAAGCAACCCTGTTCCGTCTGCTGGCCGGTTCCGGACTGATATCAGTGGACCTATGACGCAAATGGTCGATTTCCTTGCCAAGAATGGTGCACCTTTCACTGTAAACATCTATCCTTTCCTCAGTCTTTATGGAAATGATGGCTTCCCTTTCAATTACGCTTTCTTCGATGGTGGAAACCCGATCACGGATAATGGGATTGAGTACACTAACGTTTTTGATGCCAACTTTGATACATTGGTTTCGGCTTTGAAAGCAGTAGGCCATGGGGATATGCCCATTATTGTTGGGGAAGTTGGTTGGCCTACTGATGGTGACAAGAATGGCAATATGGCTAATGGTCAGAGATTTTACAATGGACTCTTGCCTAGACTTGCAGCCAACACCGGGACCCCTCTCCGTCCGGGATACATTGAAGTTTACTTGTTTGGACTTATTGATGAGGATGCCAAGAGCGTTGCTCCAGGAAATTTTGAGCGTCATTGGGGGATCTTTCGGTACGACGGGCAGCCTAAATTCCCATTAGATCTTTCAGGCCAGAATCAGAACAAGTTCCTCATTGGTGCAAAGGATGTCAAATATCTTCAACAGCAATGGTGCATGTTCAATCCGAATGCCAAGGACATCGGCAAACTTACGGACAACATAAACTACGCTTGCACTTTCTCCGACTGCACGGCTCTCGGTTACGGGTCTTCTTGTAACAACCTGGATGCCAACGGGAACGCATCTTACGCATTTAACATGTATTACCAGGTGCAAAATCAGAAAGACATGGCGTGTAACTTTCAAGGTTTGGGTATAATTACAACACAGAACATTTCACAAGGGGCTTGCAATTTTATCATTCAGATTGCTTCTTCATCATCTCCTTTTACTTCAGTAAGTCCCTTAATGGTAGGATTAGCCATTTTTATAGTATTAACTACTAATTTAACTTTGATTATTTAGATATATAAGACATGTGCTATTCTTTTGCACCTTATTTCTCTCAGATTCTTCTGTTTTGTATGTTAAAAGATGATTGAGTTATTTATTTTACCTATATAAAGTCATATATTACTAGAATACTGTCTCGATAATTTCTATTACTTGGACCTGGATATACATTTAGCATATAGATGATAAGATACCCAAAGTTTCCCAAGACATGACATAACAGTTAAAAGTGCAATTAAGGCTAAGATGAAGGGTCAAAATTTTTATCATTGAAGCCAAAATATGTACTACATAGAGATGTTTATGGGTCGGGTCGAGTTTATATAAAGTATTTAGATCAATTGTCAAGCCCGAGCCTGATCTAAAAAATGAGTTTACTTTTTTGCTCAAGCTCATCCTCATTTAAGAAAGGTAAACCCAAGCCCGACCTGGCACGACCATATTTAATTTTTTTTAGATTAATTTTTATTTAAAAAATATAATACACTAAATGGACTAAGAAAAATATTAAAATAAAAGTTTTCTAAGGCATTAAAAATATATTAAAAAGTATATGTATTAAAAAACACTACTATAAATATAATAATTTTTATTATATTAAAAATACAAATAAATATAATAAATATTTTATTGTATTAAATATAATTTTAAAATTTTATATTTTAGATTGGGTTATTTTTTGGATAAGTTCTTTTGAGGTTTTGGATAATAAATTTAATTATTATTGAGCTAATAATTTAATATAAATATAAATATATAATTATTATTTAATATATAAAATTAATATAATATTTTCTTATAACATAATATAATTGAGCCGGGCCAAAAAATTTTGCTTACTCATAAAAAAACAGATTTTAAATTTTACTCAAGGTCTTTTTCGAGCCTCGTAGTCGTATTTATCTAAACTTTTTTTATTTTTTGAATCACCTTTCAGAACTGGACTAGTAATCTTCCCATGAGCAGTTCTACTCCTACTTACTGCTTACATGAAGGATTTACCTATCCAACCACCACACACCATGAACGACGACAGATTAAAATCAAAGTATCATCCGAAGACATATCTGCCAACAAGTTAAAAGATGAGTCAAATTGAAACCGGAAAAAATAAACAAATAACACTAGTGAGTTACTTGAGAGATAGGGGACAGGTGTAGCTTCCTACCATTGTTGGTTCTGTAAGGATCGAATATATATTCTCAAAGGCTGTGTATGTCTCATCTCTCACCTGACTCACTCCAACAAAGAGGAACGGGTGAACAGAGGCTGAACGCAATCACCCTCCCTGGCTCCGGCGATCACAATCTTGGGTTGTTTCATACGATAGATGAGGTCTGGAAAGACTTGAGGTTCATACTGCATTTAAACAACATCAAAGATTTGTCACAATCCTGAAACCAAACAAGCAAAATAGGCTTATTCACCAAATCTATGAATGCATAGGACCAAACATATGTTTATGTTTCTCGGCTGTTTACTAGCCAAATGAAAATTCATGAAGCACGGACATTGACACGCAATATAGGTACGACACAATACAGAGACGGCGATATGGTAACTTTTAAAAAATAGAGACACGGATATGATAATAAAAAAATATTTTTAATATTTTATATATGTCTTTAATGTTAAAATACTTAATGTAAATGAAAATATTGATATTTTTATTAATGTATAATCAATTTTTTTCCAGTCAAATATTTTTTATGTTAAAAGGTATCTATTTTATTTTATTGGGTGAAAATCTAAAATTTTATATCCAGCTCACTATTTTAAATTAGTTTACAAATAGTTTAAGACAAGAAATTAGGCTACCTACAATAATAAATAAAAATTAAATCTAGCCCAATATTTTAAATAAATTACAAATAGACCAAGACAGGACCTTGGACTACTTCAAATTTATCTGAAAAAAAAAACCTTTCATTTCCTTTCACGAAAAAAACTTTGGAAAAAAAAAATTTAAAACTCTACTTCCCCTTTCACTCTCAACTATGGTTTTTCAATCTGGGGCCTCTATTCATCATGACCGTATCTGATTTTAAATACTTGTGTCAGGACCATATTCGACTTTTTTTTAACATATTCCGATGTGTCTTGTACATATCCAACAAGTGTTCGCATCAGACACACGTTCGACACCAATAGGAGGAAGGATGAGCCTTGCCCATACTTCCTAAATGAAAACTCATTCTCAAGTTGATTACATATGATGTTTCAATATAATTGGACTCTGAGCTTAGACCTCAATCCCTTCAACTTAGCATCCTTCAAGGGTCAAAAAAGTGAAACTCAAGCAGTTCACAAAGAAAAGGCTAATTATCTCCTTGCTCTCTTCCATTGTTTTCAGTCCTCTTAGTCCTTTTTTGTTTTTCCTTGTGACTTTTCTTACGAATTTCAATTGGATTAGATTAGATCATAGATCGGATTTGGACTGAGATGATGCAAAATTTTATGTCTATTCTATAGGCTCGGGCCCAACCCGAAAATAGATCTAAAATTCTGTTCAAACTCAACGCAAATTAAAAATGCTAAATCCAAGCTCAACTCGGCTCATCCGTATTAATTTTTTATATTATTTTTATATAAAAATAAATTTAAAAATATAATATATCAAATACACTAAAAATATTAAAATAAATATTTTTTAACAAATTGAAAATATATTAAACAATCTTTATACTTAAATAACACTAAAATAATAACTTAACAAGCAAACGCGTCTAAAATAATAACAAAATTAACAATAAAATAAAAGTTATACAATATCCAAACAATAACAATAAAATAATAGTAATATAATAGCGAAACAATTGCTTTGGGCCTAGACCGAATTGAAAAATCTTACCTAAAGGCTGACCCATTTAAAAAATGAGTCTTATGTTTTTTTTTAAATTTATTTTTTAAATTTATATTTTTACTCAAATTCTCTCATTTTTGAATAGAAAGTGTATCTTAGATGCATAAGAGTTTATATAATAAAAAGTTGGGCAATATAGACAGCTGTTCTGACCAGCTCAGTTTCTAACTGTAAATTATTGTCTTACTATAATTTTAAATCGACCCCATAATACAATATAACTGCAATTTTTCTTTGATGCAATATGGTGAGGGCTTTTTTGAGAGGTTGAATTTTGTGCAAGTTTTGCTGGTGAGTTGTCCATTGAATTTATTAGATGCTTTCGATATTAGTAGATGTGTTTATGAGTTGAGCCGGGTCGAATTCAAGTTGGGGTTAAGTATGATATCAATCTATTTTATATTTATTTAAGTTTGTCTTGACCCGAAATATGGACATAAAATTTTGTACAAATCCGCTCATATTTGTAAAAAACAACTCAAACTCATTTTAGGTCCGCTCATATTATTTTTAATTTTTTAAAAAATCATTTATTTTATTTTAATATTTAATAATTTTATACAATTTTTTATTTATTAAAATGTTTTATATAGTCATCTTAACATTATTTTAATGTTTACATTATAGGAGTATTATACATTTATTATTGGTTTATTTTTTAATATGTTTTAAATTATATAATATATAAAAATAACATAAAATAAAGTATTATAAATTTAAAAATGAGTAGGGTCAAGCGAGACTCAAGCCTTGAAGGTTCAAACTTAAGTTCGACTCATATTTTAAATGGGTTTAATTTTTTTGCTCAAACCTATTTTTCGATCTTAATATTTTTATTCAAACCCCTCATATTTCAGACGAACGTTTGGACTTGGACAAAAAACTCAAATCATGAACAGGTCTAGATAGTAGTAATATACCTTCCGTTACCATTATTAAGACCAAAGGCTAAAAGTAAGAAACTAAAACATGTATGTTATCAACTACCAGGCATCTTCATCCAAAGATTCTGATTGTTCACTGCCAAACCATAATCCCATATCATTAACATATGACAAAGTAGGAGTCATCACTTAGGTTGAGACCTACCCTTGTGCAGCAAATGTATTAGCCATCTTCTTCCAAATGACACCATACATGTATTCTGTATATCAGTCCGGGGATAATTAAATACGTACTTGTATTTTGATATCAAATAGTTAACACTTGTAAAAGAGCTTCAAAACGCCAACCAAAATAGCTATCACGTTGTCCCAAACTCCATTCAGTTGAATCCACTGCAACCAGAAGTTAGCTTGCCATTTACTCACTACTAAAGTTTACAACAAACATTTGCATAGAACCAAATTTTGCATGGCTTAATCTTACAAACAAGTATATTCAGTTGTTGATAGGTATAACCGGATTATTACCTCAAGAAGTAGTAGGCGACCTTCTATTAGTTCTGGAATGTGTCTCCAAACCTGCCCTTCAAAGGTTACTACTCATACATTTGCATTGAAAGTAATATACCACGTGAAAATTTGTATATTTTGAAGACAAAATCGTGATTTAATAGCGAAAGCATGCATTCTTTGATATTATTTTTCATAAAATATTTTGATTTCATTAACAATATACATATTGTTTATAAAATTAAAAACCTTATGGTTTTTGGGCCAATTTTTAAACGGACTTAAAAAAAAAAAAGTTCAATGAAAGAAAATGTAGAAAAATAAAATAAATGTGTTTAAAACTCACTCTCTCTCCATTTTGTTCTTTTATCATATCCTTCCACCAATCAAATTCTTTTGTTTCATCCTCCACCAATCAAACTCCCCATCTTCCATAATTTATTTTCTTTTTCCTACTATCATCTTTTTCACTACAACTCCATTGCCACCCTGAAAAGTGGCTGTTGTCATTAATTTTCTTCACTACACAGCCGAAGTGTCAAGAAGACCAAGTCCAAATTACACATCTTACGTATGAAATTTCCTAGTAGAGTATAATTCAATTATTAAAAGAGCTATTACCTTGTTGTAGACTTTGTTAACAAGCTCATCATATGTGCCATTGTGAGGATCAAAATGGCAAGCTAGATGATAATCTAACACCCTAAAAACTACATAGTAAAGTCTAATGCAGAAAACATCATAGCGCTTTTTGCCTGGTTGTTACCATCGAGTCACGTGGTGGGGGGTTGGTGAGGAGAGACAAAAAGACAACCCGTTGATTGTTAAGTTTTGATTTATATGAACCCTACGTAGTTAAAATGGCTTTGGGAGGAAGGAGAGACCATAAAAATGGCAGCTCGATTTGCAAATTCAGCAGAGCCCTGAGAGTGAGAGGGAAGTCCATTTTCACACAGCTTAGCTCACTCGAACTCAATCAAATGCCAAACTCCAAGTTTAGAATGAACTCAAGTTTGTCTTTCTTCAAATAGTTTATCTCCAATCAGAAATTTTAACTTGGTTAATATAATATCCAAAATTGCAATATGCTAACAATTATACATTATAGCATATACATGGCACCCAAAGTTTCCTAAGACTAAGATGAAGGATCAAAATTTTAATCACTAAAACCAAAATGTCCTACATTACTGCCTAGATGAAGGATATACCATCCATTTAAGCAGCCTCCCCATTCTTTATATATTCACACTTAGGAATCCAACTCCATGCACCATGGCTGATAACCAAATCAAATCAAAGTCCCATCCGAAGATATATCTGCCAGCAAATTAAAAGATCAGTTGAAGCAAAACCGAAAAAGCAAACAAATAACACTTGTCAATCATTTCAGAGATAGGGGAGAAGGTGTAGCTTCCTACCATTGTTGGTTCTTCCGAAATTCTGTAAGGACTGGATATATATTCTCAAAGGCTGTGTATGTTTCATCTCTAACCTGAGTCACTCCAACAAAGAGAAATTAGCAATTATGTTGGACATAGAATGTGGAATTGATGAACAGTCTGAAAGCAATCACCTTGGCTCCAGTGATCACAATCTTCCCTGACACGAAAATGAGAAGCACAATCTTCGGTTGTTTCATACGATAGATGAGGCCTGGAAAGAGTTCAGGTTCATACTGTATTTAAACAACATCAAAGATAAGTCACAGTCGTTAAACCAAACAAGCAAATTCTGGACATCAAATATGTAACAGACGCAACTAATTATCTCAACCTCATCCAAAACAGAATCAAATCCAAAAATACATAGCTTATTATAAGACCAAACTTATTTTTATGTTTCAAGGCTGTTTACTAGCTAAATGAAAACTCAGTCTCAAGTTCATTACAAATGATGTTTCAAATTTCAATATCATTGGACTGAGAACTTTGACCTCAATCCCTTGAGCTTAACACACTTAAGGGCCAGCAAGTGAAACTCAAGGAGCTCACAAAGAAAAGGCTCATTTTGTACATGCATACAAACATAGGGAAGAGCTCAGACAGCCAGGTAGTCATACTGGGAAAGGAAACATATCCAATATTCTTAAATAACAGCTAAACAAAAAATGTGCTGGAATTCCTAAGATAAAGGACAGAAACCCTTATTACTAGGAGTTCCCTTGTAAATAAAAACTAATCTCAGTCACTGATTCTTAGGAAGTTACTGTTTTTTAGGGATTGTTTCCTTGATTGTGCTAATTCCTCTCTTCATAACTGTAAACTTATTATCAGAAAAATATAATCTTTTCTCTAAGTTTGTTCATGGTATCAAGAGCTCTAGGATTCATTCGATCCTGTTCATTCGTCTCTAATCTCCCTTCCTAAAAATCCCTCCGGTTTAGTCCTCCTCCCATGGGTGATGTCAATGAAACTCTGTCTGAAACTGAGACTTCACAAATAACTCAGAATGTCAATCAGGGAATCACTCAAGGTGAACTTAATTCCTCCCTTATAATCACCAATCATCAGCTAGATGGGAAGAACTTCTTGCAATGGTCTCAATCGGTCCTTATGGTGATTTGTGGTCGTGGTAATTTAGGGTACATCAATGGAGAAATTCCACGACCAACCACAGCTAACCCTACTTATGCCACTTGGGAACTTAACAACTCAATTGTAATGGCTTGGCTAATTAATTCGATGGAAGGCCATATAAGCCGCACCTATCTCCTTTTCAAAACTGCAAAAGACATGTGGGATGCAGTCAAAGAAAACTACTCGGATCTTGGAAACGCCTCCCAAGTATTTGAGATCAAGCTTAAGTTAAAGGATATCCGACAAGGGATACTCAAAGTAACTCACTACTACAACAATCTGAAAATTTTGTGGCAGGAACTGGATATGTACTATGAGGCAGATTGGGGTGAAGGCTTAGAACACACCAAGTTTATGACTCACCTCAACAATGAACGTCTTTATGAGTTTCTAGCAAGACTAAACCGTGAGTTAGATGAGGTTCGTGGCCGAATTCTGGGTAGATCACCTCTCCCAACCATCGGTGAAGCATTTGCAGAAGTTAGAAGAGAAGAAAAGCGCCGTCTTGTCATGATGGGAGATTCAAAGGAACCTAAACTTGTGACACCTCTTGGCAACCGGCCTACTGAGACCTCTGCCCTCATCTCCAGAGGTCCATAGCCACAAAAACTACGTGCTGGAAATGATTCTGGATCAACCAGACCATGGTGTAACCACTGCAACCGTGTTGGTCATACAAAGGAAAAGTGCTTCAAACTCCATGGCTATCCTAAAAAAAAACAGAAGGATAATAAGATTGCCCTGTTATCCTCTACTGCTGCAGATGATGTTCTCGACGTTCGCCTAACCAAAACACAACTTGAGACTCTCCATAAGATACTTGTTACTTCCACTGCTCATGGATCTCTAGCCACTCAAAGTACTGCCCTCAACATTGCCTTTGAATCTAATAATCAATCTTCTTGGATACTCGATTCGGTTGCCTCCGATCACATGATAGGTAACTCCACGTTGTTTTACACCTACACCCCTTGTTATAACAAGTCCCGAATCCGCATAGCTGACAGTTCTTACTCACCTGTGGCTGGAATAGGAGAAGTACAAATAACAGAGAATTTTTTTCTCAATAAAGTCCAACATGTCCCAAACTTGTCCTGTAATTTACTTTCAATCAGTAAACTTACTAAGGATGAAAAAGTTCTTGCTGAATTTTTTGCAATTGGTTGTGTGATACAAGAACAAAAATCGGGAGGATGATTGGCACTGCTAAAGTTGATGATGGACTATATGTTTGGAATAAAGACAGCACACAAAGGGGATTGGCTCTATCCACTTCAAAAGAAGACACGATTATGTTATGGCACCGTAGGTTAGGGCATCCAAATTTTTTGTATTTGAAGAAACATCTTCCGCTGTTATTTCGAAATAAAAGTATTAATTCCTTGAAGTGTGAAATTTGCCAATTATTCAAACATACCCATGTGCCATACCCATTAAAACCATATATACAATCCCAACAATTTTCATTAATCCACAGTGACCTATGGGAAGCCAGCCGAGTGAAAAATATTACGGGGGCTAGGTGGTTTATAACATTCATTGATGATCACATTAGGATCTGTTGGGTCTATCTCCTCAAAGAAAAATCTGAAACACCCAAAGTATTCCAAAATTTTCACTCAAGGGTTCGAACCCAGTTCAACTCTACTATACATACTCTCCACACTGACAATGGGAGAGAATACTTTAACTCTGTCCTAAGCCCATACCTTTCTGACCAAGGCATCATACACCAAAGCTCTTGTCCTAACACTCCTCAACAAAACGGGATCTCTGAAAGGAAAAATTGACATCTCATTGCTGTGGCTCGAGCCATAATGTTCACCATGAATATTCCAAAAACTGTCCTCACTGCTTGCTATCTCATAAACTGAATGCCATCGAAGGTCCTCAATTTCCAAACACCTCTAAATACCCTTCTAAAGGTCTTTCCTCTATTTCGTGTTCCTAATCTTCCATCCAAAATATTCGGTTGCAAAACTTTTGTCCATAACCATCAACTAAATCAATCCAAACTTGATCCTCGAGCCCACACCTGCATCTTCATTGGATACTTCCCCACACAAAAAGGCTATAAGTGTTACTCACCAACCTTGCACCGAATGTTTGTCTCTCGGGATGTTACCTTCTTTGAAAATAAACCATACTTTGCAGCATCTCATCTTCAGGGAGAGACTTTCAATGAAGATAAGACACTCAATACTCTCCTCATTATACCTCATGATCCTACCACTACTATCACAAACAAGCCTAACAACCAAGGTGCTATCCCAAATTTAGATACTATTTCCCCTATGCAGCAAGAAGTTAGCACGATCCTTCCCAATAACAATACCACCACCGAAGTGCAACAGCTCCCTGATCAAGGAAAACAGCAAAAACAGGTTCTGAAATACGAGTTTACTCCGAGAATCGTTCTCCCGAGACTAATCTGAAGGCTAATTGCATCCCCAACCGAGGACCTGCTCAAATGTAGTGAGAAAGGGCACAAGGAGCTGCACTCAACACCCTATTTCTCGGTTTGTGTCATATGGAAATTTATCTAAGTCTTACAAAGTTTTTGTGACTAATGTTAATTCTGTAAAAACTCCAAAAAATATAGAAGAGGCTCTTGAATCAACTGAGTGGAGACAAGTTGTGATGGAAGAAATGAAGGCCCTCAAAAACAATGAAACATGGGAAGTCTCGGATCTACCTAAGGGAAAAAAAAAGAGGATGCAAATGGATCTTCACTACAAAATTTAAACCCGATGGTCGTATTGACCGATACAAGGCTCGACTTGTGGCTAAGGGCTTCACCCAAACTTATGGTCTTGACTACGACGAGACGTTTGCATCGGTTGCCAAGCTAAACACCATTCGAGTCCTCCTATCTCTTGTTGCCAACCTTGATTGGCACTCTCAATTGAGTGTAAAAAATGCTTTCCTCAACGGGGAATTAAATGAGGAAGTGTACATAGATTTCCCACCCGGGTTTGAAGAAAGCAAGGGCCAAGTGTGTAAGTTAAAGAAGTCCTTGTATGGTGAAACAATCTCCACAGGCGTGGTTCAAATTGATTTGCAAAAACTATGACTAGCGAAATTACATTCAAGGACAAAGCGACCACACCATGTTCTACAAGCACTTCGAAAAGGGAAAATCTGCATCCTCATCGTTTATGTGGACGATATAATATTAACAGGAGATGACTCAAGCAAAATTGTGAGGTTGAAAGAATTCCTTGGTACAAAGTTCGAACTTAAAGACTTGGGGAATCTTAAATACTTTCTTGGTATGGAGGTAGCAAGGTCCCAAATAGGTATTTACATATCCCAAAGGAAATATGTTCTTGATCTACTGTCGGAAGTTGGTTTGATGGGCTGCAAACCAACCGAAACTCTTATGGAATTTAACCTTAAATTAGGAACTGATGAGGATGGAGAAGAAATAGACAGGGAGAGATATCAACGACTAGTAGGAAGACTCCTCCACCTATCTCACACCCGTCCAGACATAGTCTTTAGTGTGAGTGTTATCAGTCAGTACATGCATGCCCCGAAAGAGAAGCACCTAGAAGCTACATATAGAATATTAAGGTATCTAAAAGGAACTCATGGTAAAGGCCTGCATTTCAAGAAAACTGCCTACCAGAATGTGGAAGTCTACATTGATGCGGTGGGCAAGGTGTTCTGTTAACGATAGAAGCTCTACAAGTGGCTATTGTAGTTATGTTTGGGGTAACCTCGTGACATGGAGAAGCAAAAAAGCGATATGTTGTAGCACGCAGCAAGGCAGAGGTAGAGTATCGAGCACTATCTCATGGTATATGCGAAGGAGTTTGGATACAAAGACTTATGGGGAACTAAAAGTGCCTTACACTGTGCCTATGAAGATGTCTTGTGACAACCAGCAATTTGTCAAGATAGCACATAATCTTGTGCATCACGATCGCACCAAACATGTGGAAATAGATCGCCACTTTATAAAAGAAAAATACACTCGGGAGAAGTGTGCATCACCTACCGCCTACTAGACAACAAGTTGCGACGTGTTAACTAAAAGTTTGAATGAAACATGTTTGAGGAACTTATTGGCAAGTGGGTTTGATAAACATCTACACTCTTGAGGGGAGTGTTAGAATTCCTAAGATTAAGGATGAAAACTTACTTTATTACTAGGAGTTCCCTTGTAAATAAAAACTAATCTCAATCACTGATTCTTGGGAAGTTACTTTTTTTAGGGATTGTTTCCTTGATTATGTTAATTCCTCTCTTTATAACTGTAAACTAATTAGCAAAAAATATAATCTTTTCTCTAAGTTTGTTCAAAATGAACAATGAACACCACTTACACTTGAAAAGGCACCATGGGAGTATGCAAGACCTTCAAGTCTGATGGGAAATTTGACATCACAGGACCCAACAATGTTCTGAATTTTGAAGTCCTGCCGATCACAACAAAAAGGTTAAAAATGAATAGGGTAAAACATCATCGAAGGAAGAGATATTAGTCTATATACATGGAATTTTATGAGCATGGTTTGTATAAGAGAAAAAGGAATTATTTAAGTACCTTAAACTTAGCAGGAAAACCAAGCTTTTGGATAATTCTGGCATACTAAAAGCACAAAAATAATGTCAGCTATAGCCTTCATCTTTGCATCCAACTATCCTAATGATAGAATATATTTACACATATAATCACACAACAAATTCACATGAAACATAGTTCACAAACACATTTAAAGGAAAAAGCATCTCAAAGAAAAATATTTACCTTCCTTGCAGCCAGTTTAGATTGCTGTTCACTTTTAGCACCAGTGCAAACCTGAAAAAGCAAGAAAATTTGTTTTAGTAAATAACTAAATCAATAATTAAACAAAGATAACATGCTTGGGCTCAAGCAATTGATGTAAGCACTAGTTATTTACTTATGGATTTCAATACTTAAAACAACCAAATAAGTGCAATTTTAATTCCGATGGAAGTACCATCTTTCCAGAGGCAAAAATCAAAGCTGTAGTTTTTGGCTCCCTGATTCTCATAATGACAGCAGCAAAACGCTGTAGGGTTGTTTTATAAATAAAAAGGTTAGCATCCAAATACATTAGCAGCTAATAGAGAAGCTGCACAAACTAAAAAAACTAGAATTTAACCATCCCGTGCATACCTTGGGATTATATTCTGCATTTCGAGCTTGAAGTGCAATTTGCTTAAGATCCAACTTGCAATCTAAGTTCACAGTTGATACAATGTTCCTTGAAACACAGTAAGACTAATTCTAAGATTTCCAAATATCAACTGTGGTCAAACCCCGATCCATAAAGGAATCAGAGAACAATTTAATAGAAGAAATTGGGAAAAAAAAACTTTCCATTTTTTTGGTTAAAAGTTCGATACAGATCCACACCTTGGTAGTTGCTGAATCATTAAAACCTTACAACCATAGAAAGGATATATGCTCGGATGCTGAACTTCAGTAAACCATTCAATCTGAATTGTTAATAAAGAGATTTTACTGAATGCAACAGTTTCCTACATCTGTTAAGATCAGTTAATGACGAGTAACCGAGCCAAAAACAAGTCAAGCCCTGTGCAATTTATGTGTTTGGCTGGTTTAACTAAGAACAAGACTCAAGTTTTATACATGATTAAACCAGATGAGCTTGATTTCATTTGCAGGCTAGTGGGCTAAGCCTGCACAATCGTATTTGATGTAATTTATTTATCATTCATATCAAAATTAATCCAAAGAAATCTATAAAACTTTTTTCCTATATCAAGCGCATCAAATGAAACATAACACAATGTTACTCCAATTATATCGAATTAAAGCTTTCTACTATTACAATACTCCAATGATATTCTCAACAGAAGCATACTTTAAGCCATAGACAACACAAGCTGAAATATCATGGCCCCTAAATTCACCATTTCTCTTCCCAAAATACAACCAAAACCCATCTCAAAACTCCCTCTCATCATTTCAAAGCAAAATTTGATACACACACACACACATAATATATTTGCTCCAAAAAGATTTCATTTTCAATGATCTAATTGACTACAGGTCTGCAATACAAGATATCATCCACAAACTCTGGTCAGCCAAATAACATCCCATTCAAGTTAGAAATTCACCAAAACCTCAAACACCCATATCCCAAAAGCACTCCCCCAAAACGATTTAATAGAAAACACATCTCCATTACACCTAAAAGATCATCCCATCGCGAAACTCTGTTCAACCAAATCTTACGCATACATATAAATTTATTGCACAAAGAAAATGTATACATTTCAGAATACAAAGACGAGAGGCAAAAATGAGACTTACTGAAGAGTGGGAACAATGCCAGATGGGTGCTTGGAAAGATCCACTGGTTGGCTCCCTTCCAAGCCACCTTGTTCTGCCATCGCTTTTTTGTTCCTCACCCAAAAAAAAATCCTCCAAAAAGATTATGGGCTTCCTCTTAGAAACACCGAGGGAAAAAAGCAGATCGAAATTCACAAAAGTCTAATAAAATTGAACCCTAAAACAAAATTTGAAGTTTTCAAAGGGTAAACAAGAAACTTAGGAGGAAATGAATGAAATAACAAAAAAACAAAAACAGATCACCGTTTGATACAAATCTGAACAAATTCATTATTTTTTCATTAAAAATATTATGAAATTACAAACAATAAAGCTACAAAATGGAGGGAAATTTGAGAGAGGAAAGAGAAAAATGTTTGAAAAGAGGTGTTTATATAGGTTTTTATTTGAATTCTTATATATAAGAGAGAAATTAGTGAAAGGATCTGGTTCCAAAATGAGATTTGTGAGAGATCGGCTTATAACAGATAGAGATGCGGATGTTTCGAGGGACATATGCACCCTAAGATCATTCTATTTATAGACGTTGACTCTTTTAACCGGTCAAGCTGTGGAAGTTACCTGTTTTTGCCGGTCATGTTGGAGGAAGAGGTGACTTGTCCTTCCCCTCATTTAAAGCAAATGAGAATTTGTGATTAAAGGACTCAAATCCACTAATTGTTTCAATATCTACTTTGTAAATTGAATTAAAGCTGAATCAATTTTTAATATTTGTTTTACATATTTAAATTATTTTATATTTATATTTACATAAAATATGAAATTATCAATAACTTATATTATATATATTAGACAATCATATTAGACCTTTCACCAAAATAATTATGATTGCAGAATTTTGATAACGCACAATCTCTTCATGGCATCGTAAAAAAAAACTCAGTCTTATGACCTTACTTAAACATCATACTCAATAGGCTTAATAATGCAAAAAAAATTATTGAGAATAACCTCTAACAACATATATCAATCTATCACATCCAATAGACATTTTGTCTAATTTCTTCAAGTCAACTCTAACAGTGTCCTAAACTGATCTAGGGTGACACTCGCCACCTTATCATTGCAACTGAAGGAAAGGAAACACAATGATTGGGACCCATGCTCTACCTCAATCCCCATAAACACCCTTCATCATTGGGGCAAAAGTACTTGTACCATCTTTCTTCTCATTTGATCCTAAGATAACATTAAAATCCTTAGCCAAGATCCAAGGCTTAGAGACTGAACTAGCAAAGCAACCCAACAACTTCTCCAGTACTTTTCAATTCTAACAATTGGGACTACCATAAACGATGGTAAGGAAAAATCTCTTATTCAAACCAATGGAATGTATCTTTAGATGAACAAATTGAAGGTGGTTAATAAGAATCATGACAAAGACAAAACTATCCAAATAATCTAAATGCCCTTAGAAAACCCAAAAAACTTCTATTATGTGGGAGAAGCTATAATGCATTTTCTTTATAACATTGCACGTTACCAAACCATTGACTCTCGTGTCTATTAAATCAACTAAGCTCATCTTAAATTCCTTGAAATATTCTCTAAAGATCTGCAGAAATGTACTTTTACTAGAACATTGATAATTCCAAAATAATCCCAAAAATTCATCAAATAAAAAAGACAAAAAAAAAAACTCGAACTAGTGACCGCATGCACGCGTGCGCAAAAAACAAATAATTTTTTAAAATAATTTAAAAGTATGGTTTTAACTGCAAGCGTATAGTGTCAGTTGTATATTTGTAATGTTAATGCAACACCAGAGTATTCTAAGATCAAACCCAAAGAATTGCCAAGTTGATAAATGTGTTAACAAGTTAATTAAAAGTTAAAAAATTATTAGTCTAGTAGAATCAGAAATTATTAATGCAAATTCAAAGAAAAATACAAAATGGAAGATAGAACGACTAAACCAATGGATAAATGGATAAGTGTCAAATTGAACCCTTTGAGATATCAATCCCAACAAACTCAATTAATGACTCTAATTAGCCCTCCTAGAAATAATCATTTGCAAATTGAAGGATGAAGAATGAATTCTCACAACTCCTTGAAGAAAATCAAAAAAAAAATTACATCTAAAAATCACAAGAAAGAAATCTTGTGCAAAGAAACAAACTCTTAAAGTTGAAAACTTTATTAATGAAAACAATTTGTGACATTAATGAACAATGAAGAAGCCTTTATTTAGGCTAGCTAAGTACATTCAAATAAAACTATAAAGTATCTTTGGAATTCTAATTAATCTAAATAAGAAGTAGTTTTAAATCAAACTTTCTTATTGACTAAGAAACATAAAACTCCTAAACAACTTAAAATACTTAAACAATATCTGAAATTCATAATAAATAAATAATAAAATAAAAACCTAATAAATACAATATTGGGCTCGTATATAATAAAAATTAAGCCTAAAAATCGAACCCAATATGATTTAAATTCTAATTAAAAGCTCGAAACATGAAATTGAATGATTTAAAGTGCATTGCAAATATATGAAACAAATCTTCAATTGATATGAGACATATTGACCCAAAAATACCTATATCCCTTCCAAAAATGCACCGCAACTTGACTGATTTATAACATGGTTAGATGTGTGGGCTTGATTGAGGTCCTTGAAGTGTAACACCTAAGCTTATTAACATATTTCACATGAGCTTGTCCTCATTCATTAAGATTTTAAGTCCACGAATAAAATTGGTCCCTTCTAATTCATCCTCACTTCGTATTGAACTCCAAAGTTCATCGTCTTAAAGCTTCAGTTCTCTTTCTCGAAATTTCTTTGTGACAAAGTATTGAATGAATAAGTTGAGTTTTGACTTCAACTTATTGGATTTGGATCTCGTGATTGGGCCTTGAGGTAAACTAAGATCATCTCCCTCATGGACTTTAAATTGAATTGGGCCACTCGTATCATTCTTTTACGGTAAAATCATCATGATTTTAATGGAATTAGAGTTGGATTGAGAAGATTATTTAATGGGAAAAATATTGAGATGTTTTTTTTTTTTTGGGGAAATAGAAAAAACATATATCGGGTTGAATTGAATTATAAAGTACTAAGTTAAAAGTTCATGAAGTACTTGTAATTGGACCCAAAATGGGAGAGGCCCAAAAGCCTCTCATGTTAATAAAAGGGATGGCAAACCCTAGTATTATTAATTAGGGTTGTTGCCCTCTATACTCCTAGATAGACTAGGACTTCATTTTTCTAGTTGAAATAAACTTCTACAATTCAACAAGGGTTATGCCTCCTTTCCCTATAAATAGATGACACCAGTAGGTCTATTTGCACAACTTTAAAATATTGTTACTCGACCCAAAAATAGAGATAATTTATTCTCAACTATTAAATCTATTTTCTGGAATAACAATTTATGTCTATTTCCATTGAGAAGAGAATTTTCGTTTTCCAACTTAAACAAAGAAAACTATTTCTAGTTATGTATTTTGATTCGAATTGTTTGAACCCACACTTGAAGTAGTTTGTACTACAAGAATAATAGAGAAGGTCATTGGTTTAAAGCCGAGAACGACATTGATTTGTCTATCTAAAAACACAGATGCGGATTCAATTCAAGGTTTATTACTATAAATATCACAAATCGGCTTAGTTTTCAAAATTTTAAATTTTTGCTGCGAAAAAAAACCATTTTCAAACTGGATTTTTTCCAACACCTTGGTTAAGTCGGCCTCCTTAGTGATCTATTCACAAGCCACTTAAAGTATTTCTCCTAGGCTCTTAACAACCCACTTTGGATGCACGACTTTTCCCTTTCTCCGACCTAGTTGCTTAAAAATTAAGGCATTAGAATCCTGCCCATTAACATCACCTCTACTAATTGAGGAAACATTAGATATGCCTCTGCTATTATCTACGAGGATTTACACATCACTTAAATCTGTTAGCAGCAAGAATCTGGAGTTATCCAAATCATTCCCAACATATTTCCAATTATCATTAGTCCTTCCTACTTTTATGCCTCGATTTCCACTCTACTATCATCCAAAGTCGAAGATTTTCAACCTCCGCCAGTTTCTTTTGTTGGACCTTTGGGTTCCCTTTCTTGTTAACTTTCTCATTTTCTTCTTCCACATCACAAGTCATACCACAATTCTCATCTAGGTTCCCATGAGATCCACATTCGAAACAAATATTTGGTAGAGATTCATATTCTACCTTCTGGAGCTTTCCATCAATTTGAATCTTTGCAACCAAAAGCTCATTCAAGTTGACACATATTGCCACGCGCATAAATCTCCTTAAGGGGAAACTTGGATAGGTTTTTGTATGAAGAGAATAAAGTGCACTAAATCTATTCAATTGAGGAACAATATTTTGTGATTGCATATTGATAGTAAAACATTTGTGTTTTGATTTTACTTGTTGAATCAACAGATGTGAATTTATTGGTGAAAGTATCAATCTTTAAAGTTCAAAGGTGAGGAAAATTATCACAGGGTGTGTGATAAATTAGGTTCACTTGTTATAATTATTGAAGAGAATGGATATTTCTCACTGAACTAGGATCCACAAATGTAGGAAAACCAAATTGTGCAAGCAATTCTTGTGTGTTAGATTTGATTTTATTTTTAGAGTTGGTGTAAAAAAGTACCCACTTCCCTACCACTCTTTCTATAGTTTGCTAACAACAGATTCAAAACTTCAAAATACGTAAACTTAAAAGATGATCAAACATAATACATCAAATACATTAAATAGTGAATTGGTCATAAATATAAAATTTATATAACAGATCAAAATATAACTAAAACCTATTATTTCCTACATCATATAAATTTAATAATATATAAAAAATAGTTGTATTGATTTTTATATGTCAATTGGTCATGCATATTGTAGAGCCTAATTTTTTGCCCGGGCTCATACCAGAAAAATCCCAAAGATAAACAGTCTAATATCCATTTACATTAAAACCCAAACCTAAGCCCAATACATTATAAGGCCCAAATGGCCCAAATTTCTTAAACCAACTGAAACCCTAGCAGCAACCCAAATAGCCGCCAAGAGCACACGCATCGACCACGTCGCCGCCCGCCTCCACGTCGTCTTGGTGCCCGACCTCTCCACGTAACCCCAGTAGCTCACCTGCAAAATAGAAAAGAAACAGAAGAGGAGCATAGCAGAAAACACGTATTGGATTTTATTTTATTGTTGAGAAATTCGACTATAAAAGCTAAAATAATACAGTGTAAAGGGAGGGGGATTTTTACAAAAGAAAAGCAATTCTGAGTTTTTTTTTACGGAATATACAAAGATCATAAAGCAGCAATGGTTATTTATTTATTTATTTCTTCTTTTTTCTTTTCATTTTCTGAATACTGTTATTTTTTATTTTGTTTTTTTTCGAACTCATATATAATATATACACATAAAAATACAAAAAAAAAGAAATTTTTTACCTTTTCGAGCTCTGCTTGTAGTAATGGGCACGACGACGAGCTCTCACCGAGTTCACCAAACCATGCTGGAAATCGCCCAAGAGGAGAGCATTTTTGAAGGCCCCAACCTTTTTTTTTTGTTGGAGTGAAAAGAATGAAATTTCAAAAAAAAAATTCTAACTTTTATAGGGCCCCAAAACGACGCCATTTTGGAGCTGGCCCTAAACGCCCAAAATAACGTCGTTTTGCCCAGGACTCGCGCGCAGTTGACCCGACCCGAGGGGGATCCGCTTGTTTCTGAAAGAGGGTTATTTATTCAGTTGGTCCCTCCGCTTTTTCAGTCTATTACAATTAAGTTTATTTTATTTTTAATTTCGCCTGATAATTCACTTCGGTTTTCAATTGGGTCTGTAACAGTCCAAAGTTAACCATAATCGGAACAGTGGTTTCGGGACCACAACTCTGAGTTCGAATAATATTTTAATATTATTTTCTATGTTGATGATAAGTGAACTAGCATGTATTAAATTTATGTGAATTAATTTGCTTGTCTGTGTGTTTAATTTGATTAAATGACTAAATTGCATAATTGTTAGAAGTGGCCTCTTAATTGATTATTTGTTAAATTGAGATGGTTTAATTAAAGTGAAGTTCTTAAAGGACAATTAGTCCATTATTAGTAAAGTGGAATGCAATATGTGGAAAAAATTAGATAAATTTTATGTTATTATAATAATATGTTAATATAAGTAATAAGTAAATAAATATTTCTTTTATTTTAAGTCATAAAATAATGAAACAAAGTGGAAAGAAAGAGAACATACCTTTGTTCATCTTCTTGGCCGAATGTGGGAAGGAAAGAAACTCCATTTTTGAAGCTTGAGTTTCGGCATTAGGGAGCTCAATTTGGGGTATGTATTTTGTTTAGTTTTTGATAATTTTTACATTTTTAGAATCGTTTGTTTGAATACTATATAACCCATGCTGAAATTTTTGAGTTTGAGACATGTTAAGGATTCGGTCATTGATGTATATTCATGATATGTGATGTTTGATGGTAGATTATTAATAGTATGTTTTAAATCATCATGTTTGGAATTAGAAATTTTGGTGAAATTGAGTGTTAGGGACTAATTTGGAAAGAATAAATTATTGAAGGACTAAAACATGAGAAAAATGAAATGCATGGTATTGTATGAGGCCTAGGAGCATTCGGCCCTTGAAGTGTATAACCAAATTTGATGTATTTTGTGTTTTGTACAAAAAGACTAAATTGTAAAAGTGTGAAACATTAGGGGTAAAATGGTAATTTTCCCATTTAAGTGTATTTGGATTAAATTGAAATGAAATGTGTTTGAATGAGCTCAAATTGAATGTGTTTAGATCAAGAACAAAGAAAAACGGACTTGGATCGGGGAAAGACAAAAGTTATTGAATAACCGATTTTTGATGTCCGACGATTTCCAAGTAAGTCTTTAAGCAAATATATGTTGAAAATTATTTACGTAATCTAATAAATGTTGAAACTTGAAAATTTTGGAGAATATACTTGAAATTGCCTAATGTTGGTTAGTATAATACGTGAATTGATTTTTATTAATGTAATGTGGTTAAGTTTATTCGAAATTGATATGTGATAGTATTATGAGACATATGTGATATATGTGATTTTGATATTAAGAAATGTGTATGAAATGGTTTAATTATATTGATATCGGGCTTAATGCCTAGTAGGCCTTATGCCGGTGAATTATATCGGGCTTATTGCCTAGCAGGCTAAATGCCGGTGTTTAAATCTCGGACCTTGAGTCTAGCAGGCCTAGTGCCAGTGTGTGTGACTCGGGCTAATGCCTAGCAGGTTCTATACCGGTGAGCTGAAATTCCGAGCTTAGATTATGTAGTAATAAAGTCATGAAACAAATCAAGTAAACTTAAGCTTTTGGAAACAAATTTGTTAATTAGGCCACAAGGTATGTGTTTTTCATACTTATATGATATATATATATATATATATATGCAATACTAATGAGCAAATAAATTGATGAAAGAAATGTGTTATACATTTGGTTGTGGAATTTGTATATAAACCATGCCATGTGGATATTGGTTATTTGAAAGCATAAGTGTGGTTAAAGATGTTCATGTAGGTATATCTATACATATAGACATGTGTTTATATATGTATATTCGATGAATGGTGTACTTTGGTAAGGAAATGAAAGTTGTTAGGTTAAGTGAGGTAATGGTTCTGTTAAGGTGAGTTTATAAGTTAAGTCATGTATATTCAATGTCATGAATCGATTGTTTAAAATGCTTGGATGATTGAGTGTTATAATGTAGTTGCTTAAGACTTACTAAGCTAGTAAGCTTACTTTGTGTGTGTTCATTGTTTCGTTTTATAGATTTCGATCAAGCTACGAGCTCAGGGGATCATCACTGAAGTCATTCACACTATCGGCTCACGTTGGTACCTATAATGTTTAGACTTTTGTTCTTAAGGCATGTATAGGATAGCTAAGTTTTCGAATGATATTATGATAATGTATGAAAGCCATGCGAAATTGGCTTGTTTTTAAATGTTAATAATGTTCGATGGTATATTCTATCCTTGATGTAATATGCATGTATATTTTGCTTGGAAGACGAATGAGAATGTGATATAAATAATTCATGCTAAATAGGTATGTTTGTGTATGAATGATTGCCGTGAGGTCATTAGATATAATTCTTGTTAACTTTTGGAAAGTGGACGTAAGTAGTGATATGTTAAAAATGGGATGAGTTTTGGTATGCATGACTTTCGAATGTATATATATATATATTTAGCTAGGTGTGATTGTTTGATTTGATTGTGAGGGCAACGTGTATTCAATTAAAATGCTTGAATGATTTGCAAATTTGTAGTGAATGGCGAATTCAAATTAATGTATAAGCCATATAGTTAATTTGATTGGGTGTTTGGATATATCTAAACTTAGTATGAGCTATGTAATATACATGATTCAATTATGTGTATACAAACGAATTTAAGTGTACTTTGATTTGATTGGGTGTTTGGATATATCTAAACTTAGTATGACCTATGTAATATACATGTAATTTCCTATATGTATCCTTGCATATTTGGCCAAGTAGATAAGTGTGTGTATGATGTTTATTGAGCTTGTATGTGGGACATATGTCATTATGTAATGAGCTTGTTTATTATGGCGCCACCTTATGGCCATATGGGACAAAATTTTAAATCATGTGTTTTAAATGGTCTTATAAGTAAGTTAAAATGAGATGATATTTGGATTATGTTTATTTAAATCAAATAAATATGATTGGCTTATTTGTTTAAGTACTTCATAAATTAATAAAGATAGGATTAATAAGGTTTATGGTATTTACATTGTTGGGTGGTATTATTGAAATGTACATTGCATGATCATTTATGCTCATCAATGATTGTACTGTATATGACCTAGTTTAATATATTAAGTTTGTTTAACTAAGATTGAATTGACTGAACAAAAGTTGTGACTTTTCTGGTAATGCCGGTAACCCTAATCCGGCGACGGATATGGGTTAGGGGTGTTACAGGGTCCCCCTTGTTGCTGCGCGTTTTGGAAGGAGGGAATATTTTCCCCTTTAGTCCCTCCATGTTATTTGCACATTCAAATAGGTCCCCTTTTTTATTTCTTTTTATAAATTGCGCCCCAAATTATTATTTTTAGTCTAATTTCATCCTTTTTCTTATTTCCTTTTATTATTTTGCTATTATTTTTTTGTCATAACTGCTATTATTATTATTATTATTATTATTATTATTATTATTAATTCTAACTCTTATTATTATTAACACTATTATTACCAATTATTATCGCTACTAATTTAGTATTACTATTATTTTACTATTATATCTATTATTTTAATTTTACCATTACTATTATCATTTTATTTTTTTCTTTTACTTTATTATTACTATATTCATTAGTATTATTAGTATTATTTTATTATAACCATTTTTATATATATATTTTACATACTAAATAGTTTTTTATTCTATATATATATTATTGATTTCATGTTATTTTTGTATATATTTTCTTCTAAATCTATGTATGTACATATATTCTTAAAATCTATTATATATAATTTTTCTTTTAAAGTCCTTATTTTGTTATATAGTTTTGTTTATTTCAAACATTTTATATATTATTACTTATATATATATATATATATATATATATATATATATATATATATATTTTATAATTTTTTTCATTTCATGTACGTTGTTTATTTGGATTGATATGTATTGTTTTTTCATGTAGTATTAGTACCATGTATTTTTATTTCATGCTCGATATTATGCTTGCGTGTTCTTATTATTACATTATGGTCTAAAGTCCAACGTTTTGGCCAATATTGGTAATTTCACCTTTATCCCAAACAAATCGAATAAATGCAATCTCGGTCAATTTCATAATCGCTTATTTGAGAGCTTTTAAAAACAAGGTAATGTGTAACATCCTAAATTTATGGGCCTATGCATTTAGTGTGGGGATATGTTTGATTTGTTAATTTAAGTGATAGGGGTTCAAAATTGGGCTCAGGATTAGGCAAAGGCCTTGGTTAAATTATTAGATTGGGCATTATAGAGTTAAAAGGTGGTAATAATGTTTAAAATGCCAACATGGGCTTATGGCCCAACAATAAGTGGCACTGTAAGGGAATTAGAAGTGACGCCATACACAAGGGATTTAGGGGCCCAAAATTTAAGTTTAATGAAGCCCAAATCTTTTAATTTAAGTGAGTTAAATTTCGGCAATTAGGTTTAATGAGGTGGACGACTACAAGGCTTAAAAATAGGAGAAATTATGTGGATTTTATAAGTGATAATATCATAGATAAAAATGAGAAAAGTTAGGAGCTTATCTTCAAGGGAAGTGTTGGCCGAAAATCCACTACGTAGAGGAGTGTAAAATTCGGCTACTGCATGGCAAAGAGGGTGTCGAATTTCCCCTCTCTTTTAGCTTGAATTTAAGGGTGTTTTCGGTTTTTAGTAGTAGGTGCTGAAATATCTATAAATAGAAGGGGTTAGCTTCTTGTTTCTGACACTGAAAACCCTAAATTCCTCTCCCATTGTGCCGAATTTCCCTAGCTTCTCCCTCTCTAATTTCTTTTCTCCAATTTCTTCAAAAGCCGGAACTCTTCTCCACTTTTTCCTCCTTGTGCCGATTTCTCTAAAAAGCCGAAGCATCCATAGTCTTCTCTTTTATTCATCTTATTTGAGAATTAGTTCTATAGTTCCGGCATTTAAATCTTCCATTGGCATTGTTGAATCCTCTTCTTAGTGCTAGCCGAATCTCCTATGCTAAGGTAAGTGTCGATTTTTGATTAGTTCTTATGATCTATTCCTGATTTTTGAAAGGCAAAAGTCGAAAGCTAATAGTTTAATGGTTTTATGATGGGCAGCAATTCGGGATTTGAAGGAAGCTTGGTCAATTAGATCTAAAAGCCGAAAATAGCTAGTCTCCACTTTCGGGATTTTTAAGGTAAGAAGATTTCCCTAGATTTCTATTAGATTTGATCATTATATGCAAGATCTTAAGGTTATAATGAGAATTAACGATTAAATATTGTGATAGCAGTTCGGATAAGGACTTGTGATGGAATTAAATATGGATCAGGCAAAGGAGAGAATCCCTAAGTTTAAGAAATGAGCGATATCTGCCGTTAGGGATTGGCCACTTGGTTATGGACTGGCTTCTGAACAACACCTTAGGCAGATAGCAGTTGTGTCGACTACGGATAGCGTCGACATAGAAAGTATCATTTTATCGGTAATCAGGTGTGTAGATCCTTAACACATAAGTTTTGTTTGTATTATATGTTATGGGCTAAAAGCCGAAAAAGGTGTGTAGATCTCTAACACACTAATTAATCTATACTAAATATATATTATGGGCTAAAAGCCGGAAAAAGGTGTGTAGATCTCTATCACACTAAATAATCTTAATAAATCTGTGATATATATGTTATGGGCTAAAAGTCGAAAAAAGGTGTGTAGATTTCTATCACACTAAATAATCCTAATAAATTTGTGATATATATGTTATGGGCTAAAAGCTGGAAAAAGGTGTGTAGATCTCTATCACACTAAATAATCCTAATAAATCATGATATATATGTTATGGGCTAAAAGCCTCTAACACACTTCTAATAAACATGTATGTATGTCTATTTATATATGTTATGGGCTAAAAAGCCGAATAAGGTTGTATAGACAGTCGAATGGAACCCTAAAAGGGTTAGGCAAGGATGACAGGTACGTAAACATAGAACTCTCTATGTGTATCGATGTATGTGAAAGTCTGAGATCGGTTTAAATGGCTTGATGTTTTGATTCTTGCATGTGTGTATGCATGGGATGGGATTGATTGATTGATTTATGGAAGGGGAGCAGGTCGCGAGGCGATCGGTGGCTTTGCAACATAGGTCACATAGTGATCGGTCTTTATGACAGGTAGCATAGCTGTCGAAATACTACAATGTATTTTCTGAGGTTCGCATAAGCGATCGGTGGCTTTGCCACATAGGTCACATAGTGATCAATATGGTGTGTAGCGGATGGAGGGTTGATTGTAAAAATCCCCATGGTGTGATGGTTGGTACAGGGGTGTGTAGAGGATGGACTCTTAGGTTTGGGATGGGCCATGTTACATGAAATATTTTGTTACCATTGTGTATGGGCCAAGGCCCATCATGTGTTTTTGGGCCCAAGGCTTTTATGTGATTTCGAGATTTGCACACTGAGTCTTTGTGACTCACCCTTTTATTTTTTCCAACTTTTCAGATGAGCAGTAGATCGTGGACACGGGAGCCGAGACGGACTCGAGGGGCCATCAAGTTTATTATTATTTACATAGGTTATTTATAGTTTTTTTCTTTAAGTTTTATTTCTACAAATTATTTGAGATTTCTTTAAGTTTATTTTATTTTTATTTGGGATTTTTTAATAAGGCCCTAGTTTTTATTCAACTAAGAAGTTTTCAACGTTATGCAACTTATGAATTCATGACAAGGTTTATTTCTAAAAGTCACTTCTTTATTCAAATTTTAAATAATTAACTTGTGTTTTTAAAATCTGATAAAGTGTTATGTGTTCCATAGCACTGCCAGATCTGGCCGAAACGCATGGGCCGAGTTTGGGGTGTTACATTTTGGTATTAGAGCCCAGTTCAAAACTCGAGTACGTGAAATGGGCCTAGAGGTGTTTTGGAAAAAAATTTAGAAAATGTCTGGTTTGAGGATATGGCTTTCGAGTCTCTACCACCGATCCACCACGCAGTAAGTATTCTAAACTCTCGTGTGTTATATATCTATGTGGGCTTAATGGGCTTTATGGGACGTAGACTAATTAGATCTAAAACTTGATGGGCTTTAGGCTTAGTCAAACAACTCCTTAAATTTCATAAGACTTAACCTCACTAAACAAAACCCATGAACGAGTCACAAGACTAGGGTGTGGCAACAGCATACGCATGTCTAGGAATAGATCCCAAGAGCTTGGTATTTAAGCGGTCCTAGTGACTCACCTCCTCTTCGTTGGAATCTTACAGTGCGTGGTGGTCGTTCACTCTAATTGTGAGGACTTGTTAACGGGCCAAAGTTCTAACTAAAACCGAAAGGACCACCACTCTATTTTCACAAAAATTACTAGAATGTCCTAGTTTTGTAAAATTTAAAATACCACGATTTGTAAAATTACCAAATTACCCCTAATTTGTAAAATGGCCAAAATACCATTAATTTGTAAAATTACCAAAATACCCTTATCTTGAAAAATCACTAAGACACTTTATTTTGAAAATTACAAAAATACCCCTGTAAGTTAAAATTACGAAAATACCCCTGGGTAGTGAAATAACGAAAATACCCCTAGGAGAGGAATATGAGTTCATGGATGTTACTTGTGTGGTTGATGCGTATATGTGATGTTCTGATTGATGATGATTGAATGAGAATTCTAGAATTAAGAAATATAGACTTGAGAACTAAACCTGTAGATAGAATACGAATTCGAAAGAACTACTATCGAAATAATTTTACATAAGATTGTTCGCGATTAATAAGTGGGAAGGATTAATTATTCATAAAATTCTTAATCAGATAAACATCGATCGAAAGAATGAGTACAAGGGGACGAAGACGCTCTAGATGTGAATATCGGTGCGTACCTACCATAGTATACTAAGTGTTTATTTTGGCTTTAGAATAAGAGTGCAAATGAAAGCATAGTAGTGAGACTTAGGTAGTTTGATTACTAGTTAATTGGAAATTTCGAGGACTAAATTTCTTTAAGGGTAGAACTATAACATCCTAAATTTATGGGCCTATACATTTAGTGTGGGATATGTTTAATTTGTTAATTTAAGTGATAGGGGTTCAAAATTGGGCCCGAGATTAGGCAAAGTCCTTGGTTAAATTATTAGATTGGGCATTATAGAGTTAAAAGGTGGTAATTATGTTTAAAATGCCAACATGGGCTCGTGGCCCAACAATAAGTAGCACTGTAAGGGAATTAGAAGTGACGCCACACACAAGGGATTTAGAGGCCCAAAATTTAAGTTTAATAAAGCCCAAATCTTTTAATTTAAGTGAGTTAAATTTCGGCAATTAGGTTTAATAAGGTGGACGGCTACAAGGTTTAAAAATAGGAGAAATTATGTGGATTTTATAAGTGATAATATCATAGATAAAAATGAGAAAAGTTAGGAGCTTATCTTCAAAGGAAGTGTTGGTAGAAAATCCACTACCTAGAGGAGTGTAAAATTACACTCTTGCATGGCAAAGAGGGTGCCAATTTCCCTCTCTTTAGCTTGAATTTAAGGCGCATTTTGGTTTTAGCGATGGGTGCCAAATATCTATTAATAGGAGGGGCTAGCTCCTTGTTTCTAACACTGAAAACCCTAAATTCCTCTCCCATTGTGTTGAATTTCCCTAGCTTCTCCCTCTCCAATTTCTTTTCTCCAATTTCTTCAAAAGTCGAAACTCTTCTCCACTTTTTCCTCCTTGTGCCGATTTCTCTAAAAATCAAGCATCCATAGTCTTCTTTTATTCATCTTATTTGAGAATTAGTTCTATACTTCCGGCATTTAAATCTTCCATTGGCATTGCCGAATCCTCTTCTTAGTGCTAGCCGAATCTCCTATGCTAAGGTAAGTGTCAATTTTTGATTAGTTCTCATGATCTATTCCCGGTTTTTGAAAGGCAAAAGCTGAAAGCTAATAGTTTAATGGTTTATTATGGGTGGCAATTCGGGATTTGAAGGAAGCTTGGTCAATTAGACCTAAAAGCCGAAAATAGCTAGTCTCCACTTTCGAGATTTTTAAGGTAAGAAGATTTTCCTAGATTTCTATTAGATTTGATCATTATATGCAAGATCTTAAGGTTATAATGAGAATTAACGGTTAAATATTGTGATAGTAGTTCTGATAAGGACTTGTGATGGAATTAAATATGGATCAGGCAAAGGAGAGAATCCCTAAGTTTAAAAAACGAGCGGTATCTGCCGTTCGGGATTGGCCACTTGGTTGTGGACCGGCTTCTGAACAACACCTTGGGCAGATAGCAGTTGTGTCCACTACGGATAGAGTCGACATAGAAAGTATCGTTTTATCGATAATCAGGTGTGTAGATCCTTAACACATAAGTTTTGTTTGTATTATATGTTATGGGCTAAAAGTCAAAAAAGGTGTGTAGATCTCTAACACTCTAATTAATCTGACTAAATATATGTTATGGGCTAAAAGCCTAAAAAGGTGTGTAGATCTCTATCACACTAAATAATCTTAATAAATCATGATATATATGTTATGGGCTAAAAGTTTGAAAAAAGGTGTGTAGATTTCTATCACACTAAATAATCCTAATAAATCTGTGATATATATGTTATGGGCTAAAAGTGTGTAGATCTCTATCACACTAAATAATCCTAATAAATGTGATATATATGTTAAAAAGGTGTGTAGATCTCTAACACACTTCTAATAAACCCGTATGTATGTCTATTTATATATGTTATGGGCTAAAAAGCTGGAATGAGGTTGATAGACAATGAATGGAACCCTAAAAGGGTTAGGCAAGGATGCCAGGTACGTAAACATAGAACTCTCCATGTGTATCGATGTATGTGAAAGTCTGAGATCGGTTTAAATGGCTTGATGTTTTGATTCTTGCATGTGTGTATGCATGGGATGGGATTGATTGATTGATTTATGGAAGGGGAGCAGGTCGCGAGGCAATTGGTGTCTTTGCCACATAGGTCACATAGTGATCGGTCTTTATGACAAGCAGCATAGCTATCGAAATAATATAATGTATTTTCTGAGGTTCGCATGATCGGTGGCTTTGCCACATAGGTCACATAGTGATCGATATGGTGTGTAGCGGATGAAGGGTTGATTGTAGAAATCCCCATGCAACATCCTAGATTAGGGGTTATGCGTTTGTGCATAATTCATGAGTAGTAGGTTTTGGCAGTGTTTGGAAGTGAATTAAGGGTTTTTAAAATCCTAGGATGGAAGAGAAAGCTTTGGACAATTATTGGTTTTTAAGTTAAAAACAAGAAGTGATGTGGAAAAGTGGCAAGGGACGCCACCTAAGGTGCAAGGGTTATGGCATCAAGTGAAGTACTTTGAGGGAAGAGGTTCGAATCCATTATGTGCATTTTTGCTTAATTTTATGAAATAGCATGTTTACTGTGATAAGGATGTGTGGTGTGCATTTTTAGAACCTTAGAAATATATGGAAATGTATGGAAATGTAAGGAAATGTATGAAAATGTATGGAAATGTATGGAAATGTATGGAAATGTATGGAAATGTAAGGAAATGTATGGAAATGTATGGAAATGTAAGGAAATGTATGGAAATATAAGGAAATGCAGTGAAATGTAAGGAAAACTAGGGAAATGTCTTGGAAATGTACGAAATGACATGTTTTATGAGTTTTGAATAAATTTTGAATATTTCTGGAAGCCTGAGAATGTATGGAAATATTATGTTAAAAATAGGAAAGAGACCATTTTGGAAACCGAAGTAAAATAGGAAAGTGACCATTTTGGAAACCTAAGTAAATTAGGAAAGTAAACATTTTGGAAACTACGCTAAAAGAGGAAAGTGAACATTTTGGAAACTAAGCTGAAAGAGGAAAGTAAACATTTTGGAAACCTAGGAAATGTCAAGTTTACAGAGCCAAACAAAAATTTTTAGAAACCTAGAAATGACTTAGAAATGTCGAGTTTCAAAGTTTAAAAGAGGTAATTAAGGCAAGGAGGCCTTAAAAGAAAAAGTACGTGAAATTTAACACACAAACAGGCTTGGAAAAGTGGCCTGAAGATGCCACTTAAAGCCCAAGGAGTGACGCCACTTAGGTGGATAATTTGGGCCTCGTATGGCCACAAGGAGTCCAATAAGAACAAGTTTAAATTCGGCTCATCAAGGGAAGGGGGTGGACGGCACTAGCTAAAGCTTTAAGTGATTTTTTTATTTAATTACTTAGAGAGGAAGCAATGGACGGTAATAGGGACTCTTAAGAGAAGAGTTTTATTCCCTTTAGAATTTCGGCTAAATAGGTGGATAAATGAAGAATTATTCTTTAATTAGGAGAATGAGGGAAGAGTGATAGCCAAGTAAAGGATTCTTGGCCTAGTAATTTCGGCTATAAAAGGATGAGACTAGGGCTATTCATTATTCATTCTCCCTCTCTTTTCTTCTGCCGAATATTCTTTGTCCTCTCCCTTTTGCCGAAAATTCTTCTTGAGCATCCATTCTTTTTCTTCTTTTCTTTTAGCCTCCTAGCGATTCCTTCTAAGCCTATTATTCCTCTCTTCTTTCATCTTTGAAACCGAATACATAAGGGATCATAACTGATTGTTCATCAAGTCTCTGTCTAATCTCGAAGTGGTGTCGGAGGGATCTATCGATTTCAATATAAAGGGTGAATTTGGGATTTGGATCTAAGGTATTTCGGCATCTCCATTAATCAGGAAGAGAGTTTCGAGATTTAAAGATTTAAGGTAAGATATATGTATATTCGGCCAAAGGCCATGTTTTATGTTTTAATGTTAGATTAAATATAACAAATGGTTATAAGAATTTCGACATCATTAAAGAAAGCAAGAGTTCAATTTCGGGATTTGAATAATAGGGAAATCGGCAACAAGGTAAGTCTTAGTGTACCAATCCTACTAGGATTTGGATTTATGGCCGAATGGCTTTTTATTAAAGTAATAAGTGATAAAACAAATATACGGATTAAGAATCTAAGCATTAGATCAAGCTTTTCGGGATCTCAAGGAAACTGCTAAGCAAATCAGGTGTGTACCCCACACTAAATCTTGATAGACTTACGGCTTTAATTTGTTATATGTGCTAATATAAAAGTGTAAGAATATGGCTAAGGTATCGTGTGTACCCTATCCTAAGTCTTGATATGTTCATGGCTATGTTTAAATTAAATGAAATATTAAGAATGTGAAAATATGGCTAAAGTACCATGTTATGGTACTAAGTACTCAGGTACATTTCCTACTCCTACTAGGATTGTGAAATATGTTGTACTTAACATGTGGAAAGTGACATGAAAGTGAAATTAAATATGATATGCATGATATGAAAAATATGGGGCATTCGGGTTATTTGAGAAAGGGAAGTGAATGTGATGACTTGGTCTCACTAAGTGAAACGTGATGACTTGGTCTCACTAAGAATATGTGATGACTTGGTCTCACTAAGAATATGTGATGACTTGGTCTCACTAAGAATATGTGATGACTTGGTCTCACTAAGTGAAACGTGATGACTTTGGTCTCACTAAGAATATGTGATGACTTGGTCTCACTAAGAATATGTGATGACTTCGGTCTCACTAAGTGAATGTGGTGACCTAAGACCACAGTAATCTGAACGTGGTGACCTAAGACCGCGAACGCGGTGACCTAAGACCGCGATATGGAGTGTAGCGGAAGGAGGGTCGACTTAGTAGTCCCCACGGTGTGCAGGTTGGTACGGGTGGAGTGTAGCGGATGGCATATAGGTTTGGGTTCGGGTTTGCATCATTATCTTAAATTTTTATATGAACATGATATGTATGGTGTGCCTATTTCTATTATGTTTTGGTGTTGGTTACACATTGAGTCTATCGACTCACCCCGTTGTGGGAACATGTTTCAGGTGATGAGCAGTAATGGATCGGGACGGCGAGAACTTGTGGTGGCCATGTTCAAACTTGAAGCTTAATTTCATTCGAACCTTTATTTGATTTTAAGTCTTGTACAAATTTTATTTTGAGTTTTGTTTTATGTAATAAGGCCATCGTGATGATTTTATTTACGCTTTAATTACTATGTTATGAATTTAGGGCTTTATAAAGAATAAGCCCATTTAGTTTAAAATAAGCTTAAACATTTTGTCACCTGAAATAAATGGGTTTTCAAAAAATATATATATAAACTTGTTTTCAACTCAAGCCCAACCCAAAAACAAATTATCTTCCAAAACACACAGTTTTCAAAGCATTCGAATGAATTTGAACAGGGTTACTTCGAGGAACATACCAGATCCGGTCCATTCTCATGGGCCGAGTGTGGGGTGTTTCAGTTTGGTATCAGAGCCCAGTTTTAAACTCTCGGCCTGCGGTCTAAGGTCCAAAACGTTTTCAAAACGAGCCCAAATGAGTTTTATGGAAGTACTTCTGAAAATAGGCAGGTTTGATGGCATGACACCTAAGTCTCCGACCCGCAGTCCACCAGGTAAGTACTCTGATCTTTTGTGTGATTTATATTATGATTTGTAGAAGGGTAGAAATGGAATGTAGAACAGAGATTAAGTACTTGAACCCTAGGACTAGTATACCCCAACAAAAACATAAGACTTAAATGCCTAACTAAACCAACTTGTGGTTAAGTCGCTGAGTTAGGGTGTGGTAACCATGGTGCGCATGTCTAGGAGTGGATTCAGAAGAGCTTGGTATTTAAGCGGTCCTAGCGACTCACCTTCTCTTTACTCGAATCCTACAGTGCGTAATGTAGCTTCACCCTAACCTAGAGGACTTATACACCTGCTAAACCCCAACTAAAACCCGAAAGGGACTAGCAGTATTTTTATGGAAACCTTAGTTTTAAAATTTCTAAATTACCCCTTGATTTGAAAAATATTATTTTTATAAATTTTCCTAAATATTTCGATTTACAAATTTACTAAAATACCCCTAGTGGTAAAATTACAAAATGCCATTGGTTTATGAAATTTCCAAATACCCAGATTCTTATCAAAATTTCACTACTTTGCTTAAAGGAACCTAAATTTACAAAATATCAACATACCTTGATTATGGAAAGAAATTTATGAAAATATCCCCGATTTGCAAAATGACCAAAATACCTCGAAGGGAAAATCAACGAAGTACCTCAAATTAGAAATCTTCAAAATGCCCTTGGTTTTAAATTTACCTTATTACCCTTAATTTCAATAAAATTTCCTCACTTTGTAAAATTATTTAAAAACCCTATTTTGCGAAAGTCCAAAATACTCCGATTTGAAAATTTACGGAATTACCCCCGATTGACAAAATTACCAAAATGACCCTGATTTTCAAAATTTTTGCAACATCACCGATTTGAAAAAAAAATTCTCAAAAAGAACCATCAAGTTTTGCAAATTTTAAAATACCCTTGATTTATTGAGATTTACAAATTTACCCTAGTTAATTATCGAAATACCCCTGTAATTTCAAAATTTTTGAAAAGCCCCGGGATTTTAAAAATTACCAAAATACCCTTATTGACAACATCACCAAGGAACCTTATTTTGACAAATTATGAAAATACCTCAGAGGGCAAATTACGAAAATACCCACGGTAGTGGAAAAACAACAACAATGAAAACTACAACATTTCTGAATGAGCGAAAGTTCATAATTGATTGATGGATGTATGAATGTAAAGGCGTATGCGTGTATGAATACGAAAGAACCACTTCTAAAAATTCTTTCCATAAAACTTCTTCGCAGTTAATCGGTGAAACAAAATTTTTAATACATAAAACTTCTTAATCGATTAAATCGAAGTTAGAAATGAGTTCTAAGGGCGGAACTTAGAGATTGTGCTGAAAAGTATGATGGTTCTATTAAGATCGAGTGCAGCTGTAGTAAGCATAAGTGCGGTGAGAAGGATTGTACGATTGTTAGTAAGTAATTTCGAGGACGAAATTATTTTTAAGGAGGGTAGAAGCGCAACATCCTAGATTAGGGGTTATCGTTTGTGCATAATTCATGAGTAGTAGGTTTTGCCGGTGTTTGGAAGTGAATTAAGGGTTTTAAAATCCTAGGATGGAAGAGAAAGCTTTGGACAATTATTGGTTTTAAGTTAAAACAAGAAGTGATGTGGAAAAGTGGCAAGGGCGCCACCTAAGGTGCAAGGGTTATGGCATCAAGTGAAGTACTTTGAGGAAGAGGTTCGAATCCATTATGTGTATTTTTGCGTAATTTTATGAAATAGCATGTTTCTTGTGATAAGGATGTGTGGTGTGCATTTTAGAATCTTGGAAATATATGGAAATGTATGGAAATGTATGGAAATGTATGGAAATGTAAGAAATGTATGGAAATGTATGGAAATGTATGGAAATGTAAGGAAATGTATGGAAATATAAGAAATGCAGTGAAATGTAAGGAAAAGTAGGAAATGTCTTGAAATGTACGAAATGACATGTTTTATGAGTTTTGAATAAATTTTGAATATTTCGAAGCTTTGAGAATGTATGGAAATGTTATGTTAAAAATAGGAAAGAGACCATTTGGAAACCAAGTAAAATAGGAAAGTGACCATTTTGGAAACCTAAGTAAATTAGGAAAGTAAACATTTTGGAAACTACGCTAAAAGAGGAAAGTGAACATTTTGGAAACTAAGTTTGAAAGAGGAAAGTAAACATTTTGGAAACCTAGGAAATGTCAAGTTTACAGAAATGAACGAAAATTTTGAAACCTAGAAATGACTTAGAAATGTCGAGTTTCAAAGTTTAAAAGAGGTAATTAAGGCAAGGAGGCCTCAAAAGAAAAAGTACGTGAAATTTAACACACAAACAGGCTTGGAAAAGTGGCCTGAAGATGCCACTTAAAGCCCAAGGAGTGACGCCACTTAGGTGGATAATTTGGGCCTCGTATGGCCACAAGGAGTCCAATAAGAACAAGTTTAAATTCGGCTCATCAAGGGAAAGGGGTGGACGGCACTAGCTAAAGCTTTAAGTGATTTTTTATTTAATTACTTAGAGAGGAAGCAATGGATGCAATAGGGACTCTTAAGAGAAGAGTTTTATTCCCTTTAGAATTTCGGTTAAATAGGTGGATAAATGAAGAATTATTCTTTAATTAGGAGAATGAGGGAAGAGTGATGGCCAAGTAAAGGATTCTTGGCCTAGTAATTTTGGCTATAAAAGGATGAGACTAGGGCTATTCATTATTCATTCTCCCTCTCTTTTCTTCTGCCGAATATTCTTTCTCCTCTCCCTTTTGCCAAAAATCCTTCTTGAGCATCGATTCTTTTTCTTTTTTTCTTTTAGCCTCTTAGCCGATTCCTTCTAAGCCTATTATTCTTCTCTTCTTTCATCTTTGAAACCGAATACATAAGGGGATCATAGCTGATTGTTCATCAAGTCTCTAAGCCAATCTACGAAGTGGTGTCGGGAGGATCTATCGATTTCAATATAAAGGGTGAATTTGGGATTTGGATCTAAGGTATTTCGGCATCTCCATTAATCAGGAAGTGAGTTTTGGGATTTAAAGATTTAAGGTAAGATATATGTATATTCGGTCAAAGGCCATGTTTTATGTTTTAATGTTAGATTAAATGTAACATATGGTTATAGGAATTTCGACATCATTAAAGAAAGCAAGAGATCAATTTCGGGATTTGAATAATAGGGAAATCGGCAACAAGGTAAGTCTTAGTGTACCAATCCTACTAGTATTTGGATTTATGGCCAAATGGCTTTTTATTAAAGTAATAAGTGATAAAACAAATGTAGGGATTAAGAATCTAAGCATTAGATCAAGCTTTTCGGGATCTCAAGGAAACTGCTAAGCAAATCAGGTGTGTACCCCACACTAAATCTTGATAGACTTACGGTTTTAATTTGTTATATGTGCTAATATAAAAGTGTAAGAATATAGCTAAGGTATCGTGTGTACCCTATCCTAAGTCTTGATATGTTCATGGCTATGTTTAAATTAAATGAAATATTAAGAATGTGAAAATATGGCTAAAGTACCATGTTATGGTACTAAGTACTCAGGTACGTTTCCTACTCCTACTAGGATTGTGAAATATGTTGTACTTAACATGTGAAAAGTGACATGAAAGTGAAATTAAATATGATATGCATGATATGAAAAATATGGGGCATTCGGGTTATTTGAGAAAGGGGAAGTGAATGTGATGACTTCGGTCTCACTAAGTGAAACGTGATGACTTCGGTCTCACTAAGAATATGTGATGACTTCGGTCTCACTAAGAATATGTGATGACTTCAGTCTCACTAAGTGAAACGTGATGACTTCGGTCTCACTAAGAATATGTGATGACTTCGGTCTCACTAAGAATATGTGATGACTTCGGTCTCACTAAGTGAAACGTGATGACTTCGGTCTCACTAAGAATATGTGATGACTTCGGTCTCACTAAGAATTTGTGATGACTTCGGTCTCACTAAGTGAATGTGGTGACCTAAGACCACAGTAATCTGAACGTGGTGACCTAAGACCACGAACGCGGTGACCTAAGACCGCGATATGGAGTGTAGCGGAAGGAGGGTCGACTTAGTAGTCCCCACGGTGTGCAGGTTGGTACGGGTGGAGTGTAGCGGATGGCATATAGGTTTGGGTTCGGGTTTGCATCATTATCTTAAATTTTTATATGAACATGATATGTATGGTGTGCCTATTTCTATTATGTTTTGGTGTTGGTTACACATTGAGTCTATCGACTCACCCCGTTGTGGGAACATGTTTCAGGTGATGAGCAGTAATGGACCGGGACGGCAGAACTTGTGGTGGCCATGTTCAGCTTGAAGCTTAATTTCATTCGAACCTTTATTTGATTTTAAGTACTGTACAAATTTTATTTTGAGTTTTGTTTTATGTAATAAGGCCATCGTGATGATTTTATTTCTGCTTTAATTACTATGTTATGAATTTAGGGCTTTATAAAGAATAAGCCCATTTAGTTTAAAATAAGCTTAAACATTTTGTCACCTGAAATAAATGGGTTTTCAAAATATATATATATATATATATATATATAAACTTGTTTTCAACTCAAGCCCAACCCACAAACAAATTATCTTCCAAAACACACAGTTTTCAAAGCATTGAATGAATTTGAACCGTTACTTGAGGAACATACGGATCCGGTCCATTCTGTGGTAGGGTTTGGGGTGTTTCACCCATCTTGTGATGGTTGGTACGGGGGTGTGTAGAGGATGGACTCTTAGGTTTGGGATGGGCCATGTTGCATGAAATATTTTGTTACCATTGTGTATGGGTCAAGGCCCATAATGTGTTTGTGGGCCCAAGGCTTTTATGTGATTTTGAGATTTGCACACTGAGTCTTTGTGACTCACCCTTTTATTTTTCCCAACTTCTCAGATGAGCAATAGATCGTAGACACGGGAGCCGAGGCGGACTCGAGGGGCCATCAAGTTTATTATTATTTACATAGGTTATTTACAGTTTCTTTTTCTTTAAGTTTTATTTCTACAAATTTTTTTCGAGATTTCTTTAAGTTTATTTTATTTTTATTTGGGATTTTTTTTAATAAGGCCCCTAGTTTTTATTCAACTAAGAAGTTTTCAACGTTATGCAACTTATGAATTCATGACAAGGTTTATTGTAATGGCCTAAATTCAAGGTTATCGGAACAATGGTTTCGCAACCATAAATCCGATTTAAAGAGAAATTTATTTTAATATTTTTGCATGAATATTTATATGATAGGAAAATCGTATTAAAATATCGATAGAAAATTTTACCAATTTAATGGTTAGTTAGAAAAGGACTTATTGAAGGAATTTGGTAAAAACAAGGTATCGAGACCTTGATCTCATAAAATTGAGTAGGAAATATTTTTATAAATATTTATAAAATGTTAGTAATGTGGTATTAAAATTTCGTTAGAAAATTTTAACGTTTGGGTAGGTAATTAAATGAAAAGGACTAAATTGAAAAAAAAAGTGTAAAAGTTATTAAGGATTAAATAGCTCAATTGTCAAATGAAAAGGGATCTAAAGAGAAAATAAGCCCAAAGGAGATATTTTAGGCGGCATAAGCTGAGAAAAAATCAGGAGAATTACTGAAAGAAGGGTAAAATGGGAAAATAACAAAATTTATTAAATAAAACTAGGACTAATTTGAGATATCTAGAAATATCTTCATTTTCTTTACTCTCATCATCTCAAAACGCCATAGGAGGGTTTTCTAAGCTGGTATATCATAATTTTTGCACCAAGTAAGTTAATACTTGCCTATTTCTTGTAAATTTTGTGTTTTTAAGACTTTTACAACTACGTCCTATTACTAAATTCATTAGTCTTTTATCTCATGGATGAAATTGAAAGTTACCATGGCTGAGTTCTGTAAGTTTATGATGAAATAGCATGAAATTTAAGCTTTAATTTGTTTATGAGATCATTTTATTAGGTAATTTCAATAGAAATTGATTTTTAGGACCTAATTGTGAAAATGTTTGGAATTAAAATCTATTACTTAAATTATGATTCTCAAAGGTTATAAAGTAGTTTAAAGTGATAGAATAAAGTTTTAATTGAGAGAAATCAGCTCAATTGAGAAGTTAATTGAGCAGGGACGAAATTATCATTATTGAAAGCTTAGGGGGAAAATAGTAATAAACAGTTTGCACTAAAACAGTTTTGGACAGCAGCAGTAGACTAACTTTGAAAAATCACCATAAATTGTAGAAATCGAATTAGAAGATGAACAAAATATGAAATTAAAGCTTATTGAGTCTAATTTCTCATAGAATAAATGATGTAAGCAATAGATATGTAAATCATGAGATATAATGAATTTTGTGAGACAAGGTCAGAATGAATTCAGGTTCCCTATTTTTATTTTAGAAAATCATCAAAATTGGATAAAAATAATTATGGGCTTAAATTTATATGTTTAGAATCATGAATGAGTCTATTTTAATAGAAATAGACTAGAACATCATCCAAATCTTGTATGAAGAGATAATTAATTTTTAGTGAAGAATGGTCAGAACTGTCAAATAGCAGAACAGGGGTGAATTTAAAGAATAAACTGTATTTATTGGCTAAACCAAAAATTCTGAAAATTTTATGGAAAGAAGATATGTGAGTCTAGTTTCAGGGAAAATTAGCAGATCCTAATTTGGAGCTCTGTAGCTCAAGATAAAAATAATTTAGTGACTATGACTCAAGTAGACAGTTTTGAATGAACTAAAAATAATAATAGAATTATTGAAAATGCTACATGTGAACATGAAATGTATTGAATTGATGATTGAATTTATTTATTTAGATCCGGAAAACTCAAATCTGAAGCTAGATCGAGGAAAGGAAAAAGTCCGGATTAGTAGATTTTGTATACTAACTAGTATCGAGGTAAGTTCATGTAACTTGAATTATCTTCTTAAATGCTTGAAATGTATGTTATTGATGTGAATATAATTTGAATGTTCATTGTATGAAGATTGATGAAACATTGATATATTTGATAAAAGTGGAAGAAATCCGGTTGAATGAAAGGAAAATTTGATGGATCTCTCGAAAGGAATTGACGGTAAAAGGATCTAGCCGGACGGGTGATCCTATCTGATATAGCCCTCCAGAAGAATATGTGTAAATGGATTTAGCCCGGACGGGTAATCCAATTAGGGTCTGAATTTAGCTTTGACTGGTAATTCAGATCCAAGCTCATTAGAGTAATTGTCGTTGTGGGATTTAGCCCGGACCGGTAATCCCGACAATACTCTATGAGTTTATATTCTGTGGATTTAGCCTGACCGGTAATCCTCCTGTAAGGATGAGGTTCATGGAGTGTGCTCTCGAAATGGAAATGTGCATATGAATATGAATTGACGGACCGGTTTGTACACTAAAGTGTACCTCTGAAAATCCATCGAAATTCGAGTAATTCAACGGATAAATATGGAAATATAACAAAGAAATAGAAATCATGGTATTGATGAGCTCATCAATCATGGTATATATTATTGATACATGGAAATTATTGAACTAACTTGAATGTTGAGCTTGTGTATGTTAGGGTAATAATGCATTGAATGTATATATGAATGTTTATTGCATTGTATTGAAAATGTTAGGTAAGTATAATTCTTGTTACATGGATTTACTAAGCACAAAGTGCTTGCCCTGTTTCTTTTTCTCCTGTTTTGTAGTGTGCAGAGCTCGGAGGTCGGATTCGGTAGGAGATACATCACACTATCAACCTCAAGATTTCGGTATATAAAGAAACTTTATTTTGGAAATCAATGGCATGTATAAGCTAATAAAGTAATGTTAATATGAAATGAATGTAAGGTCAGCCATTGGTATGGCTAGCAAACCTTGGTTTGGTATGTGTTGATGTTATCTTATAAATATGCATGAATCTATTATGAAAATATGTTGAATTGGATTGGTTGATGTGGATTGGTCTCGGTTTAAAATTGCAGGAAGGCTAAATATTTATAAAGGGGCTATATTGAAAAAAAAATAAAAAAATTTGTAAACTCCGGTAATGCCTTGTACTCTTTCTAATATCGAATACGGGTAAGGGGTGTTACATTTATTTCCAAAAAGTCACTTCTTTATTCAAATTTTAAATAATTAACTTATGTTTTCAAAATCCGATAAAGTGTTATATGTTCCATAACACCGCCAGATCTGGTCAAAACGCATGGGCCGGGTTTGGGGTATTATATAATGTTTCGTGTTTGGAAGTTTGAGAAATTGTGCCCTAATGTGCTGGGTTTCGATTTTTCGTTCGTCCAAATAACTAAATATCCTTTTAATTTCGCGTTTTGGGAAATTAAGGGACGATCTTAGTTTCGGGGGTTAAAATGTCGCACCTTAATGTACCATGGATGTGATATTTTATTCTTTTGGAACAAGAGAGTCTTAATATTCTAAAACGGATTATGTAAACATTCTTTAAAAGGGTTTGTATTTTAAAATCATTCAAGTTTTTGACATTAGGACATTAGTTAATTAATTTGGTACCAATTTTGGGCGTTGCAAGGGTGCTAATCCTTCCTCAAACGTAACCGACCCCCGAACCCATTTTCTTGAATTTCGTAGGCCAAAATTAATATTTTAATAAAACAAAATGTTTTACAAGGTGATCCGATCACACCTAAACAAAAGGATCGGTGGCGACTCCATTTTCGTTTTTAACGTCGATCCACATTTTTTAAAATAAAAAAAATGGTTTCGACACATATCATAAAATTTTTATACAAAATTTTAAACTCATTTCAAAGTCAAAACTAAAGAACAGACCTAAAATTTTTGCATCGACCTAATCCATGATAAGATTTGTTAACAATACAAATGATATGAAAAATTTGAAAGAGTAGTTATCTATATGGATTGATTAATGTAATTAGACTATGTTTTAGCTTTGTCATGGTAAAGCAAGATTTAGGGTAGTTAATGTATTGTAATCAATTTTATAGTAAAATAAATTTAAATAATAATAATTTTATAAAATACATAAGTAGAATAAAAAATCAATGTACACTAAAATTCTATTATATATAGCTAAAAAGAATCTAAATCAATAAATAATTGAAAATATTTTATTAAAAAATCCAAATGCTACTATAGGGCCCAAAATTTGTCCGGCCCATGTCATAACCAAATTAAAACAAAAGTATTAAAAAACCAATAAATATCAGTCTATAGTCTATTTTACAACCCAACAGTAGGCCCAATTGGCCCAGATACTAAATAAACCACTACCCGCTTTCTAAGCCTAAATTTCTAGCCCACTTACAAACCTAGAACAGGCCTAAAGACCCAACCCCAAAGCTGGCCTGAATGGCCCGATAACAAAGCAAGCCCAAATGGCCCAAAATTTTGAAAATATTCAGAAAACCCTAGAGCTTCCAGAGGGTTCCAGCGCCGTTTTAGCTTCCATCGCACGTGGGGACACGAATGCCCCGCGACCCTAGACAGGCGTTTGGACTGCCTCGGTCTTCACACGCGTACACGCACGCACGACCGCACGTATTCCTGTACCCTCACACGCCTCCGTACGCCACGTCCACCTTTCGTACCTACAAACTAATGGCAGAGAAACAACAGCAAGAAAAAGCATAGAAAAAAATAAACGACTGCATTTATTTTATTTTCTTCATTTTTTATTCAACCGACTATAAAAAGTCGGAGAAAACACTGTAATCAATTACGCAGACATATACAGATATTGAATACAAAAGAAAGAGAAAAGGAAATCAGAGAGATGATTTTTTTTAAAGGTGACCTTTTTCGACTTTTAAGATCCTTTTTTTTTTCCTTTCGTTCTTGGTTCTCGAAAAAATTCTTGTTTATCATTCGTGTGGGAATCAAAAAGGGGCGAAAACTTACCTACGAGTCAAATCGGCGGGCTCTCTCTTTTCGTCGAAATTGAAATAGAGGAAGCCGTCGGGGCAGAGATATTGAAACATTCGGAAGGGATTTAAAAGAGGTTTTGCAAACGACGGAACCTGCCATTAATCGTCGATTACATGGTGTTTTAGTGGTCGGATTTCCTTTAGGTCGCTGCTGAGAAAGGAAAGGTTAGATTCGGCTAAGGGGGAATGACGTTTGGTTTCGTCTGATTTTAGGGTTGTAAAAAACAAAAAGGGTGTCTTCTAGTTCTAATTTAGCTTTAAAAAGGGGGGGTTATAGGTTGATTAGGAAAACAGCGTCGTTTGGGGCTTATTGTAATAGCCTCAATACGACGCCGTATAAAGCAAGCTCCGAACTGACCCGACTCTATACTCCGAAGATCCACGTGCTTTTGGCAACGACGGAATATTTGCGCTTGGTCCTTTGAGTCTCGCATTGCCATTCAATTCGATTTATTATGTTTTCTTTATTTTCTCAATTAATCTCTTTAATTTTTGCACTGTTTCGATTTAGTCCGGTTTATGCACTGCGCTTTGGTTGTTTAAGTATTTGTTGTTTTAATCCTTGATTGTTTGAATGCTTTTTAATTTAGTTCTTTTTTTATTATTATCCTAGTTATCATTTAATTAATATTGTTATTATTATTGATGTTATTTTAGAACATTATTACGAATATTATTTTAATATTGTTATTGTTACTTTTAATCGTTGTTAATATTATTATTTTATTATCATAATAAATTCTTATTTTTATCATCGTTATTATTATTTTATTTAAACTATTATATATAGTATTTTATACACTTAGTAATTTACTATTATTTTCAATTATTTACATTAAATTATATTTACACTATACTATTGATTTTATATTATTATGCATATAATTTTTCTCTTTTAAAAGACTATACTCTATATTTATTCCCAAACACTTTTAAATATCGTTATCATTTTTATATATGTATATATGATTTTTATTTATCATTATAATACATTTAAAATCATTTTATGCTCCTTCCATATGTCATGCTTGTATGTTTTAATTCTTATTCTATATTTATTTGTTGCTTGAGATTCAATTGTATTGTATTTCATTTGTAAATAATTGTTCCATATTGTATGTTATATGCCATTACATTGTATTCACTTAAAAACATCGTGTTTCAACACTATTCGAATTTTAAAATCATTTTCACTCAATATTTCCAAAACAAGGTAATATTCGTGCGTTTGGCAATTCAAAGAAATCGTGCCCAATCGTGCTGGATGTGGTTTCTTGTTTAACCAAATAAACGAATACCCTTTCAAAATTTGTTCATATTTCCAAAATAAGGTAATATTCGTGCGTTTGGAAATTTGAAGAAATCGTGCCTAATCGTGCTGGGTGTGGTTTTTTGTTTTTCCAAATAAACGAATACCCTTTCAAAATTTGTTCATATTTTCAAAATAGGAAAACATTTGTGCGTTTGGAAATTCGAAGAAATCGTCTTTGGGTGTGGTTTTATCCTCTTTTTATCCAAATAATATTCGAATACCCTTTCAAAATTTGTTCATATTTTCAAAATAGGAAAACATTTGTGTGTTTGGAAATTCGAAGAAATCGTCCCCAATCGTGCTAGGTGTGATTTTTGTTTGACCAAATAAACAAGTATACTCTCAAATTTTATCCATATTTTCAAAACAATGTAATATTTGTGCGTTTGAAATTCAAAGAAATCGTGCCCAATCGTGTTGGGTGTGGTTTTTTTTGTTTGTCCAAATAACCAAATACCCTTTCAAAATTTCAATACATACACTTGGAGAATTTTAGGGATGATCTTGAATTCGAGGACTCAGATTGTCGTGCTCAATCGTGCTGGATGTGATACTCTATTCCTTCGGAACAAGGGAATCTTAATATTCAATCAAGTAAGAACAAAATTTCAAAATCATTTCAAATTTTTCAACATTAGGACATCAATTAATCAATTTTGTACCAATTTTGGGCATTGTGATGGTGCTAATACTTCCTCGCACGTAACCGACTCCTGAACCCATTTTCTTTTTGAAATTCGTAGACCAAAATTTATTTTATAGGTAACCTGATCACACCTAAACAAAAAGGATAGGTGGCGACTCTATATTTTTTAAAGTCGACTCTCACTTTTCAAAATCCAATAAAAAAATAATTTCGATAAATACAACTCTGAATCTGATAAATTACAATGGTTTGGTCGTGGTGACTTCACTTCCTAATACCATCCTTCCACTTTTCCTTCCTTATTTAAACATGTACGCTTATATTTCCGACTTTTAGTAAACGGCCCCAAGTTTCCATTTTCTTCTCATTTCAAAATTACGTAAAAATCTTTAAAATTATATATATATAAAAAGAAGCTAAATGCTAAGAAACATACCTATTGGGGCAAATATCCCAAAATACCAAAAAATACAAAAATTACGGAAAGGACGGGTTTCAAAATATTGATTAGGAAGGGCAATTTCCCAAAAAGCGTCCACGTCGGTAGCGTTTTTTAGAAAAAGTTTAAAGCCGATCACGGAGGAGCGCTTTAGGCCGTCACCAAAAGCGGCGTCCACGGTAGCTTTGGTGACGTAACTAAAGCGCCCTCCGTGGACGCTTTTAGGTCAACATAACAATCAAAAAAATGTGACCGTTGGACCCCAACGGTCAAAAAACAGCGGTAAAAAAAAACTATAAATACCCCCCCAACCCTTCATTTTTTTCACACTTCAATCCTTTCTCATTTTTCTCTCAATTTTCTCTCAATTTGCTCTCAATTTTCTCTCAAGTTTCTCTCAAAGCCCTTGAAATTTACGCTTAAATTTCGAAATAGTCTTCTACCATTTACGAAAAAGCCCTTTATAATTTTTTTAATATATTTATTTTTTTGGAAAATTTAAAAAATCTTTATCGGAGTACAATGGCCGGGGATTTACATCGCCTAGACAGCAATCACATTGGCGTCCAGCAATTGAAAATGGTAAGTTTGAATTTTAATTTTCAATATTATTAAATTTTTTAATTATGCAATTTTAATTAATTTTGAATTTTATTATTTTTAAACAATCAGTAGATCGGTGTTGCAATGTTATATTCGCAACATGCCCGGTCCCCATCACCATTGATCGAGAATTACTTATGGAAGCGGGTTTTTGGCACGTGGCCACGATAGGCGGGGTTCAAATTGGACCCGGTTTTGATAAGCTACCGATAGAGAGGTGGAGACCCGAGACGCACACTTTCCATCGCCATGCGAGAGTGTAGCATCACCTTAGAAGATGTGCGATTACACTTGGGATTACTGGTGATTGCGGGTCGGTAGTCACCGGACCGTAACATCTCTCGATTGGATGGCCGTATGCTACGAGCTCTGGGTGCCATTCGAATAAATTGCAAGGAGGTCGGATCGATATGGTTTGGTTACGACACATTCCATAGCCGAATGAAGATTCGATGAAGATGAAAGAATACGGTATGCGGGCATACATACTTGAATAATTGGAGGCTATCGATGCGGACGTCTCTAGAAACCTCGTCCACGAGATGGCTCCTCGAAACTTGTTGATTTGAGCGTACGGTGAATTCGGTTGGGGTCCGCCAGACTATCGAGGTTGTATCGGGAGATGTCTTGAGGCGACGGTGTCGGATAAAGCAAAAATCGGAGGTTGCCTATCACTCTGCGGTCATGGGCATGGTTTGATTTCCATTTTACGTCCTCGACTCGACCAACCATATTCATTCCCATTGATAACGAGGTAAATTTAATATTATATTTTACAATTATGTCGTAGATTTATAGTATAATTGCATGCTAAGAGTTTATTTAATTAGGTGGAACCATCCAGAAGTCATGTTGGAATACCGACTCGCTTGAGGATATCTGCTCCTATTGGAACAACATTGAATCACAAGTAAGTGTCAATTTCGTTATTATAATTTAGTATTTATGTATATAACTAATATTTTGGTAATGTTAATATAGTTTCAATGGACACTGTGACGAGGATCCGAAATTCGGCAAGAATTCGAGAGGAGTTCCTCCAAAATCCGAGCAGTTAGCACGTTAAGGTCCCGCTAATCACCTACGCGATCGTGGAGATGCACCGGTCGATCGGGTTCTCGGCAATTTGGATGCCGACAACCAATTCCGTGGCTCTGAGGTGCTCGATGATGAGCACAGTGTGGACTTCTGGCGGCGACACCTGGATTGGCCAATATTTTGGTCGAACATATCGAGAAGTGGGAGAAGCGGTATGACTTTTTACCTAGCAAGGAACCGATCGTAGTTCTGAGTTAGCGTGCGTCTTGGGAGTACATGCCATGGTTTAGAATCCATGGCAAGCCGTCTGTTGTCGGTGAAGAGAGGCGACAACAAATTCATGAACGAAGGAACGTCGGGCCCTTTACATCCAAAGAGAAGGGTGATGAGATCGGGCCAAAGAATAGCGCCTACAGATCACGGGCCCATCAACGGCGCCTATCGATCCACCGGCCCATCAACGCGCTATACAATCAAGGGCCCATCGATTCGGTGACAACACCGATAACACAGCGTCACGGTTTATGCCAAAGTACCACGCCTTACTTGTATCCTCCTAACCCATATATGTTTCCTTTTCTAGTCCCCAGTGTTGGAATCCATGGTCGGGTTCGAGTTCGTTCAAACAACTCCTTTTAGCCACCGATCGTGAGGCCGACATCGGTGTGGGATTAGAGGAGGTGCCGTCGGGAGCGATTCTTTCTACAGACTCCTTCACCGTGACGGATGCGATCACCCCGCCGTGGTTTATGCAAACACCTCCGGGGTCATTATTTTATCAAGGTGGGTCATCATCGCAACACCCAGAACCAGACCCACTGCCGGAGGGACCGGATTCCCCGCCTGAGGTTCCACAACCCCCGCCGGAAGCTAGAAGAAGGAGGAATCCAGCGCGTAACCGTCGACCGCCCCCGTGTGGCACTGGTTCCCACCGGCATCCGCACTAAACCCTAAACCCCATAATTTGAGTAATTGTAAATTAATTTATAATTTGAGTTTAATTTTTTTTGTAATTAAGGTTTAATTTTTTGTAATTAAGTTGTAATATATTTAATAAAAATTGAGTTTGTTTTTTTATTTAATTTTTTTAATTTATTTAATTTTAATAACTTTGACAAAATATGTTTGGTTTATTTTTTTTGTAATTAAGTTGTATTATTTTTAATACAATTTGAGTTTTTTTTTTGTAATATAATTTTTTTAATTTATTTAATTTTAATAACTTTGACAAAATAGGTTTGGTTTATTTTTTTTTTGTAATTAAGTTGTAATATATTTAATACAATTTGAGTTTTTTTGTAATATAATTTTTTTATTTATTTAATTTTAATAACTTTGACAAAATAGGTTTGGTTTTTTTTTTGTAATTAAGTTGTAATATATTTAATACAATTTGAGTTTGTTTTCTTTTGTAATTTAATTTTTTAATTTATTTAATTTTAATAACTTTGACAAAATATGTTTGATTTATTTTTTTGTAATTAAGTTGTAATATATTTAATACAATTTGAGTTTTTTTTTTTTTTGTGTAATATAATTTTTTAATTTATTTAATTTTAATAACTTTGACAAAATATGTTTGGTTTATTTTTTTTTAATTAAGTTGTATTATTTTTAATACAATTTGAGTTTGTTTTTTTTAATTTAATTTTTTAATTTTTTTAAATAACTTTGACAAAATATGTTTGGTTTATTTTTTTTGTAATTAAGTTGTATTATTTTAATACAATTTGAGTTTGTTTTTTTAATTTAATTTTTTAATTTATTTAATTTTAATAACTTTGACAAAAATATGTTTGGTTATTTTTTTTGTAATTAAGTTGTATTATTTTAATACAATTTGAGTTTGTTTTTTTAATTTAATTTTTTAATTTATTTAATTTTAATAACTTTGACAAAATATGTTTGATTTAAATTTTTTTTGTAATTATTATTTTTAATACAATTTGAATTTGTTTTTTAATTTAATTTTTTAATTTATTTAATTTTAATAACTTTGACAAAATTGTTTGGTTTATTTTTTTTTTGTAATTTTTAATTTAAAATTTAATTTTTTAATTTAATTTTTTTGTAATTTAATTTTTTGTATTGATCTCGTACCACCAATATATCGTTGTTTTATTATTTGTGTTTGTAATTTAATATTAATTATCTTATATTTAATAAATTTGAGTTATTGTACAAAAGTTCACCGTTTTCCTCCAAAAAACAGACATTACATAGCCACAAGAGACAAACAAGCTAAGAACACGGTCAACTAGTCCGATTTGGACACGGCGAGATGTATGGCGGGTTCCTACACCACCCGCATGACGACTTTGGTTGGTCGGTTCTCGGATATCCATATTGTTGCGTATTCTAGTCGAGGAAGGTCGACCTTTTGGTTTCGCGCCTCAATTCTCTATCCCAACAACAACTTATACGGTGCAAGCGATACCGATGGCCACTTACGTTCATCTGGGATGGTGGAATCGTGTCTCCACACGTTGTACATGTTTTCTAATTTGTAGACTTCGTCGACATAGCTCATGGGGTCAAGACGAAGATTATGACAAGCCGCAAGTACATGAGCACATGGGAACGAAGTGCATCAAATATCCCACATCGCATGTCCTATTTGTCAAGTGTACGATAATGCCCGCCAACAATACCTTGGCTCGGTCATCAAACTCCGTGACACGAAACCATAGGTCGTCGCGATCGTGACAAACTGTGTGCATAGTGTTACGCCTGTGCCTTCCCACGGTTAATTTCTTGCAAGACCTTCTGCTCCATACATGGCCTCCTTGCATACGCCTCGATAACTCGCCGCTCTCTTCTAAATAGTGCGCTAAACGAAAATATGTCTCCATAAAATTGCTGTAATCGGCGGATGACGGGTTCCTTTTAGCAAAATTTATGCATTCGGCGGGTTTGTGGTCATATGACCATATCGTGAGCAGCAAATCATATGCTTGTGTCCACTGTTCAAAAGAAATATTGCACAGTAGTCTGCGCCTTGGCGTTATCTTAGCATAAGCGGCCAACATCTCGTGAAAACGGTCTTTATTGATCTCGCACCTGCCAATATCGTTGATATCGAATATTACATACCACTATTCAAATTATGAATAAATCAAAATTTCAAAAGAAATTATATTAATAGAAATTTCATACCCATATCGGTCACTTGTCGTTTACGTCTTTTAGATCGGTGTTGCCCATAGTAGTTGGATGCCACATGCCTCGTGCAATATCGATGGTGTGTGCGATGCCACATGCTTCCCCGTCGTTCTATTGCCGCAAGTATTCCAGGGCCCGATCGATATAACGATATGTCGAGTTGAGGCGGACATGCCTCCTTAACCTAGATAGGAAGAAGTCCCGGTCATCACCGACTCCGGTGTTATTGCGAGCGAATCGGAAGGATTCTCCACGGTAGCCTTGTGCCACGACTAGCAATAGCCGATGCGATATCTACCATACATGAAGGTACCATCAATTTGTACCAATGGCTTGCGGTATGTAAAAGCATCTCTGGCATTGCTTAAATGTCCGAGCAGCGCTTGAACACTGCGCATCCACGGAAAGCGACGATCATTGTAGTACGGGTTCCGCTTTCAATGTCTCATTGTCTTTGCTCGGACATATCTCTCCGACACCTTACACCACCGCCACACTTCATTATATGAAGCGTCCCACCGAGTGCAACTTTTCCAACGCTTCGCTTGGCTATCCAAGCCTTTCGTAGAGGCGTGTACCCATTTGGCTACGAATATTGCCAATTAAGGCCTAAAGATCTTTGTAGTTTTAGGATCGGCCTTCACCGTCGGATTATTAAATCACCAACATGTGCGAATCCATCCTCGGATGATCTTGTGTTACACACACAGCGGCACGTTAAATAATGCAACATTACATAATATTAGTGTTATTGAAATCATTGAACACATAGTGGTACTGCACTGGAAATAAGACATGTATGCGGACCTTTGTACTTCTTCACCTCCCACATCCCCGTCCTTTTCCTCAACGACGCCATGATTTTCCATGCACATGTGCCATCTTGCACAAAGACACTTCGCCTCGTACCTATCGAGCTTTGATTTAACCATGGTGTAGTTAACCCGTTCTCGATGTTTGTATTGTTTCAATGCACCAAGAAAAGTGTTCTTGTTGGAAAACGGTTACCAACTTCTAATTGGTCCGAATCCAACGAAGAATTTGTACAGTCACGCGTCCGTGTGGTAGTTCAGAAACTCCAATGCATCATCTTGAGATAGATCGACATTATGCATGTCTTATTGGAGGCGAGTATGCCCCGAATAGCGGATCTTCTTCTTCTTCGTCGAACCGCCTCAACATCTTCAGTACAATTGGAGCGGGCTCGGTTCGTAAAATAGTCCAACTTCGCACCGTCTACCTATTGTAATGAAAATCATTGCAAGCATTCATCTATTCATAACCGTCAATATGTACATGGTAGTCAAAGATTTTTAAAATTCTAATTATCTAATTAAAATTATATTAAATATAATAATTATCATATTTCTTATTTAATAAATATATATTTTATAAATAAATGGATAATATATAAAAATTTTGAAATGTAAATTTTACTTATATTTTAATTTAATTTAAATTATACAAATTATATCCAAATTTGATAATTAGTTTTAAATTTTTATGTTAAAATTAAACTTTAAAATATATAAATGGATATTTATCTAATTATATTTTTATTTAATTAAACATTTATCTAAATTTTAAAAATTTTAATTATCTAATTAGAATTTTAATAAATTTTAGTTATTAAACATAATAATTATCCAAATTTTTATATTTAATTTTCTTATTTAATTAAATAAACAATTTTATAATCAAATGGGTAATGTATATAAAAAAGTGAAATGTTAATTTTACTTAAATCATCTAAAAAAATCTAAATTTGATAATTAATTTTTAAAATTTTTATGTTAAAAATAAAATTTAAAATAGATAAAATTATATATAATATCTAAATAAATATATAAGTTAAATCAAATGGATAATTATCTAATTAATTATCTTATTTATTTTAGATAAATTTAATATCAGTTAAAATATATTTTATAATTTCTCAATTAATTTTCCGTTTAATATATTAATATGGCAATTAATTTATCAATTGATGCATAATTGCAATTGTACAATTCAGAAATTGATTGTAAATTAATAAAATTGATTATTATTTATCAATTAGATAATAAATATTCGTTAACATATAATTTCTCACTTGATAATAATATAACAAAATAAATATATTACCCATGAATTAATATGAAGATGGGTAAAATTGATTGTAATTAAACATATAATAATATGAATATATTAACCCATTTCACTCGGAAATATTAACATTTCTTTTACCCATTGTTTACTATGGGTAATATATTATTTATCAAATGGATATTCAATTTTTAATTTTACTTAAATTATTTAAATTATATTCAAATTTGATAATTAATTTTAAAATTTTTATGTTAAAATTTAAATTTAAAATAAATAATATATAAATAAATGTATAAGTTAAATCAAATAGATAACTATTATTTAGTTAAATATTTATTTTTACAGATAAAAATTAAATTAACTACATATTAAATAAAAATTAACTTAAAAAAAGCATGATTATGCCACTTTTCGCAATTATAGTGTATATACTTTGCTATATTAAATATATATGATTACATTCATATAAATACATTTATGCAATTATAAAATTTAAAATTATTAATTGAGTTGGATAACTTAATTCTATATTTATATTTTAAGTTTAAATGTAATTCTTAAAATGTTTAAAAATAAAAAATAAATTTAAAAATCAAAACTTTATATTAATCGGTATGAGTCTATATGCATCTATATAAATCGATATTTTATGAAATACAATACTAAATGATGACCGAAATAGTACGTACCAATCTATACAAAACTGACTATCATGGGTGTAAACATACAATTTTGCCCGGGCCCATAAAAATAGAATAAAAACAAAAAACAAAACAAACAAAAAAATCAAAATAATAAACCCAATGTTTTAAGCAGTCCTTTTACAGTCCAAAGCCCAAAATAAATTACCCAAGACCCAACCTAACCCAATTACACCTATCGTAACCATTTTTTGATGAAACAGTAAACGACGCGGTCGACTGGGTTTTGAAAACGAAAAGAAAGGGAGTCGCCACCGATCTTTATTTGGTGTGATCGGATCACCTTTGTTTTAATAAAACATTTAATTTACTAAAACAAAGGCTTTTTGGTCCACGAACTTTGAGAAAACGGGTTGGAAGTCGATTATGTGCGAGGAAGGATTAGCACCTCGACACGCCCAAATCGATACCAAACTGATTGATTGATGTCCTATTTGTTGAAAACTTTGAAAGGGTTCGAAAATACAATGCCTTTTATTTTCAAAATTTGAAGGAATTGGCAGGGATGCTAGGACTCGCTTATTTTCGAAGAGATAAAGCATCATGTCCAGTAAGTTAGGGCACAATACTTTAGACTCCCGAAACTAATCTCGTCTTTTAAAACTTGATTTTTGTTTTTGAAGAGGATCTTCCATCATTTGTTGAACGAGAAATCGGAACCCAGTAAGTTAAGGCTTGTTTTCCCGAAAATCCAAATTAGGAGTATTGCCTCTATTTTGGGAGAAAAAGAAGCTTATCTCAAAGTATCTAAGTGTCGAGTCCAGTAAGTTAGGGCGCGACATTTTGAATTTCTGAGATTAAGTATTTTATTTTTAAATTGCAATTTCAAAAGAGATATCCCGTTGTTTAGCTTTAAACGAGAAGAAATCGGAACCCAGTAAGTTAGGGCTCGATTTACTCGAATTGCTAATACGGAATGTCAATTTAAAACCGAAATTTGTGATTTTGAAAGGGATATTCCGTTGTTTAACTTAAGCGAGAAAAATCAGAACCCAGTAAGTTAGGGCTCGATTCACTCGAATTGCTAATACGGAATATCGATTGTTATGAAAATTGGGATGTCGGGAAAGATTAGTATGGCGAGTGATCAAAATATTGATAATAATAGCAAGAAGGGAAAGTGATAATAGGTAGTGGTAGAGTGAAAGTATTACTATAATAGTAGAAATAACGATGAAATAATAATAATAATAACATGATAATAATAGCAATCGATAAACAAAATGATAAAGAAAAAGTATATATGCGTATACGGATAGTACATAAGGAGAACAATAATAAGGTTAACATGATTAATGATATATGAGAAAAATAATAATAATAGTGACAAATAATAATAGTAATAATACATATATAAAGATATATTAGTAGTGGTAATAAATATAATAATAATATTAGTGATGATATATAAAATAATGGGTGAAAAAGAAAAACGAATAAATATATATACACATATATGAAAAAATAATAGTATAATAATAACGATAATAACGATAATATAAATAAAAGATAATAATAATGATAATAATAATAAAATAATCAATAATAAAATAAAAGTAAAAGTGGTAAAATTGCAAAATAATTAAAAAATGGGTTAAATCGCATTAAAAATAGAAATTTCGGGTCAAAATATAAATAAAATAGTGGTTCGGGGGCTAAATGATAAATAAAATAAAGTTCGGGTCGATTTGTAAATAAAACGGGCTTCGGGGGTCACGAAAGGACGCGCGTGAAAGATGGGGACCAAAGGGACAATTTTCCCAGCAAATTAAACGCAGCATTTTAAGGAAGGACCAAATCGCAAAACTGCGCGAAATTTTAGGGCCGATGTGCAATAATGAAAAACTTGATTTTAAGAACTAAAAATGCGGAAGGGCTGATTGTGCAATTTCCCCTTTGGCTTAAAAAAATACGCAGATCCTTTGTGGAACGGGTCGGGTTCGGGTCGGATCAGGTGAAACGACGTCGTTTTGGAGCCACTGAATCAGGCCCTAAACAGCGTCGTTTTGAAATCTTTATAAAACCAAAATTTTCTCTTTTTCTTCATTTCAGCTGCTTACTCAGAAAAAAAACTTTCATTTTGTTTTTTTTTCTCTGCAGGGGGGTTGGTCTCCTATTTCATCTTGTCATTGCCGTCACGTCCGAAAAGGTAAAATCTTCCCTTTTTTTTCTTTTTTTTTATATCATTTAAGTATATGTATATATATATTTTGATTGAGTAATGAATAAAAAACAAAACGACGAATGAAAAAAAAATGTGAAATCACCTCCGAACGTTACTGATCTGGCTTTTTATGCGTTTTTGATTCTTCTTTGTTTGATATCTACTTGTTATTTTGTTTTTGAATCTGTTTCTTTCCTATTGATTGCCAAAAAAAAAGAGTCCCTGTTACAAATCTATTAATCGGCTTTTATAGCCTTTTCAAATTGCTTGCTGTCGTTTCCTATTTATTGTTTGCAGGCGCTTGGGCGTGGCGGGCAGTCTGCAGCAGTGGCCTCGGCAGGGTCGAGCAAGTGGTCTTGGCAAGGTCGAAGGCCGTGAGTCGAGGCTAGGGGCTGCAGGCTAGGGTTTTATTTTTCTTTTTTCTTTTTTGGTTTGTTTGGGCTGGTTAGGTTTTGGGCTAGGGTTGATTTTTATTGGGTTCTGGGCCGGGCAAAATGGGCTTGTACAGCTGCCCCTCTTTGCTCATTGTCGTGTAACGAGAATAGCAAAGACATAAGAAAGACCCATTTTACCCGGTCTCAGTGGGCTTTAACTTCTTTTGGTGCTCTTTTCTTTAGGTAGCCTCATTCAGTTTGCCGCATCTTGTCGTTTCGATCTTATTCCACCGTTGCTTCAGGCAGATAGGACTTGTAACTTCAATTTGCTCCCCTGCAATCTCAGGGAGATAGGTTTAACTATCTTCTATCTGCTCCACTGCAACTTTAGGGGGATAAGACTTGCTTTGAATCTGCTCTTGCAACTTCAAGGAGACAAGATCTGCCATCTTCAATCTGCTTCCTGTTGTTTTCAATCTGATCCCTGCGAACTAGGGGATCACCAGACTGATGTCTTCGATTTGCTTCCTACAACTTCAGGAATGTCAAATTTGCTATCTTCAATCTGATCCCTGCAAACTCGGGGATCACCAGACTGATATATTCGTTCTGCTATATTCAATCTGATCCTTGCAAACTCTGGGATCACCAGATCAATCTTCGATCTACTCGCAACTTCAGAACGCCAAATCTGCTATTTTCAATATGATCCCTACAAACTTGTGGATCACCAGACCGATGTATTCGATCCGCTTCGCAACTTCAAGAATGTCAACCGCTTTCTTCAACTCTGATCTCTACAAACTCGTGGATCACCAGATCGATGTCTTCGATCCGCTTCCCGCAACTTCAAAATGTCAAATCTACTTTCTTCAATCTGATCCTCGCAAACTCAGGGATCACCAGACTGATGTATTCGATCTGCTTCCTGAAACTTCAAGAATGTCAAATCTACTTTATTCAATCTGATCCCTACAAACTCAGGGATCACCAGACTGATGTCTTCGATCTGCTTCCTGTAACTTCAGGGAGACCAGATCTGTTTTGATCTCTAACTTACTCTATTGTGACTTCAGGATAAGAATTCAAGGAGAAAAGATTCGTAGTCTCCATTTTCTCTACTGAAATAAGGGCTGATCCTCATTGTTAACTCAGGGAGGCGGCATTAGTAATCTCAACCTACTCCACCGGAACTTTGAAAAAATAAGAATTCAGGGAAAAGAGATTTGAAACTTCATCTTTTCTACTAAAACTTCAAAAAAATAAGAGTTTAACCTCATTGTTAACTCAGGGAGACGGGATTTGTAATCTTAACCTACTCCACGAAAACTTCGAGGAAATAAGAATTCAGGGAGAAGAGATTTGTAATCTCCATCTTCTCTACTGAAACTTCAAAGGAATAATGATTGATCCTCATTGTTAACTCAGGGAGACAGGATTTGAAATCTCAACCTACTCCACTGAAACGTCGAGGAAATGAGAATTCAGGGAGAAGAGATTCGCAATCTCCATCTTCTCTAACTGAAACTTCAAAGGAATAATGATTGATCCTCATTGTTAACTCAGGGAGACGGGATTTGTAATCTCAACCTACTCCACGGGAACTTCGAGGAAATAAGAATTCAGAACTTTCCAATTTGCTTCCTTACTATCTTCAAGAAGACTTCAATCTTCAGCCTGCTCTCCTACCATCTCGAAGGAGCAAAATCTGAACTTTTCAATTTGCTTCCTTACTATCTTTAAGAAGACTTCAATCTTCAGTCTGCTCCACTACCATCTTGAGGGATCGAAATCTGAACTTTCCAATGTGCTTCCTTACTATCTTCAGGAAGACTTCAATCTTCAGTCTGCTCCACTATCATCTCGAGGGAACAAAATCTGAACTTCAATATCGCTACACCATTCTTTGAGGAACCTTTCCTGTAGAATTAATTTTATGTGCTTATGCTTATGCAAATGATGAGGATGCTATGATCAAAATGACTCAAAGCCTCCTAACTACATGTGTTATGGACGACACTTTCATGAATGCAGAATGTCATGAGAATGGTCTTTTTACAATGATTAGGATGCAATGATCAGAATGAATTGAATGCTCCTAACTAAATGACAATGGATGACATTTGCATGAATGCAGAATGTCATGAGAATGATCCTTTGTTAAATGTATAATGATTAGGATGCACTGGATGATATTTGCATGAATGCAAAATGTCATGAAAATGGTCTTTTTATGATTATTAAGATGCAATGAGTCGAATGCTCTTAACTAAACGTGCTTTGAATGATAAATGAAAAATGAAATGATCCATTTTTAAATGCTTGGGGTCGTCATTGCTCGTAGTTCATTAAGGTTCTATCAGTGATGCGTTATCATACTTCTTCGTTCAGCTGGTATCATTGACAGAAAATCCAAAGAAACAATCATATTCTGCTCAACAAGCTTCCCCCGCTGTGATTTCAGAGTCCCTTCCACTGTACATTCTCGGATATAAAATTTGTACCTCTCACTGCAACTTCAGGAGAATAACGTTTGTTTCCTCCCATCCATCCTACTGCAACTTCAAGGTGTAGGATTTGTATCATCTCAACCACCCCACTATGACTCAGGGTATAGAATTTGTAACTTATTCAATCAATTTGGTCTACTACACCTTCCATTCTCTGGGTGTCATGACCAAATGTATATGCCTGATATATGCATGAATGCAGAGCATGATTTTTTTTTTCCCGAGAATGATCCTTTTGTACAGTTGGGTTGACATTGCTCATTATTTGTCAAGGTTGTATCACTGGCGAAATGTATTGTCTTTTGGTTCAACCAATAAAAGGTCTAAAGAGATAATCATATTTCTCCAATATTTCCAAACCTTGAGCTGAGTGAGTTCTAAACAATAGTCCTGTTTCAGGTCCTTGTATTATTCAGAAGCTTGCAGAGTAATATGCAAAACTCCTTTTATGAAAGTATTATTAGTCCATTAATCGTTATTTCAATACAAAATGCCTGAAAAGGATTGTAACAATGGACAAAAAGGAAATTGATTGGGAGCATAGCTCGAAACAAACAAGTTAATCAAAGCTAGCAAAGGTAATTAAGAAGGAAATTTATCGGTGGTTTTTGAAAGGAATAAAATAACCACAAGTAACAAAATGGGTAAAATGGAAACTAAGTACTCCAGATATCGCACTTGAGCTTCTCTCCAACTTCGAGGACCATTTTGAGCTTAATATGTGTTTAGGGGATCCAGTACTTTATCGATGCCCCAAGACGTAACATACTTCTTCGAGCGTAGCAAGACTCATCAGATGCCCTACTTTCGATCAAAATTTTGAGTTTGCCTTCTTGGTTTTCAACTCAAATACCCTTTGGTCTCAAAGCGCCCTTTACGGGTTTTTGCCTTGGCCTCTCTTTTCTTTTTTCTTTTTTCTCTTTTTCTTGTTTTTCGTTTTTTGTGTTTTTTTTTTGTGTTTGTTTTTTTTTTGGAAAACCTTTTAATTGAATCAACTCACCGGATTAAGGTGTCCTTGTCATCCATCTTGGTTAACACTCATGTTTCCCTAGAACAAGCCTTCTTTGTTGTATAAGGCATTTACTTTTCTTTGGAGTTTTTTGGATAAGAGGAATCTCTCTTAATGCTAGGTCCTCTTCCTAAAATTCTCTTGAGCGAACCTTTTTGTCAAGCCCGTATCCATTTTTGATACATTTGACCCTGCCGAATACTTGTAATCAAGCTTACTGGAAGCATTCTGCTTCATCTAATTCAATCTAAGCTTGGGAAAAGGAATCCTATCTTCCAACAATTGTTTCCCTTTCACGAACCAATGGCAAAGATGCCCCTGTAAAAGTCCTGGCCAACGTTCAAGGAACCTAAAGGGTAAATGGTAACTTCTCTATGCCAACCTTTACAAGTCTCATCCATTTTCAAAAAATCTTGAATGTTTTTTTTGAATTTGATGATCGCCGACTTTGTAATTTTGGCATATGAAGTGACCTTCACCTCTCAAATGAGGTAACCAATGACCATGAATATGAATCGATGTTGGCTAAAAGCTTTTGAGGAGACTAACTTGTTAACATCCATGCTTCATATAGGGAAAGTAGAGAAGGCACAATATTCCTCGATTTGGCATTTTATGGCATAACAGATGCAATTTCCCTTTCTTGGTGAACTAATAGCCTGAGCCTCTTGATTAGCTAGGCTGTTGTAAAACATGGATTCTTTAAACCCCAACCTTAACAGCATACCTATGTTTTAGTAGTTTGGCATGCCTTGATATGATCGTGCAAAAACATCTTGAATTTCTGAAAATAGCTCAACGATGCCTTGCCTTACTCCTACGAGGAGCTACGCTTCCATCTTCATCCCCTTCGTTAGCTCATAGCGTCTGCTGACACTTCATAAGGTAGGATCTACCATTGGGGAAGTATGTTGCAATCTTTGTCATCTTCAAAGCCCTTAGATCCCTCTAAATACATATCACACTAAAAAGGGAGTCAGCAATAGCGTCGCTCATGTCATTGATATCTGGGGACCCATTGTGGGTGAAAAGGTAAAAAATCAAAAGAATAAATGATCCTCAGGATGATTATTCATATGATATGGTCATGAGTGAAAAATATTCAGTATGAAATGTAAAGAATGAAAATATTTACTTAGAAAGATGTATTTTATTGAAATAAAAATTCTGGACACAAACCTACTTCTCAAAAGAAATCTTATTGCTTCTAGGCTTGAAGCAACAAGTGTGTTTTGCACATTACTCTAGATTAGCTTTTAAAAATACAATGTTTCTTCCATAGTCTTATTGTTCAAAACACTCCCAAGTACATAAAGGCAGATGCTCGGAAGACTTTTATTCCTCGGTTCTCTTCGGGTATACCATAGCTCCGTCATTGAACTTCACAATACCCATGTTGATGAGATTTTCCACCAATTTCTTGAAAGTAAGGTAATTTTCATCGAATGGCCCGTGATCCCGCGTGGTACTCACAATCGAGTGTTTGGGTCATACCATTTTGGGTATGGAGGTTGCATCGATTTTGGATATTGGGGACACAACGTGTGCATCAAATAAACTTTGATACAACTCCTTATACGTCATAGGGATTGACGTAAATTGAGTTTTTCAATGTTTTTCCTTGTACGAGATTCTTTCCTTAATGAATCTTGATACTCGAGAGTTACCATTTTGGGTGATTAACTGAATTAACTTTGGGTCCCCCATGTTTATATTATTCACCTCGTCATCTTTTTTTCTAGGAGCAGGCCTTCTCTTTGGTTTTCCCGCTTCAATCTTACCGATCTCGATTGCATGTTTGATCATTTCCCGCCATTACCATATTGGCAAAGCTCTTAGTGGTACTCCCTATCATATGGGTTATGAAAGGAGCCTTTAGGGTGTTGATGAAGAGCATGGTAGTTTCTTTTTCTAAAAGGGGTGGTTGGACCTGCATGGCGACCTCCCTCTACCTTTGCGCGTATTGTCTGAAACTCTTATTTTATCTTTTTTCCATGCTTTGCAAAGTAATTCTATCCGGTGCCATGTCCGTAACGTAGCTGAAATGCTTTAGAAATGCTTGAGCCAGACTTCTCCAGGAACTAATGTTGGCCCAACTAAGCTGGTTATACCATCTAGCAATGCATACCACTAAACTTTCTTGGAAACAAGGATTAAGAGTTGATCATTGTTCACATAGCCACCATTCGCCTACGTAACATAGTGATGTGGGCTTTAGACGATTAGTCCCATTATACTTCTCAAATTCGCATCTTAAACTTATGAGAAGGCACCAAATTTGGAACCAGACTCAAGTCTTTTGCGTCAATACCATAGTGGTGATCAGTATTTTCCAAAGCCTTGAACTTTTCCTCTAACCATCTACAATGATCCTCTAACTGCCTTGAAGATTCTTCCCTCAACCCCATTTTCTCTGCCATATCTAAATCAGGTACAACAGGATTGGCCGGGTTATCTCCCGTTGGTATTCAAACCTGCGTGAGAGTTCGTGGGTGGTCTAATATCATTTTACCATTGTTGAGGCCTAATCATGACAGATGGCCTTTGGGGATACTCTTCATGCTGTGCTGGCGCATGTGGTGGGGTAAAACCTAGAGGAATGCCTTCGCTCTCTTCTCCTGTTCCTTTGTCCATTGCCCCACTCAGTATTTGGGCCATTTGAGCCATAATGCTCTTTTGAGCCTCCAACATCTGATCCCTCATCTCTTGTTGGAGTTTTGCCATTTGCACTTGCATCTGGTCTTGTAGGTCTTTCTGGAATTGTTCAAATCTTTGATCTATTTTCTTTGTCTTGGCACGTGTACTGTAATGGTTCTCAATTTTCAAATTTTCCTTTTCTCCCTCTCTGTATTAATTTTAACTAATTAGGCTCTCTCTATGGACTTAAATGCATATGATGTAATACAATGCAAATGCATGAATGCAGGAAGAAGACATCGATTCTGATCAACTTCATTTTAGAAAACTTTATTAGAAGGTAAAACCCTTTACATAAAGCAGATTACAAATATGCTTTCGCCCTAAGGCCTAAGGTTTTAATTTTCCCAAGCAAGGAGATTAGCTCTTGATCATGACCCGGTAGCTCATATCTCACGCTCAATATGTCGCCTTCGCAGACCAAAGTCTGTAGTGATCACCACCTCTCGAATCTGGATTATCGCTTCACCCATGAGGTAGTTTCGACTTCTAATTTGCTCGCAAGAATGGCAAAGCTCCTCCTCCCAACGCTTTCTCTCATTTTCGAAGCTCAATCCGAGCTCACTCACTGTAATGCCGATTCTAGCTCTTCAACTTTACCTTTTATTTTCTCGATTCTACTTAGGCTTGATTTCAGTTGGCTTTCCGAGTCTTGACTTCGATAATGGTGTAGAGGCCTCCCAAGCTCAGCTATTCTAGCTTTTAGTCCCTTGTTTTCTAATTGGCTTGGCTCTAACCATGTGCGAGCGATCGCATTGTCTTCTACTTTATCAAAGAATTCACTTTCCATAACCAAACTTTCTAACTCGAAACCGACCGTGAATCGATGCCTCTTAAAATATGAAATGATATGAACAAAAGAATGAAATACAACAAGTTAGTACCATGGAATATAAAGTAAGTAAAATAAACAAACACCTATCTGGGTGACCTCTAAGGTTTGACATAGCTCTACCTAAGGTGGGCTCCTGGGTTTACTATATGCGGTTTAGTTCTAAAGTTCGAGGTACCAAACCAGTGATTCCTCGATCCTCGCCCATTATAGGTTCATATGGACCGAGTTCGGTTCAGGGGAATACATTTCCCTATAGCCATGCGGAAGTGAAAACTTCACGAAGACATAGGTACAGATGTATCTCGAAAGCAGTCCACTAGCCCATGCGGAGGTGAAAACCTCACGAAGCCATAGCTTCTCGCTCCCACTTAAAGGGTATGACCACAATGGTCATGCAATGCAATGCCAAAGTATTCAAAAGATCCAATAATATATTGAAAGTGCATTTAAAGAATCATGAATTCTGAAACCATTTTCTAATTTTAATCAAAAGGACAAGGATCAATCAATCTATGGCCTGACTCTCAACGAATAAGTCCCCAGTGGAGTCGCCAAGTCGTCAGAACCATTTTTGATGAAATAATGAACGACGCAATGACTCGGGTTTTGAAAACGAAAAGAAAAGGAGTCGCCACCGATCTTTATTTGGTGTGATCGGATCACATTTGTTTTAATAAAATATTTAATTTACTAAAATAGTACTTTTTGGTCCACGAACTTTAAGAAAATGGGTTCGAAAGTCGATTACGTGAGAGGAAGGATTAGCACCCTCGACACGCCCGAAATCGATACCAAACTGATTGATTGATGTCCTATTTGTTGAAAACTTTAAAAGGGTTCAAAAATATGATGCCTTTTATTTTCAAAATTTGAAGGAATTGGCAGGGATGCTAGGACTCGCTTATTTTCGAAGAGATAAAACATCATGTCCAGTAAGTTAGGGCGCAATACTTTAGACTCCCGAAACTAATCTCGTCTTTTAAAACTTGATTTTTGTTTTTGAAGAGGATCTTCCATCATTTGTTGAACGAGAAATCAGAACCCAGTAAGTTAGGGCTTGTTTTCCCGAAAATCCAAATTAGGAGTATTGCCTCTATTTTGGGAGAAAAAGAAGCTTATCTCGAAGTATCTAAGTGTCGAGTCCAGTAAGTTAGGGCGCGACATTTCGAATTTTCGAGATTAAGTATTTTGTTTTTAAATTGCAATTTCAAAAGAGATATCCTATTGTTTAGCTTTAAACGAGAAGAAACCAGAACCCAGTAAGTTAGGGCTCAATTTACTCGAATTGCTAATAAGGAATGTCAATTTAAAACCGAAATTTGTGATTTTGAAAGGATATTCCGTTGTTTAACTTAAGCGAGAAAAATCAGAACCCAAAGAAGTTAGGGCTCGATTCACTCGAATTGCTAATACTGAATATCGATTGTTATGAAAATTGGGATATCGGAAAGATTAGTATGGCGAGTGATCAAAATATTGATAATAATATCAAGAAGGAAAGTGATAATAGGTAGTGGTAGAGTGAAAGTATTACTATAATAGTAGAAATAACGATGAAATAATAATAATAATAACATGATAATAATAGCAATCAATAAACAAAATGATAAAGAAAAAGTATATATGCGATACGGATAGTACATAAGGAGAACAATAATAAGGTTAACATGATTAATGATATATGAGAAAATAATAATAATAGTGACAAATAATAATAGTAATAATACATATATAAAGATATATTAGTAGTGGTAATAAATATAATAATATTAGTGATGATATATAAAATAATGGGTGAAAAAGAAAAAACGAATAAATATATATACACATATATGAAAAAATAATAGTATAATAATAGCGATAATAACGATAATATAAATAAAAGATAATAATAATAATAATAATAATAATAATAAAATAATCAATAATAAAATAAAAGTAAAAGTGGTAAAATTGTAAAATAATTAAAAAATAGGTTAAATCGCATTAAAAATGGAAATTCTGGGTCAAAATATAAATAAAATAGTGGTTCGGGGGCTAAATGATAAATAAAATAAAGTTCGGGGTCAATTTGTAAATAAAACGGGTTTCGGGGGTCACGAAAGGACGCGCGTGAAAGATGGGGGACCAAAGGGACAATTTTTCAGCAAATTAAACGCAGCATTTTAAGGAAGGACCAAATCGCAAAACTGCGCAAAATTTTAGGGCCGATGTGCAATAATGAAAAACTTTATTTTAAGAACTAAAAATGCGGAAGGGCTGATTGTGCAATTTCCCCTTTGGCTTAAAAAAACACGCGGATCCTTTCTGGAACAGGTCGGGTTCAGGTCGGACCAGGTGAAACGACGTCGTTTTGGAGCCACTGAATCAGGCCCTAAACGGCGTCGTTTTGAAATCTTTATAAAACCAAAATTTTCTCTTTTTCTTCATTTCAGCTGCTTACTCAGAAAAAAAACTTTCATTTTATTTTTTTTCTCTGCATGGGGGTTGGTCTCCGTTCGGTTTGTCAAGACTCGCATTGTCATTAATCATCACAAGACGGCATGGTAAAAAAGGTAAAATCTTCCCTTTTTTTCTTTTTTATATCATTTAAGTATATGTATATATATATTTTGATTGAGTAATGAATAAAAAAGCGAACGCATTTAATGAAAAAAATATGAAATCACCTCCGAACGTTCTCGATCTAGCTTTTTATGCATTTTGATTCTTCTTTGTTTGATATCTACTTGTTATTTTGTTTTTGAATCTGCTTTATTTCCTATTGATTTGAAAAAAAAGAGTCCTCATTATAAATCTATTAATCGAATTTATAGCCTTTTCAAATTGTTCTGTCGTTTCCTATTTATTGTTTGCAGTGCTTGGGGGTGGCGGGCGGTCTTGCAGTGGCCTCGGGAGGGTCGAGCAAGTGGTGTTGGCAAGGTCGGAGGCCGAGTCGAGGGCTAGGCGTGCTAGGGTTTTGTTTTTCTTTTTCTTTTTGGTTTGTTTGGGTGGTTAGGTTTTGGGCTAGGGTTGATTTTTATTAGGTCCTGGGCCAGGCAAAATGGGCTTGTACAACACCCCTTAACCCAAACCTAGCAAACCTAACCTACAGACCCAACCAAGCCTGTTATACCTCAACCCGAACTGCCTAGGCCCAAAACACCTGTGGCCCAACACGGCCCAAATCTTAAGCAGAAATCAGAAGGCCTAGGGTTTCTGAAACCTTAGGCGCCGCAGGAGACCACCAGCCCTCGTCCAGCCGCGAATCGCGTCGCCATCAACCCGCCTTATCGCCACATTCTCCGCCGCTCTTCACCTGCAAGAAAAAGGAAGCAGATTACAACAAGAATGGCAATAACAATATTTTCCTTTTTTATTTTTTTATTTTCAAGGCTATAAAAAGCCTAATTATTCTGTAACAAATGGGGAGGAAATAAACAGAAAAACAGAGATAAATACAATCAAAAAGCAAAGGTTTTGTTATTTTACTTATTTTTTTCATTTTTGAATACATATTTTTTTTTTGAAGAGCATATATATAATATATATAATATATAATATATTTATAAAAAAAGAAAATTTTTGGCCGGCAACGGAGGCGTGTCGCGCCGAAAATCGCCAGCAAGAGATTCTGAGGGCTATCAAAATTGTTTTTGAAAAAATGAAGAAGAAGCTTTTTTTTTTCGATTTAAACTATTTATATAAGATTAAAACAACGCCTTTTGGACCTAAGCACTAGTGCCAAAACGACGTCGTTTCGCCAAGGATCCGCACACAGATGACCCGACCCGAAGGATCCGCGTGTTTTTTTGTGAAATGGATTATTTTCTAATTTAATGCTTCCGCATTTTTTAAATTTACAATTATGCCCAATAACATTTTTCCGTACTTACAATTTAGCCCTATAACTTATATTCTGTTTCATTTTAATCCTCTATTCTTTATTTATTTATTTTTATTTATTTTATTATTCTAATATTATATTGAATTATTTTACTATATTACAATGTTGTGTAATTTTATTATTTATATATTAATTTGTTTATAGTATAAAATATATATATTTTATGTATTAACCTTGTATGTATTATTATTTATTTTATGTGGTTTAATATTATTTAATTATATATATCATTTTATAATTTGTATATTATTTATTATTTATTATTTTATTTTATTTAATATTAATTGATTATATATTATTTTATATATTAGTTATTATATGTTAAAAATTTTATACATTGTATAGATTATATTATATCATATTTTATATAAAATACATTTATGTTTTCATTTATATTATTTATATTTTCTTTATTCAAAATCATTATATACTATTCTTTTTATTTATACATTGTTTGCATTATTTATATCATATATGTATGTAATATTTTTATTTTATTTATTAATATTGCATGAAATATGTTCATATTTGTTATTGTATTAGTTTATACTTCATCATGTATTTACAATTGCTTTATTGTAGGAATTATTATTTGTCATATTTTGTATTATTATTTCTTTGTTGTCTATATTAAATGATAGTGTATTATAATTACCTTTTAATATTTATGTTCGATAATGTATAAATGCAATATTGTTATATAGATTATTGTTTAAAATATATTTTTTACAAAATTACTATAGGTTATTTAAAAGTTTTTTTTTTAAATAAGACAATGTTTTGGTATTTAGAAATTCGGAAAATAGTGCCCTAACGTACTGGGTTGCGATTTTTCGTTTGGCTAAATAACTAAAATCCTTTTACAAGTTTTATAAATCGTAAGATGACTTTGATTATGAAGGTTTTAAAACATTGTGTCCTAACGTACTGGATGTGATGTTTATATTCCCTCGGAACAAAGAAATCTCAAGTTTTAAATCAAAAAACCTATTCTTGAGAATTCAAAACATTATTTCCTAACTTATTGGATATGATGTCTTGTGTCTCGATATAGAAATTTTCCAAATTAAAAGCGAGCTGAGTTTCAAAGTCGTGAGATGTTATTTCTAACTTACCGGATATAACATTTTATTTCCTTGAAATAGGTAAGTCTTGGTTTTCTAATAAAATGATCATATTTTAATTTTTTTATTTTCAACATTAGGACATGATTTTATCGATTAAGTACCAATTTTTGGGCGTTATGAGGGTGCTAATCCTTTCTCATACGTAATCGACTCTCGAACTTATTTTTGTTTTTTGTGGACCAAAATTAGTATTTTAAAATAAAACGTTTTACAAGGTGATCCAATCACACCTAAGTAAAAAGAGATTGATAGTGACTCCCATTTTTATTTAAAAATCGATCCTATTTTTTAAAACTCAAATATTAAAATGATTTTGATAATAAATATCCTAAATTGTAGTAAGAAATGCTTAAAAGAACCCTAAATTGGCAAAAGTAGAAACAGAGGCAGCCGCCGACAAAGGGAATTTGTTTCTTTAGCAGGGTGGGTTTAGGTTTAAGCATGCACCACTCTTCTTTTCCTTCAGACTAGTTGGTGAATTTAATTGAGATGTCTTTCTTTTTTTTTTTTTTTAAATTTGCATTAAAGAATTTTAAATTTTGGTGAATTTAATTTAGTTGTTTTTTTAAAAAGTTTGAGTTTTTTAATGCATTTTGAGTTAAAAAACAGAAACTTAATTAATTTTTTATTGCAAAATGTGGAGATTTTCTATTGCCTTAAATATAAAAATTTAATATTTCTAACATGATCAAAATAAATTTATTTAATATTAAAACTGTTTTTCATTAAGAAAATAAAATCTATGGATTTCAAATTGAGCTTCCAACTTGAAAACGAATACAAGCTTGTGCTTCTTCTAGCTAGAGTTTTGCTTAATTCGATTAAAATTCTATTTGTAGACACATATTTAATATATATAATATATAAATATTTGAATCGTATATGTTGAATATAAATATGAAAAAATCAAAGGTGGAAAACACAGTCCCACGTGCAAATATGCAGAGAGTTATTCACACACGATCCACAATCCTTCTTTAATACAAATGCAGTAGATTTATAAAATTTGATTACAACACATGCTCCAAATTGTTAACTATAAAAAATAATGATTTCTTTAATTAGTTCATTTTCAAGTTACTATTAACACATACTCAGCGATGAAGCTAAAAAATATTTTAGTGGATTGAAATTAAATTGTAATTTTTATAATAATAAAAATATAAATTTAAAATAATTAAAATTTCTATTTTAGTGAGGCTAGGCCCCTCCAACTCCCTCTAGATTCGCCCCTATACATAGCCATTTTTTACATTAATATTAGAAAATGGTGTTTTAAAAATTTATCCTTTTGCCGATTGAGTATTAGTTCAGTTGATACAATATTGTTATCGGTGTAAGAGGACATGGATTCGAGTATGCTGAAACGTATTATCTTTTTATTTAAGGGTTCGAAGAGACTATGAGTAATTTTAAGCATTATATTAAAAATAAATATTAAAAATCATAAAACTACGCTAAGCAAGTAAATAAAAAAAAAGAAATTTGTGCTTTTAAGTAAAAATCAATATTATTTTATAAATATTTTGGGCATTTTCATTCCACTTTTTATTTTTTTATTTTGAACGTTATTTTTTATAAATAATTTTTATTCGATTCAACCCAATTTAAAATTAAATTATACAAAAAAATATATATTTTAGTAAATTGAATTATAAATAACATAAAATTTAAAGTAAATTATAAAAATAATCACTTTTGTTTGTCTCAGATTATATTTTAGTCACTTATGTTTGAAATGTTACGTTATTGTTTTGTTACGAATTGATCACTTTATCGTTAAGCTCCGTTACCTCCCCAACGGCGGTCCTACATGGCCATCCAAATGGGTTTTAAATGCTAACTTGAATATCTTACGTGACAGTCTAAATTAAATTTATTTAATTAAAAACTTATTTTCATCCCAGCAGCTAAACATTCAAATTGGCATTTAAAACCTATTTAGATTGCTATGTAAGGAGGTAATGGAGTTTAATGGTAGAGTGAACACTTTGTAATAAAATAATAACATAAGTGACTAAAACGTAACATTTCAGACATAAATGATTAAAATATAATCCGAGATAAATAAAAATGACTATTTTTATAATTTACCCTAAATTTTAATATTATTTATTTTTTAAATTTGTCCCAATTCATGAATAAATGACAAGTAAAGAAGGAAAAAGGAAGGAGAATTGAATGGTAGCCAAACCTACCCAAACGAAGGGGAAAATCTGTTATTTGAATCACCCAAATTGGTATTTGGGTCAATTGATAAATTCAAAAACTCAAACCCTATATTTATGTCCATGCATTTAAAATAATTAATATTAATAATATTGTAAAGCGAGTGGGTTTTAGGCCTTTGACCCTTTGTAAATTGTTAAGTCCACACATACAAAATCTTCTTTTGCTTACTATGTTTCCACATTTGCATCTCTCATATTTTATTTTATTATTCACATTAAAATATAATTATACTACACAACTTATTTTATTTTATTGGAAAAAAGGAACCCTAAATTAATTAGTATTTTAAAATTATTTTTCCTTCATAAAATCTATTTCTCAACCTATTAAGAATATTGGAAAATAAAAAATAATTAAAAATATACTTGTTTAAAAATTAGATTTGATCATAGCGTTTTTTTTCTGAATTAATTTTTACCAAATCCAACTTAAAGTTATAAAATATTTTATTTAATATTTAATAAATAATAAGTATATTACTATTTTATTAATATAAGAAAATTAGAACTTACCGTTCAAAAAAAAAAAATAGAGTTTACCTTAAGAAAACCATCTGTATATATATATATATATATATATTACTTTTTAGATGATTTTAGGTTTTTTTTTTTTTTTGATACGTAAAAGATCCTCACCCAAATCTCCACCTAATAAACTTTCTTATTCTCCATCTTCTCTTAAATTTCAATTCAATCAATCTCTCAAGAAAGAGTTTATTTTTCTGCCGCTTTTTGTTACCCTAAATTTTGGAATAAATTTCTATCTTCATACCGCAATAATTCAAAGAACAAGACTGGTTTTTATTTATTTATTTCAAAGTCTTGATTTTTGTATCTGGGTTTTTAAAATTAAGCCCAACAAATGTATCATCTGAACATATCGTTAAGGATCTGAGCTAGACCCATCAAGTTCTTTTGAGGATATTTGATCTGTGAGTTCTTGCTTTAGCTTGTTCGATGATAAGTTTTAGTTTTGATTATATGTTTTTGATGTGAAGTTGAATGATCAGATTCCAGAATTTGGTTACTGAGAATCTGATTTGAACTGATTATATAAACGGTTGCTTTTTATGTAAAGTTTTAAAATTTTGTCAGTTTTTGGGGGTGATGAGTGAAATATGAATATTGTTGATCGAGCTTTGTTGTTTCCTTTTGATAGATATAATTGACTCAAAGTTTTGTTGTTTATTTTTTCATTGTAAATTATCGATGATCTATGAAGTGTGAATTGCGTTGATTTTTTTGTATGTTTTTAGCTACTTTTACTTAATAGATATATGGTACCAGGCAAATAATATATTTCTTGTTGAAGGGTATTTGATTAATTGCTAAAAGTATTCTTTTTGGTTTATCTTCTTTGAGATAGCTTCTTAGTGGATGATTATAGTAACAATTGTTTGTTTCCTTAATTTGATCATTTGCTCTCTGATTGTGTTATTATTGTGTATAGTTTTGATGGCATGATAGGTTAAATTTTTGTAAATCTTGGTTATTTGTGGAAGGGTACCTTAAAAATGGTTAAATATTTTGTTATGGATTATATGAGCTTTCCAAATGTGTAGTGTTTTGCTTTCGAGACGTGTTAATTAGTTTCTATATCGGTAAAGTTGTTAAACTTTTTCTCACAGGATTTTGGAGGGGAGCTGAGGGAACTAAGTGGCATGTGAATTGCACGCGGTGAGGATGCCAGAATTGCGAAGTGGAGCCCGGAGATCGAAACACCTTGATGATCTTCAGCCACCTCCTCAACCGGTTGAACAAGCGGAGAATTGGGTTCTACCTGCTCAAAACAGAACCAGGAGGAGAGTTGGTGGAAGAGGAAGGGGTAATGCTGCCGGTGTAGCCAAAGGGCCCTCGGCGGCAGTACCCACAAGGCCAACAGCCGCTGGTAGAGGCCGGGGCATTAGGTTGATAGATTTAGATCCCGAGCCGTGTCAGGTTCTTCCTCAGGCTGAACCTTTGGCTGCCGCTGGACCTGCTTTCAACCGAGTAGAAGTAGTGGCAGATAAAGATATTGCGATGGAGGGTCGGAGTGCTGATAAAATAGTCGGAGTTGAAGAAGAAGCTAGCACCACCCCTGTTCCTGAAACGGTAGCTCCGTATTACATACTATGTCTTTCCTTTATTGTCGAATACAATTATTTACTAATTAAATTATCCGTATTAAGTTGCTTATTCTGGTAAGCCCCTCTTTGGAAAAAGAACTGTCTGAATACGAAATTATTTTCCTAGTATGCTCTTAAACTAAGAGCTAAGTACTATCTTACTAACAACTATCTTATTAATACAATTCTGAACCTAGTGATTCTTCATTTAAGCATTTTATAAACTATTCGAATAATTATTTGTGTTGATTTTGCTTGAAAGTGATGAATGTTTTAGCATCAAGCCACATGGATTCGAGTTGTCTGTCTTCTATTCCAAGACTTTTACCGTAAAACATTCCTAGTATTAAGTTGTTCACCTTGGGGAAGCTCTTGACTGGATACTGTTTTCTTTACTCCTTGCAGGTACAAGTGGGTAATTCTCCTGTATATAGGTTAGAAAGGAAATTGGGTAAGGGCGGTTTTGGCCAAGTTTATGTTGGCCGAAGGACAAGTGGTGGTAGTGATAGAATTGGACCCGATGCAATTGAGGTATTTCTGAGAAACTTGTGCTCATGTTAAAGGTTTTTCCACATCAAACCACTTGGGAGCTAATGTGGTAAGATTTGTTTCGTTGCAGGTTGCCTTGAAGCTTGAGCATCGGAACAGTAAAGGTTGCAATTATGGTCCGCCTTATGAGTGGCAAGTGTACAAGTATGGTGTTTTTAATCATCAAACTTTTAGCAAGCTTTTGTTCCTACTTATTTTACTGCAGTTGTTTAAATTCTCACATTTTTTGTTTTAATGTCCAAATCAAATGAAAAGTTCCCTAAATGGATGTTATGGGATTCCTTCTGTGCACTACAAGGGTTGCCAGGGCGACTTCTATATTCTTGTGAGTTTTGATTTCAAGCTTCTTAGTGTTTTTATTCCAAAATTACCTAATGTATCTTAATCATAAAGAACTTTATTGAATATTTCAGGTGATGGATATGCTTGGTCCCAGTCTATGGGATGTTTGGAATTCTCTAGGACAGTCGTAAGAAATAATAGAATCTTTTTTCTTTTGTTCCTCTGTCATACCTCTTCGGCATGTTTACATTTATCTACTATATTCTCTCAACTTTGGTAATATTTTGTACTATGACAGGATGTCACCAAATATGGCTGCATGCATTGCCGTGGAGGCAATATCAATTCTTGAAAAGCTTCATTTAAAGGGGTAGGCCATATCATAACTTTCTAAAATTTACTGGATTCAACCTCCTATTTTGCATAGTCACAACTGATTGTCGTTCTGTCATCTGCTTGAAAAAGGTTTGTCCATGGAGATGTGAAGCCCGAGAATTTTTTACTAGGTCTACCTGGATCAGCTGATGAGAAGAAGCTATATCTTATTGATCTTGGTTTAGGTATGTTCTTTTGAGTTCTCTCATCCCCTTTAACTGTATGTTCTTTCCAAGGTTTCAGGCATAAGTTCATTATAGTTAACTGTTATTATTTTCTTCCTCTCCAATCAATTAGCTTCGAGATGGAAAGATGCACAGTCTGGTCAACATGTTGATTATGATCAGAGGCCGGATGTTTTCAGGTGTGTAGACTTGTTCTTAAGTGTTCGCCACTTACTGCTTATGCTCGGTGTTAATATCTTCGCCCTTCGGGTATTTCTTCTATCAGGGGAACAATCAGGTATGCTAGTGTGCATGCGCATTTGGGTCGGACTGGAAGTCGTAGAGATGACCTTGAGTCATTGGCATACACATTGATATTTCTAATAAAAGGGCGGTTACCATGGCAGGGTTATCAGGTTCGTGGCGTTGTTTCGATTAAGGATTTACTTAATCCGATTTACTTACTTCCTCTAAACTATATTTCCTTCTGTCTGGAATTTTACAGGGTGATAACAAGAGTTTTCTGGTTTGCAAGAAAAAGATGGCCACTTCTCCAGAGTTGATGTGTTGCTTTTGTCCTGCCCCGTTTAAGCAGTTCCTTGAGGCTGTTACAAATATGAAATTTGATGAGGAGCCCAATTATGCGAAGCTTATATCCTTCTTTGAGAGCCTAATTGAACCATGCACTCCATTGAGACCGATAAGAATCGATGGAGCTCTTAAGGTGGTTTTTATATCTTTTCCTTCAATTAAATTGGACTGGATAGCCTTTTCAATTAAACAACCTTTTTGCTGTCTTCTATTGTATAGGTTGGGCAAAAGCGAGGAAGACTGGTCATTAATTTAGAAGAAGATGAGCAACCTAAGAAAAAAATACGACTAGGTAGTCCTGCTACTCAGTGGATTTCAGTTTACAATGCACGTTGTCCTATGAAGCAGAGGTAAAGTTTTGCATTTTCTTGTTAAATATAATTTCCATTTTTTCCCCTTCTGCTCAAACATTTGGCTAAATCTCGACTTTGGGATGTTGTTTGCTAGTTTATCCGAGTGGTATGAAGGATCAACATTTGCTTTTATGTTATTCCCACAGTGCATTAATTTCATCATGTTTTCATCATCACAGGAGCATATTTGGAAACTCTATTAATTGTATATAAAAGCAAGCCCCTTAGGTGAATCTATAGCTATATTTGAAATTGAGCACGTGTAAATTTAACTACAAGCTCCTTTTTTCCTTTTAATGTGAATTGTTTTAGCATTTCACTAGCTTATAAACATGTCCATGAACCGAGCTGTCCACAAGGCTCACGTGTTAGGCCATTGATAAGGATCTTAAAACCCTTCTACTCATAGTCACTGGTTGTTCAAACTTGGCCTTGGCCTATTAAAACTAGACTGCCAGTATCTGATATTTGTTTGACGGTGCATTTTGCTTGAAATATATGATACTGAACCATGAGCTGTGAAACTTGTTTTGCGTTTGTTCATCTTGAGGTAGTTTGTGAATGGTGTTTATCCGACCCCTAACTTTTTATTGAAATTGTAGATATCACTACAATGTAGCAGATTCAAGGTTGCGCCAGCATGTAGAAAAGGGTAATGAAGATGGATTATTTATTAGTTGTGTGGCATCGTCTGCTAACCTCTGGGCCCTGATCATGGATGCGGGAACTGGTTTCTCGTCCCAGGTTCATGATTTGTCAACTGTCTTTCTGCACAAGGTTGGAAAATTACTCAAAAGTACTATTTCCTGTTATTTTTGTGCGTGGATTGTGTACATTCTTTTTACTTGCTCATTTAATACTTATTGGATTTCATCAGGATTGGATTATGGAGCAATGGGAAAAGAACTACTATATTAGTTCAATAGCTGGAGCAAATAATGGAAGTTCCTTGGTTGTTATGTCAAAAGGTTGGTAAATTCTTATTTTACAATTTAGCCTGGAAGTTCAAGACACCTATGTTTTCGGATTCTTCAATTTTCTTGAAATAGCCATATTTAAGACCCATTTCCAACACAACTCGGATGTGTGTATGAGGATACTTCAAAGATCCTCTAAATACAAACACTTGGGAAAAAATGAATATACTTATGCCAGATGTATTCATATTTGCCATTCGCGTTTGAGTCTGAATAACAATGGAGATTTTTATACACCTATAACGTAAATTATATTGACAACTGTTACAAAATTCCGCGACTTTTTAGGAACTCCTTACACTCAACAGTCATACAAGTTGAGCGAATCTTTTCCCTTCAAATGGATAAATAAGAAGTGGAAAGAAGGCTTTCATGTAACCTCAATGACAACTGCCGGGAGTTGCTGGGGTGTGGTAATGTCAAGGAACTCTGGGTTCTCCGATCAGGTATTCATTCCTTTTCATCTTTATGTATGTCTTCGGTTTTCTGCTACCATTGATTTCACCAAAGTAGCTGCTTATACTTTGTATTATATTTAATTCATGATTCAAGGTTGTGGAGCTTGACTTTTTGTATCCAAGTGAAGGAATACATCGGCGATGGGAGAGTGGTTACAGAATAACATCTATGGCTGCAACCGCAGATCAAGCTGCCTTCATACTAAGCATTCCGAAACGAAAAATGATGGATGAAACTCAGGAAACTCTGCGCACATCCGCCTTCCCGAGCACCCATGTAAAGGTGTGTATTGCTTGCCTATATTGTTTATATTCTTTGTTTTTCTTGAAGTATCCACATCCAACACACATATTCGTCATATTTTTGGACACGAACGTCAAAAAGCTTAGAAAATTTGTAGATATCCGGATTGACTCTCACATTCGAATCTGAATAACCTATTCTCTTTGATTATATATGCTCTGGAGTTTGATGTTTATATGATGATTGTTTATGTTTGCAGGAAAAATGGTCAAAAAATCTGTACCTAGCATCAATTTGCTATGGGCGAACTATGTGCTAGTTCTGTGTGTTGTGGAGTGGGGTGTGTCGGATACAAATATGTATCGGACATGAGTATGTTTTACTTTTGATGTAATTGGAGGGTCATATTTATATTTCTGTATTCATATCCGAGATGTGTCGGGTACGGGTTTCAGATACAATTTTAAGAAAAACAAAGAGTCATATAGTAACATAGCTAGTTTAACTTCCTCCATAAAGAAGAAATAATGATTCAAATATCAAATTTTGAAAGCTGTTTCTTGACTTTATATACATTAGTGGGGTTGGTCATTGGTGGGTAACCGGTTCCGAAATTTTGAAGAACCATTCAAATGTTGTTGCTCGGGTTAGTATGGAGAAATCAGGTTAATCTGGTTTTTTTTTTTTTTTTTTAAATTATTATAAATTATTATGAATTTTTATTAAATAGAGAATTTTTTTTAAAGTTTCAAAAGTAAAAATGACATATATGATTATTTAAAGAATAGAACTACACGAAATAAATACTTTTAATTTTATTATTTTGGGGTTGAATTCTTGAGCCAAAATATGTTGATTGAAAAATTAGACTTAAAATTTGGATTGCATATTCTATCCATGTATAAAAGATGCAATGAGTATAAAAAGTGACATCAACATGAAGTTAAGACTAAATATATATAATATTTTTAATATTTTATTATATTTTAAATAATAAAATTAACGTTTTTAAATTAGATTGGTGATTGAACCAATAAAACTACTGGTTTGTCAGTTTGATTAATTAAATAATTAAAAATTCATAAAAGAAACTAATATTTTAAATGATTCTTGATTCAATCGATCCGTTGGTAAATCTAATCCAGTTTAGACAACCATGAATAAAAGAATAGAAAATTAAAAATTTCTAATTTTCTATACTTGCCAAGGAGTCTAGATTAAATACCATACCAATAATAATACTATCTCTTAAGAGCTGAATATTGTTATCTTTTTCAATTTTTTTGGGTTAGTTTGGTATATATTCTTTTCATACAAAACAGAACTAGAAAAGCTAAAATTCTAAACAATTGTTGATGTAGTTGGTAAGCCACTATAGATTTTGTTAATATGCCCAAACCAATCCGAAGGCTTGCTTTTAAGGAGAAGATGCTTCCATTTTCTTTCCATTGTCTTTCTTTAGTTTCTTAAAAAAGAAGATATCATTGATTTTGAAAGAAGACAAAGGAGAAATGTGTCCTCTGAGGTTCTTGCTGGTGTTTCTCTCAGCAGTTTTAGCAGGATACGTAACATGGAGGACGGCACATTCGTTATCCAATATTGACGATGATGGCGGCGGCAATGGCAATGTAGTTTCTGAGGATTCTGGGAAGATTGTTGCCATAGAAAAACAAGAATTCAGTTCCAAAAGGGTATATGCCAGAAATGTTTCATTTTCTTTTCTAGGTTTCTGGTTTTGTTTCTTACTTTGATTTTCTTGGATTTCAGATGGTTCAGAATGCATTCTGGGTGTTTGTTGACATGGCTAGTGGGAAGTATTTGTGGAGGAATTTCAAGAATTCAGAATAGGAAAAGAAGTTGAAATATCGACTCTGCAAATGTCGAGATTCGAACATAGATCTACTAGATATCAACTTTTAAAGATGACTCGTGACTGCACGAATCTCGAACCTAAGAGCCACTTGTATAATTTTTCCATGTTGTACAATTCAAACTTCGAACTTAGTCTAGGAATATGTGTGAATGCAATGGGGGAATCTGGAATGTAAAGAGATGAAATGCAGTTTTTCTGGATCTCTACCCTGTAATGAATGCAATCTATCCAAGTATGATCTTTGCCAGAATAATTGAAATTTCCAACAAAATTGTTTCATGACTTGATGAATAGAAATTGAAACTCGAATTCACTCGTGTCCAGATTCGAGTAGGATACGAGTGTTGGTCTATCAAAGACGAGTATTTCAAGAAAAACAAAGAGCTGGAATCGGAGTGACATAGCAGAAAAGTATTACTAGTCATGTAAGGAATATAATAATAGAAATCCACATTCTTGAAATTTTCTTTCTAACAAATTGCCCTTTGTGTTAGATTTCAATAGAACAAACATATGTACAAAATCAACAGTTGATGTTGCAGATAATGTAATGAAGAACATTAGTGCAGATCAACTTGAAGCTTGATAGACATGTATAAAAGTGCAAGGAGGGCACCTTGAGGGAGTGGAGCATATCTTGCTAGATTGGAGCCAACCCACATGGCTATGACCACCAGAACAACCACACTGCTGCTGGTTTTCCCACAAACCCAACTCGCAAACAAAAGACATAAAGTCAGCAAAATGCCACCTCTTCCGCCTAAAACCCATGCAATTACGTAACCGATCTTATAGCCAGCATCCAGCTTTTTATCGAGTAGAGCCATTAGGCCGCTGAAGGTGAGAGAAAACTGAGACCCAAATGTCTGCAGCAAGAACAGCAATATGAAAGCAGATTTTATAACTTCTATAAACAACCCTCTCCCTTGTTGCAGGCTTTCTTCGTCAGCCTCATCACCAGTTTCTTCGTAAAAGGAAGAATATTCCTCATTTACTTCATATCGTTTTCGGAATCTTTCTTCTTGCATTTTTCGTTTGAGTTCAGCCCACCTATATATCCTAACCCCATCTTCATACTTAGGACTATGATTCCGCATTCCTTTGTATGACCTCCCAACATCCTCTTGAAATGTAAGTGTTCGATCATACCTAATCCTTGTTACTTCGTTAGATAAGACCTGTTCAGAAGTGAAAATGCTTAAGAGAATCAATCATTGATGTCTGAAATATAATAACCCGAAAAAGAAAATAGTGGGGAAATGGAGACAAAAGAAGTTAATGCATCCGAAGAAGTATATTAGAATTTCTCATCTTAGTGGAAGCATTGCAATGGCCTACAAAACCATCATTACAGCCCAAGCAGAAGCAAATTTTCATGACAAGAAGTAACTCACGGTCAACTGAAAGGAAAGTCTTAGTATTAGTAATCCAAAGCGCTCTTTCACTCGTTTGCACTCTCCCCCATTCTTCACTTCCTAAGAAGCTCATTATTCAGTGTTGGCTTTAGTAATCCAAAGCGCTCTTTCACTCGTTTGCACTCGCTCCCTATTCTTTACTTACTAAGAAGCTCATTATTCAGTGTTGGCTTAAGCTAGATCCCAGGAATGAAGCTCCGGACCGTACACAATCCTACACTTCAATTTTGCATAGAGTACATTCAAGCTTGAAACACACACACTTTTGTGCTTTCAACCTAAAATTTCTACGGAGTCCAAATATAGATAACAAGAGTTGCAAAGAACCAACGTCTTTCTTCCTACATGGCTACATCTACCCAAAGCTACAACGAGTTATGCTGGTTCAAAGTTCATAACTAGATCCTCTCTGATGCGAACCCGGTCGCATCATGTTACGACACAACTCGACATCATCGAGAGTGGCCTAAGCTCGAGGGGCCTAAGTGCAAAATGAAGCTTAATTACAAGCTCATTCAGCTCACTAAGCATGCATGGCACTATTATGCAAGTTGATCAGCTCGATCCTAGTTTTTGAGCTTGATTCAACTCGAATTCTAGCTCATTGAGCTTAATTCAGCTCAACTTAGCTCAATTGAGCTCATTTCTATTTTTGTTAACGCTTGCGTTTTTAATTTGCTGGAATAAAATAAGTATGTTAGTTTAATTGGTTAAGTTCTCAAATAATTAAATTGCATTTTTAATGTGTCAAAATCTGGACATCTTAATTATGTTTTAAATGTGTTTTATTTTAATTCATGTTTTAAATATGTCCTAGTTAATACATGTTGTTAATTTGTCTTAGCTTATTACATAATTTTAATACATTTTAGCTCCAGCCGAATTAATGTGCAGGTTTAATATGTCTTAAGCTTGCTGCTGATTTTAATGTGTGTGTTTTAATGTGTCTTAAGCTAATTAAATTGTTGAATTTATTAGGTGCAGCTACATACATGAACGGCATGAATGCAAGCTGCTGATTGAAATGCCCAAGCAACTCTTCGTGCACATCAAGGGACAAGTGAGCTGCTGGTTTCTCTTCCCCAAGCTGCCTCATCGTGTACTCCAACAGCCCCAAACGTGTTCACACTTGCTGGAGGTTCCATTCACACTCATGACCATTCGGTCACTTGCTTTCACACACAAAGGCTTCTCAATTTCGTTGGTTCACACTCCATGGCTATTGAAGTGCCCTAAGCTACTATTTAAAGTCCAAGACTAATCAGTTCTTCAAGGCAGCTCATTCAATCACTTTGACCGAACCTAATTAAGGCCATTCAGCTCATTTCAGCTCCTTATTAATTGACAACAATTTCAGCTGAATAAAGACACTCTAGAAGCTGCCCATTGACGTTCTCCATGCTCAAGGAACCTTCAAGGGACGTTCTAGGAAGGCGCCAAGAAGTTTCAGCTCATTAAGTTGCTGCATGCTGTCCATTAGGCTATCCAAAGTGCCTATTTGGCTAGCCTAGTTTTCTAACTATAAATACTTTGCTATTTCTATGTAATTGAGACTTTTTGCTCATTGTTGAATGTTTATAACATTTGTGAGTTTTTCAACTCTCTTATTTCATTTTAGACTCAGCATGACTTATCTAGCTTGCTAGTGGCGTCATCCTGTTTCTTTCTCGAACTTATCACTCCTAAACCGAGTGTGGCGTTCTCCAAAATATACCTTTGGTTCCTAACTTCCTAGTTATCGGGTCAAGGTCCACCTTAAGTGACAGATAAGTCTCAGGTCAGCACTTTGATATAGTGTTGGTTCTTTCTTTTCCTTAAGATCGTTTTCCCATCCACATCTATCAACTCATTTATCTTGTTTCTTTGATTAGTCGAATTCCCATAATCCTCATTCATTTAACCATTTTTTCCATCATCATTCTACTTAACCGAACCATCCTCAACATATTCATAACCTTTGAACCATCTAGCCAATCTTTGTTTAAAGTCTTACTTAGCCGAATTCAACCATTACTCTATTCAAGAACGCTCCATTTTAACGATTGGGCAACAAACGACTCAAATCATCACCGAGGCGAGATCGTATCACTCTTGATCTAAAGCAACCATTTTCTCAAACTTATTGTAACAATAAAAATCAGCAAGCAATGAATCATGAGATAACAAGGAAAAAGGAATTCTCACTTCATAAGCATGGCGGATGCTCTTGAATAGCTCACTAGCTCGTGAATGCTTGCTCACATCGGGATGATACTGCCATCAAAACATGAAAATACATGAACCATAACAATATTCATTTCATAGACACTTCTTAACAAATATATATATATACTGATCTCGACCGGAGCCTCATGTTCTTGAACTCTATCCAAAGATTCAAAGAAAAAACCATTTTCATATATATATATATATATATATATATTAAGGTAAGAAAGCAGAACCCGACAAAATTAATAGTATAATAAAATTTTTAAATTCAGAATCTATTTCTATAAATTTCCTTCACGAAGCATAATAAGTTCACTGTAATTCATATAACTTCAAAAATAAATAAATCATCGGTATATAACAAATTCAACCTCAGAGTAGCTCTAAAAAAGGATATTTTTCCAGCCTCCTATTACAAATGATCATTTCTAGATCACAAAGTTCTTAATAGTTAATTCACAAGATTTTGTAAAAGAAAATTTTAGACCTTAAAAACAATTGGCGGTGAAAAAAAAAATAGTCAAGCATAAATTGAGTTAAAGTAATTGAGAATGGAAAAAAAAAAACGTTTACCTTTCGAGCGAGAAGTCGATAAGCTCGCTTGATATCGGCGGAAGAAGCATTCCGAGCGACGCCGAGTACTGTATAATGGTTCTGCTCGCCGTTGATTCCAGTCGCTGGTGTGAACGATGATGATGGCGGTGGGACCCAGCGGTTACGATGTTCGCTCGGGTGTTGGTTGTAAGGGTGGCGCCAGCTGCCGTTGAACGGAGAAGCGGAAATGGAAGGGTTGCCGCCGTTAGCGATGAAGGAGAAGGAGGAGGAGGGGGAAAGCCGTGGATGGGAGTGGGTCCCACCAAAAGGTGCCACTGCATTGTGGTTCATGGATTTGGCAATGAAATCTACGCCCCTTTAAATGGCTTTTTTCTTTTTCGCGTTCTGGAGGAAGGAGCAGCTCAGTAAAGGAGGAATGGTAATTTGACTTGCGGGTGACATAGGATATGGTGAATGTCTCGGGCCAACAGTTTAGTGAGATTTTTTGACCCGATAATTATGGTCTTAGCCCAATCTAGTGTATTAATTTTTTGTTGTTAGTGAATTACAATAATAGGTAAATACTCTTGACCATCGGTCATCGTGCATTAAATTTTACTTTTAAAATACTATTACATATTAATTATTTATACATATTCCATAATATTAATAGAAAATAAAATAGAATATATTGAAACTATAATTTATTTTAGTTAATGGAAGACATGAATAACACAAATTTTTATAAATGAAATAAAAATAAAATTATGAATTATTAAAGAATTAACAACATTATTTAATTTTTAAATATCATAATATTTTTATTTATCATTTTTTGTTGTTTTGGAAGGTAAGATATATCAATATTATAATTAGACTACTTAAATTTTATATCGATATAAGTAAAAAATTTATTATTAAAATTTGATTAGCCATATTATTTGTGTTATTAACTAAAACTAAAATAAACAAGTTCTTTTAAAGTAAAATTTTAATTGATTTAATATTTCTATTATATTTATTTAGAATATTACTTTTTTAATATATATTTAAGGTTTAAACTTTTTTAAGTAAATAAATAATAAAATATTTTTAATTTATTCAAACATAAATAAAATATAAAATATGACAATTCTATCATTAAATTTTCAATTAGACAAACAATGAAAATGTGTGTGAAAAATGAAAATGTAATTCAAAATATCCAATAAATAAAATTTATAATTATTAATATTATAAAAACTCATCTATATTGTACTAAAAATTTTTAATTGAATTTGTTGAGACAAAATGAGCTGAGAGTTGTTGAATTGCACTCGACCGTACTAACTACAGATTGTCACTAAAGTGGTTTAATACTTGCAATATTTGAGTTAGCAATTTAATGATAAAATTTTTGGACCTGATCATGAGTTGGGGCCAACCATTTTCTAGGCCAGGGTCGGATTAGCTCGAAAAATGGGTCTAAAAGTTTGTCCAAGCCTAGCCCAGATAAAAAATGTTAAACCCGAGTTCGACTTGTTAGTATTAATTTTTTTAAATAAAAATAAATTTAAAAAATATAATACATCAAATACACTAAAAACATTAAAATAAATATTTTTAATGATGTGGTGAAACCAAAGGGTCAAGGCAGAGCTCGAACCCCTAAAATGGAAAATTTTCCATTTAGGCCTTTTAGTAAAGGTAAAATTGCACTTTGATCCTCCTAAAAAAGATAAAAATTTGATTTAATCATTTAAAAATTATAAAGATAGAGGCTATTAAAATGGTGGAATTACATTTTTACTATCGTAAAATTTACAATTTAGTTTCGCCCCCTAAAAAAATTTTCTGGCTTCACCCCTAGTAAAAATTGAAAATTCATTAAAAAAACTCTTTATACTATAATTGCAACTTTGCAAGCTTAAAATAGTAGCAAATTTAACAATAAAATAAGAGTTATATAATATCTAAATAATAACAACAAAATAATGGTAATATAATAGCAAAATGATAGTAAAACAGCAGCAGGAAAAAAAATTAGTCAGATTTGGGCCGAGTCCGAGCCAAAAAATTTTACCGAGGAACAGCTCGTTTTCTAAACGAACATGTTTTTGGTCCAAGCCCATTTTTTGGGCCTATATTTTTGCCCAAACCCTCTCATTTTTCAAGTCGGCCTTCGGGCCTAAACGGGTGGCCCAACCCATGATTAGGTCTACTTTGGTTCATCTATGGAAACCAATCCTTGGCATTTGAAGATTGGGTTGGCTTGGATTCATGTGAATCAATTAAGTCCTTGGAATGTGGAGATGTGACCGATATAGTGCTGTTGATTATGGAGAATATATCTTAGATTGATTTTGCTTTGATTGTTAATTATGTAATAACTATTTTCAAGGAATTACTTTGTATTCATATAGATTTTATGTTAGCAAGCCAAAATTGATATATGCTTAAGGTTTATTTAGGTTTTGTATGAGAGCTTATTTGAGTGCATTCTAATTTGTTCATTGTAGAACTATGTTGTTAGATAGTGCAAACTGTTATTGTAAATATTGTTGAGCGTTTACTGCCCAAATTCTCAAGGGGAAGATTGGAGGTGAGTCTTTTAGTTTTTAGGTACAAAAGTGAGATCTTTATATTTAGGGAGTGATAGAGTGTGAATCACGTGTATTTGTGAATAAAGATAGTGGAATTATTCACTGAGCTAAGCTTTGTAGACATAGGAAAATTGAACTGCGTAAACAAACCTTGATGTACTTTATGTTTTTGTTTGCACAATTTTAATCGTGCTAAGCCGTAGTGGCCATTACAGTCTAGCACTTCCAGTGTAGTTTTCTTTTTTAACAAACAAACAACTTAAGATAACAACAGAGTTGGTGCCATGAGTTATCCGAATACCAACTTAATTAAAAAAATAATTAAAACCTATTATTTAACAAAATAATAAATATAATTATATAGTTTTTATTTTTATATAAAATCTATAAAATCCCAACACTATACTTGAACCTAATATATTCTGGGTGAGCATTTAATATGTTGACAGTGTACTTTTTTTTTGGTGAAAATTTAAAAATACAAAGTAATTAAACTAGATCAACAAAGGAAGATCCTCAAACAATCTTAAACCGAGGCTTCTAGTGCGAACTGACTTAGCCAAACTATCTGCAATTGAGTTCTCTTCTCTAGGCAAATGTTGAATCTTTCACTGCTAGACATATTTAGGACTTGAAGTATTCTCCTGATTAAGGTAGAATTAGAGTTTCTGGAAGAGCCATCTTGAATAATGTTAACAACCTCAATAATGTCAATTTGAATTGAGATTCTATTGAATCATCTTTCCAAAAGAAGGTTTAACCCATCCAAGATCCCCCAAAGCTCAGCCTCTATCACTGTGCAATTGCCCAAATATTGGCAGTAACCCAATGATCCACCCATCATTATGATCACATATGAAACCTCCAGCTACTGCAACACCTTCGTTAAGCCTAATCGAACCATCTGTTCTCAAACAAACCCAACTACTAGCTAAAGGTGAAGAGTGGAGATAACTGCGAGGCTTATGAAGTGCAGTTTTGGAGATTAAAATGTATTGTTTTGCCCAACTGAATGAAATTTTAAGAATATCATCATTACTCCAAGAAATGCCTTGAAAGGTAAGCAAGTTCCGGTTCTTCCAAATATGCCAAGCAATGATCCCAAAGAGGCATGGCCAATCCACCCCATCCAAAAAAATGTTGAAATGGTTGTAAAGGTTTTCTGTCATCCAACTAGGGAAGGAACTAGTGTAAAACCTAGAGAGTTGTTTTCTGGGATGAGTTTATCCCAAATAGTTCTAGCAGCAAGGCAATCTCTGGATACATGCAACACATCCTTATAATCCTGCCACAAAACCTATAAGCGTTGTTACTCTTAATGCCTTGCCTTACCCTTTCAGCATTTGTAAGCAGGTGTTGCTTGAGGGTGAGCCATAAAAAGAAACAGATCCGTTGATGACCTTTAAATTTCCAAGGTATCTCCCAAATCTGTTCTTTCCAATTCAATGTACCTTCTTAAATCTTCCCATAGGTGCTTTTAAGAGAAAAAGAACCAGTCGAAGTAGCTCCCCAAGTTATTTTATCAAGACCTGAAAAGGGGTGCGGTGGTGGAACACCTGCAATTTTGTTAATGGTCTCCTCTCAGACCCACAATCTGAAAAGGTCCAAATTTCATGATCTGTCACCTGCAACCATACTACTTAGAGGGCAATCCATATTAATGTTAGAAAGAGATGGAATTTGTACAAATAAGGGACCACAATTTAGAATCCAAGGGTCACGCTAACATTGGATACTATTTCCATCTCTGATAGACCATAAAAGGTTTTCGTGAGTGAGGGGCCATACCTTTGAAATGGATCTCCATAAAAAGGAGCATCTAGAAACCCCGCACTTCTACCGAAGGACCTAAACCCAAAGGGCATCACCGTTTGAAACTAACCTTCATCATAAAAGAGGTGTTGTGATCTTTCAAATACCTCAGGTCAAGACCTCCATGAGTTTTCAGTTGACACACCGAATCCCAACTTTCTAAGGCCATTTTTGCACTGCCACTAGAAGATCCCCAAACGAATTTCCATACAATGCACTTAATCTCTTTACAAAGGCCTTTGGGAACCATCATCGTCTGCACAAAACAGCTTGGAATTGAAAGTAGAACCGATTGAGCTAAGGTCACCCTTCTTGCTAAAGAGAGCTATCTTGCATCCCAGCTAGACAATTTACTACGCACCTTATCAACCACGAAGCGTAATGTATTGTTAACCTTCTCATGGAAAAGGGGCACACATAGATATGTTCCCAAGTTACTCACCTTCTGAAACCAAAAAATCTACTGATACTCCTCCCTATACTGCCATCAACCCCTCTAGAGAAAAAAATATTCATCTTCCTCATATTAATCTTGTGTTCTGAGAAACCACAGAACTCATCGAGAATGTTTTTTATTACCCGAGCTTGATGTTCCTCAGCCAGGCCAAAAAGAATCAAGTCATCCGCGAAAAATTGATGTGATATCGGTGGACCATTACAAGCCGGCCGAATAGGGGACCAGTTACCAACATCAATAGCAGCACGGATTCTATGGCCCAACCACTCCATGCACAATATAAACAAATAGGGAGATAAAGGATATCCCTGGTGAACGCCCCTAATTGGCCGAAATTTAAGAGTTGGAATCTCATTCCACAAAACCTATATAGTAGAGCTAGAAATTGCAAACATAATAGCATTACGAATAAAATTATGAATATATGCAGCTTGAAGCAATGCGTCGATGAAATCCCATCGTACCCTATCATAAGCTTTCTCTAGATCAATTCTTATGGCCATCCATCTCTTGTTCCTCTGTGTGCTTCTCATAGAGTGTATAACCTATTGTGCGATGATGATGTTATCCGTGATGTTCTGTCATGCTACTAAACTAGTCTGTTCGGAAGCTATAATTCTCGAAAAGATCACCTTAAACTGATTTACAATGACCTTCATATCTAATTTGTAAAGGACAGAACATAAGTTAATAGATCAAAAGGGAGCGAAGCCCTCCAAAATTTGAATTTTAGGGATAAGCACGATAAGCGAGTTATTCAATTCCTAATCAAATAGTATACTTTTTTGTATTTCACAAATACTTTTGAAAAAACTCCACTAATGATGTACCAAATATTTTCCGATACATTATTATCTCTTAAATTTTAACTTTTTATCATTTTAACCAAAACCACTACATAATTTTTCTGTTTATATAAATTTTATCTAGTAAAAATAAATTTTATATAAAAATAATAAAGAAACTTTGGTTTAACTGACAATATTAAAGATTTGAGAAGCTCAGGTCTTAAATTGTTTCTATATAATTTTTATATAAAAGTATAAAAAATAATAGTAGTGCAGAATATTAATGGATGAAAATATACCAGAAAAAAGAACAAAACTGTTTCCTTTTCTTCTTTCCTATGTGTATGCCGCCTTCAGCTCCGCTCCTACCATCTCCTCTTCCATCCATATAATAAGCACAGAGTTTCTCTCTCATTTGTTTCATTCAACTTCATTTAAAAATATAACTTTCAACAGCCTTGTTTCTTTCTCTCTCAGGTTCCTGCCATTACTTTTCTCTCTTTCTTTCATGTTATGGGTAGTTTCCCTGGAATATATATATATATATATATATGCGACATAATGTGTGTTTTTGGTTTACATGTACATTCATGTGGACGATGATGTAATGTTTTCTGAGTCTTCTGCAAAATTTTGATTTGTCCAGCCTCCAAAGTCTTTGGGTTATTTAATATTGTGTAATATGTAGATTATCTGGTTGTTAACAATTCTAGGTCTACTTGTTTGTATGCATATTTATATAGAGACACAGAAGACAACTAAAGAACTTAAGATGTCGACGGTCGGAAATTCAACCAATATATTTTGGCAAGAATCCCCGGTAGGGAAGCTTGAAAGGCAGAAACTCCTTCACCAAAAGAGTTGTGTTGTATGGATCACAGGTCTCAGTGGATCAGGTTTATATATCAAAGGACTTTCCCTATATGTTCCAACTTGTTCTTTTCTTGGCTTTGAATTTGAAATTTGCTTCAATCATGTTCAGGTAAAAGCACACTTGCATGTTCATTAAGTAGGGAACTCTTTACAAGGGGAAATCTATCTTACGTACTCGACGGAGACAACCTTCGACACGGATTAAACCAGGATCTCGGTTTCAAGGCCGAAGACCGAACAGAAAATATACGCAGAGTTGGTACGTATGCTCTAAGTTTCCTAGAGTTGATGGTTTTGCTTGGCGTCCAGGAAATGTAATATATGTATGTATAGCTACAAATCTTGGCTCAAGTTTGGTTAAATGTATGCAACTTTCACTAAAATAACCACTGACATAATTGCTTAGAGGAACTCGGATATCGGTTCGGTAGAGCCGGAGGTGTGATTAAGGCATGGTTCTTCTTTGACGCATCTTGTTTGAGTCGGGTCTCTAACGTTTTCTGTAATATTAATATTTAGGTGAAGTTGCAAAGCTGTTTGCAGATGCTGGTTTAATCTGCATTGCCAGTCTGATATCTCCCTATAGGAAAGACCGAGATTCATGCCGTGCTATGTTGCCGGATGCCAACTTTATAGAGGCAAAACCCTTTTCTTTCGTTTACTTTGTTTTATCTTTTTATTTACTTGAATGAAAATGCTTTTTCCTTGTACATATTTGCAGGTTTTCATGAACATGCCTCTGACATTGTGTGAAGAAAGAGACCCGAAAGGCCTCTACAAGCTCGCACGTGCCGGAAAGATTAAAGGTTTGATCGATTGCCTTCGGACATTCGTTGACCGCAAAATTGCCTCCTTATTCGCTTTCTCCCCTCCCACCAACAACAACATACATACATACATGAGCAATGGCCTCAGCTTTAAGGACTCTAACAAGGGAATTGTGTTGTTTATTATAGGTTTTACAGGCATAGATGATCCTTACGAACCTCCATTGAACTGTGAGGTATGTAAGCTACTAATTATGACATTGAGATTATAGTTAGGCTATCTTTCTGCAAACAGTGGGAAATGGATAATCATTTTTGCTTATTTCCAGATCGAAATAAAGCAGAAAGCCGGAGTTTGTCCGACACCAGGAGCTATGGCAGGGGAAGTAGTTACGTACTTGGAGGAGAAAGGATATCTGCAACATCAGTAATGAACTCTCGAAGGCGGTCGATTTTACAACATTACCTCTAGGATTCCATTTGCTCCTAAGTATGGTTAGTTGGTTCTAATTATATCATCTAAATGAAGATTGTTTTGTGTTCTAGAGCTAGGGACTATGTTACTTGAACTCGAGGGTTTCGGGGGTCAGTTTGCTTGCTGCAACTCCATTTGCCCGAAAGCATTGTTTGTTGGTACTAATTGCATCATCTACTAGTTGTTATTTTGCAGTTGCCAGGGATTAGCAACCATTGTTTTACTGGAAATTCCAGATTCAAGACATCCAACTTTTGTATTCTGGATATACGTTAATGAAAACCACCTGTGACTTGATTCCAAGTCTATTAGGTTTTGATTTTTTATGAAATGGTTACTCAAAAAACCGATAAACCAAATGTTAAATTTTGCTATATATTTTGCGAAAGCTGTAGATTTAATCCATATACTTTAATTTGGTATTTTAGTCTTTGTACTTTTCAAATTTTAAAATTCTAGTCCTCACCAATTGTTAAATTCATCAAATTCTGCTATTTCTAAAATCCGATATGACAAACATATTATCATATGTATAATATCATGTTAACTTGTCATTTTCACACATTACCCACTAAAAATCTAGTTAATTAATTAATAATAAACGTTTGCATCATGACTAAAATTTAAATAATCATAAAGTATAGAAATCTAAGATGATTCAATTAGATAATATTGATTAAATCTACAATTGTATGCATAGTATAAGCCTAGTGATTAAATTTAATTGCTATTGATTGGGTCAAAACTAAAATCCAAAATTCAAAAAATAGAAAAACTAAAATTGATCAAATTAAAGTATGGGAATTAAAACCACAACTTCCACAAAATACAAGGACTAATAAGCAAAATTTAACCTATAAATGACCTGAGAAAGGAACATTGTCTTGATTAACAAATTCAATGTATAACTTACAAATCCGGAATTCTTTTTTTTTCATTTGCATTTTATAAAACCTACAAATAGAAAAATAAACTATTTAAAATAAATAAAATTCTAACTTTTTCTTTGTCAATACGACAATCTTAAAATCAAGTTCGAACATTTGAAGAATCTTAAATTTTTCAATAATTTTCCATTTAATCATACACTTATGCTATTTAAAATCATTGCACACAAAAATGAATTTTTTTTTTTTTTTTTTTTTTTTACTATCTTGGTCATTTAAAGGACCAAAAAGTAACACAGAGAGTGTACTCTCTTTAATTTCTTTAGTCTCCAATGTTGTTCATCTTACAAAAGTAACAATGTATGGATTCCCATTTTCAAGGACCATAACATTAAGCCATCAAGAAGCTGTATAAATGGACTATCCTCCAAATCCCAACCTCGAGATTTCGATGTGATTATCACATCTTGAACTTCTGGCTGAGAACATGATTTGACTGACGGAGGTTAAGCACGGATAACAGCAGAAGTTGAGTGAATGAATATGAAATATCAGAACAAAGCTTTAGCTGGATTTCGATTTAGTATGCAAAAATGATGCTCTTGTTGAAACTGGGAAAACGACCTCGTAGAGATTGTGAAAGAACCCTTTATCATACACATTCTTCTTTACAATGGCTTCAGTATCCTGTAGAAGGGACCGTCTGAAGAAGGATTTACATTTGCTCTCTCGAGGCTTTCCTTCAGTAGTCATCCCGGCGATGTTCGCTTTCAGTGCCGCTGTACTCGCTCGTGCTTCGATCAGTTTCTTCTGCCAGCTTATGTAGTCTTGCCACTTGAAGGTCTGTAATTTCAGATACATTAGAAGAGATGAGTATTTCCGGGTTTATGTCAGAGTAAGGTAAAAAACTACCGAACAAGGTCTAAACAGATCTGACCTCATTTGTTGTCGTGTTCGTGAGACAAAGATTAGCGTGATATGCGAAGAAACCCGCTAACAAGAGAGAAACTACACCCATGAATACCATAAGAAGTATCTGGGTGTTATGTGCGTCTAATAGCCACTGCGAAAACCAAATGATCACTTTAATTCAAAAGAAGCTAAACTGCGCAGAGAATTATCTACACCATAATAAACAGGAAATCAAACATCGAGCAATAACCCTAAGCAAAAATTCAGATACGGGTGTATGTATATATGACACTCACCTGTACGACATACGGAGCTAAGCTGCGAAGAGAATTATCCACACCATAATAAACTGGAAAAACAAAGAAAAAGACATCGAATGATTAGTCTATAGATTTTTAAGAAACTAGAAAATATTAGTCCAAATCGATTTACCTGTTAAAACATGCACAATTTGCAATTCTTTCAATCGTCCAGCAAGAACCAATCCAATAGCAATTGTCCCATAAATGCAAAGAAGGAAATGCCTGAAGAAATGCTAAATATGAATTTCAAACACTAAAATGGAAAAGCAGCTTTTTCAGTAACGCAATTACCGAGACAGGTCGAGCACAGATGAGTGCTGAACACAAGAATAAGCCGTGTTCTCAGGGACTGTTCTGCGGTGCTTAAAAAAAGCACTTCTAGCTCCAAAAATACTTTTGGAAAAAAGTTGTGCTAAACAAGTTGTTTTTGGTTGAGACTTTTAGCTTTTCAGAAGTGCTTTTCAAAAACACTCTGAAAAGGAGAAGCTAAAATTTTAAGCTTTTCTCCTCTTAAAAGCATTTTTAGTGCTTAATTATATTTTCACCCCCCTAATAATATAGTACTTTTCTCTTTTTTTTTTATTGGTGCTTAATTACAAACGTGTTAAAATCATTAATTAAAAATAAAAAACATTTTTAAAATAATAATTACAAATATTTAATGATTATATTTAAATATTTAAAATATAGTTTATATATTCTAATTAAATTTTATAAATAATAATATTAACTAATTTAAATGCATATTTATTAATTGATAATAAACTAATGTCTAAAATGGACATCACTTTTTATTTCTCAAAAGAACTTTTTAAGTGTAGTGCAAAACACTCAAATTTTAAACCAAACTTTTGAAAAGTACTTTTCCACTAACACATTTCAAAAGCACTTTTCAAAAGTATTACCAAACTAGCCCTCAATCTCCAACAAGTACACAAATGAAAAAAGTGCTTTATATTAAAGGATAGAAAGCAGGCACTACTCGATTAATAGATTTAGATCATCAGTCCAACCAAAATTAATGAGAACCTTTATACTTATGATTAGCTTATATTAACGAAATTGGATGTTAAAAAGCTCCAGCCATAGTTAATGACTACAATCCAAGTAATTGACAGAAATGGCTGCTAGTGTTGGATGATTGCCACCTAGTTATGTTACTTGGACTCGTGATTAACTGTGTATGTGTTCGACACAGATATGTTCAACAATTCAAGCCAAATGAAGAGCCAAAGTGAACATCACCGCCCTAAGTAAATCGAATGAAAAATAAATATCACTAGCTGCAGATAAATAGTGCAGAACTCACCATAAAAGAAAAGCCAAGAAGTATCGGGTATTTCTCTCCCCAATACAGTTATTCTGCAATATATAAGAGCATATTAAGTAGATATTGAATAAGATTCAGATTTTTTAAACATTATGTACATAAAACAACTTGCAATACAAAGTAAAATAACAAAGAAAAGAATGGATTGAGATGTCGGTCAAACCATCCATCCACAGTGATGATCAAAGCGAGCAACACATCGATTGCATAAGCTGCAGTGCTTCGATCTAGCAGGTCTGGAACAATAGCAAAATCTCATCACACTTTATGTTCACAAAAAGGCTATCAATAAATACAAAACCAAAGCAATGACCCTACTTTGGAATTTTACAAGTGGGACATTCTTTCTCGGTATAGATGATATTGTCATAAGGATAAGCAGATAGATATCGTGAAACATTATCAGCCTTCACAGTCCCCGGATCAGAAAAGCTAGTTACTAGAAAGAGCAGAATGCCTACAGCAACAGCCAAAAAACTTGCGTACCTAAAAGAAGATACAAAATACAAGGAAAAGAGGGAAGACGATCATTTTGAAGAAATCAGGTTACAGCACAGAACTCGCTTCTTAGCACATACCTATGAACTTCACTCAGATAGTACCCAGGAATATAGCTAAAAGACGTCTTCACTATAATGTAATAAGTCGTTCCAATTATTGCCAAGTATATAAGCTGTCATAAGAAGAAAGTCATAAAACGGTTTACCACAATACGAAAGAAAAATAACCCCTTTACTAGTACAAAACAACCCTTTATAAGATCATCTTTTCAATACGTGTACTTTTCAAGCTAGGGTAGAATACTGGAGCATCTAAACCGTGAATTCTTATCATTTGCATCTGAGAGCGATTTCTTTATATAGTATGGTGAAGGTTTCCTTATTTGATGCATGTATGTTGGCAGTGAGTTTTGACATTAAAATGGAGTTTATAGGGCCATGACAGAACCGAACCTCTATTCAGTTTATCTTCATTCATCATATATAATGTGCATATAACTAAAGCCGTGAATCAGATGACAAAGATCAAAAAGAAAACTCAGCCAATCATCTTATCATTCAATACAACATCACAAGCTTCACACCGTTGTCACTCTCCCTTAGAAGGGCTAAGGCCGAAGTTTTGAGTTCTCTCTCCCTAAGACTTCCTCATATTGATGGGTACCAAATGAATCTTATAATTCAATACTTTAGCAACTGAAACTAAACATCATTACCCATGCTGTATTGCTTTCTAATGTTCCCAAAGAAAACAACTTTCATGTATCCTAATTCAGATTCTACAATAAAATACCCAAATTCATAGAAACTCACTCAGCAATGAAACAAGAAAAAAAGCAGAAATCATTTTTCCCAGGGGCTTCAATTGGTATTAGAATTATACCTGTAAGATAGGATTAGGCCTATCACAACAATAATACTCAACGGAAAGGACCAAATTTGTTCCTCTATCTCCAAAAACAGCCCCAATAAACCTCCTGAAACAAATTAAAACAAGAAAGAATCATACCCAAAGCAAGAAAAAAAAAAGAACCCATCAAAGAAAATGCGGTAAAAAGAAATGAAAGTTACAGGAAGTATTGATAAGCTCCGAAAGTGAGGAAACGATGGATAGAGCTGATGGGTGTTCCTTGGAAGATAGGCCACTGCCCACAAAGGAAGGAAACAACTATTGTAAGAGTTATCAACCCATGGCATATCAATGCCCAATGCAAAGACATCTTTGTGAACAAGAATAAAGGGGCGAAGCTTTTTCTGGGTCTTTGAGACAGAGGGAAAAAAGGGGTATTTTGTGAGAGAAAATCTGGAAGATTTTCAGGAAGAGGTGGCTTGGTTTGACTTTTCGATGTTTTGTTTTACTTTTATGGCAGTTTCTTAGTTGGGGTTGGGTTTTTCGGATGTTTGTTCTAACTTCATGGTATTGAATTGTTTAGTGCACGAACTGAACTGAACTGAGAGACAATTTATCAGAAATCTTTTCCTATCTGATTATTGAATTGGTCATTGGATTTTGGGAATGGGGTCATGGCCTCTATGGGTTGGGTACGATGTTAGAAATGAATATCGATTTTATTATGTAAACTTAATTTTTATAGGGTAAATTTCCAAGTTGGTCACCCAACTTTTAGAGTGCTTTCATTTTGGTCACTCAAAATAAAATTCTTACAATTTTAGGGCGTTTTCATTTTAGCCACATCATGTTGACACTCTCATTTTTGGTAAAAGAATTGGTGAAAAAATAATCATTTTTATTATAAATAAATCAGAAGATTACATAGAAACATTCATAAATGAATTATCGAGTGCTTTCTTCTTTCATAAAAATAATTATTTTTAAAGTATTGATTGAGATAAAAAATTAAGGATTAAAAAGAAAAAATTGGTAGAAACTAAAATAATGCATTAAAATTTTGTCAAATTGTTCTTGTTTATCACATTGCCAAAAATTCTAATTTTTTCCAATATTGAAATTTTAAATATCAATACATAAAATCAATTAAATAAAATTTTGGAAATTTTTATCTTTTGATAATGTTAACCGATTTGTCACTCTAATATTAAAATTAATTTAATTAAACTCCTTTTAAATTTTAAATTTTTATTTTATATTTTTATATTATTTTTAATAAAATCTACTTGATAACTTTTATTGAATAATTGTCTACGAAACTTAAATTTTTTATTATTATATAGTCTTGAATATATGTAATTATGGGTCGGGCCGAGCCTTAGTAAAATTTTAGACATGAGTTCAACCTAGAAAATGCGCCTAAAATTTTGTTTAAACCTAATCTCTAAGTATTTACTTGTTAAATTGTACTTATATTCGTGGATGATAAACCGAGTGAGAAGGGAGTCCCACAGACCATAAGATGAGAAGTACAGGTGCTTTTTATAATAACAGACACATTGCAAAAATGATCCAAGTTGAAACAATCACTGCAACATGTATCAGCAAATATTTGTAAGCCATTATTATGACTAAAATAAATTCTCTTTCTACTAACTTGTGACTTTGAATGGTTTTGTAATGCATTGTTGAACCCCCCACCCCACCATTTTTATACTACTAATATGCAACTACATTTGTTTCTCATGTTTTATACGAAAGTTGCAACTCAACAAAGCGTTTACTAAACAGTTTAGTTTTTATTCGTTTATTAATTTAATTAAATCAACATGAATAAGATTTTAAGTCTCGTTTATTAAATAAATTAAATACGTATAAAATTTGTTCGATTCATTTACGTTTATGAATATATTTGTTTATGTTCGCTTAAACAATTATAAAAATTATAAAATTAAGAATTATTAAAACTATTAAAAGTTAAAAATATATTTTTTAAATATTTTAAAATTAATTAATTACTAACATGACATACACATAAACAATTATATGCATGGTACATCAATAAAGATAACCACGTTAACTTCCACCGTATCTGCATCTAGTTAAGGGAATAAAACTTTTTTGTATATATTAACATGAAAGTACTTTTGTTTCTTACGTATTATACTAAAATTGCAATTCAAAAACGCTTGGTACATAATTTAGTTTTTATTTATTTATTAATGTAAATAAATGAACATCAACAATATTTTAAATTATTAAATGAATTCAACATGAATAAAATTTATTCAATTCATTTATATTTATCAACATGCTCATTTATCTTTATTTAAAGCTCGTTTTAATGGGTAAAATATCTAAAAATACTAAAAAAATAACTTATTTACAAAAAAGGGTTAGTTTCAAAAATATTTACGAAAAATAGTCATTTCACCCCAAAACGCGCGTCACATCGGTAGCTTTTGGGGAAACAACAAAGCGAGCCCCTGGGACGCGCTTTCTTCTTGAATCACCGGAAAATGTGAATGGTAAAATATAATATTAAATTTACCTTATTATCAGTGGAAATGAATATGGGTGGTCGAGTCGAGGTCGTAAAAATGACAATCGAAACTATGCCCATGACTGCAGTAGTGATAGGCAACCTCCAATTTTCGCTTTACTCGGCCGCGTCGCCCCGCACATCTCCCGATATAACCTCGATAGCACGGTAAACCCCCAATTCAATTTACCGGCTGCTCTGAAATCAACAAGTTTCAGTAGCCATCTCAGGTGTACGAGGTTTCTAGAAAGGTCTGGCATCAGATAGCCTCCAATTATCTGAAGAATGTATGCCCGAGCATACCATATTCTTTCTATTTCGGTCGAACCCTCATTCGACTCCGGGAATATGTCTCGTAACCGGGCCATCTCGATCCGAGCTCCTTGAATTTTATCCAGAATGGCACCCAGAAGCTCGTAGCATACGGCTCCCCAATCACCGAAGTTGTGGACCCAGACTCACCGACCCGGCCCACCGGAATCCTAACTACAATCGCACATCTTCCAGAGTGATGGTACACTCTCCCATGGAAGATGGAAAGTGTGCATCTCGGTTCTCCACCTCTCTATCAACGCATTGATCAAAGGCGGCTCCAACTTGAACCCCCAGCCTATCATGGCCACGTGCCAAAAACCCGCTTCTCGCAGGTAATTCTCGATCAACGGCGATGGGGGACCATGCATGTTGCAAATATAACATTCCAACACCCGATCTACAGACTATTTAAAAAATTATAAAATAAAAATTAATTAAAATTGCATAGACCTAAAAAATATTAAATAATATTGAAAAATTAAAATTAAAAACTTACCATTTACAATTGCTCGACGGAGATGTGCTTGCTGTCTAGACGAAGTAATTCCCCGGCCATTTGTAATACGATCGAAAGTTTTAAAAGTTTCAAAAAAATATATTAAAAAAATTAAAAAGGGCTTTTTATAAATATTAAAGGACTATTTCGAAATTTTAGAGGAAGTTTGAAGGAATTAAAGAGAATTTTGAGAGGAATTTGAGAGAAATTTGAGAGAAGAATGAGTAAGGATTAAAGTATGAAAAAAATAAAAGGGTTGGGTGTTTTTTAGTTTTTTTTTACCATTGGGCCGCCAACGGTCAAAAAAAATTTGGCCGTTTTTTTTTACCGTTGCAGGCTAAAGCGCATCCCAGAGGCACGCTTTCTTTGCGTTCTCCCAAAACGCTACCGACGTGGACTCGTTTTTAGGGTGAAACGGCCCTTTTCCATAAATATTTTTGAAACTGGTTCTTTTTCGTAAATAAGTTATTTTTTTAGTATTTTTGGATATTTTACCCCGTTTTAATAATTTTATTTTTTTTAAATTTAAAAAATTTCTTCTCCCCTTTTCTCAAAACTTAAAATTTTTTTCCTAGTCTTTCCATTTCCTCCTCTTCATCATCAAGACAAAATTTGAAAAAAAAAATAAAAATAAAAAGATTTCTCCTTCAGTTTTCTCATGATTGATGATTCCATTGCAGATATATATAGTCTATTGGTGCCAATAACAAGAAAGACGACACAAAAAAAAAATCCAATAAAAACATCGGTGCCAACAACAAAAAATCCAGCGCCAAAAAAATAAAATTTAAAATTTCTTGACATAGATGTCGGCAACAAAAAGGGCAAATATCCAAATATTCCAAAATATTTGAAAAATTACGAAATGGGCCAGTTTGTAGAAAATTTAAGGGAAAGGGCTATTTCCCCCAAAAACGCGTCCAAGTCAGTGCGTTTTGGGGAATCGATCAAAGCGCGCTGGGAAGGCGTTTTGTCCATCTCGAAAAGCGCCGCCACGTGGACTCGCTTTTCTTTGAGGTGGACAAAAACGCCTTCTCAGGGGCCGCTTTTGGTCCAAAAACGACGTGGACGCGTTTTTGCTGCCTATGAATTTTTTTTCAATTTTGGCCCAATAGTCTCCGCAAAATAATTTTGAGGAGACGTTTCAAGAAACAAGATAAAAACGCTTTTATAGGTGCACTGTCAAGATGCGTCTTCAAAAGAGCTCTCACGTGGACGCCTTTTGCTACAATAGTCTCTAGTAAAATTAATTTGAGGAGACGTTTACAACAAACAGAGTACAAAAACGCTTCAAAGAGGGTGCATTGTTAGCGAGAGTCTCAAAAGCGCTCCACGTGGGCGCGCTTTTGCTCATGAGTCTCTCGGCAAAATTAATTTGAGGAGACATTTCTGAACAAATAGTGGCCAAAAATGCTTCCAGCAGAGTGCACTGTCAGTATGCGTACTAAAAAGTGCTCCCACGTGGACCCACTTTTGCTACAGTAGTCTCTGGCAAAATTAGGCTATAAATCAGTAAAATTTCATTCTCAAGTTGCATAAGGAAAATTGAGGCAAAAGGAAAAAAAAATTGAAAATGAGTGAACGTATTAATGCTGTTATTTACTACGATGGTGAAGTTCGTGACACCGAAAATAGCGTTGTTTTCTTATCGGAAAACATAGCGCGACTTAGTTTTAATCGAAACATCGATTTGGTAGAACTTCACAAAAGAATTAGGCGTAAAATATTCGGAAAAATGCCAATAAAAGTTCAGTGTATTAAGTATAGATTTTGCGCCTCGGTTGATCCGGTGAGATATGAGTCGTTCGACATCAAAGGTGCTCGGGGCTTTAAGGCAATGGTGGAGACTCATCTTGCCAGTGGATCACCCTATATCGATGTATATGTAGAATTTTCATATCCAAGTGATCTTTCTGCGACCTCGACATCTACTGCCGTTGGAGGAAAATACACGAACCCAAGCCGACACTCTGTAAGTAGGAGGCAAAACAAAGAAGTACCCGTGTGCGGTGGTAGTATGGAAAACATAACCCCTGCATGACACTCGATTGGTGGATGGGACATGCATATCCGTCATTCGACATCCAATGATAGAAATATGTATTGGAGGACGTCGTCAACTTCTAGTGGTTGACAATTCACATACGATTGGAATCTTTACGAAAGATGTTTAAGGAGGGATGATGTACTCCCGATGACATCCACCGGTGAGGGGCCCTCGTTTGTTGCAGGTTATGGAGGGTCGGACGATGAATCCAATGTGGATCCACCTCGTGAGCTAGGGCCCGATGGTGCAGAAGTTGGATTATTTTCTGAACCGGAGCCCGTTCCAATTATACTTGAAGACGTTGAAGGCGGTTCGACGAAGAAAAGAAGATCCGCTATTCAGTATGTACTCGCCTCCGAAATTTCACATGCATAATGTCGATCTATCTCAAGATGATGCATTGAGTTTCTGAACTACCACACCGGACGCGTGACCGATGATTCTTCGTTGGATTCGAACCAATTAGAAGTTGGTAACCAGTTTTCCAACAAGAATACTTTTCTTGTTGCATTGAAACAATACAGCATTAAGAACGGGGTTAACTACAATGTGGTTAAATCCAAGCTCGATAAGTTCGAGGCCAAGTGTGCAGTGCAAGACAGCACATGTTCATGGAAAATCACAGTGTCGTTGAGGAAAAGGATAGGGTTGTGGGAGATAAAAAAATATACATATCTTGCCGGTACAGTACCACTATGTGTTCAATGATTTTGAATAACACTAATAATATATAATGTTGCATTGTTTAACGTACTTCGTTGATAGGTGTAACACAAGATCATCCGAAGATGGATTCAAACATGTTGGCTGACCTAATAATCCCGACGGTGAAGGTCGATCTAAAGACTACGGTGCTTACTTTAATTGGCAATATTCGTAGCCAATTGGGGTACACGCCCTCTTCGTAAAGGCTTGGATGGCCAAGCGAAGCGTTAGAAAAGTTATATTAGGTGGGACACTTCATATAATGAAGTGTGGCAAGTGGTGTCAGTCTTAAAAGATATGTCCCATGCAAAGACGACGGACCTTGAAACGGAACTGCGTCTTACATCGATCGTCGCTCCCGTGGATGTGCAGTGTTCAAGCATCTGCTTTTGAACATTTAAGCAATGCGAGATGCTTTTATACACCGCAAGCCATTGGTACAAATTGACGGTACCTTTATGTATGGTAGATATACGACGGCTATTGCTAGTTGTGGCACAAGACGGTACCGTGGAGAATCCTTCGATTACGCTCGCAATAACACCGGAGAGTCACCGATGATCGAGACTTCTTCCTATCTAGGTTAAGGAGGCATGTTTGCCCCCAACCTGACATATGCATTATATCGGATCGGGGCCCTGGAATACTTACGGCAACAGAACGCCAGAGAAGCATGTGGCATCGTACACACCATCGATATTGCCTGAGGCATGTTTCATCCAACTACTATAGGCAACATCAATCTAAAAGATAGAAACAGTAAGTGACCGATATGGGTATGAAATGTCTATTAATATAATTTCGTTTGTAATATTCAATTTATTCTCAATTGAAGAGTGGTATGTAATATTTGCTATCAATGTATATTGGCAGGGTATGAGATCAATAAAGACCGTTTTCACGAGATGCTCGCCGCTTTGCGCCGAGATAATGTCGAAGGCGCAAGCTACCTGTGCAATATTCCTTTCGAACAGTGGACACAAGCATATGACGGCAGCCTACGATATGGGCATATGACCACAAACCTGGCCGAATGCATAAATTTCGTTCGAAAAGAAACTCATCATCTGCCGATTACATCGGTTGTATGAGAGACATATTTTCGGTTAAGCGGTACTATTTTCAAGAGAGCAAATGAGTTATAGAGGCAAATGCAAGGAGGCAATGTATGGAGCCCGAAGTCTTGCAAGAAATAAACCGTGGAAGGCATGGCGAACACCATGCACACAAGTGTGTCACGATCGCGACAACATATGGTTTCGTGTCACGGAGTTTGACAGATCGAACCAATGTATTGTTGGCGGCCATTATCGTACACTTGACAAATAGGACCGTGGGAGATTTGATGCACTTCGTTATCTATGCGCCCATGTACTTGCGGCTTGTCAGAATCTCCGTCTTGATCAATGAGATATGTCGACGATGTGTATAAATTAGAAAACGTGTACAACGTGTGGAAACACGTATTCCCACTAGTCCCAGATGAACATAAGTAACCATCGGTCCAGATCGCTTGCAATCGTATAAGTCTGTTGTTTGATAGACAATTGAGGCAGAAACCAAAAGGTCGACCTTGCTCGACTAGTATACGCAACAATATGGATATCCGAGAAACGAGCAACCAAAGTCAACTGTATGGATGGTGTAGAAACCCCGGCCATACATCTCGCTCGTGTCCAAATCAGAATAGTTGACCGTGTTCTTAGATCTTTTGTCTCATGGCGATTATGTAATATCTATTTTTTTTGAGGAAAACGGTGAACTTTTGTACAATAACTTTTATTTTATTAAAAAATTTAAATAAATTAAAAATTTAAATTACAAGGAAAAAGTTAAACTCAAATTAAATAAATTACATAAATTACATAAAAAGTTAAACCAATTCTATTTTGTCAAAGGTATTAAAATTAAATAAATTAAAAAATTAAATTACAAGAAAAAAGTAAACTCAAATTTTATTAAATATATTAAACTTAATTACAAAAATTAAACCTTAATTACAAAAAATTAAACTCAAATTATAAATTAATTTACAATAAAAAAGGGGTTTAGGGTTTAGGTCGATGCTTGGTGGGAACCAAGTGCACACTGGGCTGGCCGATTCTGCTACCGGATTCCTCCTTCTTCTGGCTTCCAGCGGTGGTCGTGGAACCTCGGACGGGGAATCGGGTTCCTCCGGCAGTGGGTCTGGTTCTATATGTTACGATGATGACCCACCCTGATAAAATAATGACCCCGGAGGTGTTTGCATAAACCACGGCGGGGGTGACTACATCCCGAACAGAGAAGGAGCCTGGTAGAAAGAAATGCTCCCCGACGGCGCCTCCTCTGAACCCACATGCGACGTCAGCCTCACCATCGGCTGGCCAGCGAAAGTAGTCGAAACGGACTTGAACCCGCCATACACTCCAACCTGGGTTAGGATGGAAATGAAACATATATGGGTTAGGAGGATACATATAAGGGAAGGGTACGACCGCATAAACGGTAGATGTTGTGATATCGGTGTTGTCACCGAAGTGATGGGCTCGGTGGATCGTAGTAGGCGCTTTTTGAGCCCTATGATCGTGTTTGGCATTGATGATGGCCCCACTTCATCACCTCTTCTCCTTGATTTAAAGGGCTCGACGTTCCTTCGCCGCTGGTTGCCGCCGCTCTTTTTCCGACAACATATCGCTTGCCATGGATCCTAAACCATGGCATGTACTCCAAGACGCACGCTAACTCAGAATGATGATCGGTTCCGGATAGGTAAAAGTCATACCGGTTCTCCCATCGCCTCGATATGACCGACCAAAATCTTGGCCGATTCGTGTGTGGTCGCCAGAAGTCCACTTTGTGCTCATCATCGAGCACCTCCGGTGGCATGTGAATCGCTTCTTTAATCCAAATTACCACGAAACCCGATCCGCTCGGTGCATCTCCACGGTCACAGTAGGTGATCAATGAGATCTTTACATGCCAACCATTCGGATTTTGGAAGAACTCCTCCTAATTATCGCCTCGAATTTTGGATCCTCGTACGGTGTCCATTGAAACTATATTAACATTACGAAAATATTAGTTATATACCTAATACTAGACACTACATACGAAATACTAAATTATAATAACAAAATTTGAAACTTACTTGTGATTCTGACCTTTGGTCCAATAGGAGCCGTATATCCTCAAGCGAGTTAGGTATCCCAACATGACTCGCCTTATGGGTCCACCTAATTAAATAAACTTTTAGTATGCAATTATACTATAAATCTACGAAATACTTATAAAATATAATATTAAATTTATCTCGTTATCAGTGGGAATGAATATGAGTGGTCGAGTCGAGGGCGTAAAATGGAAATCGAAACCATGCCCATGACTGCAGTAGTGATAGGCAACCTCCGATTTTGCTTTACTCGGCCGCCGCCTCAAGACATCTCCCTAAGACAACCTCGATAGCACGGCAGGACTTCAACTCAATTCACCTACCGCTCTGAAATTAACAAGTTTCAGAGCCATCTTAGATGGACGAGGTTTCTAGAGAGGTCCCAGATCGATAGCCTCCAATTATCTGAAGAATGTATGCCCGAGCATACCGTATTCTCTTCTTCTGGTCGAACCCTCGTTCGGCTCGGAATGTGTCTCGTAACCATGCCATATCGATCCGAGCTCCATGAATTCTATCCAAAATGGCACCCGAAGCTCAGAGCATAAGGCCATCCAATCGGTAGATGTTACGGACCGGTGACTACCGAATTCGGCCCATCGGTAATCCTAATTGCAATTGCACATCTTCAGAGTGATGGTACACTCTCCGTATGGCAGATGGAAAGTGTGGGTCTCGGGTCTCCACCTCTAAACCAACGCGCTGATCAAAGGCGGCTCCAAATTGAACCCCCAACCTATCGTGGCCACGTGCCAAAAACCCGCTTCCCGTAGGTAATTCTCGATCAAGGGCGATGGGGGACAATGCATGTTGCGAATATAACATTCCAACACCCGATCTACAGACTATTTAAAAAATTATAAAATTAACAATTAATTAAAATTGCATAATTGAAAAAAAATTAAATAATATTGAAAAATTAAAATTAAAACTTACCATTTGCATTTGCTCGATGGAGATGTGCTTATTGTCTAGGCAAAGTAATTCCCTACCATTGTAATCCGATAAAAATTTTAAAATTTTCCAAAAAATATATTAAAAAATTATAAAGGGCTTTTTCAGAATAGAAAAGGACTATTTTTGAAATTTGAGCGTAAATTTCAAGGACCTTGAGAGCAATTTGAGAGAAAATTGAGAGAATATTGAGAGAATATTGAGAAAGGATTGAAATGTGAAAAAATAAAGGGTTGGGGTTTTATACTTTTTTTCCCGACCATTGGGGCCAATTTGATTGATTGGGGCTAAAAGCGCATCAGAGATGATGCTTTTGCACCTCAAAGAAAAGCGCACTTACGTGACGAGTTTTTCTTTGAGGTGTAAAAGCGCCCCTACAGACGCGCTTTAGTATCTTATCCCCAAAAACGTCTTTGGCGACGGGCGCGTTTTTGGGAGAAATAGCCATTTCTCGTAAATTTTCTACAAACTAACCCATTTCTATAATTTTTTTAAGTATTTTGATATATTTTAGATATTTGCCCCAACAAAAAGGCCAACACCAAAAAAAATATATATATTTCTTAAAATTTGAACCGATGCTGACAACTTGAACTCCAACATCTATTAAAATATTTTTTTAATTATTAAAACCCCGAAATACTAATGTTTTTAATAGGTATCTGAAAAAAATATATATCAGTATCGACACCAAAAATTTTTTTTTAAAGGATCGGATAATCATGTGGCAATGATGAAGGTTCACCGCCAGCACCAAGTGCAATATAAAAAACAAATCATTTTTATACAAGATTTTTGCGCTGAAGTCATTTTCATAAATAATTAATTTATTTGGATAGTTTTGAAAAAAAAACCTTCTACGGGAATTGAAAATCCAGAGTACTAAAATATGAGCTGATGGTAACTTCGTCAAGATTTGCATCAACAATACAAAAATCACAAAGAAATAAACTGGAGTTTAGTGATTAAAAAAAAACACTCCTAAGAAAGCAGCAAACTGCAGGTTGCTTTCTATGGGAACCCTGAGTTGCATTTTCCATACATAGAGTTGAAGAAACACAAATGAGTCAATAACCAACCTCAAAACCACACACTTAATCATTTGAATGTGAGAAGTCAACTGTTGTAAGAGAGGAGCATTTGGCAGAGTTACTTTCTTATGCGTGCTACTTGGGGAGCCTGCTCACTCATCATCTACAAATTGGATAGTGGGAGCAGCTAAGATAAAGTTACTACTTTGGCGATTGGGTTACTCAGAAAGTCAACTACATTATAGCAAACAGATCAAACTGGCATTTGCATGAATAATACTTATAATCTGCAAATGAACAATACTGATTCAATTTTTGTGCTTAATGAATGGGGAAAAAAACTTGGTTTCTCATGCATTAATCAATTCACGAGTCACAAAATCAGATTGAATTACCCAATCAATGACATAGAAGGGAAAGATGAAACAGCTTTTGCCCAAAATAGTTTGGTATATAAGAGCTTTGTTCAAAAGATTACAAAACAAAATTCAAAGCTTAGTATAAAAATCCCCAAACCCTGAACAGCATATTCTACTATTTACCATTTTTCCATATTAAAATTAAAAAGCTAAAGGCCTAAAACTCCTGAGAAGCAGACCCAATTTCACCCTTATCCTTCCCCATTTTCTTAGGAAGAAGAGTTTGATGAATATTTGGTAAAACACCTCCATTTGCAATAGTGACTGAACCCAAAAGCTTGCTCAACTCTTCATCATTCCTTACTGCCAGTTGGATGTGTCTTGGAACAATTCGGGTCTTTTTGTTGTCTCTCGCTGCATTCCCAGCAAGTTCTAGAACCTGAATCAATCGCAATTCAAATACAAATTTAGATTAGACAAAAAAAACTCAAATCATAACAACGTACAATCGAATAAGATCGTTTTTCTTTAATTAGAAAACCTATCACCAAATCGATTTTGCGTTAACAGTGCAACCAAAAGAACTGAAACCCAGAAACAGATATCCTTTTAAAAACCCACCTCAGCAGCAAGGTACTCAAGCACGGCAGAGAGATAGACGGGAGCTCCGGCACCAACACGCTCGGCATATTTTCCAGCTTTCAAGAACCTGGCGATCCTCCCGACAGGAAATTGAAGACCGGCCTTGTGCGACCTCGAAACCGACTTTGATGCCTTCGGTTTCCCTCTCCCTCCTTTCGTTGATCCACCCGTAGAGCTCATATTCAGAATTCCTAAACCCTAAATTCCGCCGTGAAGATAGAAAATGGAAAACGGGAAAAGAGCAGAAACTTGAATTCGATGGAAAGTTGAGTAAGGTGAGTTGCGGTGTTTAATATACCCGTGGTTTGAGGGATCTGATTGGTGGGGTGAACACTCACGAAGATTGCCAACGTGGCAAAAAAGTTTTGGGTTTCCCGCGAAAAACCTGCTCTCTGTTTGGAATACTATCGGTTCTTTGTCTTTTGTTCAAGATGAAAACGCTGTCGTATAAATGTGCCACAATTGATGTTACTTAAAAGGATCTCAAAGTTTTGCCCAAACCGATATCTTGTTTTTGGGCTTTAATCATTCACAAATCTTCATTGTTTTTGGGCCCAAAAACAACCCAAACATATGACTGTGTGTTTTTTTTACTAATTTCACATGTATTACATATAATTTAACGTTTTTAAATTTTAAAGTAATTTTAATTATTATAATTAATTTTTAATTTTTATTATAATTTTAATAATTATAATTATTATTAAATATATAATTATCATAATTTCTATTAAATCATAATTATTTTTAAAGTATAATCATCATAAATTCAATTTTATGTCAATCTTTTAATTAATAATTTTAAATTAAATATTGAAATTATTTTTAAATTTAATTTCTTGAGTCGGTAATAATTTTTGAAATTTTATTGGGCGAAGAATTGACTTGAATGAAAGTGAAATTATAAGTTTTAATAGTTTGAGGACTAATTTGAATAAGAGAATAATTAAAAAGGTTTTAAGTTATGATTAATCCAAGGGTTTGATAGCCGTGATGAAGCTATTCCCCCTTAGGGTGGGTTTGGATGGACGGTGCGTTTACCTGCGGTTAGTGTAAAAATAGCGGTGGTGGTGAAATTAGATTCAGTAGCGATACTATAGCGTGAAGACAAAAAGTAAGCTAAACGCACTGCACCGCACTTAATCGCCCATCCAAACCCACCCTTAATCAATTGACGTTCCCTTCTCTGCCGCCGGGAATTGTCGTCCAAAGCCGCGAGATATTCCCCCATCAATCAATTGTTTTGAATTGTTGGAGGGATTGGATGATTCGACCCGAGAATTAATGATCTGATCAGTTCAATTATCAATCGACTTCATAAGTTATAATTATTTAAACACTATTATCGATTTGACTTCATAGGTCATAATCATTTAAACACTCATATATGTTTATCTTTGTATAAAAATATTTTGTTTGTATATTAATTATATGAGAATTAATTTGTTTACCCTAATTAATTATCGGCTCAAATGACTCGTATTTTTTTTCACGCCTTATACAATATATTTAAAAATTGAAGATTTTACTAAAAAATTTAATTTGTGGAAACCATATTCATTATAAATATATATGAGCAAGTATTATATCCACTATGAAATTAAAGTAGAGTTTAATACATAACACGTTCTGCTTTTAATTTATTTTAACTTTTAATATATGAGCTCAAATTAAATTACCGATTTTAATGCACTTCTTGATAAAATCAATGCTTTGTGAAAATCCAAAATATCGGTTTAACTCTTGAATATAGAGAATAAATATTATCTTATTCTTATTAGTATGTATAATATTTTTAAAATATTGATAAATTTGAAATGTATGCTAAAACATATTAATATTGATATATATATATATATATATATAATATTAGAATAAAATAATATTTCCACCGATAAAATATTGATTAGCTTAATAGTTTGAAATGTGTGGATGTAACTGAATGGATGGATAGATCATAATATATATATATATATATATATAAAATTAATTATAAATTGAATTGAGTTTTAATTCAATTGGTATTAGATATTATTGTTAATACAATAGAACATGGGTTTTAATGCATTGAAGCGAATTGTACTTCTATTTAATTATAAGTAATTATTAAAACTTATAATGAGAGTTTAAAAGTATATATTATAAAAATGTTAACGAATTTACCGTTTGAAAATAATTGTTTACTTGGGATGAACCAGGGTGTCTATTTGATTTTATAGGCCGAATACTTCACAAAATTTTTACGGATTGTACAACTCAATTTATTATTTAATATTAAAATTTTATTATAAAATTATATAAATATTATATTAAAAAAATAAAGGAATTTGGATAAGAAAATAAAAACTTCGGCAACCCTTCATTCTGAATAAAATTCAATTTGATTAAAAAATAAAAAATTAAATTTCGAGTTAATTAAATCGAATTATTTGATTCTTTCGAGTTGACTGGAATAAGAAATTCGAGTTTGAGTCAAGTTGAATTTTACAATTCAAATAACTCAAATAACAAATTGGTGTAAATATTGCTTTAGTCCTTGTCAATTTTGAAAATGAACAAATTCATCTCTTTCTATTCTCTCAACAAATAATTCAAAATATTTATAAAATTTTCAAAAAATATATTTTTAAAAAATCTAAAGAATATATAAAGAAAGTTAAAATTTTCTAAAATACTAATTTTGAGAATCTAAATAAGTTAATTAACAATACAAATTTATCATACTAAAGTATCTCTATTTTTTTTCTTATTTTATTTTGAAAGAGTTTTCAAATATATATGGTTTCAAATTCATGTACTCTAACATGAAATTAGTTATGTTGTATAAGATTTTAATTTTTTAATTTAACCCAACCAATTTCACTCGATTCAACTCGAATCGAATTTCATTTCACTCGACTTCATTCGAAAAAATTTCAAATCAAGTTAAGATGATAAAATAAGACTCATCAACTTGATTAATTCAAAAATATATATTTAATTCAACTCGATTCAATCAAACGCTTACCCTTAATCATAACATGCTAAAAATGTATTAAAACAAAAGGGAAAGAATCATACAATGTATATGAGCTCTATTATGCGTGGATTATATTATTTGTGTTAGAATTACGTGACTCAATCCTTATTTAAATAAATGGTAAAATAAAATAAAAGAAAAATCGCTATAGAACTACATTTCTTTTATTTTATTTTAGAATAAAGTTTTTTAAACATTATTAAACTTCATCTATTTAATATTGATTAGAATAAGGTGTTTCAATCTTACTACACTCCTATTATAATATGGTTTTACAAGCCTATAAATAGACATATCTATTCCTCTTGTAATCATTCGAATTCGACATAGTGAATTTTCTTTTCCTCTGCCCGTGGTTTTTCCCGAAAGGATTTCCACGTAAAATCTGTGTGTTCTTTATTTTATTTTCTTTTTTCTTTGCGATATATTGTCATTACCAACATTCTATTTTATTTTCACAAATTGGTATCAGAGCTTTCGAGTTGTTTATCTCGATCACGGTAATGGCGTCTTTGAAGTATGAAATTTCGCTGTTAGATCGCAACACCAGATTTGCGTTATGGCAGATTAAGATGCAAGCAGTTCTTGTGCAGATGGATCTGGAGGATGCTCTGCTAGGGATAGATAAGATGCCTTCGACATTAACAGATGAAGAGAAGAAGCATAAAGATCGAAATGCATTAACACAATTACATCTGCATTTTTACATCTGGAACAAATATGTATGTCGAAAACTCAAACAAGTAAGTTGCATATGAAGCAGCGTCTTTATGCTCATCGTTTGGAGGAAGGTACATCTGTAACAAACACTTAACAGTGTTTAAAGAAATTCTCTCAAACTTAGAGGCCATGGAGGTTCAGTATGATAAGGAAGATCTAGGGTTGATTCTACTTTGTTCGTTGCCCTCGTCTTATTCAACCTTTAAAGACACGATTTTATATAGCCGCGAGTCTCTCACAATTGATGAGGTTTATGATTCTTTGACCTCGTATGATAAGATGAAACATCTTGTAGTTAAAATCGACTCTCAAGGAGAAGGTCTCTTTGTTCGTGGGAGACAAGATCAGAATGCTGATAATGATCGTGGAATGACATATGAACAAAATTCTCGCAATAAATCTAATAGGAGATTGAAGTCTTCAAATAGAGGAAAAACTTGTAACTTCTGCAAGAAGAAAGGGCACATTAAATCTGAGTGATGTAAGCTATAAAATAATATCAAAAATGAGGCTACGAATAAAAAGGAAAACAACTAAAAAATTTCGGTGAAGCTGATGTTGTAGAAGATTCAGCGATAGTGAACTTCTAGTCGCTTGGTCAACAATTCTAAAGTGAGCGATGAGTGGATCCTTGATTCGGGTTGCACCTTCCACATAAGTCCCAATCGGGATTGATTTACAACTTACGAGACAGTTTCTAAATGTGTTATTTTGATGGGAAATAATGTTTTGTGTAAAATCGCAGGTGTTGGAACAATTAAAGTTAAGATGTTAATGGAGTTGTCAGAATACTTAGTGACGTATGACATGTTCCAAAATTAAAGAGAAATTTAATTTCGTTAAGTACTATAGATTCAAAAGGGTACAAATACACAGTTGAAAGTGGGGTTTTGAAGATTTCAAAAGTTTTCTCATTGTGATGAAAGGGCAGAGAAAGACTACCAAGTTATATGTTTTGCAGAGTTCTACTGTTATTTATGATGCAGCTGTTGCTTCCTCTTCCTTGTAAGATGATGATATTACTAAACTTTGGCATATGCGCCTAGGGCATATGAGTGAGAATGGCATGGTAGAATTGAGCAAAAGAGGACTTCTTGATGAGCAAGGAATTTGCAAACTAAAGTTCTGTGAGCACTGCATTTTTGGGAAGCAAAAGAGAGTTCGATTCACCAGAGGAATCCATAACAGAAGGAACATTAGAGTATATTCATTCTGATCTGTGGGGGCCATCAAGAGTACCTTAGAGAGGTGGAGCTAATTATATGCTAACTTTTATTGATGATTTTTCCAGAAAAGTTTGGGCATTCTTCTGAAGCAGAAAAGTGTCGTGTTTTCCACATTTAAGTCTTAGAAAACTATGATTGAAAAGAAAACGGGAAAACAAATAAAATACCTCCGCATAGGCAATGGCTTAGAGTTTTGTTCTGATGAGATTAATAAACTGTGCAAGTTAGAAGGGATCGTAATACACTTGATAATTCGCCATACTCTACAACAAAACAGTGTTGCAGAACTAATGGACAAAACGATCATGGAGAAGGTTCAATGTATGTTGTCAAACGCCAACTTACCAAAGTCATTTTGGGCTGAAACAGCCTCTACTGCATGTTTTTGATCAACTGATCTCCATCCGTTGCCATTGAGAAAAATACTCCATAAGAGGCATGGTCTGGTAATCCTACTAATTATTCTGATTTAAAGATTTTTAGGCGTCCTGCGTATGCACATGCTGATAATGGAAAATTGGAACCGAGATCCATTAAATGTGTTTTTCTTGGTTATGAAGCTGGTGTAAAAGGGTATAAGTTACGGTGTCCTAAAAATAGAAAAATTGGGATTAGCGGAGATGTTATTTTTGATGAAACTGCTATGGTACCTAACTTATCTCTTAAAGACTCTTTAATAAAGAAAATCAAAAGAAGGTGAAGTATCAGATTAATATAGAGTCGACTCTTCAAGCCAGTACAAAAATTGATAATAGAGTTGCTTCTTCACCACAATACTTTATAGCCAAAAATAGAACTAGAAAAGAAATTAAACCTCTAAAGAAGTGTGTCGAGGCTGATCTAATTAATTATGCTTTAAATGTGACTAAAGATATAGATGCAAACTAAGATTCATCTAATTATTTTGAGGTGTTTAGCTGTGAATAATCAGAAAGTGGATGTTTGCTATGCAAGAGGAGATTGAATCACTCCATAAAAACAGAACATGGGATCTTGTAAAACTTTCTAAAGGTAAAAAGGTTGTTCATTGTAAACGGGTGTTTAAAAAGAAAGAAAGGACTCTAGGAGTTGAAGAACCCAGATATAAAGCAAGGATTGTTGCAAAGGGTTATAGTTAAATTCTAAGAGTGGACTTCACAGATGTGTTCTCCCCAGTTGTAAAGCATAGTTCGATTCGAGCTTTGCTTGGTATTGTGGCCATGCATGATTTGTAACTTGAGCAGTTAGATTTAAAAACTGCATTTTTGCATGGAGAACTTGAGGAGGATATTTACATGCAACAGTTAAAGGGTTTTAAGTCTCAAAAAAAGATGACTATGTTTACTTGCTGAAAAAGTCATTTTACGGTTTGAAACAGTCAACCAAGACAGTGGTACAAGATGTTTGATTCCTTTATGACTTCTCATGATTTCAAAAGAAGTAGTTTTTGTTTACTTTAAGAAAAACAATAATGGTTCTTTTGTGTTTCTACTTTTTTATGTTGATGACATGTTGATAGCAACAAAAGATAAATGAGAGATAAGAAAGGTTAAAGCCCAACTAAGTGAAGAATTTGAGATGAAAGATTTGGGACCAGTAAAGAAGATACTTGGTATAAATATTCTCAGAGATAGAAAGCAAGTTAATTGTACCTAAGTCAGAATGGGTACATTGAGAAAATTCTTTACATGTTCAATATGCAGAGTGCTAAGCCTGTTAGTGCTCCTTTAGCAGCCAATTTTAGACTTTCATCAGCTTTGTCTCCACAATCAGATGATGAGATTGAGTACATGTCACATGTTCCATACTCTAGTGTAGTGGGATCTCTCATGTATGCTATGGTTTGTTCACGTCCGTTTATCATATGCGCAACGGTCGCTTAGTAGATACATGGCGAATCCCAATAAAGAACATTGAAAAGTAGTTCAATGGATTTTAAGATACTTACGAGGTACTACTGGTGTTTGCTTACAATTTGAAATAACTAGAAATAGAGTCATTGGGTATGTTAATGTTGATTTTGTTGGAGATCTTGATAAAAGAAGATCTCTTAGAGGTTATATCTTTACAATCGGAGGTTGTGCAATCAGTTGGAAAGCCACTTTGCAAACTACAGTCGCTTTGTCTACTACTGAAGTTGAGTACATGGCGATTACTGAGGCTTGTAAAGAAGCTATTTGGTTGAAGGGACTCTTTAGTGAACTCAATGAAGACCTTCAAATTAGTACAATATTTTGTGACAATCAGAGTGCAATCTTCTTTACAAAAGATCAAATGTTTCATGTGAGAACAAAACACATTGATGTTCGATATCATTTTGTTCGTGATATTATTGCTTGTGGTGATATTGTTGTGAGCAAAATTAGTACTCATGAAAATCCTACAGATATGATGATTGAAAAACAGAGGGGAAAACAAATAAAATACTTCCTCACAGAAAATGGCTTAGAGTTCTATTCTAATGAGTTTAATAGACTGTGCAAGTCAGAAGGGATCGTGAGACACTTTGACAGTTCGTCATACTCCACAGCAAAATGGCGTTGCAGAATGAATGAACAGAACGATCATGGAGAAGGTTCGATGTATGTTGTTAAATGTCAACTTACCAAAGTTGTTTTGGGCAGAAGCAGCCTCTACTACATGTTTTTTGATCAATCGATCTCGATCCGTTACCATTGAGAAAAAAACTCTACAAGAGGTATGGTCTGGTAATCCTGCTAATTATTCTGATTTAAAGATCTTTGGGTGTCTGCGTGTGCTCTTGTTGATAATGAAAAATTGGAACCAACACTACACCAAAATAGACTTTTAACAGCGTTTTTAGTGGCGTTTTAAAGAAAAAAGCCGTAAATATTACACATTAGCGGCATTTCAAGGAAAACACCGCAAAAAAAATGAGCAATAGCTGCGTTTATTTCCAAAACGCCGCTATAAATATAGCATTAGCGGCGCTTTTGAAAAAACGCCGCTAAAGGTATGAGCATTAGCGACGCTTTTGAGAAAACACCGTTAAAGGTATGAGCATTAGTGGCGCTTTTGAGAAAACGTCGATAAATGTATGAGCATTAGCGGCGCTTTTGAAAAAACGCCACTAAAGGTCATAGCATTAGCGACGCTTTTAAAAAAAACGCCGCTAAAGGTTAGAGCATTAGCGGCGTTTGTGAAGAAATGCCGCTAAAAGTTTTTCATATTTTTTTCTTATTCTTGCTTTGAGTTATATTTTATTTTGATAAATTCATTTATAAGCAATGAGAAAGTTTCATTTTTAGTTAATTATGAAAAGTTACAAATTGCTAATTAAACAATTTAGAAGTTTTCATTTAAGTTACAAATTAAACTATTAAAATTGATTTAGGGTTTAATGTTTAGTATGTTAATTTCATGGTTTAGGGTTTGTTATTTTGGTGTATGGGTTTAGTGTTTTAAAGTTTGTTGTTTGGGTTTATTGTATATGGTTTAATACCTTAGTATTTATCAGTATTAAGGTTTAAGTGTTAGTGGTTGGGGTTAAGGTTTAGGGTTAAGGGTTTAGGGGAGGAAAATGGTTAATGGGTTAGGGTTTTGAGTTTAGTGTCTATGGTTTATGGTTTTAGGGTTATGGTTTGGGGAAAAATGGTTAACGTGTTAGGTTTTTGAGTTCAGGGTTTATGGTTTAAGTTTAGGATTTTAGGGTTTAGGGTGTTAGCTATATGACCCAAAATCCCAAAACTAAAATCCCTCATGAGGGATTTATGGATAATGTGTTAGCTATTAAAATATATGTTTTGTACTACACTAACATTGGCTACATGAATTCTCAAAAAGTTGGTATCGGATTAGGGTTTAAGGTTTGCAGTTTAGAGTTTAGGGTTTGAGTTTTATGGTCTAAGATTTATGGTTTGGGTTTTTGAGTTTGAGGTTTAGGTTTTGATGTTTGTGGGTTAGGGTATAATATTTAGGGTCTAGGGTTTATGATTTAGGGATTAATCTTGAATTTTTTTAGAATATAAATCAAAATAAGATAAATGTAAATTGTTATTTTAAAAAAAATATATATCAAAATGGGTTAAATCCCAAAAGCATACATGAACAATGGTTTAATGTGTAATTGTATACATGAACTTTAATTTGATCCAGATCTTGTAAAATATTAACATAATTATTGATATAATTAACATCATTTTTATTTATATATTGCATACATAAAATTTATATTTATTCAATATAAAAATATATTGATGTATTTTAAAATTTTAAAATTTAATAATAAAAATAAAATATTTAATATTAATATTTTAGTTAAAATTTTCAATACTCAAAATATAATAAAAAATTCAAAAAAATAATAATCTCAGTACAAAAATTTTAAAAGAAAAAAACTAAAAAAAATATAGGCAAAAAATAAAAAAAATGAAGATATACAAAAAAGAGAGATATAGTGGCGTTTTAAAAAAACGCCGCAAAAAATAAAGATATAGTGGCGTTTTTAATAAAAACGCCGCAAAAATTCATACACGGTCTCATTTTTTCTCTGCTAAACCCTATAACCCCGATTTTTCCCCAAACCCTAATTTTTAAGTCCCCAAAATTTCCCTCTATCGGTTTCCCAAAATCCCCAAACTAAAATCCCCTAAATTGGTTTTCCCCACCTTTCAATCTAGTTTTCCTCGTCAGTCACTATGCAGTCATCGGTTCTGTTGGTTTAGGGTTTACAAAGATGGCGCATGTTCAAGTTCAGGGACAAAATGGGGGCATTAACAATGGATCAGGTGGAGCCAAATGTTTATGTTAGCAGCTCCAAGGTAATGGCAATCCAAGGCAAGCCTCCTACTCTATTCTCTCATCAGTTTCAAAGTTCTCTTTGTTCTCCCACTTCTTCTCTGTCACTTGTCAATGGTGGGTCTTTCAAGTCCAAGGCTCAACGAAAACCTCTCACTCTCGGACTTAGCCGCAAAGACATCAAACGCCAATGACCCACAAGATGTAAACCTCTCTTCCGCCCTCCCCCACTCTTTCATACATTAGTGATGATTCAAACCATTAATTTGTGTGAAATATGATGTTGAGTTTTTGCAGGATTTTCTTATTGATGCTCCTGTTTCAGCTGGTGATGGCTTTTCGTTTAGCGGAGTTACTTTCATATTTCAACTATTTTCCCTTAAAACGTAATGCATTATTCGTCAACTTAATGATTGAATTGAAACATGTTTGTTGTTGATGGAAAATATTCAGATGGACCTAACACATCGATGAATGGTTTAAGCAAGGAAATTTGTGAGTAATGCATGCCTATTGCTCGGATTTTAGTTACTAGAGGACCTAAATTATTCCCTTGGCTTTCTTTATTTTACTTCAATTTCTCTTGGTAGGTTAAAGCTTATCCATTGGGTGGCACCGGTGAGAAAGCTAAAGATCCAATTTTGGACTAACCATGGGAGCTGACTCTCAAGCTTCAAGTGATGTTTTCAGGTAATTAACTTTTTCATTTTTTATTAGGATTATCTTAGATTGTTACATCTAAATGTTCATGTTCAAATGGACCTTCTAAGCATAAATCTGATATAGTTAGCAGCACATTACCATTTCTATCTGTAGTAATGAACACAAATCAGGCTTCACCTATTATTGATCTAGTCATATTTCTTGGATTATGTTAGAAAATGTTGCGTGGTGTAGGTTGTAGATTCCGTGGTTATGGAGAGGGCTCATGGGGAGTCACAAGCCATATCTGGATCTCTTCAGTCTCTATGTTGGGGATCCTCTGCTTTTGGTGGTATTAGTGGTTCGCTAGTGGATGCTTATGGTGTAAGGTACTTGAGGTGCTTTGCTTGTGGATATGGTTTGAAGGATTATAACATCTTTGTATATCTAAATACTAGTATAAATATGTTATGTAAGGTAACGTACATAAGCAAGAAATATTTTTCAGAATTAACCTTTTTTATTTTCTTTTCAAAACAGCAAGCATTTTCAGAAGGGCTACTGATTAGTCAATTTTCAGCTAAGCATATGCCCTTTCAACTTGACAAATGAAGACCATACACATTTTCTTTTCTGAAGCTTTTGGTGATTATTGAAGGCACCATAAACTTAGCTACCAAAGGACACCGGGTGATGAAGTTGAAGATATGTTTATTTTGTTGAATGAAGTTAAGAAGCAGATACCTTCTATAACAGCAATTTCTTCTAGTGCAATTGCGTCCAGATTATCAAAGGCTACGGTGGAAAGTGTACATTCAAGGTTAGGGCTTGTTTCTCTGGCATATTTGTGGAAACAAGATCAATCATTGCTTCTTCAAGAAATGGTAATTTGTATTTTGTTAATATGAATACTTAATAAAAATTTAGATGGTTTGTTTTTCTCACATATTATTATTTGTTCTTTCCTGTTCAGAAAAAAGAAAAACTTAAATGGCATGGAATTGGCAGGCACAATTGGCACACACCTTGATTCTCTCATTTTTTTACATTAAAGATTTCGTAGCCAATAGAAGTATCTTTTTTATTTCCATATATTTTTCTTAGAACTTTCCATCTTCCTCTATTTAAAGCTATAACCAATCAAAATTCTCCATCGATTTTCTCTCTCAATTTGTTTTTCTCTTGAACTTTCTTTCTCTCAAACACACTCTGCAGTAGCCATGTCTCTCATCAACAATTTAATCAAATTCAACCTCAACGAATCCACCGTAAAGTCTATAGTGAATATTTATGGTTGCATAATCTGATCTCTTCCATTTATGTTATATTCTCGAATAATTTAATATGATTTCAGTATTTTTTATTTTTGAAACAATTTTTCTAATTCTATTTCAGGATCGGGGGATCCGGTATGGATTTGAGGAGCAAAGCTAGAGTGCATTTTTAGTGTTCGAACTTTTTAATTTTGCTGAATATTTTTCAAATTGTTTTACTATATAAAGAATTGCTTTTTAGACTTTGCTCGAACCAAAGTGATGATCCTCTGAAAATTCCCTTATGGAATTTTGATGGTTCGAGCACCGATCAGGCTCCTGGTGACGATAGCGAAGTTTATTTAATTTTTTTTCTTGGATCTTTTACATTAGATCATAGTTATCGATTAAGATTCATTGAATATCCTTTGATTATAATAAAAATAATAATGATTATTATGTTTTGGTTAATATATTATTATTAGTAATAATGTTATGAGTAATTCTATTTTTTTGTCGCTTTTGCTAAAGTAGATTATGTTTTCGGCACTCCTAACTTGTATTCAATTAATATTGAAATGTTCATTGCCTTTAGGATCTGTTTCATATATATATATATAGTTTAGCAGTTATCTCATGACTTGTTGCATTTCTATTTATTTTATTTCCATTAATAAAAGGATTCTTCTTTTCTTTTTATTGTTTAGGCAAGAAGTCTTCCCATTAATAAACTTTGGCTGCATACTATAGCATCAACAGATTTATATACTTTGCTCGTGTAAAAGTAAAATGTAATCACTTATCGAGCTATTAACTAGAAAATCCATCGAGGTTGCCTATTTTGTTTCCTATGCTACGTGCATGCCTATGGATATCGGTAAGATTAAGTCAAAGCAATCTTGCGGTGGAACTTAGTAGACTCTTCATTTTAGGTAAGTTCTTTATATTTTATCACTATTGGACTCAATAACCCCATTAATTTGCATTATCGACAAGAACCGAACCAAGTAATGAACTTGTCTGGTCATTTCATTTTTGTTTTTGCAGTAATATAACAAACAGAACTTAAGAATAAAAGGGGTTTTTCTTTTTCATTTTTCTCCATGGAGCTCATCTAAATACTTGCAAAAGTATGACAACTAAAATTGCAAGATTCTTAAAAGCTAGGTTTTAAGTTTCAAATTACTTAATCCATTATCCATTTTAACTTGGTGCTTCGAAAATTATTTGTTTATGTACTTATTTTATTTTTCTTTTGGCATAATTTGTTATATACATAAGTAAGTTTTTTTAACTTGTTACTTGAAGTTTCTTAAAGGAGGCTTCAAGTATTGATGAGCATTTCCGTTCAGCTCCTTTTGAGAAGAATATACCTGTAAGTGTCTTAATGTAAAATCTCCCAATGCAGCTGTTATTCTTTATTACATACTAGATTAGCATAACTCTACCATTTATATTATGGGGTTGATGAATTTGTCTAGAATCTATGTATGATGCGATGAAGGTTATTTTAACTTTAAACAAGGATGGATTAATCCAGTGTAATCTACTTTGTATTTTCCAAGGTAGATAGCCAGACACTAAGTTTATTTTAACTACATATAACACTGTTTTTGCTGATAGAAGTTTGGTTGATGGTTGAATTTTTTTCCTACTTGGTATCAGGATCTACTTTGTGGTATTAATGACATTGTATGATAACATTCTTTGGATGCATAGGTATTTTTGGGTTTGCTAAGCGTATGGAACGTTTCATTTCTTGGATATCCTGCAAGAGTTAGTCTTTCTGCTTCTAACTTCAGTTAAACTTATCATTCCTTGGTCCTTCTCCTCCCCCTTTTTACATGCTTACGACCTATCATTAACACTTTATGTGTATATAGGCTATTTAACCATACTCCCAGGTTGAATTTGTGCTTTCAAATATTACATATTGATAAATCTACTTCAATTTAGGTCAGCATGGAGAGTAATGGCAAGGGGTCATCAATTGATGGTGTGCCACTTCCTATGAGGTGGTGAAATTGATTTTGGTGAACACGGAACGAATGGCCAACACAGCTTTTATCAACTAATCCACCTGTGAATTTTTGTTGCGAAAAGAAGCATATTTGGGATTCTTGCTTTATATAACATCTTAGACCATCTTAAAGATTTGAGGTGCTAAATTGTTTTATGTCGGGAGACTGGTCCTGGGGTAACTTTTGATCTGCCCATAAGCTACTGTAAATTTGGAAATTTGTGCATAAAATGAAGAGACTAGAAAGCTTTACGAGAGACTGGTCAAGATATGGCACATTATCTTAATTAGTTACCATGAAATAACAAATTGAATTTCTAAAGTCTGCTTGGAGAACTTTAGCTGGTTCAATAAAAGCTTTTTTTGAATGTTATTCAATAAAAGCTTCTTTTTGGGTTTGTTTATTCTTTTCATTTTGCTGATTTTTTTTCTTTGTTTTTTCTCAGTTCAACATTGCAAATTCGACTACTGGTTGCCAAAAAAGTTGGAAATTGATGATAACCTAAATCGTAATTTTCTTCATCTCGACTCATGAAATAGTTGGGTTTAAGTTGAACTCGTTGATTTAATTTCAGATTTAGTGTTAAATTTAATCTTGCTTGTCTTAACCATGAAAAGACCCATATGAAGGATATGGCTTCTTTTTGGTCATGTTGTCTATATATATATATATATATAGGGTTTCGATTATATTTTATTTGGGTGGGATTCAACTTTCTTTGAGTATTTATAGAATGTGAAAAGTCAATTATGTTGAAGCAAAATAAAACATATATTATTTGCTAATGAAGTTTGGATATCTTTTATTTGAGGCATAATTTTATGCAATTGTGAGAAAGAAATTAAGAAAATTACGATGGTATTCTCTTTATCTTGCACACAAAATCAACAAATGGATTTGATTGGTAGGTCTTTTATTTTTCATTTAGATATGAAGTGGAACTTATAATATTATGGTGGATTAGCCTTCGGATATAGTTCACTTGTATCTAATCGGTATGAAAAATATACCTTATAAGATGATAGCTCATTTGTTAAATTTGTAGCTGATTATTATGTTAAAATAATAGTTTCTTTTAAGCAGCTTGGCTTGATTGTATTTGTGAGCATCTATTTGCTCTCTTGCGTCAATGCCGGTTGGTAGTTGTTACTTTGTATTAAGAAGAAAGTATTCTCACATTGACATTTGAAAATGCATTGAGCCTTTTTGACAAGAGGATCTCACGGAAGTCGGTGGTGATGCCCTTGGTGAGGTATGTTTTCAAGTTACCTTTAGCTTTTCGTTCACTGCCTCAAGTTTATGTTTTAGATGCTAAATATGATATGCTGGAGGGGCATGAATTACTTCCTAACCGTGAAGCTAGTTCTTAAAAGATTTATGTAATGGCACTATAATATGTCAAAATTGAAGTATCTCCTCTGCTTTTACGATTGCGACTTCATGTGTTCTTGATCAATTAAATGAATCATACTGCCTTCACTTTTTATATGTTTATTGTTGAAATTTTTACATTTTTAGTAGGATACTAACATGAGAACTTTCTGCTGTATTGCTAGATATCAGGAGGCAAATCCTGCAGTTTACATTGTTGTTACTTTTTCGTTTCTCTTTGCGGTGATGTTTGGTGACTGGGGTCATGGAATATGCTTGTTTTAGGAGCATTTTTATAATTTTAGGCAAAATCTCACATGCTTGTTATTAGTTGGAATTATAGAAATCTGTATTCTTTTATAATTTTCATTTTAATATGTCTTCAAATTAAATTATACATTTCTAAATTGAATTTTTGGTGTTTTTATAATATTATAATTTTTTTATTTTTTATAACCTTTAGCGGCGTTTTTGGGAAACACGCTACTAAAAGTATAATATTTTAATTTTTTTATTTTTCATGACTTTTAGCGGCGTTTTTTGAAAAAAGCACCGCTAAAAGTATGATATTTTAATTTTTTTTTATTTTTCATGACTTTAGCGGCGTTTTTGGGAAAAGCGCCATGACCTTTAGCGGCGTTTTTTCTCATAAACGCCGCTAAAGTTTGCGGCGTTTGTTATAACGGCATTTTTTGCGACGCTTTTAAAAGCGCCACTAATAGTATTAGTGACGCTTATAAATGCCGCTAAAAGACTAAAAAAACGCCACTAAAAGTCTGTTTTCCTGTAGTGCAAGATCCATTAAATGTGTTTTTCTTAGTTATAAAGCTGGTGTAAAAGGGTATAAGTTATGGTGTCCTGAAAATAGAAAAGTTGTGCTTAGTATAGATGTTTTGATGAAACTGCTATGCTACCTAACTTATCTCTTAAATTCTCTTCCAATAAAGAAAATCAAAAGCATGTGGAGCATCAGATTAATACAGAGTCGACTCCTCAAGCCCGTACAAAAATTGATAATAGAGTTGATTCTTCACCACAATACTCTATCACTAAAAATAGAACTAGAAGAGAAATTAAACCTCTAAAGAAGTATGCCGAGGCTGATCTAGTTGCTTATGCTTTAAATGTGGCTGAAGATATAGATGCAAACCAAGAGCCATTAATTATTCTGAGGCAATTAGCTGTGAAGACTTAGAAAAGTGGATGTTTGCTATGCAAGAGGAGATGGAATTACTCCACAAAAACAGAACATAGGATCTTGTGAAACTTCCTAAAGGTAAAAAGGATTTTTGCTGTAAATGGGTGTTTAAAAAGAAAGAAGGAACTCCAAGAGTTGAAGAACTCAGATATAAAGTAAGGCTTGTTGCAAAGGGTTATAGTCAAATTCTAAGAGTGGACTTCATAGATGTGTTCTCCGCAGTTGTGAAGCATAGTTCAATTTGAGCTTTGCTTGGTATTGTGGCCATGCATGATTTGGAATTTGAGCAGTTAGATATAAAAACTACATTTTTGCATGGATAACTTGAGGAGGATATTTACATACAATAACCAGAGGGTTTTACAGTCTCAGAAAAAGAGGACTATGTTTGCTTGCTAAAAAAGTCCTTTACAGTTTGAAACAGTCCCAAGACAGTGGTACAAGAGGTTTGATTCCTTTATGACTTCTCATGATCTCAAAAGAAGTAGTTTTGACAGCTATGTTTACTTTAAGAAAAATAGTGATGGTTCTTTTGTATATCTACTTTTTTATGTTGATAGCAACAAAAGATAAAGGAGAGATAAGAAAGGTCAAAGGCCAACTAAGTGAAGAATTTGAGATGAAAGATTTGGGACTAGCAAAGAAGATACTTGGTATGGAGATTCTCAAAGATAGAAAAATAAGTAAATTGTACCTAAGTCAGAAGGGGTACATTGAGAAAGTTCTTTGCAGGTTCAATATGCAGAGTGCCAAGCCTGTTAGTACTCCTTTAGCAGCCAATTTCAGACTTTCATCGACTTTGTCTCCACAATTAGATGATGAGATTGAGTACATGTCACATGTTCCATACTCTAGTGTAGTGGGATCTCTCATGTATGTTATGGTTTATTCATGTCCAAATTTATCATATGCAGTCAGTGTAGTTAGCAGATATACTGCGAATCCCGGTAAAGAACATTGGAAAGCAGTTTAGTGGATTTTAAGATACTTACGAGGTACTACTGATGTTTGCTTACAGTTTGGAAGAACTAGAGATGGAGTCATTGGGATGTTGATGTTGATTTTGTTGGAGACCTTGATAGAAGAAGTTCTCTCATTGGTTATGTCTTTACAATCGGAGGTTGTGCAAGCAGTTGGAAAGCTACTTTGTAAACTACAGTCGCTTTGTCTACCACTGAAGCTGAGTACATGGCGATTACTGTGGCTTGTAAAGAAGCTATTTGGTTGAAGGGACTCTTTAATGAACTTAATGAAGACCTTCAAATCAGCACAGTATTTTGTGACAGTCAGAGTGCCATCTTCCTTACAAAAGATCAAATGTTTCATGAGAGAACAAAACACATTGATGTTCGGTATCATTTTGTTCGTGATATTATTGCCGTGGTGATATTGTTGTGAGCAAAATTTGTACTCATGAAAATCCTGCAGATAAGGTGACTAAGTCACTTCCTATAACCAAGTTTGAGCATTTCTTGGACTTGGTTGGTGTTCATTGTTGAAATTAAACCCTTAAGGGGTTTTATGGAAGAGGTGGGGAACTTGTTCGTTGAGAGTTTGCGATGAAGAACTTGTTCATTGAGAATTCATGTCAAGGTGGAGATTATTAGAATTAAGTGACCCAAATCTTTATGTAAATAAATGGTAAAATAAAATAAAAGAAAAATCCCTATAGAACTACACTTCTTTTATTTTATTTTAGAATAAGGTTTTTTAAACCTTATTAAACTACATATATTTGATATTGATTAGAATAAGGTGTTTCAATCTTACTACACTCCTATTAGAATATGGTTTTACAAGCCTATAAATAGACATAGTCTATTCCTCTTGTAATAATTCAAATTTGACATAGTGAATTTTCTTCTCCTCTGCCCGTGGTTTTTCCCGAAAGGGTTTTCACGTAAAATCTGCATGTTCTTTATTTTATTTTCTTTTTTCTTTGTGATATATTGTCATTACCAACATTCTATTTTATTTTCACAATTTGATAGTGGGTTGTAGTATTGGTTGAGTGTGTGTGTGTGTGTGTGTGTCCATATTCGAGGGAAGTCCACAACAATCCAAAAACTGATCCCAATTGTTGACCCATTTGCCAATGCTTCCGAACTATAAGAGGACTGGGTGAGGAGAGATGCCTAATAATAATAGCAAAATCTAGAACTTCACGGACAATGGCAGCGGCATATATAGACAGACAGATACTAGCTGTTTGGTTTTGCTTCCTCACTCATTTTTCCAATTACTTATTTCTTGTTTTATTTTTATTCCACTTTCTTTTTTTTTTCTCATTAAGCTCTATATTTTATTTTTATTTTTAATACATTTTAAGTTAATTATGCCCCTTACTCGCTTTTAATATATTTTATGATTGAGAATATATGAAAATATTTTAAATATTTTTATTAAAAATAAAGATCATTTGAGTAGTAAATTCGACAAGGGATGTATTTATATAAGATTTATATTCTTTTCTTTTTAATTTAAAATTTAAAATTTTAATAATTAAGTTGATTGAGTCTTTAGCTCGATTGGTATGGGTATTGTTATCAATGCAGAAGAATATGGGTTTGAGTACGTTGAAGTGCATTGTCCTCCTACTTATGGGTTAGGGAGAGGCTTTGGGTAATTTTAGATATTGTCTAACAAAAAGAACATTTATGATCAGAAATTATAATAAGATTATTCAAAAAAACTTAATAATTAACATTTATATAATTCAGTCATATATGCCAGATTTTTTTAATTAGTCAAATAGGTCATTTTTTTCAAAAATTAAGAAAATAGATTGATTTTGGAGAGAGTGTGTGAAAGCATGCTTTCCTGCCACTTGTAACGCACCCAATTGGACGCGCATTCCTCCAACGATCATTTCCCAATGGTCAGAATTTAAAATAGGCCAATGGTAAAATTTTTTAAGAATCTCGCATCTGGCAAATAACCACCTTGGGGGCTGCAAATTGAATCCTACACTTATCAGTGCTTTAGTGGAAAGATGGAGACCCAAGACACATACATTCCATCTTCTATGCAATGACTGTATAATCACACTGGAGAATGTAGCTCTACAACTCAATTTACCGATGGATGGGCTAGTCATTACGAGGTCAGTGTTCGTTCCCAGTAAAAAGGATATTTGCGAGGCATTTTTTGAGGAAGGTGCTGAGAAAGTTTCAAGGTGGTTAGATAGATATGAAATAATTGGAATATAATTTCAAAGATCTTCCAGACGCGACTAATGTTGTCAAAAAATAATTCGCCTGAGCATTCATCTTGAGGTTATTCGGGGGCATTCTAATGCCAGATAAATCTCAAAATTTAGTATACATAAGGTGACTACTACACCTACTCGACTTCAAAGAAGGCGGACGACTGAATTGTGGATCAATCGTGGTGGCCACATTGTACATGAAGTTGTGTCAGGTGACAATCGGATAAGATGTCAATCGGTAGTTGCTTGCTCCTGCTGTAGTCATGGGCATGGTAGGGACTACCATTTTTACGTCCCCGAGTGAAAGGTGGAACCATGAGTCGAGTTATGTGGGACTACAGGAGCAACTCAAAGATATCCGGCTATTGTTAGATCAATGCTCAGAAGTCGAGGTTAGTTATTATTTTTTTCAGACATATAATAATTACACAATAATTTGAAATTTAAAATTTTGCAAATAATAAAATTTATAATTGTGCACTACAGTTTGAATGGATGTCATACGCCGATTCGGATATCATAGAAATGTCCCATCAAAATTTTTAGCTATTTGGAGTATGTGGGATGTGAGGGTGCCATTGATAGTTTACGCAACGATGGAGATGCACAAATCGGATTGAGTGATGCAACAGTTCGGGCAGAGGCAACAAATTCCACCGCCACCGCAAGATATCTGTAACATCCTTAAAATAGGGGTTCTGCATTTTGCTTGTGTTGTAGGTGATGGAATTGATTATAATGTTCACTTAACATGTTTTGGGGTCTAATTATAACCCTAAGTTAGCCTGAGTTAGGCCTGAGAATTTTATTTTGGCATTTAAAATGGTGAAGCTAAGGGAAGAGAGGGGTTAAGAGGATTTTTCTTTGGAAGGTTGACACAAGAAATTAATGGGTAAAGTGGCAAAGAGGCGCCACTAGGGTGTCAGAGGAGTGCCGCCACATGCAGAGGGGGAGTGCCTGTGTTCGAGCTGCAGAAATTGCACTCCTACTTATCCTTTTTCACGCCACACGCAAGGAGAGGAGTGCTCAGGTGGGACTCTCTTGCTGGATGAGGATTAAGTTGTCAGATCTTAAGAGGATGTAGATGAGGGAGGAAATTTAGGAGTTTGAATTACTTCAAACTCATTGGAAGAGAGTTGGCCGAAGGGTGGACTTTAGGGCATGAGGTGTCATCGGTTTTAGGGAGTCTTTGGGGTGGCCGAATGTGCCTAGGGTGATAACTAAAAACGGCAAGGATTGGTAGGTTTTGTTCAGTGCCAAATCGAAACCCCAATTGCACCCCTCGCAATCTCTCTCTTTTCTCTTTTCTCTTTTTGTTGTTTAAAACCGAAATCTTCATCTCCCTCATCTCTTTCTCTTTTCTTCTTGCAACCTTGAAGCCAAATACCATACAAATCTTTCTTTTTCTCTCCTTTTTGTTTTAGCCGAATCTCTATTGCTTCTCTCTTCTCTATGCCAAAATCTTCCTCTTTCTTCTAGTTCCATGTCTGGCCGAATATCAATCAAGAGTGGATCACTTTTTGGTTCTTCTCCAAATCGGTTTTTGGAAAGGAGTAAGGGTTCTTGACCGAAACTTCACTCTCATTTATTTTTCTTCTCTGTCGACAACCATAGATAAAGCCTAATCCGATGGGTTGTTAGTGGTGTTAACCTTTATTGGGAATCGATTTCTTATAGGGCCTTCGGGACTTTGGAAGCAGTCATTTTAAGCATCTTCTCCCTGTTGATCAGATACGGTAAGTGGTGGTAAGGACTCATTTTAATAGGCCATTCTTTTTATTATTATTCGAAAAGTCGAAGGCTAACTATTATGTGATCTCAAGGTGTAGCCAATTACAAGTGGTGTGTGGCTTCGAGATTTGGTTGGAAACCAAATTGGTTTAGGGTAAGTGCCACAAATGAGCCTTCGGGATTTAGTTATTATAACCGAATAGGCCTTGGTAAGGTTGGCCGAATATGTATAGTGTCTTAATAGTGTATCTTTTGTGTGTAGCCGACGCTAAGGTGCTTTGAGGGAGTCTTGCGGGGTTCGATTCTTCAAGGTAAGTGGCTGTTTATATTCGGCTATGGGCCATGTATGGTATTTAAGTAGTAACCGCATGTGTGTTATGACTTTAGGGGCTAATCGACAAAGGCTTCTGGGATTTCAATTTGCTTTGGTAAATGATAATAAAGATTTGGCCTAGGGCCATATTTTGGTTATGGGTGCGATTAGTTCTTCGGGATTATTAGTTTAGCCGAATAAGGCTTTTCGATACTAACCTATAGTGGTCGAATGTAGGAGCAATACGGTAATACGTTTCGGGATTTCGTGATATCGCATAGATTTGGGATTTCTCCTTAGACCTTCAGTTAAGTAGGTGTGTAAAACTCTTACACACTTTATTAGTTGGCATTGCTTATTATGTTACAGTTAACTATTGTGATAGTGATTTGCCTTGTGGGCATAAGCATGGATTCCGGGTAAGTCGCTTGTGACTTTAAATATGTTATATGAATGACATGATGGGTAAGATGCTATGCCATGACTTATATGTATGATTTATGATAATATGTTAAGCACGTTGTGAGCATGTTGGTAATGGGATTGAAGAGAGGAGGGGAATATTCTCATGGATGTCACCATGGTTTTGACCACAAGATGGGTTAGCCCCATCGGTTTAATTGTGACTTGGTCACCAAAGTGGCTTTGACCACACCGTTGATATAAATCGTGACTAAGTCCCGGTGGTTTGGTACCACCGATGGTTTTGACCACATATTGATAATTGTGACCTATGGTCATCGATGGTTTTGACCACATGATGGGTTGGCCCCATCACTTGATTTGTGACTCCGGTCACGGTGGTTTTGACCACCGATGGTTTTGACCACACTGGGTAGTTAAAGGAGTATGGATGGCTAGTTTTGGGTTGCATGTTTTGCATGTTTTACTAATATTTTGTGTATGAGTTTGCACTTTCGGGTTGAGGATTTATACACCGAGTCTTGGTGACTCACCCTTCCCATATCATTTTGCGATGAGTAGATCGCGGAGATGGAGCCGAGAGGACTCGAGGCGGCCATGCTTGTTCCTTGGTTTTGAAATTTTACTTAGCACGCTTTAAGTTTATTATTTACAAAATTTTGGTTTGGGTTGTAATAAGGCCGCTAGTTATTATTTTGGATGTTTAAGTAGCTGTTTTACTTTACTTCTACTATATTACTAATGAATTTATAAATTGTTTAAATAACTCGGTTAAAAGTGACGTTTTTAAAATGGGAAATTTTTACGAGGTTTCAAGGATGTTGCCATCGGGTAGCAAAATTCACCAAGTTAACAATAACTCTGATGGTTCTAATAATAAAAATGATCAAATGTTTTCAGGGGTTTCAACTCAACCATGTTTTTAAAAATAATTCCACTTGAGTTTTAGTAGACACCGTTTTATAATCTCAGCAAATTTTCAGATTTCTACCAGATAATCAAAATCTTTCAAAACATTTTTACTCTGTGACATACATTTTGGTATCGAGCCCGCTCAAAACTTCATTTGTGGGGCCCGGGGCCCAAAATATTTTAGTAGGCCTCTGTGGAATATTATGAAAATGGTTTTTAGTTTGAACAGCATGGCATCGAGTCTCCGGCACCAATCTGCCCAGGTTAGTACTTCTAACTACTGTGTGAATTATTATCTGTAGAGGGGTAGAAATGGAACGTAGATAGTATGATAAGTATTTGAACCCTAGGACTAGTTTACCCCAACAATCACATAAGACTTTAAATGCCTAATTCAATAAACCTATGACTAAGTCACCGGGTTAGGGTGTGGTAACCCTTGTGCGCATGTCTAGGATTGGATCCGGAAGAGCACGTGCTTAGCAGTCCTAGTGACTCACCTCCTCTTCGCAGAATCCTACAGTGCGTAACTTCGTTCACCCTAACCATGAGGACTTATTCATAGGCTAAACCCAATAACTAAAACCCGAAAGGGAACTAGCCGTATTGTTGTAAAAACCCTAGCTTTAAAACTCATAAAATTACCCTTTTTAACTTGTGAGAACTATTTTACAAAATTTTCTGAAAAATATTCGATTTATGAAAATTACAAAAAACGCCATTGGTTTATGAAATTCCCTAAATACCCACAGTTTTAATCAAAATTTTCATTACTTATAGAATGTCCAAAAAAACCTTAATTTGCAAAATATCAAAAAATGTCATGATTTTGGAAAATTACGAAATTGCCCCTAACCTACAAAATTACCAAAATGACCCTGATTTTCAAAATTTTTGCAACGCTATCAATTTGGAAAACAAATTCTCAAAAGAACCCTCAAGTTTTACAAATCTTGAAATACCCTGGATTTATTAAGATTCATAAAATTTACCTGGGTAAATTACTGAAATGCCCCAGAATTTTAAAATCCCCGAAATACCCCTGAAATTTCAAAATTACCAAAATACCCTTATTGACAAAATCACCAAGAAACTTTATTTTGACAAAATTACGAAAATACCCCTTATAGGACAAATGACGAAAATACCCCTGGGATAGGAACGGACAGCAATGTCCGAAGAGTGAATATGTGTGGGAAATACTAAGGAATGGATGTGCTTTTCTGTGAATTAGGATAGAAACCTTGAAACTTTGAATGATCGAAAGAATCCCTATTAAGCTCTTTTCATAAAATTTCTTCGCGGATAACCAGTGAAACAAGTACTAATCCATAAAAGTTCTTAATCAGATTAAAGCGCAATCATTGGAAATGAGTTCTAGGGGACGTGGCCATCGTGGACGCGGTAGGGGAAGAATAATCGTGTCGAACACGTTAGGTCGAGTCAAAGTCTCGATAATGAGATACCATCGCCACCACCACCCCAACTTTTGGTGTTGAGCAGCAAGATCGACGGGGGTGAGGCAAGATATCGCAGCTATGCTACTGAGTTCTTGAGATGGTGGTTTGGAGTAGGTGGAGGTATGGGAACTCAAAATCAGACCCAGCGACTCAGAGCCAATGGGCCGAGGTGTTTGAGGTGTATCATGTGTGGCACCCAAAGACGGCGGAGTATTGATTGGAATCAAGCGAGAGGATCATGGATGACTGGATTTTTCGATTGAGGAAAAGTGAAGGTATAATCTCTCTACTTGGGATGAGTCATACCAGTGGTGGCTCACCGTAAGGGATGGAGCGATGGCGAAGGATCTCACATGGGAATTCTTTAAAAGACCTACCAAAAGAAATACATAGGAACTAGCTACGTGGATCTTGCGATGGAAGGCTTTCTTAAACCCAGTTCGGGTAATAAGACGATGGCGGAGTATGAGGCCGAATTACTTCAAACTCATTGGAAGAGAGTTGGCCGAAGGGTGGACTTTGGGGCATGGGGTGTCATCGGTTTTGGAGAGTCTTTGGGGTGGCCGAATGTGCCTAGGGTGATAACTAAAAATGGCAAGGATTGGTAGGTTTTGTTCAATGTCAAACCGAAACCCCAGTTGCACCCCTCCCAATCTCTCTCTTTTCTCTTTTCTCTTCTTGTTGTTTAAAGTCGAAATCTTCATCTCCCTCATCTCTTTCTCTTTTCTTCTTGCAACCTTGAAGCCGAATACCATACAAATCTTTCTTTTCTCTCCTTTTTGTTTTAGCCGAATCTCTATTGCTTCTCTCTTCTCCATGTCGAAATCTTCCTCTTTCTTCTAGTTTCATGTCTGGCCAAATATCAATCAAGAGTGGATCACTTTTTGGTTCTTCTCCAAATCGGTTTTTGGAAAGGAGTAAGGGTTCTTGACCGAAACTTCACTCTCATTTATTTTTCTTCTCTGTCGACAACCATAGATAAAGCCTAATCCGATGGGTTGTTAGTGGTGTTAACCTTTATTGGGAATCGATTTCTTATAGGGCCTTGGGACTTTGGAAGCGATCATTTTAAGCATCTTCTCCCATTGATCGATCTGTAAGTGGTGGTAAGGACTCATTTTAGTAGGCCATTCTTTTTATTATTATTCAAAAGTCAAGGCTAACTATTATGTGATCTCAAGGTGTAGCCGATTACAAGTGGTGTGTGGCTTTGAGATTTGGTTGGAAACCAAATTGGTTTAGGGTAAGTGCCACAAATGAGCCTTCGGGATTTAGTTATTATAACCGAATAGGCCTTGGTAAGGTTGGCCAAATATGTATAGTGTCTTAATAGTGTATCTTTTGTGTGTAGCCGACGCTAAGGTGCTTTGAGGAGTCTTGAGGTTCGATTCTTCAAGGTAAGTGGTCGTTTATATTCTGGCTATGGGCCATGTATGGTTTTAAGTAGTAACTGCATGTGTGTTATGACTTTAGGGGCTAATCGACAAAGGCTTCCGGGATTTTAATTTACTTTGGTAAGTGATAATAAAGATTCGGCCTAGGGCCATATTTTGGTTTTGGGTGCGATTAGTTTTTCGGGATTATTAGTTTAGCCGAATAAGGCTTTTCGATACTAACCTATAGTGGTCGAATGTAGGAGCAATACGGGAATACGTTTCGAGATTTTATGATATCGCATAGATTCGGGATTTCTGGTTAGACCTTCGGTTAAGCAGGTGTGTAAAACTCTTACACACTTTATTAGTTGGCATTGCTTATTATGTTACGATTAACTATTGTGATAGTGATTTGCCTTGTGGGCATAAGCATAGATTCCGGTAAGTCGCCAGACTTTAAATATGTTATATGAATGACATGATGGGTAAGATGCTATGCCATGACTTATATGTATGATTTATGATAATATGTTAAGCACGTTGTGAGCATGTTGGTAATGGGATTGAAGAGAGGAGAATATTCTCATGGATCGTCACGATGGTTTTGACCACAAGATGGGTTGGCCCCATCGGTTTAATTGTGACTTCGGTCACGGTGGCTTTGACCACACCGTTGATATAAATCGTGACTAAATCCCGGTGGTTTGGTACCACCGTGGTTTTGACCACATATTGATAATTGTGACCTATGGTCATCGATTGGTTTTGACCACATGATGGGTTAGCCCCATCACTTGATTTACGTAATTTTGGTTTGGGTTGTAATAAGGCCACTAGTTATTATTTTGGATGTTTAAGTAGGCTTTTACTTTACTTCTACTATATTACTAACTAATTTATAAATTGTTTAAATAACTTTCGGTTAAAAGTAGCGTTTTCAAAATGGGAAATTTTACGAGGTTTCAAGGATGTTGGCATCGGGTAGGAAAATTCACCAAGTTAACAATAACTCTGATGGTTCTAATAATAAAAATGATCAAATGTTTTCAAGGGTTTCAACTCAACCATGTTTTTAAAAACAATTCCACCTGAGTTTTAGTAGACATCGTTTTATAATCTCAGCAAATTTTCAGATTTCTACCAGATAATCAAAATCTTTCAAAATGTTTTTACTCTGTGACATACCAGATCCGGTCAGGCTCATGGGCCGGGTTTGGGGTGTTACAATATCGAAGCACTACACAATCTTGATTTACTAGGGGAAATCGACGAAAATTGGAAATATTTCTACAAGGATTATATCGACATTTGGGATCATAGGATGGATTTCTTCCCTATTCGCAAATCTTTTTTCACATTGGCCATGGTGACCTATTTGGAGTAAATGCCTTGGTTTAGGGTCACCGACAAGCTATATATACTGTCGGTGGAGGCGAGGAGTAGGCAACTTTGTCCGAATAAGCCACAATAACCGCCCCAGTATCATAGGTCCGGAGTAAGTGGCACAACGTATTTGTCATTGGATCTAACCTAACAAAGGCCAGTGATATCTGCACCACATCCCAGTTAGTTCCCTCTACATATTCATATTCCTTTCACTAACCCTATTTTTTTCACAAGCACCATCACAAAATCTTGCATTTACACATTCTGCAGGTATGAATTTTGTGACAACTCTGTCCTCAACATATTACGCCCCGATGTCGATATTGATGTTAACGCAAATGACAAAACCAATGCTGATACTTGTACCGAAACCAATGCCATCATCAATGCCGACGTAATCGAGTTTTACGACATCGGACAGTTATTCTTTGATAGTGTCACAAGCACTCACTGCGTTGTTGTTTTATCAATGTGCCTTATCATTGCAACCCCTTCTCGTAGAATGTAGGACACATAATGGGAGGCTAGGATGGCATCGCACTCAACTATAGAAGAATGAGATGAAGACGAAGATGAGAGTCGATATGAAGATTAATATGGGGGTTAATGTGAAGAAGAAGAATATGAAGACGATGATCACGACCAAGAGGAAGAGCTAACACCCCAAGTTGTACATAGAAATCCTACCTACAACTATCAACCACCACCCTTTGACACACATTCGGCCTGACGACGCCGGTGATATATTTTTCATTTACTTTTTGTGATATAAACATAATTCATATTAATAAAATATGATAATGTTTTTTTTAATATTTTTGTTGCAACTTATAATTGTCTTTGTTAAATTCTATTATATATTTGATGAAAATTTTCCATATATAATACTTGATATGAAACATGTAACGATTCGAAAGTTAGTGGTGTCGCAAAACATGGTTTCGAAATCCCATTTTCATAAACTAGAGCTATAAATATTTTTATTCAATATTTACGGAGTTATATAGTAGGCGAATTAAACTTTGGATAGTTATTTTTATCGAATTAGTGATTAATTAAGGTATAGAGAATAAATTGTAAAAATAGTAAAAGTTCAATCGCTAGAGAAATTTTAATTGGTATTTGAAGCAGGGCATAAAGTGGCAATTTTTTCACTATGTTGCTTTCATATACCCTAGGTGCATGTAACAGTCTGGTTTATACCTTAGTCAGAACAGTGGTTTCAGGACCACAAATTCGAGTCCGAATAATATTTTAATATTATTTCTGTGCCGTGAATATGTGATTAAGCATGTGGTAAATTTCTGTAAGCTAATTTGTCCCTGTCTGTGTGTTTAATTTGAAAAAGGATGAAATTGAATTAAATGTGGAAGTTGCTTGCTATTTGCCAAAGTGTCTATGTGTTGTGGCTTTATAATTGTGAGGACTTATGTGGCAATATAGCCATTATTATTGTTAGTGGATGGTAATGAGTAGTAATATGTATATATTATATGTTTATTATATTTACTTTAAATGTTTTATTAATATTATTATGTTATATGTTATATATTATATATTATTATAATGAAAACAAAAGCAAGCTATTAACATCATTTTTATCACCGAATAAGCAAAGAAAGAAAAGAAAAACTTAGGCAAGGGGTTCGGCCATAGTTTGGCCTAATTCAAGGTATGTTTTCGGTCGATTTTCGATAATTTTTACGTTTTTTGCAATCGTAACATTGAGAACTACAAAACCCATGTCTCAATTCTATGTATTGATGATGTTTGTGAGTTATGCCATTGATGATATGTTGAGCTTTGTGATGTTTTATGGTGTCAAATGAAAGATATGAGCTAGATGAACATATTTTGTTCTTGAATTTTTGATGAATTTAGCTAAATAGGGCTAAATTGAAAAACTGGTAACTTGAGGGACTAAATAGAAAATTTGATGAAAAATATCGATTTTTATGAGATGTATATGCATCCGGCTAAGCATGTGTATATGTGGATTTTGTGAATTTGATGTTTTGAGAAAAATGGACTAAATTGATAAAGTGTGCAAATATGAGGGCTAATTTGCAAATAGCCCTAAATATGTGTCCGTGAATCAAATTGTATGAATTAGTGAATAAAAGATTAATTCTTAATATGTTCAGATCAAGAATCGAGGAAAGCAGACTTAGATCGCGGGAAAACGAAGGTTATCGAGTAGTCGTTTCCATTCCGATAAACTGAATCTGAGGTAAGTCACTATACAAATAAACGTACTTGCATGAAATTGTAATTGTTTATATGACTAATGTTGATAATGGATGAGTATGAGAGGATTATGCATATAAATTTCGTGATAAGTTTAATATAGTAAGTAAGTTCGGATATAATATGTGTAATTAGCTATGTTTAAATGTTATGAAACGAATGGTTATGATATTATTGAATTATAAATGTTATGTGAGAAATGAATCTATGTGGCACTAAGTGTGGAGGGTAACCGAGAAGATTAGCACTTTGTGTGCGAAATAATAAAAGTTTCGGCTTTGTGATTGGCACTGTGTGTGCAATATCGAATCGAGTTTGGTTTTGCATTAATGCACTAAGTGTGCGATGTTATTTAAGTTTCGACTACGAATCACGAAACTAAGTGTGCGATTATAAGTAATGAATAGCACTGTGTGTGCGATGATATGAAAGCTTCGGCTTATTAAATTGGCACTGTGTGTGCGACACCGAGACAAGTCGGTTAAAAGAATAGGCGCTAAGTGTGCGATGATTAATATGCTTCAATTATGTATATAGCACTGAGTGTGCGATTAAGTTGAACGAATATTAAAGGATGATCGACATTTAATATCGAGTATTGAATAGCTTGGAAGTTGAATAATTATGTGTTAGCTAAGGTATGCATTGAACCTTTGTGGTTGATGAGTTATAGACAAGCTATGAATGAGTGAATGAGTATTTTAGCTATGCTTGGATGTCGGCATTGTACGACTATTCTGAACTTTCTGAGTATCCTACTAAATTCCTTGCGGTTCAACAAGCAAGCCTGTTATACGAATTGTAAATCCGAGTTTTGATAGATTAAGTGAATGAATATCTGTTTCAGGTACGTTGCATATATATTAATTATGTATATAAGGTAAGTATCTTTGTGACCATATTATGATGTTATGTATATGGAATTGATAATACGATATGTAAAGTTTTGACTAGATTAACTATGCGAATATATGGTATGTGATTTGGAAATATAGTAAATTATGGTTAAGCATATGAGTTCAGAAAGAAATGAGGTGATTTTTGTCATGAAAAACATATTGGTCATCTTATTAATTTGGTTATGTGCAATACATGTTAAGTTTGTTTGTATATTGATTTACTAAGCTTTTGGAAAGCTTACTCTGTATGTGTTTTCTCTGTTTTATAGGTCGTCAAAGCTACTGAAGGCTCGAGACCGTCAAGGATCGTCATCACACTACTAAACTCTTTTTGGTACCCCTTTTGAAAATGTATATAGCTAGATATGGCATGTATAGGCTAGATATGTGTATATGTATATGAAGTGAATTTAGCCATGTGTTTTGGCTAGTTTTGAGTTGGTAAAATGCTTGAATGAATGATTTATATGATGCATGTTTTGATATGGCTTGATGCATATGAAATGGTTAAGTTTGGCTAAATAAATGGATGATTAATGCTTGTGATAATATGAATTTTAGTTTGTAATTTGGCATGAATTAGAGTGGCATTGAATGAATAGATTGAATGGTCAATTTGGTATGTTTTTGGCTGCCAAATATGTATGACATGTGATGAAAAATGTTGCTTGTAGGTATGACCCATTTGGGTGGCATTTTAGTCTTGCAAATGACCTATAATGTCACACAGCTATGGCACATGGGCGTGCCTAGTAACCGTGGGGTAAAATTTGTAGCTAGCTTAAGAAGTACACGGTTATGGCACGGGCATGCCTAAAGACTGTGTGAGAAATGGCAGTATATGACCTAGTGGAACACGGCCTTAGCACACGGGTGTGCTTGGTGGCCGTGTTGGTTTTGGCAGTATATGACCACGGGGTGGACACACGGGTGTGTCAAGTAAGCGTGAGTAAGGCACGGCCTACCCCCACGGGCGTGTATCCCCTATATTTAGAAAAGTTTTTATTTTTCATGAAATTTTGTATGTGTTTAGATTTAGTTTTGACTCAATTTATAAGCATGTTTAAGGTCTCGATGACCTACTTAAGGGACATTATGGTTGATATTGATGAATGGCTATTTGATAAATTCTGTAAATTTTTTCGATCTATCCGGTAACGCTTCTAACCCTAATCCGATGACGGAAATGGGATAGGGGTGTTACATTTGGTTGGTATCAGAGCTACGATTTAGTCGATTCTTGGACTAACGTAGCGTGTCAGAGTCTAGCTATACATGCCATATATCTGAATTGTGATAGTGTGATGAATCCTGACGTATAAAATGTGATTTTCATATAGTAATTGATCCCAAAAGAGCCGTAGCTGACAACATAGAAAGTAATGCGCCTGCTCCCGCGCAAGGGCACAAATCCTCGATTCGAGACCATTCTGAGCGATCGGGAGGAAGAAGCTAAGAAAGCTTTCTTCCAGATGATGAGTGAATGGTTCACTCAATTCGTGAGAAATAACCCGACTATTTTACAACTCCCCCCAGGTTAATCTCCCTCAGACATCTGTTCTGCTTTCGACTATGAATCTGAATCTAATGAATATGTCTTCATTTGACAAAATTTGTAAGTATGAGGCCGGTGAGTTCAGGGCTACTAATGGTGATAATACCGAGAAAGTCGATTCTGAAGCTCGTAATGAAAGAAAAAGATCGATGAGTGATTTTTCTCAACCTTTAACGATGAGATATATAAATGCAAACAATAGATCAAATGCTTCATTTGGACATGCTAGTAGAGATCGTGTGAGACCGAATGTTGGTCTGAGAACTCAAGCTCCAATTGAAACAAATGATGGAAGTACTAAAAGCAACAAACCTGAGTGTAGACAGTGTGGAAGAAGACATGTGGGAAAATGTTAGGGCAAGTACAATAATAGAGTTTGTTATAAATGTGGATCTCGAAATCACTTCATTTGAGATTGCCTAAAGATGGCGAGTGCTGAAAATGTTAGATCCGAGCGACTCAAGTGTAAGCGTTGTAATAAAAGATATTCGGGAATTGTAGATTGAATAATCAAGCTTGCTTCGGATGTGGATTGTTAGATCATTATATTCGAGGCCCTTGATTACATTGAACAAGAGACTACTCGGGATCCAAGATTAGATAATGCGATGAGAGAAATAGACCTTCTCGAAATACAAGAAATGTCCATAATAGTCGAGGTCTCGAGGATCTTGTTGCAAAATCTGAATTTAGGAGCCAACTAGAGCGTATACTACTCGAGCTTGTGAAGAAACCTCATCTTCAGATATTATTATGGGTACGTTTACTCTTTATGATATATTTCTATGATTGCATTGATAGACCCTAGTTCTACAAATTCGTATATATGTATGAATTTAGTATTCAGCCAGACTTTGCCTGTAGAGTCTACTGAGTTTACTATAAAAGTATCAAACCCCTTAGGTAAAAGTGTTTTGGTTGACAAAGTATGCAAAGAACTGTCCATTAATGTTTTGAGATATCTGTTTTCCTGCTAATCTGATGCTATTATCATATGATGAGTTCGACATAAGTTTGGGTATGAATTAGTTGATACTGCATGCTGCTATTGCAAGTTGTAAAAGAAAGACTATTGATTTGAGATGTTGAAATGATGAAACAGTTCGGATTGAGTTAAATAATTTGAATGGTTAAATATGACTGAATCTATCCGTCTGTCTAGAAATAAATTTTGAATGTACATGTGTGAGTTGAGGGATAGTCTAGAGGAAGAATTCGTTTTCTTGGAGACTTGATACTGAATTATATTTTTATAAACAATTCTATCTGGAATCGCTGTGTTAAATTGAAGTTAGTTTGATTGTTAAAGTTCTTTTCTGCACGAAAATAATTTCGACCGAAATATCACTTTTGGTTTAGTCTAAAGTTAATAAAAAGATTACGATCTTTACTCTTGTGTTAATGAATGAAAAGTCTGAAATATCTGATGACTCAGAAAGATTTGAACCTGCATCAGAGAAGATGGTTAGAGTTGGTAAAGGACTATAAGCTTGTGATAGATTATCATCTGAGTAAAGCAAATGTTATTGCCGATGCACTGAATAGGAAATCATTGTTTGCACTACGTGTTTTGAATACTCAATTAGATTTTTCTGATGATAGTTCTATGATAGCTGAATTAAAAGCGAAACCGTTGTTTATATAGCGATATGTGTTACTCAGAAATCAGATAATGAGTTATTAACGAAACGATCTCAGTGTGGTTTAAATTTTGAATCTGAATTTTGAGTTGGTGATAATTGTTTAAAATTTCAAGATTGTATCTATGTTTCGAGAATCCGGAGTTGATTCAGTTGATTTTGAGTGAAGCACATAATAGTCGTTTATCTGTTTATTTGGGAATTACAAAGATGTATCATGATTTGAAGCGATATTATTGGTAGTCTGATGTGATGAAACACCCGAAATCTGGCCCACAAGCCCTGACCGGATCTGGCATGTTCCTAGGAAAAACCGTTCGAATCTTGTTTGAAACTTTGCTAAATTTTGCGAGTTTTTGAAAACAGTTGATTTGGGTTGGGCTCGAATTTTAAAACCCGTGGTGATTATGTGTCAAAACGTTTAATATTTATACTTAAGAAAAATAGACTTTAACCTTGTATTATTAAAATCGAGTCATACTTAGATAATTAAATATGCATGCATAACAGATTCAAACCAAGGCATTATTACATCAAATCAAAACCCAAATTAAATCCAAAATACTTAAAATATAACAAGTCCAAAATGAAATAAAATCCCGAATCGTGCATGGCCATCAACGAGCTTCTGAGCAGGTCCATCATGAGTGTCACCAAAAATAGTCTCACAAAGGGTGAGTCAAACGGACTCAATGTGTACAACCATCACAAGTATCAATTAATTTCGGGCATATCAAATCATAATAACACATATAAATCATGATGCAAACCCGAATCCAAGCCTAGATAACCATCCGCTATACATCACCTGTACCAACCATCACACCGTGGGGACTACTAAGTCAACCCTCCATCCGCTACACACCATCGAAGGCAGTCGCTGTAGTCGACGTGCTCATCGCCCTTATAAAATTCGTCACATAAGTCACCACATTCATATATTGTGACAGAAGTCACCACATTCTTATATTGTGACATAAGTCACCACATTCTTATATTGTGACATAAGTTACCACATTCTTATATTGGGGTATAAAACCACCAATTCACTTCCCCTTTACATATCACCCATATGCCCATGTCATACAAAACATGCAAATATTATGCCTTATACTTATTCACATTCTTATATTTGCACTTATGTGCCTTAACATATATTTTCCACAATATACTCATAGTAGGGGTAGGAAAACGTACCTGAGTATTTCGTTCATACCATTGCATGGTACTTTTAGCCACTTCATACATACATACATTTATTAACACATATATTAACGCATAACCATAATTTAATTGAAGCTTAGTGTGGGGTACACACAGGTATATATCGAATTCTTTGAAATCCAAAAACTCGATCTATCACTTTAGATCTTTAATTAGTATATTCTACCAACCCTAACATGTTAGTAAAAAGCCATTCACTATAAAACCAAATCCCGAAGGCTTAATGTAACCAACTTCTTACTTTGCTTGCCGATTTGAGTACTTCTCAAATCCTAAAATTTCATGATCTTGCCCCCTAGCAATCGGCCAACACTAGATTACCTAAATAATTAGTTTCCGGCTTTTGAATAAACAAGAAATAGATTTGAACTACCAAATTTAGCTTTGGCTGAATAAAATATTCACTTACCTTGTGAATCTAAAATCCGAAAACTTGTCACTTGGCTTATGAAGATGCGAAATACCTTAGATCTGAAATCCGGATGATCTCCCTAGAAATCGGCTAATATGGAAAATCCCGAAATTCACCTTCCAAGTTTTAGCCAACAAGATTAGGAGAGATTGGATTTCGATTTCAACAGTCAGGAGATGAAATAAAGAAAGTAGATTGACATAGGTGATATTCCTTACCAATTTAATCAAATGTCCTTCCTTGAAGTAAAGAAATTTGACTCCTAGAGGATAGGGGAGTATTCGGCTATGGCCACTAATATGTGAGATTCGGCTTTAACAAGGAAAAGAAAAGAGAAGAAAGGTGTATGGGACTTAGAGAGAATCAGCAATGGCTTAGGAGGAACTTGCTTTCGGCTTTTGAAAAGTTTGCAAAAAGAAGAAGAGAAAGGTGAAGAAATCGGCAATGGTTACTTGAGTTTTCCGGCTTTTGACAAAATAAAGAGAGAAGGAGAAGAGTGGCTAGAGAATTCGACAGAGGTTTTCAAAAGAGAAAAGAATAATAGCCTTACTTTTCCTCCTCTTGCCGAAATTACTAAACCTAGAGTCCCTTGGCCGGCCAACACTTATTCTCTTACCCTTGCCGAAATTTCTAAAAGAGTTGTACCTCATCTTAAACTCCTTCCTCAGTCTCCCTATGCCGTCCATCTCTACTTCTTTTGCCACAAAAATTAAAGCCTTATTTGCTTCCCTAGTGACTCGAACCTAGGCCCATCTATCCTTCTTGTATGTCATTCCAGAGGCCTTAAGTGGCGCCTCTGGGCCACTTTTCCAAGCCCGTTTGTGTGTTTTATTTCCCCCATTTATTTTCTTAAGGCCTATCAGGCTTAACTTCCTCTTTTAGACTTAAAATTAAATAATTTCTAAAGCGTTCACCTACTCACTAAGGTTCATAGAACACATTTATACATACAATGGCATGCTTTCACATTCAATTCAAAATTATGCATAAGCCATAGTCAGGATATTACGATTCTACCCCTTAAAATAATTTCGTCCTCGAAATTACAGGTTGAAACAAGTGAGGTATTATTGTCGCATTGCTTCTTCTGGCTCCCAAGAAGCTTCTTCCGATCCATGATTTCGCCATAACACTTTGACTAAAGGTACTGACTTCCTCCGTAACACTTTCACATCTCGCTCCAAGATCTGAATCGGCTCCTCTTCGTAGGACAGGTCTGGCCTTATCTCCACCTCTTCAACCGGCACTACATGAGATGGATCTGATCGATAACGACGTAGCATGGAAACATGGAATACGTCGTGCATCTGCTTCAACTCTGGTGGCAACTCCAACTGATATGCCACTGGTCCGATTCGCTTCAATACCCGATAGGGTCCTATGAACCTTGGACTTAGCTTCCCTTTTCGACCAAATCTCATCACCTTCTTCCAAGGCGATACTTTAAGGAACACTTGATCTCCCACATCAAATTCAATCTCCTTCCGTTTGAGATCTGCGTACGACTTCTGTCTATCGGATGCCTCCTTTAATCGAGTTCGAATTACACTAACCTTCTCCTCAGATTCTGCCACAATTTTCAGACCCAAAATCTGACGTTCTTCCAATTCCGTCCAACATGTAGGAGTCTGACACTTCTGACCATACAATGCCTCATATGGTGCCATCCGTATACTGGCCTGATAGCTGTTGTTGTAAGCAAATTCCGCTAGAGGCAAATATTCTTCCCAACTTCCTCTGAAGTCTATCACACAGCCTCTTAACATATCCTCTAGCACTTGGATCACTCGTTCAGACTAGCCGTCCGACTGTGGATGAAAAGTCGTACTGAAGTCCAATCTGGTGCCTAAAGCCTGATGTAGTGCTTTCTAAAACTAAGACGTAAACCTCGGATCCCTATCCGAGATAATCGACACCGGCACTCCGTGCAACCTTACAATCTCCGCTACATACAACCTTGCTAACTTTTGTAGGGAGTAGTCAACCCGCACTGGAATAAAATGTGCGGACTTTGTCAGTCGATCCACTATCACCCATACCTAGTCCTTCTTAGTAGGCGTAAAGGGAAGCCCACTAACGAAGTCCATGGTAATTCTCTCCCACTTCCATTGAGGAATCTGTATTGGCTGAAGCAACCCTGATGGAACTTGGTGTTCAGCCTTAACTTGCTAACACGTCAAGCATTTGCCAATAAATTCGGTAACTTCCCTCTTAAGACCTGGCCACCAAAACTGTTCCCTTAGGTTTCTGTACATTTTACTACCTCCGGGATGCATAGCATAAGGGCTACTATGCGATTCTCGAAGAATTCTTTGCCTAAGCTCCTCGTCCTTCGGCATACAAATCTTACCCTTGAAGCACAATACTCCCTCGTCATTAACACCATAACCCTCTAACTCTCCATTCTGCACTTGTCACAACTTAACACTTAGATCCTCATCAACCAACTGTCCCTCTTTTACTTCATTCAACTACGTTGGCTTAACTTGTAGCTTTGCCAACAAACTTCCATCATCATACAAGCTCAGATGTGTGAACATCGCCCTTAGATCCGACATAACCTTCCGACTTAGGGCATCCGCCATTACATTCGCCTTGCCCGGGTGATATTCTATGGAACAATCGCAGTCCTTTAATAGTTCCACCCACCTTCGCTGTCTTAAGTTCAACTCCTTCCGAGTCAACAAGTACTTAAGACTCTTGTGGTCTGTGTAAATCACCGACTTCTCTCCATATAGATAGTGCCTCCACACCTTAAGGGCAAAGACCACTGCCGCCAATTCCAAGTCGTGCGTCGGGTAGTTTACCTCGTGTGGCCTTAGTTATCGAGACGCATAAGCGACTACTTTCCCATCTTGCATAAGGACACCTCCCAATCCTGTATGGGAAGCATCACAGTATACTACAAAATCCTTCCCTGCCTCTGGCTGAATCAAAACTGGAGCTTCGGTCAAAACCTTCTTAAGCTTCTCAAAGCTCTCCTGTTGCTTATCGGTCCATACGAAAGGCACTTCTTTCCTTAACAACTTTGTCAGCGGCGCGGCTATCGACGAGAACCCTTCCACAAAGCGTCTATAATATCCTACCAATCCTAAGAAACTCTGAACTTCCGCCACAGACTTAGGGGGTTTCCAATCCAAAACTGCCTCAATCTTCCGTGGATCCACCCTTATTCCTTCAAAGAGATACTACATGTCCTAAAAACGTAACCTCCTTAAGCTAAAATTCACGCTTCTTTGAATTTGGCGTGAAACTTCTTCTCCTCAACACTTGCAACACAACTAGGAGGTGCTCATCGTGTTCTTCCTCCGACTTCGAGTACACCAAGATATCGTCTATAAACACAACAACAAACCGGTCTAGATAGGGTTAGAAAATCCGGTTCATTATGTCCATAAACGTGGCTGGGGCATTAGTCAAGCCGAACGGTATTACCAAAAACTCATAATGTCCGTACCTTGTTCGGAAGGCCGTCTTATGGATATCAGCCTCCTTCACCTTAAGCTGATGATATCCAGACCTCAGATCTATCTTTGAGAAAACCGCGGCTCCTTTAAGCTGATCGAACAAGTCATCTATCCTTGGCAGAGGATACTTGTTCTTGATGGTCAGCTTGTTCAACTGACGATAATCTATGCACATGCGCATAGTTTCGTCCTTCTTTTTTACAAATAAGACCGGTGCTCCCTATGGAGACATACTGGGTCGGATAAACCCACGATCTAGCAATTCTTGGATTTGAGCCTTGAGCTCAACCAACTCCTTTGGTGCCATTCACAGACGGGCAATGGACACGGAGTCGCATGCCGAGCAACAAAGTCGATTTTAAACTCCACCTCCCCGTCCGGTATTCTGTAATTCCTCCAGAAAGACATCCTCAAACTCCCTTACGGTTTTAACTCCACTAACTCCCCCTTCTTTCCCATCCAAAGTACTAATGAAAGCCAAAAACACCTTGCATCATTTCTGAACCATCTTATCAGCCTTTAAAGCATAAACTATATTCGATAGGTAGTTTCTTCTTTCTGCTATCATAACTACTTCCTCATCCTTAAGGGTCCTTAATTCCATTCGTTTGGCTGCACAATCCAATACAGCCCGATGCTCCACTAGCCAATCCATGCCAAGTATAAGATCGAATTCCCCGAAGGGTAATTCCATTAAGTTGGCAAGAAATACCGCTCTTTGAAGTTCCAAAGGTACTCTCCGAAACATCTTATTCACCACTACAGTTTGACCTAGTTGGCTTACTACAGTCATCTCCCTACTAGAAAGTTCAGAGGCTATGTCTAGTGTTTCAACTACACTACATGCAACATAAAAATGGGTCGAGCCCACATCAATTAAAGTAACATAGGGTTTGCCAGATATAAGGAACGTATCGGTTATAACGTCCGGTGCATCTTCATCTTCCCTCCGATGAATCGCGTAAACCAAACCTGGTTGTCTGGCCTCCGTGTTACCAACACCTCGGCTCGGTGTTCCTCGTCCTCTACCAGAACCATTACCTCTGCTAGCCAAACCACGGCCTCACGGTGGCTGCTGTCCTCCTCTTCCCGCCTGGTTAGGTCATTGACCTACTAGTCGTCCCCCTTTGATTCTCTCGGGACAATCCTTAATCGTGTGGTCCTTGGACCCACACTTGAAGCATCCTCTCGTCTTTTTCCAACACTCACCCAAGTGCTTTTTCCCACACTGATCACAAGTACGATACTGTCCTCTAGCAGTAGCTTGCTGACCCTGCGGCCCATCAACTCTAGGCCTCTTTTGCTCATTCTTAGATGGTCTTGATGATCCAAAACCTCTTTTCTGCCTATTTCGATCAGTGTTCTGCCTTACAGAATCCTTGATACCCTCGGTTACCTTAGCCTTCTCCACTAACACAGCAAATTCCCGCTCCTGTTGCGGGACTATTAATAATCTTAGGTCATCCCTCAGTCCGTCCTCAAAACGGACACACCGCTCATGCTCAGTTGACACTATGCCTCGAGCATAACGGCTCAGCCTTAGAAATTCAGCCCCGTACTCAACTACGGACTTGTTTCCTTGAACCAGTCCTAGAAAAGCCTTTCTTTGGGCATCAATATAATGAGTGCCAACATACTTCTTACGGTATCTTTGCTTTAGCATACTCCCACGTGAGTTCCTCAGCTGTAGCACCATCCCGCACCATGAGCCACCATTGATATGACTCATCGCGAAGAAGCGACACCAATCTTTTTAGCTTTTCCTCGTCAGTTAAGTCGAGCTCATCCATAATCCGCTCGATCGCCTCAACCAATAGTCACGTGATCTGGGTGCCACACGATATACCACGGAACACCTCGGCTCGTTGGCTCGAATCGCTCAGTACCGACTTTCGAGCTCCCATGCCTCCACCGCCCACCACCTTTCTAAAACCCGCAAGATCGCTCAGTGACCTTGCATCATCCGGTTCGATCCTCGATATTCCACATCGGTGGTGGTGGTAGCGGTGGTGGCATTTTATTCTCAGATCCTTGACCCGATCTAACGGGTTCAGACACGGTCATTCGGCCTCTTCCACGGCCACGCACGTTACGACCACGTCCCCTTGAATTCATACTTCCACTTAGCGTTTATCTGATTTAAAGAATTTTATATATTAGTTTTGTTCCACTGATTTAACACGAACAGTTTTATGTTTAATAGTTTTAAAAAGTAGTTCTTTCGAGTCATACACATACAGTCTCACATCATTCATTTAGTCACACACATGAACTTGCGTTCATTACAGAGAAATGTTGTAGTTGTCGTTGTTTGTTGTTTTTCACTACCCAAGGTATTTTCGTAATTTTGTCCTACAGGGGTATTTTGGTAATTTTCAAATTAGGGTATTTGAAAATTTTGCAAAATAGAGATTGTTAATGTTTTGCAAAATTAAAATACTTGCCGGAAAAAATTTCAGAGGTGAAATGATAATTTTATACACTAGGGGTATTTTTTGTAATTTTTTAAGCCAGGATCTTTTCGGTAATTTTTCGCAAAATATGGTTCCTGGTGACTTTTCAAAACAATGGTGTTTTTAAAGGTTTTTAATTTGAAGGTACTTCGTTGATTTTCCTTACTAAGGGTATTTTGGTCATTTATTCAGGTTAGGGGTAATTTGGTCATTTTGCAAATCAGGGGTAATTTATTAAATTTTCCAAATTAGAGTATCTTAATATTTTATAAAAATAGGGTTTTTGGATATTTGTAAGGTAAGAGAATCTTGATAAAAACTATGGGTAATATGAAAATTTTATGAACCAAGGGCATTTTAGTAATTTTTACCCTAGGGGTATTTAGGTAATTTGTAAATTAAAAATTCTTAGAAAGTTTTTCCAAAATAAAAATTTTCACAATTCAAAAGGGTAGTTTGTTGACTTTTAAAACTAGGGTTTCCATAAAAACGTGGCTAGTCCCTTTCGGGTTTTAATTATTGGATTTAGCCTGTGGCTGAGTCCTCTTGGTTAGGGTGAACCATCACTACGCACCAGGTAGGGTTCGAGTGGGTAGGAGGTGAGTTACTAGGACTGCTTAAATACCAAGCTCCCACAGAAACCAATCCTACACATGCACACAATGGTTGCCACACCCTAGCTCGGCGACTTAGTCACAGGTTTGTTTAGTTAGGCATTAAAGTTTTATGTAATTGTTGGGGTAAACTAGTCCTATAGTTCAAGTACTTATCATACTAATCTACGTTCTATTTCTACCCTTCTACAATTCATATCATAAATCACACAAGAGATAGGGTACTTACCGTGGACTTGGGCCGAGACTCAAAGCCATGCCGTAAAGCCTCGCTCATTTCTTAGAAAACCCAATTTTCCAAAAGAAAACATTTTGGGCCTAAAAGCCCTCAAGGCCGATTTTTGAACCGGCTCGATACAAAATGAAACACCCCAAACCTGGCCCACAAGCCCTGGCCGGATCTGGCATGTTCCTAGGAAAAACCGTTCGAATCTTGTTTGAAACTTTGCTAAAATTTTGCGAGTTTTTAAAAACAGTTGATTGGGGTTGGGTTCGAATTTTAAAACCCGTGGTGATTATGTGTCAAAACGTTTAATATTTATACTTAAGAAAAATAGACTTTAACCTTATATTATTAAAATCGAGTCATACTTAGATAATTAAATATGATGCATAATGATTCAAACCAAGGCATTATTACATCAAATCAAAACCCAAATTAAATCCAAAATACTTAAAATATAACAAGTCTAAAATGAAATAAAATCCCGAATCGTGCATGGCCATCATCGAGCTTACGAGGCCGGTCCATCATGAGTGTCACCGAAAAATAGTCCCACAAAGGGGTGAGTCAAACGGACTCAATGTGTACAACCATCACAAGTCTTAATTAATTTCGTGCATATCAAATCATAATAACACATATAAATCATGATGCAAACCCGAACCTAAGCCTAGATAACCATCCGCTACACATCACCCGTACCAACCATCACACCGTGGGGACTACTAAGTCAACCCTCCATCCACTACACACCATCGAAGGCGATCATTGCAATGACGTGCTCATCGCCCTTATAAAATTCGTCACATAAGTCACCACATTCATATATTGTGACAGAAGTCACCACATTCTTATATTGTGACATAAGTCACCACATTCTTATATTGGGGTATAAAACCACCAATTCACTTCCCCTTTACATATCATCCATATGCCCATGTCATACAAAACATGCAAATATTATGCCTTATACTTATTCACATTCTTATATTTGCACTTATGTGCCTTAACAGATATTTTCCACAATATACTCATAGCAGGGGTAGGAAAACGTACCTGAGTATTTCGTTCGTACCATTGCATGGTACTTTTAGCCACTTCATACATACATTTATTAACGCATATATTAACGCATAACCATAATTTAATTGAAGCTTAGTGTGGGGGTACACACCTGGTATACTTATCGAATTTACTGAAATCCCGAAAACTCGATCTATCACTTTAGATCTTTAATTCCTATATTCGGCCAACCCCAACATGTTAGTAAAAAGCCATTCGGCTATAAAATCAAATCACGAAGGCTTAATGTAACCAACTTCTTATTTTGCTTACCGATTTGAGTACTTCTCAAATCACGAAATTCGTGATCTTGCCCCTAGCAATCGGCCAACACTAGATTACCTAAATAATTAGTTTCGCTTTTGAATAAACAAGAAATAGATTTGAACTACCAAATTTAGCTTTGGTCAATAAAATATTCACTTACCTTGTGAATCTAAAATCTCGAAAACTTGTCACTTGGCTTATGAAGATGCCGAACTACCTTAGATCTGAAATCCTGGATGATCTCCCTAGAAATCGGCTAATATGGAAAATCTCAAAATTCACCTTCCAAGTTTCGGCCAACAAGATTAGGAGAGATTGGATTTCGATTTCAACATCGAGATGAAATAAAGAAAGTAGATTGACATAGGTGATATTCCTTACCAATTTAATCAAATGTCCTTCCTTGAAATAAATAAATTCGGCTCCTAGAGCATAGGGGAGTATTCGGCTATGGCCACTAATATGTGAGATTCGACTTTAACAAGGAAAAGAAAAGAGAAGAAAGGTGTATGGGACTTAGAGAGAATCGGCAATGGCTTAGGAGGAACTTGCTTTCGGCTTTTGAAAAGTTTGCAAAAAGAATAAGAGAAAGGTGAAGAAATCGGCAATGTTTACTTGTGTTTTCCGGCTTTTGACAAAATAAAGAGAGAAGGAGAAGAGTGGCTAGAGAATTCGGCAGAGGTTTTCAAAAGAGAAAAGAATAATAGCCTTACTTTTCCTCCTCTTGCCAAATTACTAAACCTAGAGTCCCTTGGCCTACCAACACTTATTCTCTTACCCTTGCCAAATTTCTAAAGAGTTGTACCTCATCTTAAACTCCTTCCTCAGTCTCCCTATGCCGTCCATCTCTACTTCTTTTGCCACAAAAATTAAAGCCTTATTTGCTTCCCTAGTGACTCAAACCTAGGCCCATCTATCCTGCTTGTGGCGTCATTCCCAGAGGCCTTAAGTGGCGCCTTCGGGCCATTTTTCTAAGCCCGTTTGTGTGTTTTATTTCCCCCATTTATTTTTTTAAGGCCTATCAGGCTTAACTCCCTCTTTTAGACTTAAAATTAAATAATTTCTAAAGCGTTCACTTACTCACTAAGGTTCATAGAACACATTTATACATACAACGGCATGCTTTCACATTCAATTAAGCAATTATGCATAAGCCATAGTCTGGGATATTACATGTGAAGCGAGATATTCCTGACTTTGTTTCGAAATGTTTAATCTGTCAATAAGTGAAAGCTGAGCATCAAGTTCTATTTGGGTTGTTACAACCGATTCTGATTCCCGAGTGAAAATGAGATATAGTAACGATGGATTTGTTTCAGGATTGCCTTTAACTCCGAGAAAGAAAGATGCAATTTGGGATTGTAGTAGATAGATTAACGCAATCTGCCCATCTTATTTCGATAAAATCTGATTATCCTCTTGATAGATTAGCGAACTTTACATTTATGAGACTGTGGAATCGACACGAAGTAGAAGACGCTACGTGGGAGCCTGAAAATTCAATGAGACAACAATATCCAAATCTGTTTAAAAGTAAGATTTTCAGGGACGAAAATCCCTAAGGGGGAGAATTGTAACATTTGGTTTATACCCTAGTCAGAATAGTGGTTTCAGGACCACAAATTCGAGTTTGTATAATATTTTAATATTATTTTTGTGCCGTGAATATTTGATTAAGCATGTGGTAAATTTTTGTAAGCTAATTTGTCTGTCTGTTTGTTTAATTTGAAAAAGGATGAAATTGCATTAAATGTGGAAGTTGCTTACTATTTGCTAAAGTGTCTATGTGTTGTGGCTTTATAATTGTGAGGACTTATGTGGCAATATAGCCATTATTATTGTTAGTGGACAGTAATGAGTAGTAATATGTATATATTATGTTTATTATACTTACTTTAAATGTTTTATTAATATTATTATGTTATATGTTATATATTATATATTATTATAATGAAAACAAAAGCAAGCTATTAGCATCATTTTTATTACCGAATAAGCAAAGAAAGAAAAGAAAAACTTAGGCAAGGGGTTCGGCCATAGTTTGGTCTAATTCAAGGTATGTTTTCGGTCGATTTTCGATAATTTTTACGTTTTTCCAATCGTTGCTTTGAGAACTACAAAACCCATGTCTCAATTTTGTGTATTGATGATGTTTGTAAGTTATGACATTGATGATATGTTGAGCTTTGTGATGTTTTATGATGTCAAATGAAATATATGAGCTAGATGAACATATTTTGTTCTTGAATTTTTGATGAATTTAGCTAAATAGGGATAAATTTAAAAAAAATGGTAACTTGAGGGACTAAATAGAAAATTTGATGAAAAATATCGATTTTTATGAGATGTACATGCATTCGGCTAAGCATGTGTATATGTGGATTTTGTGAATTTGATGTTTTAAAAAAAATAGACTAAATTGATAAAGTGTTCAAATATGATGGCTAATTTGCAAATAGCCCTAAATGTGTGTCCGTGAATCAAATTGTATGAATTAGTGAATAAAATATTAATTCTTAATATGTTCAGATCAAGAACCGAGGAAAACAGACTTAGATCGCGGGAAAACGAAGGTTATCGAGTAGTCGTTTCCACTCCGATAAACTGAATCCGAGGTAAGTCATTATACAAATAAATGTACTTGCATGAAATTGTAATTGTTTATATGACTAATGTTGATAATGGATGCGTATGAGAGGATTATGCAGATAAATTCCGTGATAAGTTTAATATAGTAAGTAAGTTCGGATATAATATGTGTAATTAGCTATGTTTAAATGTTGTGAAACGAATGGTTATGATATTATTGAATTATAAATGTTATGTAAGAAATGAATCTATGTGGCACTAAGTCTGCGTATTTGGGAGGGTACCGAGAAGATTAGCACTTTGTGTGTGAAATAATAAAAGTTTCGGCTTTGTGATTAGACTGTGTGCGCGATATCGAATCGAGTTTGGTTTTGCATTAATGCACTAAGTGTGCGATGTTATTTAAGTTTCGACTACGAATCACGGAACTAAGTGTGCGATTATAAGTAATGAATAGCACTGTGTGTGCGATGATATGAAAACTTCGGCTTATTGAATTGGCACTGTGTGTGCGACACCGAGACAAGTCGATTAAAAGAATAGGCACTAAGTGTGCGAAACTGAAATTGAAACAGAAATGAATAGCACTGTGTGTGCGATGATATGAAAGCTTCAGCTTATTGAATTGGCACTGTGTGTGCGACACCGAGACAAGTCGGTTAAAAGAATAGGAACTAAGTGTGCGATGATTAATATGCTTCAATTATGTATATAGCACTGAGTGTGCGATTAAGTTGAACGAATATTAAAGGATGACCGACATGTAATATCGAGCATTGAATAGCTTGGAAGTTGAATAATTATGTGTTAGCTAAGGTATGTATTGAACCTTTGTGGTTGATGAGTTATAAACAAGATATGAATGAGTGAATGAGTATTTTAGCTATGCTGGGACGTTGGCATTGTACGACTATTCTGAAGTTTCTAAGTATCCTACTAAATTCCTTACGGTTCAACAAGCAAGTCTGTTATACGAATTGTAAATCCGACTTTTGATAAATCAAGTGAATGAATATCTGTTTCAGGTACGTTGCATATATATTAATTATGTATATAAGGTAAGTATCTTTGTGAGCATATTATGATGTTATGTATATGGAATTGATAATACGATGTGTAAAGTTTTGACTAGATGAACTATATGAAAATATGGTATGTGATTTGGAAATATAGTAAATTATGGCTAAGCATATGAGTTCAGAAAGAAATGAGGTGATTGTCATCTTATTAATTTGGTTATGTGCAATACATGCTAAGTTTTTTTGTATATTGATTTACTAAGCTTTTGGAAAGCTTACTCTGCATGTGTTTTCTCTGTTTTATAGGTCGTCAAAGCTACTGAAGGCTCGGGATCGTCAAGGATCGTCATCACACTACTAAACTCTTTTTGGTACCACTTTTGAAAATGTATAGGCTAGATATGTGTATATGTATATGAAGTGAATTTAGCCATGTGTTTTGGCTAGTTTTGAGTTGATAAAATTCTTGAATGAATGATTTATATGATGCATGTTTTGATATGGCTTGATGCATATGAAGTGGTTAAGTTTGGCTAAGTAAATAGATGATTAATGCTTGTGATGATATGAATTTTAGTTTGTAATTTGGCATGAATGAGAGTGGCATTGAATGAATAGATTGAATGGTCAATTTGGTATGTTTTTTGTTGCCAAATATGCATGACATGTGATGGAAAATGTTGCTTATAGGTATGACCCATTTGGGTGGCATTTTGGTCTTGCAAATGACCTATAATGTCACACGGCTATGGCACACGGGCGTGCCTAGTAACCATGGGGTAAAATCAGAAGCTAGCTTAAGAAGTACACGGTTATGGCACGGGCGTGCCTAAAGGCTGTGTGAGAAATGATAGTATATGACCTAGTGGAACACGGCCTTAGCACACGGGCGTGCTTGGTGGCCATGTTGGTTTTGACAGTATATGACCACGGAGAGGACACACGGGTGTGTCAAGTAGCCATGGGTGAGGCACGGCCTACCCCCACCGGCGTGTATCCCCTATATTTTGAAAAGTTTTTATTTTCCATGAAATTTTGTATGTGTTTTGATTTAGTCCCGACTCGGTTTATAAGCATGTTTAAGGTCTCGATAACCTACTTAAGGGACATTATGGTTGATATTGATGAATGGCTATTTGATAAATTCTATAAATGTTTTGATCTGTCCAGTAACGCGTCTAACCCTAATCTGGCGACGAAAACGGGATAGGGGTGTTACAGTGCATAACCTCTGTTGATTGTCCCTCTCCCGAACATCCATATTGGTGCGTATCCGAGTAGAATTCGGACGATTGTTTGGGACACGACTCAAGTTCATATTCGGGGCCAACTCAAACGAGCATTGGACACTTGCGGCTACATACTCTAATCTGGGATGGGTGGGAATTTAAATCTCCATACATTTTGCATGCGTTCTAGTCTGTACATATCGTTAAATATAATGCATGTACTCTATTCTTACATTCGCACACGTAGTAGTTATATTTGTACATAGGAATCGAAATGCTTGGAATCTCCCACTATCGCATTTCTTTTTTGATAGGTCAATACAGAATCTTCCACAATCGCAAGTCCATTTCGCTAGGTTTGTTTTCATGTGCACGTATCGTGGACCCCTATCATATGATTGTGTCCACTGTTCGAATGATATATTAACGAAGTAGGCCAAACTGGCGCACAAGTTATCCAACATTTTATAGAAATGATGTTGGATGAGTTTGTACCTTGTCAAAAAAAAGTATACCCATGAATGCAAATAATAGACGAAATACGGTATAGCAAGATTGTGGAAATAGTGGCAACTACGTACCCATGTCAATGCATTGATCTTGCTCACTTTTCGAAGGCCATTTTGAGTGATAGTTGGAGCCGACATGTCGTATATAGTACCTATGATGTGTGAGATCCTAAAAGTCACTGTGTTGTTCAATAGCGGCTAAGATTTCGGGTCCCCTATCAGAGATGACACATATGTCGGGCTGCGGACAAACACGATGGCACAATCAAGTAAGGAAGATGTAACGACCTCAAAAGTATGGATATCGAACAATGAGTTATCGGGTCTTCGTTTTTAGTAAACGGACTCGTAAAATATTTATTAAAAATATTTATAAAGTTAGTTATGTGTTTAATTAAGTTTTAATTAAGTGAATTTAGTTTAATTTAAAGTAGTTAGGAAAAGGATCAAATTGAATAAAGAGTGAAAGTCTAATTAAAGATTATAAAAATAAAAGGAATAAAGAGGAAATTATGCCAATTACCAAACTTGAGGCGGCATAAGCATAAAATCTAAGATTTTTATGTATTAAAATATATTATTATTAGATAACTTTATTATTATTATAATATTATATTATATAATAAAGCAAAGAAATAAAAGAGAAGAAACAGAATAGGCAAACGAAACAGAGAAGGAAAGAAGGAAGGAAAAAATTGAAAGTTTGAAGCTTGAAAGTTGATAGGCAAGTCAATTTAGCCCTTTTTACTTAATTTTGATGTTTTAGAAGCGTTGGAACAAGGTTTTGATGAAGATAAGTTGATATTTTGAAAGATAGTTAATTATTAGACATTGTTTATGTTGAAGAAAATGATGAATTAAGGGTTAAATTGATAGAAATTCAAGTTAAGAAAATAAGTAAACTTAATTAGGATTAAATTGTAAAACAAGCTATAAGAAAACAGTTTTGGGACAGCAGCAGTAGTGTAACTTTGAAAAATCACTAAAAATCGTAGAAGTTGAATTAGAAGTTTTGTGCGATATGGAATTAAAGCTTATTGAGTATATTTTCATATGAAAGAAACAGGAAAGTAAAGAAATTCTTTATTTTGAGATATTTATATTTTGTGAGACTGGTTCAGATTGATTTTGAGATCCCTGTTCTAACTTTAGAAAATCATTAAAAATTGTACAAAAATAATTATGGGATATAGTTTATATGGTTAGATTCCTTAAGGAGTCTATTTTAGAATAAATAAACTATAACATCATTTTAATTCTTTACAAAAGATAATTAAATTTTATTAAAGAGTGGTCTGAACTGTCAGACAACAGAACAGGGTGATTTTAAAGAATAAACTGTACTTATTGGCTAAATAAAAAATTTTGAAAATTTTAGGGCACGAAGATATGTGAGTCTAGTTTCATAGAAAATTTACGGATCTTATTTGGAATTCTTTAACTCAAGATATAGATAATTTAGTGACAATGACTCAGGTAGACAGCCTTGAAAGAACTTATAAGTAAATAATAGAATTGTGTAAGGAATGTGGAGTAAAGAGGAAGAGTAGGGAACCGAATAAAATTCAATTATTTATTGAGATTTAATGTTGTAATTAATAATGTAAATCATTATTATTTCCGTAGCAAACAAGGAATTCGAGACATTGAGCAAGGAAGGAAAAGAGAAAACAAATGAGAAGTAAAACGAGAAATTCAGTTAGTATTACTATAATTCAAATTTGATTATTTGCTAAATTTTAAATTAATATATGTATATATGATAAACAAATTGAAGTAAGTATCAAGAATGAATTAAGTGATAAATATGTATTGGAATTGAATTTACTATTAGTAATTGTTGAATTTTGAATAATACGTTTAGTAAATAGAAATAAGGTTAATATTGATATTGAATTACATAAACCTGAATTAAATTGTGAATTGAATGAAATTGAAATGAAGTTTGAATATGTATGAGCATATGATGATATATTGATTAGAAAGTGGAAAATGCATTGAATTGATGATATATATATATATATATATATATATAAATGAATGGAATGGAAATGTGAAAAGTGATTTGAAATTGAATCAAATTGAATTGAATGTGATTATTTGAAATGTACATGGATTGAAAGTATGAGGAAGTGATTGAGTTGAAATGTGACTTGAAGTGAATTTATGCGACTTTGTGTGTAATGGCCTAAATTCAAGATTATCGGAACAATGGTTTCGTAACTATAAACCCGATTTAAAGAGAAATTTAATTCAATATATTTGCATGAATATTTATATGATAGGAAATATTTTTATAAATATTTATAAAATGTTAGTAATGTGGTATTAAAATTTCGTTAGAAAATTTTAACGTATGGGTAGGTAATTAAATGAAAAGGACTAAATTGAAATGAAAGTAAAAGTTGAATTATAGATTAAAAATTATAAAGGACCAAAATGGCAATTATGCCATTTTTAAATGTTGAGGCGGCATAAGCATAAAAATCTTAAGATTTTTATGTGATAAAATATATTATTATTAGATAATTATGTTAATATAATATTATATTATAAAATAAGATAAAGAATAAAAGAGAAGAAACAGAGAAGAAAACGAAACAGAGAGCAGGGAAAGAAAGAAAGAAAGAAAGAAGAAAAAGGAAAATAGAAAGTTTGAAGCTTGGAGTTTAATTTGGTAAGTTAATTTAGTCATTTTCTTTTAATTTTGATGCTTTATAAGTTTTAGAACAAAGTTTTGATGAATTTAAGTTAAAGTTTTTGAAGTTTTAGAGTTTTTGAATATAGCATATGATGAATAAAATGATGAATTAGTGGTTTAATTGAAAGAATTTGAAGTTAGAATTGGATAAAGGACTTAATTGTAAAACAAGCTATAAGAAAACAGTTTTGGGACAGCAGCAGTAGAGTAAGTTTGAAAATTCACCAAAAATCGAAGAAGTGGAATTAGAAGTTGAGTGAGATATGAAATTAAAGCTTATTGAGTCTATTTTCATATGAAAGAAACAAGGAAAGAAAAGAAGTTCTGTATTTTGAGATATTTAGATTTTTGGAGGACTGGTTCAGAATGAATTCGGGTTCTCCTGTTTTAACTTTAGAAAATCATCAAAAATTGGATAAAAATAATTAGGGGCTTAAATTTATATGTTTAGAATTATTAATGAGTCTATTTTCAATAGAAATAAACGGGAACATCATCCGAATCCTGTATGAAGAGATAATTAATTTTTAGCTAAGAAGGGTCAGAACTGTCAAGCAGCAGAACAGGGTAACTTTAAAGAATAAACTGTACTGATTGGCTAAACCAAAATTCTGAAAATTTTAAGGAATAAGATATATGAGTCTAGTTTCAGGAAAATTAACGGATATAAATTTGAAGTTCTGTAGCTCAAGATAAAAATAATTTAGTGACTATGACTCAAGTAGACAGTTTTGAATGAACTAAAATAATAATAGAATTATAGAAAATGCTACATGTGAACATGAAATGTATTGAATTGATGATTGAATTTATTTATTTAGATTCGAAAAACTCAAATACTGAAGCTAGATCGAGGAAAGGAAAAGTCCCGGATTAGTAGATTTTATATACGAACTAGTATCGAGGTAAGTTCATGTAACTTGAATTATCTTCTTAAATGCTTGAAATATATGTTATTGATGTGAATATAATTTGAATGTTCATTGTATGAAGATTGATAAAACATTGATATATTTGATAAAAAGGGGAAGAAATCCCGGTTGAATGAAAGGAAAATTCGATGGATTTCTGAAAAGGAATTGACGGTAAAAAGGATCTAGCCCGGACGGGTGATCCTATCCTGATATAGCCCTCCCGAAGAATATGTGAAAATGGATTTAGCCCGGACGGGTAATCCGAATTAGGGTCTGAATTTAGCCTGGACTGGTAATTCAGATCCAAGCTCATTAGAGTAATTGTCGTTGCAGGGGATTTAGCCTGGACTGGTAATCCCGACAATACTCTATGAGTTTACATTCTGAGGATTTAGCTCGATGGTAATCCATTGTAAAGATGAGGTTCATGGAGTGTGCTCTCGAAATGAAAATGTGCGCACATGAACATGAATTGACGGACCTGGATTGTACACTAAAAGTGTACTTCTGAAAATCCATCGAAATTCTGAGTAATTCAACGGGATAAATATGGAAAAATAACAAGGAAATGGAAATCATAATATTGATGAGCTCATCAATCATAGTATTTATATTATTGATATATGAAAATTATTGGACTGACTTGAATGTTGAGTTTGTGAATGTTAGGGTAATAATGCATTGAATGGATATATGAATGTTTATTGCTTGTATTGTAAATATTAGGTAAGTATAATTCTTGTTACATGGACTTACTAAGCACAAAGTGCTTACCCTATTTCCTTTTTCCCTATTTTGTAGTGTTAAGAGCTCGGAGATCGGATCGGTGGGAGACTCATCACACTATCAACCCCAATATTTCGGTATTTAAAGAAACTTCAGTTTGGAAATGAATGGCATGTATAAGCTAATAAAATAAATGTTAATATGAAATGAATGTAAGGTCCACCATTGGTATGGATAGCAAACCTTGGTTTGGTATGTGTTGATGTTATCTTATAAATATGCATGAATTTATTTTGAAAATATGTGGAATTGGAATGGTCTCGGTTTAGAACTTGCAGGAAATGCTAGATATTTATCAATGGGTTATATTGAGTAAAAAAAAAAATCGTAAACTCTGGTAACGCCTCGTACCCTATTCCGACAACGAATACGGGTAGGGGGTGTTACATTGTGAATTTGTTATTGTGATTGAATTGAATCCGAATGATTATGATCAATTGAAAGTGAAAGTGATATGGATATGTGATTCTGATACCCTATTAACTAATCGGGCTAGGGTCGATATAGTTGGCATGCCATAGGATTGGAAGTGTTCAGGGATTCTTCGACCTTGAGTCGATGAGACACTGGGTGTCATATTATTTACTTCGGATAGATTCAATAAGGTACTGGGTACTACTTTACTTGACTAGGCCGATGAGACACTGGTGTCAACTATATTGCTTGAACTATCCGATGAGGCATTTGGGTGCCAATCTGTGTGTTTGGTTGGATCTGTATCCGCCAAAGTCCGATTCAAGTTAATAGGGTAAATAAGTGAAATGATAAATTTGAATAAATGTGATTAAGCTATTGAAAGAAATAAGAAAGTGAATTTGTGAAATAAAATATAAAATGAGATTTATGATATGAAATTGAATGCATGAGCCAAAGGTTCATGAAATGTTTAAAAATAAATTGTGAATTGAAATATTATATAAGATGGAGAAATGAAACTAAAGTTCACAGCTTTGCTTGAAATGATATAAATAATATAAGAAGTTAATTGAAAAGAATAATTTAATTTAATTATATATATTTTGAGTGTGAATTTGATGTGAGAAAATGAAATTGAGATATGAGATTTAGAATATGGACCAAAAGTGTATGAATTAAATAAAATTTAAAGCGAAGATATAATAAATAAACTAGTGAAATTGTTATTGTTGAGATATAACTTTAGTAAACACAAATTACAATAGAATTAATATTGAATCATGAATAAAAATTTAGTGAATTGCAAATGATATGAAATGAACTAATGGAATGGAATGTGGAAAATAATAATGATAATAAAATTCTATGAAAATTGGATAGTGAAATAATGTATAAATCTAATTAAATACAGGCCTTGAAATAATGTTTATTATATTAGATGATTTAATTTAAAGAATAAAATAACTATTAAGTAATTGTATCATAAATTGAATGTATATAAGTTATTATATAATTTGAATTATGGTAATACCATTGAGTATACCCTTACTCAAATGTCGATTGTTTCCGTGCCCAGGTTAATTGAAAGTCGGTGTCCGATCCAGCATCCAGAGTAATCCCGACCTCATAGAGAATTTTGAGTAATGTACTCTTCTTTGATAATGGTGGCATGTACCTAGGTAATGAACAGGTTGAGTATATGTGCCTTATAATTTAGAAAAAATTTAAAATGTTTGAAAATGTTCTAAGTATTCAATTAGTCCCGAACCATTCCTATCGAAGATTCAGATAAGGGACTATAAGATTATTTTATATTATTATTGATAATAATTGTGTATTAATTGTAAAGTTATCTGATTGATCTGGGAGCACTCCGTAACCCTAATCCGATGATAGATTGGGGTTAAGGGTGTTACATTTAGTGGTATCGAGCTATCGAGTTTAATGATTCTCGGACTTAATCGAGCTCGAAAATTGAGTTTAGAGGTACAAGCCACAGTTGAGTCAAAATTGAGTCGGGATTTGGATGCTGACCTATTTGTTTGGTTCTGTATTATAGGTTAAAGATGTCTTATGAGAGAATAAAATATATCGATTTTGTGATGTATACTGGAATTTAAACATTTAATAAAATAGAGTTGGTTACCTCTTAGTATAGAAAGAGGAAATGTTAAAGAAAGAAATGTTTTCCAATTGAAACAATTAAGTAAAATGTTACTTATGATAAAACAGAATTTGAAAAGATGTGGAAAAATGTCTTATAGTAAGTAAGAAATGATAAATGTTGTTATATGAGTATATACATGAGGGTAAATTATGAGGCCGTACGATCTCTACCCCCTTATTGGTACAGTTATATTTATAGTGGAATTGATAGGAATTATAATGATTTAGTTCAAAAGTGTGGAACTGAAGAGTTTAAAGGAAAGAAAGATGATGACCCAGTTGAGGCTGAAGAATGGTTAGAGAACAGTCAAAGAATATTTGAAGAATTGCAGTATACAAGGGATGAAAAGTTAAAATGTGCAGTATCTTTATTAAAGGGTGAACTTACCAATAGAGGAACACTGTCATGAATATCCATTCCGCAGAGAAAATTAATTGGAATTCCTTTATATCTAAATCTAAAAAGAAATATGTGAGTCAACTTTATCTTGAGAAGAAGAAAAGAGAATTTCAGGATTTGAAGCAGAACCACATGTCTGTTGCTGAATATGAACGTGAATTTATCTAATTTCTTTTTTGAAAATTATTTGGGGGATACATAAAGGCTACTATTAAAGGAAGAAGTCATATATCAGAAATTGATTTATTCAGATATGGTAACTACAGAATGAGTTAAGTGAAAATTTCTTCCAAATAAGCTTTGTGAGTGAAGTGAATGATATGGAACTGTTGATGATTATATATGTTAACGGATTAGTAATGAAATTGCAGAAATATTTGAATACAATTTGCTATAGTCGGGTATTTTACAATGATCTCTTCTGGGTATTCTATATGGGTTTTCTATATGTTCTTTTATCTTCAGAGGCATATGCAACTGTTCAGATGTGATTTTTATCGTATAGAAAGTTTGGTTAATCATAACGTTAAATGGAAGTATTGTTAGTCTAGTTGATTCATGATCGGTACTGCTTTATTTTTCTTTGGATTTTCTAATTTGTTTTGTTAGATAGAAGACTTAATGGTCAAATTCATATGAAGCTATTTTCTACTTCTCTTGGTTGATATTTTGAATTACATATATATAATTTACAGTCTTTATCACAACCGCTTCTAGTACAAACGAGTGATATTCTTCCTCTGGATTTTCTATGGGATATCATCGATCTCTTTATCATTCAATGTGGTTTTATTCTCGAAATTCAAGATAGCTTCACATCTTTGACTTTATTATCTCGCTTTTCTTATTATTCTTATGGTTTAATCTTATCTATCAAACATGGTTCATCTATAAAAGATACTCTTGGGCAAGGTAATTACATCTCTTGTTATAAATCTGGTTCGATTATGGGAGTTTGGTGATGCGATCTCGGATTATAGAAATTATATTATTACACTGATTATTATTGGGATTACTTTCGGTTTTCCTCTTCTATTACGAAGTGCACTATCGCTGATGAAATATTGTTCTGTCTATACGGTTGAAATTCTGATTCTATTATAGCACTATGGTTTTAGTCTATTTGACGATTGTGGTTTTGGTATATTTTAAATTTTAATGTTAATAATTGAATTAGTTTCATTACATATAATCCTTTTCTAGTTCTCATGGCAAGGATAGACATGGATAAAAGTGTAGATGAAGGAAGAGTAAGCTCAAACTTGTATATTGGTTTTCACTCTGGGTAATCTTCATTAGTGTCAACAAGTCAATAACGGATTTCATAATTTGTTGAATTAATGCGTTCGTGGTAATTTCCTTCGGTATTCGAGGAATTATGATATATGGTACATTTGGGTTATATTGACCACAAGAAGAAGGATTATTCGAAAGTTATCATCCGTAGATAAAACCGACTCGCCACTTTAATCGAGTGGGTTATTCATTTGAAAAGTTAATTGAGTTATATGCATTTCAGTTTATCTTCAGGTCCGAGAATAAATTTTGTGTATTCACTGAAAAATTGATGAACCGTTGGAATGGGGAATTTGTATTCTAGTGGGCATAATACAGAAATATATCTATCAGGTCAATTTTAATCGAGAAATGTTATTATGGGATAAAATCGTTCCGATTGTTGAAGCTATCGCACTTGTGTAAAATGATATTACTGGATACTTTCCAAGAAAAGAGGAGCAAATATAAGTTGAAAGGTTTTAAAATGCAGACATGTTAGAAGCGTTAGTTAAAGTTTGATAATATAGGTTTCTCGGTTATATTATGACAGAAGATTACTGGGAATTTTCTTTTTTAACCGTGCTACTAATGATGAAGATGTGATAGGAGAATATCATGATCGTTTAGTTGAATTTGGTAAAATATAAAGTTTTGATGTGAATTATGACACGAGTTCCGTATTGAAATGAGTTATGATGATTTATGGTTTATCAATTAGAAGAAAAGAGATAGACTCGATTTGATAACTCTTATCAAGTGAGAAATTTCGAGGACGAAATTTCAAAAGGGGGGAGAATTGTAACGACCTCAAAAGTATGGATATCGAACAATGAGTTATCGGGTCTTCGTTTTTAGTAAACGGACTCGTAAAATATTTATTAAAAACATTTATAAAGTTAGTTATGTGTTTAATTAAGTTTTAATTAAGTGAATTTAGTTTAATTTAAAGTAGTTAGGGAAAAGGATCAAATTGAATAAAGAGTGAAAGTCTAATTAAAGATTATAGAAAATAAAAAGGACTAAAGAGGAAATTATGCCAATTGCCAAACTTGAGGCGGCATAAGCATAAAATCTAAGATTTTTATGTGTTAAAATATATTATTATTAGATAACTTTATTATTATTATAATATTATATTATATAATAAAGCAAAGAAATAAAAGAGAAGAAACAGAATAGGCAAACGAAACAGAGAAGGAAAGAAGGAAGGAAAGAAAAGAAAGAAGAAAGGAAAAAATTGAAAGTTTGAAGCTTGAAAGTTGATAGGTAAGTCAATTTAGCCCTTTTTACTTAATTTTGATGTTTTAGAAGCCTTGGAACAAGGTTTTGATGAAGATAAGTTGATATTTTGAAAGATAGTTAATTATTAGACATTGTTTATGTTGAAGAAAATGATGAATTAAGGGTTAAATTGATAGAAATTCAAGTTAAGAAAATAAGTAAACTTAATTAGGATTAAATTGTAAAACAAGATATAAGAAAACAGTTTTGGGACAGCAGCAGTAGAGTAACTTTGAAAAATCACTAAAAATCGTAGAAGTTGAATTAGAAGTTTTGTGCGATATGGAATTAAAGCTTATTGAGTATATTTTCATATGAAAGAAACAGGGAAAGTAAAGAAATTCTTTATTTTGAGATATTTATATTTTTGTGAGACTGGTTCAGATTGATTTTGAGATCCCCTGTTCTAACTTTAGAAAATCATTAAAATTGTAAAAAAATAATTATGGGATATAATTTATATGGTTAGATTCCTTAAGGAGTCTATTTTTAGAATAAATAAACTATAACATCATTTGAATTCTGTACAAAATATAATTAAATTTTATTAAAGAGTGGTCTGAACTATCAGACAACAGAACATGGGTGATTTTAAAGAATAAACTGTACTTATTTGCTAAATAAAAATTCTGAAAATTTTAGGGCACGAAGATATGTGAGTCTAGTTTCACAGAAAATTTACGGATCTTAATTTGGAATTCTTTAACTCAAGATATAGATAATTTAGTGACAATGACTCAGGTAGACAGCCTTGAAAGAACTTATAAGTAAATAATAGAATTGTGTGTAAGGAATGTGGAGTAAAGAGGAAGAGTAGGGAATCGAATAAAATTCAATTATTTATTGAGATTTAATGTTGTAATTAATAATGTAAATCATTATTATTTCCGTAGCAAACAAGGAATTGAGACATTGAGCAAGGAAGGAAAAGAGAAAACAAATGAGAAGTAAAACGAGAAATTCAGTTAGTATTACTATAATTCAAATTTGATTATTTGCTAAATTTTAAATTAATATATGTATATATGATAAACAAATTGAAGTAAGTATCAAGAATGAATTAAGTGATAAATATGTATTGGAATTGAATTTATTATTAGTAATTGTTGAATTTTGAATAATACGTTTAGTAAATAGAAATAAGGTTAATATTGATATTGAATTACATAAAACTGAATTAAATTGTGAATTGAATGAAATTGAAATGAAGTTTGAATATGTATGAGCATATGATGATATATTGATTAGAAAGTGGAAAATGCATTGAATTGATGATATATATATATATATATATAAATGAATGGAATGGAAATGTGAAAAGTGATTTGAAATTGAATCAAATTGAATTGAATGTGATTATTTGAAATGTACATGGATTGAAAGTATGAGGAAGTGATTGAGTTGAAATGTGACTTGAAGTGAATTTATGTGACTTTGTGAATTTGTTATTGTGATTGAACTGAATCCGAATGATTATGATCAATTGAAAGTGAAAGTGATATGGATATGTGATTCCGATACCCTATTAACTAATCGGGCTAGGGTCGGTATAGTTTGCATGCCATAGGATTGGAAGTGTTCAGGGATTCTTCGACCTTGAGTCGATGAGACACTGGGTGTCATATTATTTACTTCGGATAGATTCAATAAGGTACTGGGTACCACTTTACTTCGGCTAGGCCGATGAGACACTGGGTGTCAACTATATTGCTTCGAACTATCCGATGAGGCACTGGGTGTAATATCCTGGATCGTGGCTTATGCATTATTGCTTAATTATATGAAATAGCATGCTTATGTGTGTTGTGAATGTGCATTATGGATTTTGTGAACCTTAGTGTGTAGTTAAATACTTTAGAAATTATTGGATTTTAAATTTAAAAGGGGAGCTAAGCTTGATAAGGCCTTAAGAAAGTTAATAGAGGAAATTTGACATGAAGTTGGGCTTGGTAAAGTGGCTACAAGGTGCCACTTAGGGCCTTAGCAAGTGACTCCATTATCAAGGGGAAGGGGCCAAGGTTTGAGTAGCGTGGGGAGCACTTGGAAGTTTTTTTATTTTTTTCGGCAAAGGGAGAGTGGTAATGGACGGCATTAGGAGACTTAAGAATGAGTTTAAGATGTGCTTAAACTCCCTTGGAAATTTCGGCTAAGGCATGAGATAAATAAGAATTTATTTTAGATTATTTCTTTTAATAGATAAGAAAGAGAGAAGATAGGAAAATAACAAGGAAAGGCCTAGTGTGTGAGTAGGTAACCGAAATTGAGAAGCAAAGCATTCATCTTTTCTTCTGTTTTCTTCCCCATCTCTTCCTCTAGCCGAATTTCTACTTTATTTCTCAAAGTCTTTCTTTTCCTTTTATTTGCTCTAGCCGAAATCTCCTTTCCCCTATTCTCACCATTGCCGTAACCTTTAAGGCTTCATACCTCTTCTTTTGTGTCTCTTGTGGAAGCCGAATCCATAACCCCTTGCTACCCCTTTTCTAAAGCCGAATATACAAGGTACCCCTAGCCGATTCTCCATTAAGCCACAAAGCCGAATATCCTTGTGGTGACAAAGATAGGTGCTGTCGATTTCTTCAATAGAGGTGAGATCAAGTTTGATTTCTATTCTTTTCTTTTAGGACTTGTCGAATTTAAAGACTAATCCCTATTACTATTCTTTGACCGAAATCTTAAGGAGAGATTTTGGGATCTCTGCTAGCGTCGACTATAAGAAGGGAACATTCGGGATATCAGACCTAAGGTAAGTAAGGTGTAAGTTTAGGCCGAAGGCCATTTATTTGAATGACAGAATTGGATCTAACATATACTTTTAAGGGTCTCGACATCATCAAGAGCAAATAACAATTTTGGGATTTCAATATCTGAGGTAAGCTATAAGGTAAGATTCAGCCAAGGCCATGTGTGGTGTTATAGATCTATTTCTTAATTATTCAAAAGCCAGAAACTAACCCTTTAAGTGATCTAATGTTGGCCGATTACAAGGTAGAAGGATTTCAACGTTTCGGGATTTGATTAGTAGTGGAACCGCACCAAGGTAAGAATTTGATTAAATAATCCTATTGGGATTTGGTTTTAGCAGAATGGCTTTTACTAATAAGATTGGGGTTGGTCGAATATAGGCAGAAAGATCTAAAGCGAGAGATTGGATTTTAGGATTTGGAGTGAATTTGCTAAGTTAATCGGTGTGCACCCACATTAAATCTTAATAATTTTATGGCTTGAATTTATTATATGAGTTAATAAGAATGTGGAAAATAAGGCTAAAGTACCTTACCATGGTACAAAGTACTAAGGTACGTTTTCCTACTCCTACTATGAGTATGACTTGAGTTGTTATGGCACCTATGTGCACCTATAAGAATGTGAATATATAGAACATGGCATGTTAATGTATGATCTCATAACATGGGCATTTGGGAGATTATGAAAGGGAAGTGAATGTGGTGGTTTTATACCACGATATCTGAATGTGGTGACTTCGGTCACATTATCTGAATGTGGTGTCACATGACACAAAATAACTATCTGGTGGCTATGCCACAAATTATAAGGGCGATGAGCACGTCGACTGCAGTGACTGCCTTCGATGGTGTGTAGCGGATGGAGGGTTGACTTAGTAGTCCCCACGGTGTGCAGGTTGGTACGGGTGATGTGTAGCGGATGGCATCTAGGTTGGGTTCGGGATTGCATCATTATTTATGTTTTTATATTTGTATGTATGATTACGTATGCCATAATCTATTGGGCCTTAGTGTTGGCCGTACACATTGAGTCCATTTGACTCACCCGTTGTGGGAACATTTTTCGATGATGATCGGTGATGGACCAATTGGCGGGGAGCTTAGTGGTGGCCATGCTCAAGAAGAATTTATCTTATTTGGACTTTTTATTTTAAGTACTTTGAATTTAATTTGCGTTTTATGATCTAATAAGGCCATAGTATGAACCATTTTATGCATGCATGTCATTTATTTCAGTACGATACAACTTTTATAAAATTTAAAGTTAAGTAAATTTTCTTAAAATAAACCTTCAAATATTATGACATCTATATACAAATGCTTTAAATTCAAAGGTAAAATTCTTAAAACAAAATCGGCATGTGTTTTTGATTTAAAAACCAAGTTTTAATAAATCTCCGATTTCAAAATTTACAATGTTTCCAATTGGACCCAACATAATCAAATTTTCCTTCAAAACCATTCGAATTTCTCCTAAGTGACAAACAGTTTTTCAAGTGTTTTACTCGAGGAACATACCAGATCTGGTCAAGGCTCGTGGGCTGGGTTTGGGGTATTTCAGTTTGGTATCAGAGCCAGGTTCAAAACTCGGCCTTGAGGGCTTTTAGGACCCAAAACGTTTTCTCTCTTTTGAAAGTGGATTTTTCTAAGAAATTGAGCAGGTTTTCTGGCATGGCACCTAAGTCTCCGACCCGAAGTCCACCAGGTAAGTACCCCTATCTCTTGTGTGATTTATGATATGAATTGTAGAAGGGTAGAAATGGAACGTAGAGTAGCATGATAGGTACTTGAACCCTAGGACTAGGTTACCCCAACAATTACATAACATTTTAAATGCCTAATTAAACAAACCTGTGGTTAAGTCGCCGAGTTAGGGTGTGGCAACCATTGTGCGCATGTCTAGGATTGGTTTCGGTGGGAGCTTGGTATTTAAGCAATCCGTGTGACTCACCTCCTCTCCACTTGAATCCTACCTGGTGCGTAGCTTCGGTTCACCCTAACCAAGAGGACTTGGTCAGGGGCTAAACTCAAAAATTAAAACCCAAAAGGGACTAGCCACATTTTTACGGAAATCCTAGTTTTAAAAGTCAACAAACTACCCTTTTGAATTGTGAAAATTATTATTTTGGCAAAACTTTCTAAGAATTCTTAATTTACAAATTACCTAAATACCCCAGTGGTAAAAATTACTAAAATGCCCTTGGTTCTAAAATTTCCATATTACCCTTGATTTCAATAAAATTTCCTACTTTGCAAAAGTATTCATGAAACCCTAACTTGTGAAAATTCAAGATACCTGGTTTGAAAAATTTACTAAATTACCCCGATTTGCAAAATGACCAAAATACCTCGAAAAGGAAAACTACCAAAGTACCTCAATCTAGAAATCTTTAAAATACCTCATTTTGAAAAATCATCAGAAACATATTTTGCAAAAATTACCGAAATGACCCCACTTGTAAAGTTACAAAATACCCTAATGCATAAAATTATCATTCCATCCTTGAAATTTTCCCAGCAAGTATTTTAAATTTTGTAAAACATCAACAATCTCTATTTTACAACATTTTCAAAATACCCTAATTTGAAAAATTACCAAAACACCTCTGTAGGACAAAATTATGAAAATACCCCTAGGTAGTGGAAAACAACAAACAACGATAACTACAACATTTCTCTGTAATGGACGCAAGTTCATGTGTATGACTAAATGAATGATGTGAGACTGTGTGTGTATGAAACTAAAGAACTACTTCCTAGAACTATAAACATAAAATTGCTCGTGTTAAATCAGTGGAACAAAACTAATTCATAAAATTTCTTAATCAGATTAAAGCGCAATCGTAAAGATGAGTACAAGGGGGCGTGGTCGTAATGTGCGAGAACGCGGTCGTGGTAGAATGACCGTGTCGGAACCCGTTAGATCGGGTCAAAGATCTGAGAATGAGGTACCACCGTCACCACCACTACCAGTTGTTGGTGTTGAGCACCATGATCGACAGAGAGGATCTTTATCGCAGTCATCTCGCGAGTCCTTAAAATGGTGGTAGTCTTGGAGGAATATGGGAGTTCAAAATCATGACCGGCGACTCGAGCCAACGGAGCCGAGGTGTTCCGTGGCGATCCGGTGTGGCGCCAAAGACAAATTGAATATTGGTTGGAGGTGACCGAGCGAATTATGAATGAGCTCGATCTGACCCCTGAGGAGAAATTGAAAGGAATGGTGGCGCTGTTACGCGATAAAGCGTATCAATGGTGACTCATAATTCGGGATGGTGCCACCGCTGAGGATCTAACCTGAGAGTATGTTAAGACAGCATATCAGAAGAAGTATGTGGGAACCAGATATACTGATGAACAGAGGAAGGCGTTTCTGGGGCTGGTTCAAGGGAACAAGTCTGTAGCAGAGTATGAAGCTAAATTTCTAAGGTTGAGCCGGTATGCTCGAAGAGTGGTGGCAACAGAGCATGAGCGATGTGTCCGATTTGAGGACAGACTAAGGGATGACCTGAGGTTAATGATAGCCCCACACCAGGAGCGGAAGTTTGCCGCATTAGTAGAAAAGGTTAAGGTAGCCGAGGGAATTAAGGACTCTGCAAGGCAGAACTCTGATCGAAGTAGAAATAAGAGAGGTTTTGGGTCGTCTGGATCAGTTGGGAGTGTTCAGAAGAGGCCTAGAGTTGATGGGCCGTGAGGACAGCAAGCTACTACTGAAGGGCAATATCGTACTTGCGATCAATGTAGGAAAAGCATTTAGGCGAATCTTTGGAAGAAGACAGGGGATGTTTCAAGTGTGGGTCAAAGGACCATATGATTAAGGATGCGATGAGACCGGATGGGAATCAATCAAGAGCCCGAATGTTAATAAGGTGGTAGAGATGGACAATGACCTTTCGGTGAAGTCGTGGTCCGAATAACAGAGGAAATGGTGCTGGCAGAGGACGTGGAACACCGGGCCGAGGTGTTGCTAATACTGAGGTAAGGCAGCCGAGTTTGGTTTATGCAGTTTGCCGGAGGGAGGATGGAGACGCACCGGACGTTATAACCGGTACGTTCCTTATTTATGGCAAGCCTTATGTTACTTTAATTGATGTGGGCTCGACCCATTCTTATGTTACATGTAGAGTAGTTGAAACTCTAGACATAGCCTCTGAACTTTCTGATAGGGAGATGACTGTAGTAAGCCCACTAGGCCAAACTGTAGTAGTGAATAAGATGTTTCGGAGAGTGCCTTTGGAGCTTCAAGGAGCGGTATTTCCTGCCGACTTAATGGAATTACCTTTCGGGAATTCGATCTTATACTTGGCATGGATCGGTGGTAGAACATCGAAATGTTTTGGATTGTCTTGCTAAGAGAATGGAGTTAAGGACCGGGAGGATGAAGTGGTGATTATGATAGAGAAAGGAGAAACTACTTGTCTAATGTAGTTTCGCTTAAAGACCGATAAGATGGTTTGGAAGGGGTGCAAAGGCGTTTTGGCTTTCATTAGTACTTTGGATGGGAAAGAAGGGGGAGTTAGTGGAGTCAGAACTGTAAGGGAGTTTGAGGATGTTTTTTCGGAGGAATTACCCGGAATACCCTCGGATAGGGAGGTGGAGTTTGGAATCGACTTGCTGCTGGGTATAGCTCCTGTGTCCATTGCCCCATACAGAATGGCACCAAAGGAGTTGGTTGAGCTTAAGGCTCAGACCCAAGAATTGCTAGACCGTGGGTTTATCTGACCCAGTGTGTCTCTATGGGGAGCACCGGTCTTATTCGTAAAGAAGAAGGACGAAACTATGCGTATGTGCATAGATTACCGTCAGTTGAATAAGCTAACCATCAAGAACAAGTACCCGTTGTCAAGGATAGACGACTTGTTCGATCAGCTGAAGGGGGCCGCAGTTTTCTCAAAGATCGACTTAAGGTCGGGATATCATCAGCTTAAGGTGAAGGAGGTTGATATCCATAAGACGGCTTTCCGGACAAGGTATGGCCATTTTGAGTTTATGGTAATGCCATTTGGATTGACGAACACCCCAGCCGCGTTCATGAATATGATGAACCGGGTTTTTCAACCCTACTTGGATAGGTTCGTTGTTGTGTTTATCGACGACATCCTAGTGTACTCCAAGTATGAAGAAGAGCATGATGAGCATCTTTGGGTTGTGTTGCAAGTGTTGAGGGAGAAGAAGCTTTATGCCAAATTCAGCAAGTGTGAATTTTGGCTTAGGGAAGTTTCCTTCTTAGGGCATGTGGTATCCGCAGAAAGAATAAGGGTGGATCCTAGGAAGATTGAGGCGGTGTTGGATTGGAAACCCCCTAAGTCTGTGGCAGAAATTTAGAGTTTCTTAGGATTGGCAGGCTATTATAGAAGGTTCATGGAAGGGTTCTCGTCGATAGCCGCACCTTTGACAAAGTTATTAAGGAAGGAAGTGCCTTTCATATGGACCGATAAGCAGAGAGCTTTGAGAAGCTTAAGAAGGCCCCACCGAGGCTCCATTTTGATTCAAAGGAGGCGGGAAGGATTTCGTGGTGTATTGTGATGCTTCCCACACAGGATTGGAGGTGTTCTTATGCAAGATGGAAAAGTAGCCGTTTATGCGTCTCGACAACTAAGGCCACACGAGGTTAACTACCCGACGCACGACTTGGAATTGGCGGCAGTGGTCTTTGCTCTTAAGGTGTGGAGGCACTATCTTTATGGAGAGAAGTCGGTAATCTACACAGACCACAAGAGCCTTAAATATCTGCTGACTCAGAAAGAGCTGAATCTGAGACAGCGAAGGTGGGTGGAACTATTGAAAGACTATGATTGTTCGATAGAGTATCACCCGGGCAAGGCGAATGTGGTAGCGGATGCCCTAAGTCGGAAGGTAGTGTCGGATCTGAGGGCGATGTTTGCACATCTGAGCTTGTATGATGATAGAAGTCTGCTGGCAGAACTGCAAGTTAAGCCAACATGGTTGAATGAAGTGAAAGAGGGACAGTTGGTGGATGAGGATCTAAGTGCTAAGTTAAGACAAGTGCAGAATGGAGAGTTGGAAAATTATGGTATTAATAATGAAGGAGTATTGTGTTTCAAGGGAAAAGTCTGTATCTTAGAGGACGAGGGCTTAGGCAAAGAATTCTTCGAGAATCGCATAGTAGCCCTTATGCTATGCATCCCGGAGGTAGTAAAATGTACAGAGATCTAAGAGAACAATTTTGGTGGCCTAATCTTAAGCGGAAAGTGACCGAATATGTTGGCAAATGCTTAACGTGTCAGTAAGTTAAGGCTGAACACCAGGTTCCGTCAGGATTGCTTCAACCGATAATGATTTCGCAATGGAAGTGGGAGAGAATTACCATGGACTTCGTTAGTGGGCTTCCCCTTACGCCTACTAAGAAGGACTCGGTATGGGTGATAGTGGATCGGTTGACCAAGTTCGCGCATTTTATTCCGGTAATGGTTGATTATTCCTTGCAGAAGTTGGCAAAATTGTACGTGGCGAAAATTGTAAGGTTACATGGAGTGCCGGAGTCAATCATTTCGCATGGGGATCCAAGGTTTACGTCTCGATTTTGGAAGGCACTACATCAAGCTTTAGGCACCAAATTGGATTTCACTACGGCTTTTCATCCACAGTCTAACGGGCAGTCTGAACGAGTAATCCAAGTGTTAGAGGATATGTTGAGGGGTTGTGTGATGGACTTTAGAGGAAGTTGGGAAGAATATTTGCCCTTAGCAGAGTTTGCCTACAACAACAGCTATCAGGCCAGTATACGGATGGCACCATATGAAGCGTTGTATAGTCAGAAGTGTCGAACTCCTATGTGTTAGACCGAATTAGGGGAGCGTCGAGTTTTGGGTCCCGAGATTGTGGCAGAATTTGAGGAGAAAGTTGAGGTAATCCGGGCACAATTGAAGGAAGTATCTGGTAGATAAAAGTCGTACGCTGATCTGAAACGGAAGGAGATAGAATTTGATGTGGGAGATCAAGTGTTTCTTAAAGTTTCGCCTTGGAAAAAGGTAATGAGATCTGGTCGGAAAGAGAAGTTAAGTCCAAGGTTTATAGCACCTTATAAGGTTTTGAAGCGAATTGGACCAGTGGCATATCAGTTGGAGTTGCCACTGAAGTTGAAGCAGATGCATGATGTATTCCATATTTTCATGCTACGTCGTTATCGATCGGATCCATCTCATGTAGTGCCGGTTGAAGAGGTGGAGATAAGGCCAGATCTGTCCTACGAGGAGGAGCCGATGCAGATTCTAGAACGGGATATGAAAGTGTTACGGAGGAAATTAGTTCCTCTAGTCAAAGTGTTATGGCGTAATCATGGATCGGAAGAAGCTTCGTGGGAGCCAGAAGAGGCAATGCGACAGCAATACCCTCACATATTTCAGCCAGGTAATTTCGAGGACGAAATTATTTTAAGAGGGTAGAACTGTAATATCCTGGATCGTGGCTTATGCATTATTGCTTAATTATATGAAATAGCATGCTTATGTGTGTTGTGAATGTGCATTATGGATTTTGTGAACCTTAGTGTGTAGTTAAATACTTTAGAAATTATTGGATTTTAAATCTAAAAGGGAAGCTAAGCTTGATAAGGCCTTAAGAAAGTTAATAGAGGAAATTTGACATGAAGTTGGGCTTGGTAAAGTGGCTACAAGGTGCCACTTAGGGCCTTAGCAAGTGACGCCATTATCAAGGGGAATGGGCCAAGGTTCGAGTAGCGTGGGGAGCACTTGGAAGTTTTTTTATTTTTTTCGGCAAAGGGAGAGTGGTAATGGACGGCATTAGGAGACTTAGGAATGAGTTTAAGATGTGCTTAAACTCCTTTGGAAATTTCGCTAAGGCATGAGATAAACAAGATTTTATTTTAGATTATTTCTTTTAATAGATAAGAAAGAGAAGATAGGAAAATAACAAGGAAAGGCCTAGTGTGTGAGTAGGTAATCAAATTGAGAAGCAAAGCATTCATCTTTTCTTCTGCTTTTCTTCCCCATCTCTTCCTCTAGCCAATTTCTACTTTATTTCTCAAAGTCTTTCTTTTCCTTTTATTTGCTCTAGCCGAAATCTCCTTTCCCCTATTCTCACCATTGCCATAACCTTTAAGGCTTCATACCTCTTCTTTTGTGTCTCTTGTGGAAGCCAATCCATAACCCCTTACTATCCCTTTTCTAAAGCCGAATATACAAGGTCCCTAGCCGATTCTCCATTAAGCCACAAAGTCAATATCCTTGTGGTGACAAAGATAGTCTTGTCGATTTCTTCAATAGAGGTGAGATCAAGTTTGATTTCTATTCTTTTCTTTTAGGACTTGTCGAATTTAAAGACTAATCCTATTACTATTCTTTGACCGAAATCTTAAGGAGAGATTTTGGGATCTCTGCTAGCGTCGACTATAAGAAGGAGCATTCGGATATCGCACCTAAGGTAAGTAAGGTAAGTTTAGTAGAAGGCCATTTGTTTGAATGTTAGAATTGGATCTAACATATACTTTTAAGGGTCTCGACATCATCAAGAGCAAATAGTAATTTCGAGATTTCAATATCCGAGGTAAGCTATAAGGTAAGATTCAGCCAAGGCCATGTGTGGTGTTATAGATCTATTTCTTAATTATTCAAAAGCCGGAAACTAACCCTTTAAGTGATCTAATGTTGGCCAATTACAAGGTAGAAGGATTTCAACGTTTCGGGATTTGATTAGTAGTGGAACCGGTACCAAGGTAAGAATTTGATTACAATAATCCTATTGGGATTTGGTTTTTAGCCGAATGGCTTTTTACTAATAAGATTGGGGTTGGCCGAATATAGGCAGTAAAGATCTAAAGCAGTAGATTGGATTTTCGAGATTTGGAGTGAATTTGCTAAGTTAATCAGGTGTGTACCTCACACTAAATCTTAATAATTTTATGGCTTGAATTTATTATATGAGTTAATAAGAATGTGGAAAATAAGGCTAAAGTACCTTGCCATGGTACAAAGTATTCAGGTACGTTTTCCTACTCCTATTATGAGTATGACTTGAGTTGTTATGGCACATATGTGCACCTATAAGAATGTGAATATATAGAACATGGCATGTTAATATATGATCTGTATAACATGGGCATTTGGGAGATTATGAAAGGGAAGTGAATGTGGTGGTTTTATACCACGATATCTCGAATGTGGTGACTTGGTCACATTATTCGAATGTGGTGTCACATGACACAAAATAACTATCTGGTGGCTATGCCACAAATTATAAGGGCGATGAGCACGTCGACTGCAGCGACTGCCTTCGATGGTGTGTAGCGGATGGAGGGTTGACTTAGTAGTCCCCACGGTGTGCAGGTTGGTACGGGTGATGTGTAGCGGATGGCATCTAGGTTGGGTTCGGGATTGCATCATTATTTATGTTTTTATATTTGTATGTATGATTCTGTATGCCATAATCTGTTGGGCCTTAGTGTTGGCCGTACACATTGAGTCCATTTGACTCACCCCGTTGTGGGAACATTTTTCAGGTGATGATCAGTGATGGATCGGGTCGGCAGGAGCTTAGTGGTGGCCATGCTCAGAAGGAATTTATCTTATTTGAACTTTTTATTTTAAGTACTTTGAATTTAATTTATGCTTTATGTTGATGTAATAAGGCCATAGTATGAACCATTTTATGCATGCATGTCATTTATTTCAAGACGATACAACTTTTATAAAATTTAAAGTTAAGTAAATTTTCTTAAAATAAACCTTCAAATATTATGACATCTATATACAAATGCTTTAAATTCAAAGGTAAAATTCTTAAAACAAAATCGGCATGTGTTTTGATTTAAAACCAAGTTTTAATAAATCTCCGATTTCAAAATTTACAATGTTTCCAATTGGACCCAACATAATCAAATTTTCCTTCAAAACCATTCAATTTCTCCTAAGTGACAAACAGTTTTCAAGTGTTTTACTCGAGGAACATACCAGATCTGGTCAATGCTCGTGGGCCGGGTTTGGGGTGTTTCACTGGGTGCCAATCTGGTGTGTTTGGTTGGATCCGTGTATCCGCCAAAGTCCGATTCAAGTTAATAGGGACAAATAAGTGAAATGATAAATTTCGAATAAATGTGATTAAGCTATTGAAAGAAATAAGAAAGTGAATTTGTGAAACAAAATATAAAATGAGATTTATGATATGAAATTGAATGCATGAGCCAAAGGTTCATGAAATGTTTAAAATAAATTGTGAATTGAAATATTATATAAGATGGAGAAATGAAACTAAAGTTCACAGTTTTGCTTGAAATGATATAAATAATATAAGAAGTTAATTGAAAAGAATAATATAATTGAATTATATATATTTTGAGTGTGAATTTGATGTGAGAAAATGAAATTGAGATATGAGATTTAGAATATGGACCAAAGGTGTATGTATTAAATAAAATTTAAAGCGAAGATATAATAAATAAACTAGTGAAATTGTTATTGTTGAGATATGACTTTAGTAAACACAAATTACAATAGAATTAATATTGAATCATGAATAAAAATTTAGTGAATTGCAAATGATATGAAATGAACTAATGGAATGGAATGTGGAAAATAATAATGATAATAAAATTCTATGAAAATTGGATAGTGAAATAATGTATAAATCTAATTAAATACAAGCCTTGAAATAATGTTTATTATATTAGATGATTTAATTTAAAGAATAAAATAACTATTAAGTAATTGTATCATAAATTGAACGTATATAAGTTATTATATAATTTGAATTATGGTAATACCACTAAGTATACCTTTACTCAACAGACGGTTGTTTCCGCATGCAGTTAATTGAAAGTTGGTGTCCGGTCCAAGATCCGAGTAATCCCGACCTCATAAAGAATTTTGAGTAATGTACTCTTCTTTGATAATGGTGGCATGTACCTAGGTAATGAACAAAGTTGAGTATATGTGCCTTATAATTTAGAAAAAATTTAAAATGTTTGAAAATGTTCTAAGTATTCGAATTAGTCCCGAACCATTCCTATCTAAGATTCATATAAGGGACTATAAGATTATTTTATATTATGATTGATAATAATTGTGTATTAATTGTAAAGTTATCTGATTGATCTGGTAGCACTCCGTAACCCTAATCCGATGATAGATTGGGGTTAAGGGTGTTACAGAAGAAGTCTCAGTTATTTGTTATTTCTTCTGATTATTGCAAATGCTTTCGACAAAATCCTCTAATTACCATCCCGGGCATCAACCATTAACAACCGATGCTCATACCTCCCATACAGCCAGATGCTATCAATTTGTATCAAATGCTTGCAGTGTTGGAAAGTTTACCTACATTGATCGAAGATCTAAAAGAATTGATAGAATACTCCTTTCCTAGGGACCAAACGATCGTGAAAGTACGCTTGGTGCGTTTCTAGATCAATTATGGAACCAATTATGTACCAATCAAGTACCTAACACCATTGCCACAAATCGTTATATGACCTGTCTCAGCTGTGATGCAACTTATCCGTAATCTTTTGTTTTGTGACCCATGCCTTGTAGTACGATGATGTGTAATCGAAAAAGCTACGAATGTTGGCAATCAACACCGACACAAGAATCCTAAGACTCACTTTCACCATAGGTAGAATTATGTCAGATATCATGTTAGAGTCTAACCTAGAATGATCCCGACTTACACCTGCAAAGAACGAGTTAAAGTTACGTTTTTGGAAAAAATAAAGCCCTTGTTAGGTCATGTTATGTCGGATATCGGATGATTGCATCGCACACCTGCTACAAATCAAACATGTAGATTGATATACTTTTTTATTGTCCATAAGCTCGTCTTCTTTCAAAAGATGTTATGATTTTTCATTTGCATATTCTGTCGTGCATTGCACTCTTTCCCTCGAATTTCTCCGAACGAGATTTTATGACATGATAGTTCACACAGTTCTTGAAGATGTAGCATTTCAACGCTGTAAGAAAAACATCTTTGTTGGGATACTCCATGCCAACTTCTAATACCTGGACATTTGATGATGAACTTGAATGACCAGTGTTCTGTGCGAGAGCTACGAGAACTCTAAACCATTCTCAGCGAAGAGGTCGATGTTGATAATGTGGTGCGGAAGTTAAAATAAGATTTATATTTTGTTCTTTTTAATTTAAAAATAAAAAACTTAATAATTAATATTTATATAAATCTTTAATATAAATATATATATATATATTTGTGTTACATATGAAAAACTAAAATAAAAAAAAAATTGTACAAAATTCGATAAAACAACATCTATAGGACCCAGTAAACAGGTATCTTTCGGCCGATCAATTTGTCATATCATATCTCGTGTCCTTATTCACATTGGGTATACTTTAGTCGTTCTCTGTTTACATATTCTAACCTGCGCCACAAGTTTCCTATCCTTCACCCACACCACACGCATATAATAACCTCCCTGTTTTAATTTATTTATCGGTGTGAGATTTATCATTTTATTGTTCACTCTGTTTTTCTGCTCTCTTATGAACTTATAATTAAGCCAAAAAAAAGGAGAAAAGGTTTTAATGAATTTGATAATGAGCTGAACAGCAGAAAAAAGAGGGATCTTTGGAGTGGAAAATAGAATAAGAATAGAATCTTTGTTGTTTGTTTCTTTTTTCGTTTTCTTTTTTTAAATGGTTTTGTGATATGAATTGTGGGTTTCTGGGTTGTTCTTCGAAAGGATCTGTTTGAGGCTTTGGGGTTTTGTTTTTGAGTCGTTAAAGAAGGGGGGAAATGGCTAGAAGTAATGAAGTGAAGCTCAATGAATGCAAGGTACGATCTTTATTCTTTGTTTTTATTTGTCGATTTCTATTATTTCTATCTAGAGTTGGATTGTCAAAGTCAGTTTTTAATGGATTTGTAATATACTTTATGCCTTTTTTGGTTTAATGAAACCCAATGTAGCGGTGTTTTTTTTTTGGTTAGAGCTTGGTAGTCTTATCAAGTCTTTTCTATTTGAAGATCTTTTCTTAAAACTTTGGGGGCGTTTGGGTATGTGTCTATTTAATTTGTGGATTGTTTTGGTTTTGGTTTTTAGTGATTCAGGTTTGGAACTATTGGTTGTGTTTCTCCAAGAAAGTTGGAGTTTTCTGATAGTAGTTCATTCTTTGCAGTAGTGTTATTTAAGAGTCTTTATTAGATTGTGAAGATCATATAAATCAGTGAAGGAATCTACATATTGTTGGTTTGCATCTGCTTTCTTTGATGGATAGTTTTGTCTTAATTACCTTGTGAAAAATTATGGAGTTCATAGCATGTATTCATACTGACTTTTGTTGTGTATATTGACAATTGACAGAGTGAGTTAAGTAAACAATGGATTTGATCTTTTCTTTGCCTCTGACTCTGAATAGATAGTGGTTTCCCTAAATATATTTGTTGCTTGGGAAGATGAAGCTCTTTGTTTTGATTTTTTTTCTTTGCCTTTGTCTCCCAATAGATGGTGGTTCCCCTAAATACGTGGGTCCTCATCTCCAATTTTAAGTTGGCTTACAATCTTCTTCGTCAACCTGATGGCACTTTCAATCGTCACTTGGCAGAGTTTCTTGATCGCAGAGTCCCTGCTAATGCGAACCCAGTTGATGGGGTTTTCTCGTTTGATGTTCTCATTGATCGTGGTACGAGCCTCCTGTGTCGGATTTATAGGCCAGCTACAGCTGAAGAGCCTCAACCGAGTATTGCTGAACTTGAGAAGCCTGTTACAGCGGAGGTGGTCCCTGTTATTTTTTTCTTTCACGGCGGAAGCTTTGCACATTCCTCAGCTAATAGTGCTATATATGACACTCTATGTCGGAGATTGGTAAGCCTTTGTAAGGCTGTTGTGGTCTCCGTGAATTATCGCCGTGCACCCGAAAATAGATATCCGTGTGCTTATGATGATGGGTGGACTGCTCTCAAGTGGGTTACCTCTAGACCATGACTTCAAAGTCAGAAAGATTCTAAGGTTCATATATATCTGGCTGGTGATAGCTCTGGTGGTAACATTGTACACCATGTTGCTCTGCGAGCCATAGAATCGGGAATTGATGTATTGGGAAATATATTGCTCAATCCAATGTTTGGTGGAAAAGAAAGAACTGAATCTGAAAAGCGTTTAGATGGGAAATACTGTGTTACTCTACGAGATCGGGACTGGTATTGGAGAGCTTATCTTCCTGAAGGAGAAGACAGAGACCATCCTGCATGTAATCCTTTTGGACCTAACGGCAGAAGTCTTGAAGGAATCAAATTTCCAAAGAGTCTTGTCGTGGTTGCCGGCTTGGACCTTATTCAGGATTGGCAATTGGCTTATGTTGAAGGGCTTAAAAAAGCTGGACAAGAGGTTAAACTTTTATACCTGGAACAGGCCACGATTGGTTTCTTCTTGTTGCCGAATAGCAATCACTTCCATACTGTTACGGACGAGATAAGCAAGTTCGTGAGTTCTGACTGTTTTAAAACAATGGGGGAAAGAATCATGCAATGTATCGGAGCTCTGTTATGCGTAGATTATGTATGTTTATTCAAATGTTTTTTAGGATAAGATGGAAAATATATTGATTATTAATATTATTTGATAATGAATATAAAAAGTGGGTTGTAGTATTGGTTGAATGTGTGTGTGTGTGTGTGTGTCCATATTCGAGGGAAGTCCACAACAATCCAAAAGCTGCTCCCAGTTGTTGACCCATTGCCACTGCTTCCAAAACTAAAGGGGGACTGTGGGCTGAGAGAGAGATATAGCAAAAACTAGAACTTCATAGACAATTACAGCGGCATATACAGACAGATATATACTAGCTGTTTGGTTTTGCTTCCTCGCTCATTTTTCCAAGAATATTACTTATGTCTTGTTTTATTTTTATTCCATTTCCTTCTTTAATTTCTCATTGAGTTCTATATTTTATTTTTATTTTTAATACATTTTTAATATATTTTAATATAACTTTTTAGACTTTTTTTCAGAGAAATTGAAATAACTATTAGTTTGTTGTTTTCTTAATTTTATTATGAATAATATTTATTTTTATTTTTTTAAAAACAATCAATTGTGTTATTTTTTCAACATTGCATTTATTTTTCTTTTATTAACAGAAATTGTTAATTACAATTCAATCATTATTTACTCAATTTTTGAATATTGTAGAGACTAAATTGTTTTTTATAAAGATAATTTGTACAAATTATTGTTAGAATGAATATCCCGTCAATAGATTACAATTTAAGGTTTAACTTACTTTTTTTTATCTTAATAATGATTAAATTGCTCCTTAATCCATATTCTACCAATGGAAATAGTTAATTTTTGTAAGGCAAAAGAAAAGGTCAATTCCAAGTTGATTGGGAGAAGGCTTTTAAGAGAGTTTAAATATAACCCTACTTCCTATTTTTATCGAGTAATTGAGGATAAGGTCCAACACATGTACGTTTTTGTTGCCTATTTGGTTTATGTTTATGTCTACAACACATATCGGATGGATTTGTTATTTATCTTTTATGAAAATGATATCATTTGAGTTTTAAATTGTTACAATTTAACTTGATCAGTTGCGTTTTTTAAAGGAAACTAGCTTTTGGCGGTTGTGTTTTTTAGGAAACTGACTCGTCGGATTTATCGTTTTGTCCTTCAAAAATTCTTATAAATAGTTGGGTCATTCTCCTCGTGTTCTCGTTTCTGAAAACTTTTCCGACCAAGTTGTCAATCTTGTTTTCCTAACCTATTTTCCAGATCCTTTTTCGAGAAGAGTAATACCAATTATGTTTCACCTTCTTTATTCGAGTGTAAGAATATTGAAATTTTGTGTTAATATTTGAGGGCGACATCCACTACATGATCACACCGACCAGGGCGAATTTGCTTCAAAGCTAGTGGTCCTTCCATGGCACAATAATTGTTTCGTTTATTTACACACAATTTATTCTTTCCTGTCAGTGCTAACAATTTGTTTTGCACTAATATATTTCCAACAGTTAACCCTGTTATAAATTGATTTTACTTGCTCACACAAGGTAGGCCTATCTATCTATTAGGTGACTTATCAAGATGAGTCAAGTTTGAATAAAAAAAATTGTCCTCATACCAATTTAGCTCAGTTCGAATTTAAATTAAATAATTTAAATACAATTATAAAATTTATACGCATTAATAAAAAATATAAATGAATTTATTTTTCGAAGTGAAATGACCTTAGAACTTTATTTTTACGATACGAATATAGAATCATGGTGGTACATTATGAGTTGGACATGATTAATGTACTATGCAGAATGGGATGAATTATGAGATAGGGACAATATTGCGAGAGATGGATGGATGGAGAAAGGTAAATAGGCCGAGGAAATGAATTTAGACTCAAGAAAGTGAGAGTTTACCTAATTTTTGAGAATATATATTATTGGTATTCAAACCAGCAATGGTGATATCCTCAAGTGGGTCATCATGTACACATCAGAATTAGGTTTAGTTGTCTTAATACAATCTTCTTTTAACTGAAGATGTCAATAAGCACCTCCAGGGTCTTGATGTTCTCATGGTAGGTAAGGTGCACTTTTATATGCTCTCAGTTGTGAGGTAAGGATTAAATAAGTGTACGAACCAGTTGATCATTGGACAGAGTGTGACTTATATCTTTCAGCTCACTTATCATATTAGACATTTCTCTTACATGCTGCCTCATTTTATGATTAATCATTTATTGTTAGTCTCAAATTTGATTGTGAGATACTTGAGTTTAGTGATCGAGGTGCCACTAAACTTCACCTTAAGAGCAATCCCTTCTATGTTAGGTCATATTCTCATCTTTAAGCTCTTTCTAAACATTATTTAGAACCTCGTATATCTCTTATTACTCTATAATATATTGAATTTTTTTACCCTTAGATTTCAAGATTTCCCTTTTAATTTTCTAACTTTTTTTCCTTTTATTTTTAATTTGCATTAGCTTTACTTGTATATTAAAAAAAAATGAATTCATTTAGTAGGCTTTAAGGTAAAGAAAAGAAAATCGACACACTTACTAAAAATTGATAGTTAATCTTATATTTGATTTAATCTCAAAGTTTACTTTAAATTTAATAATAATATTATTATTATTTAATTTTAATAGTAAAACATTAAATAAAATAACATTTTCAAAATCAATACTATTATTAAATCTGTTTGGAATCATGAGTTAATAAGATACCAACTTAATTTAAAATAAAGAATAAAATAGAAATAAATTTTAAAATAGAAATAACAAATATTATTATAATATTATTATAATATATTTTTAATAAATGACTTACCTATTTATCTAGAAAGATCTCTTTTATAAAATGTATTATTTTTAAATAATTACCCACTTTCATAAATATTTTTATTTAAAAGAATTAATGTAATTTTTATCTCTAAAATTGACAATTAGATTAATTTTGATACCTATTTTTTTTAAGGTCTACTTTACTATCTAAATTTAGCAATTAAATCATTTGTAACCTTGAACTTGTAAAATGTCAAACATTGATGATTTGATACTTTAAGGTTACACTACACATCACTCAATAAATAATATAATTTTTAAGTGATGATGTGGCACAACTTCAATATGTTATTCAAAACTTAAATAGACCGTTATTAATTTCAGGAACTATAATAGATAAAAGGGGTAAAGTATAAAAATAATCATTTTTGTTTGCCTTAAATTATATTTTAGTCACTTATGTTTGAAATATTACGTTTTAGTCACTTACGTTATGGTTTTGTTACGAAGTAGTGTGTAATATTTTATTACTTTTCACCTTCAAATATTTTTAATAATTTTTATTACTTTTAAGTGTTCTAATTTTTAATAATATATTTCAAAATTTTGGTTTGTTTCACATGTAAAATTTGAATTTAAATTGAGATTATATAATAATACATAAATATTCAAAATAAGCAAAAATTTTAGTAAGGATAAAAATTCATGAATAACTCATAAAAACGACAACAGCCTAAATAAGAAACGGCATCGATTTTCCGCCATTTTCCTTTCCCATAATGGTATGGTATTTCCGTGGTTTGGATGTCTAAAATAGGTGTAAAGTGTCATTTGCTATAAATAATCATCTCAGGAAGTCAAAGAGAAGATCTGACGGACTCAGTTTGTCCTCACGTGACCTGGCGTCGGCGCATGCGGGGTAGCTTTTGTTTTGTCCCCTTTTTTGTTTCTTCCTCTAAATAAAATCAAATTTAAAATTAAGAAAAAAAAAATCATTTCCGTTATCGTTAGTTTCCAATTTATTAGAAGGAAACCACTTTGTTGAAGGGGATTATTTTATTAGTTAATTGTGTTTATTTCTGGTAAGATAAAAAATAAGAGGTGAAAAATTCCATCGTACCACAACTACTGCGAATCTAAAGGCATATTCAATAGGAATTAGCCAATTAGCCAATAAGTTATTGGTAAGGGAAACAGTCCGTGGGATGGTCTAATTTTTTCTTATAAATTCGTATAATTGATCAATTTTATAATTTAATGATTTAATCCATCAATTTAGCTCTTACTGAATTTATTCAAATTGATTTAGCATTCATTGAAATTGGATAAAAGAATCGTAAAGATCCTTATAATAAGATTTAGATTGCATTTTGCTCATTCTATTAAAGAGATAAGTTAATCATTGTATGTTAGATCAAATAGTAAATTGGTCATTTGTTAAAAGTTTTATCTATTTTTACTATTAAAAATTAGTTTTTGTACTTCAACATGATATACAGGCAGTACAACATGTGTCACTATCTAGTTATTCCATCAGACACACTAATTTTTAATTATACAAATAGATGAATTTTTTAAAATGACTAATTTACTCTCTGATCTAATACATAGTGTTAACCTACCATTTTTTAAGTAGATGGAGCAAAATACAATCTGACTATTAATATAAGAGCCTTTATGGTACTTTTACCTTGAAATGGTTCAATCTATTAAGTTGAATTAGATTGGAATTGGTTTTTAGTTAAAGTTTTATATTATAATTTTTTTGACAATGTGCCTAGAATTAGTCATAACTCTCCTCCAACCCTTAAATAAGAGGATAAATGCATTTTGACGCATTCAAAATCATACCCTTTTACACTGACAATAATGATAATAACAAATGAGCTAAGACACAATAGACTTATATTATTCTATATATTTGTTTTTAATATAAAAAACCTAATTTTTAATACTTAATTTTATCATTTGAACAAAAAAATTCTTAACCAAAATCTTTTTATATTATATATTATAAACATGTTTTAAAATAAAAATTACATATATTAAAAGTAAATTAAATTGATGAACTCAATTACAAAATTTCATGATGAAGAACCTATCCACATAACTTTTTTATACATCACAATTTTCAACGCCCTACAAAATCACTTTTAACCATTATAATTTACTTAATTCGAAAATTATTGATTATTTTTTATAATTAAAGATAATATAACCTAAATTCATTTTTATGTTTTTCAATTTGGAATATATGATTATTTTGATTAGTAAATTCGGATGTATTTATATAAGATTTATATTCTGTTCTTTTTAATTTAAAATTTATATAAATCTCTAATATAAATATATATTTGTGTTAAATATGAAAACTAAAATAAAAAAAAAATTGTACAAATTTCGATAAAACAACATCTATAGGACCCAGTAAACAGTTATCTTTCGGCCGATCAATTTGTCATATCTCATGTCCTTATTCACAGTAGGTGTACTTTAGTCATTCTCCGTTTACATCTTCTAACCTGCGCCACAAGTTTCCTATCCTTCACCCACACCACACACATATAATAACCTCCCTGTTTTAATTTATTTATTGGTGTGAGATTTATCATTTTATTGTTCACTCTGTTTTTCTGCACTCTTATGAACTTATAATTAAGCCAAAAAGAAAAAAAAAAAGGTTTTAATGAATTTGATAATGAGCTGACAGCGGAAAAAAGAGGGATCTTTGGAGTGGAAAATAGAATAAGAATAGAATCTTTGTTGTTTATTTCTTCTACTTTTTTTTTAAAGAAAAAAACAAAATTGGTTTTGTGATATGAATTGTGGGTTTCTGGGTTGTTCTTCGAAAGGATCTGTTTTAAGCTTTGGGGTTTTGTTTTTGAGTCTTTAAAGAAGGGGGGAAATGGCAAGAAGTAATGAAATCAACCTCAATGAATGCAAGGTACGATCTTTATTCTTTGTTTTTATTTGTCAATTTCTATTATTTCTATCTAGAGTTGGATTGTCAAACTTGGTTTTTAATGGATTTGTAATATATTTTATGCCTTTTTTGGTTAAATGAAACCCAGTGTAGCGGTGTTTTTTTTTTTTTAGAGCTTGGTAATCTTATCAAGTCTTTTCTATTTGAAGATCTTTTCTTAAAACTTTGGGGGCATTTAGGGTTGTTGAAACTTTATTATTTTCTTGTTTTTGGGGTATGTGTCTATTTAATTTGTGGATTGTTTTGCTTTTGGTTTTTAGTGATTTAGGTTTGGAGCTATTGATTGTGTTTCTCCAAGAAAGTTGGAGTTTTCTGATAGTAGTTCATTCTTTGGAGTAGTGTTATTTAAGAGGCTTGATTAGATTGTGAAGATCATATAAATCAGTGAAGGAATCTATATGTTGTTGGTTTGGATCAGCTTGCTTTGATGGATAATTTTGTCTTTAACACCTTGTGAAAAATTATGGAGTTCATAGCATGTATTTCATACTGACCTTTTTTGTGCATATTGACAATTGACAAAGTGAGTTAAGTAAACAATGGATTTGATCTTTTCTTTGGCTTTGACACTGATTAGATAGTGATTTCCCTAAATATATGTGTTGCTTGGAAGATGAAGCTCTTTGTTTTGATTTTTTTTTTCTTTGCCTTTGTCTCTGAATAGATGGTGGTTCCCCTAAATACGTGGGTCCTCATCTCCAATTTTAAGTTGGCTTACAATCTTCTTCGTCGACCTGATGGCACTTTCAATCGTCACTTGGCAGAGTTTCTTGATCGCAAAGTCCCTGCTAATGCGAACCCAGTTGATGGGGTTTTCTCGTTTGATGTTCTCATTGATCGTGGTACGAGCCTCCTGAGTCGGATTTATAGGCCAACTACAGCTGAAGAGCCTCAACCGAATATTGCTGAACTTGAGAAGCCTGTTACAGCGGCGATGGTCCCTGTTATTATTTTCTTTCACGGTGGAAGCTTTGCACATTCCTCGGCTAATAGTGCTATATATGACACTCTATGTCGGAGATTGGTAAGCCTTTGTAAGGCTGTTGTGGTCTCCGTGAATTATCGCCGTGCACCTGAAAATAGATATCCGTGTGCTTATGATGATGGGTGGACTGCTCTCAAGTGGGTTAACTCTAGACCATGGCTTCAAAGTCAGAAAGATTCTAAGGTTCATATATATCTAGCTGGAGATAGCTCTGGTGGTAACATTGCACACCATGTTGCTCTGCGAGCCATAGAATCAGGAATTGATGTATTGGGAAATATATTGCTCAATCCAATGTTTGGTGGACAAGAAAGAACTGAATCTGAAAAGCGTTTAGATGGGAAATACTTTGTTACTCTACGAGATCGGGACTGGTATTGGAGAGCTTATCTTCCTGAAGGTGAAGACAGAGATCATCCTGCATGTAACCCTTTTGGACCTAACGGTAGAAGTCTCAAAGGAATTGAATTTCCAAAGAGTCTTGTCGTGGTTGCCGGCTTGGACCTTATTCAGGATTGGCAATTGGCTTATGTTGAAGGACTCAAAAAAGCTGGACAAGAGGTTAAACTTTTATACATGGAACAGGCCACGATTGGTTTCTACTTGTTGCCGAATAACAATCACTTCCATACTGTTATGGACGAGATAAGCAAATTCGTGAGTTCTGACTGTTACTAGAATTAACCTGACCTACAGGCCGCCATAAATGACAGGAGCTTGACATTCCTCCACTTGTGGCAACCAACAAGTTTGCAGTTTATGATTGTGTAGTATTACTAGTTAGTGTCGTATTAATGCTGGTATTATTTTGCTCCATATTTTCGGACTACCGAGCTTGATTATATGGTAAAGAAGAGGTATTCCAGCGCATAGCTGGATCAGGATGTGTTCTGGTCTGCATTCACTCGCCTGGACTTGAATGTTATAGTTCGATGAAGCTCTTGTTTCGGTTAGAGCCTTTTTGACTATGTTTTAGCAGACTAAGTTTAAGAGTTACAAATTCTGGCTTCTTGCCACAAAGGAGAAGAAGACAGGAATATATGGATAACATTCGGTAACCGATCAAGGGATCGGTGTCTGGCTAATGTTATATATATATATATGTGTGTGTGCTAATTTTAGAACATGGATTAGAGAGTTCTCCATGGCTTTTATGACCCTGTATGTTTATACATATCTGTTAGTATATATAAAGATGTTTGCTTAAATCACTCTCCTCCCTTGTCTGACATTCAGCTTTCTCTTTTCCTCCAATTTAAATGTGGGTATTTTATTTGCTCTATTATTGTTTGATACACTACCGGACAAGTGTAAATACAACTATATATATATATATATATTCTATTAAGATTGAGACATTTTGGACTCTCTTGTTTACAAGCAGGTACACTCTTTTAACTCTTAATCAGATATGGTAATATATGTTTGTGAGGAATCAAAAGGTGTAGACATCTCATGCATTAACTCCCAGCAGGGACAAAAGGGGTATCAACACACCTTTGACAAATGATTGGAAGCAAATTCTAGTAAGTCATTTATTATTTTTCTACCTATGGGATCGGGATTTTGATTTGATATTTTATTGTCATTTCTTGAAAGCTTGTTATTATGGTATGGATGATTAAATTTGGAGGGTTGAATCTTTGCATAAAATACAGGAATTGGCTTGTTTTGAAATAGGAAAGGAAAAAAAGAAAAACATACATGGTATATTAATGGTGGTTGCAAAATGGATGACATTAAAAGGGGGACCACTTGAGAGGGCATATACCATCCCTTTTTGTAAGCTGTTATGATTTGCTTTCATAGTGCTAAAAGAAGATTAGCATAATGTTAAAGAACAGCTAAGCTTTTTGATAATGACATCAAAAGCCCTGTCTAATTGACTTTAATGGAAAATATGGCACTATCTTAAGAAATAAATTTGATTTCATTTTGTCCCTCTTTGTTTCTTCTTAACCTATATGACAATGTCAACTATTGTGATTTTCTTTTATTCCCATCCTACTACAAGATTATTGTTTTGCTTCTAATCATGCATTCTGACTAGGATTTGCATCTGAAATTTCTGCTCATAAACCTTTCTATTTCATTATTATTGAATATTGATGGTTTTAAGACTCTGGAAACATGAAATAATTTATACATTCTAATGTTTCCAAAATCATCAGCTTACCATTTTGTTTATGAAAGATATCATAGAGATTGAGGATAGTGCCAACAGTTATATCATAATCAAATTGGTACACAGCCAATGCAAGATTCATGCCTATTCTCAAAGACAATAAACCTTTAGATTTATAAAAATCTTGAAAATTAATCACATTTTGTTATGATACAGCGGTTTCTAAACCTCTTGCGGCTGTTGGATCCTCATAATAGCTTGGTATTTTTTTGAGTTAAGTCGAGATTTTGTCTCTCAACTTTATAGAAAGTTTGAGTGTTATGAAAGGCGATGAGTTTAAATAATAAGAACGCTTTGTTAAGATAATCTGCACAACATAATGTCACCTATCAAGAAAATAGTGATCACATCATTTCCTTGATAGGTGATGATGCACTACGCACGATCCTTTTAACTAAACACTTAATACATTTAAAATTACAAGAACATAAAATTTTAATTTAATCTAGAAATAATATTAATTTATTAAAGGAAATCCGAAAACTCTAAGAATAACATCAAATCTGACATTCAAATTCATAAAAATCTTAGAAAAATTACATCAAATGACATCTAAACACTTGGAAAGCATGAAAAAGATTGAAGAAGATGAAAAAGATGTTGGGTGATGATGATATGAGGTTTTTATAAGATAATATAAGAAAAAGAAGACAGAAATCTATTTTATATATTCTGTCATTACAGCATACATTTTGGCTTTGTTTGCAGGTTTGCAGCAACGTAGGGGGACATCCCTGTCATCTGCAAGTAGTTTTTACCCTTACAAAATATTAATAAAATATTTATGTTCATTGAATGTGAATCACAATAAATCATGTAATGAATGCTGCTGTTTAAATGAAGAAAACTTCAGACATAGAAATCACCCCATCAGCGTGCCCTTCCCCTTTCTCTTCAATGCCTAAAATACCGCAGTTATGACCTATCTTTTACCTTATTCCTTAGAGTATGATTATGTGTCGGACATAAATACGTTTAGGGTTAATTACATCATTCATCCTTAAATAATGGTCATTATTTTAAATTAATTTTAAATTTTAAATATTCTAATTATATCTTTAAATTATCAAGGTTATACTGTCTTTTCATTTTTAAAATTATTAATTTAACTATTAAATTAGATGTCATATACCATGTGACATAATTTAAAATAAAGTTTAAAAAAATTAGATGTGATATACCATGTGACATAATTTAAAATAAAATTTAAAAAAAGAATGTTGTGAAAATAAATGTCATAAAAATATTGATTTTGAGGTTTTCAAGCTTACAAAAGATTTACTATTCACTCTTTATTTTTTCTATTTTTTTAGTTTTTACTTTAAAATTTATGTGACAACGTTTTACTTTTCTTTAAAATTTTAATTTTAAATTATTTGGATATGATTTGACATGTTATTTAATGTTGAAATTAATGATTTTAATAATGAAAGGACATAATTGATATAATATAAATAATTTAGAGATGTATTTAGAATGTTTTAAAATTTAGGATCAATTTAAAATGAGAATTATAATTTGAGGATGTTAGGTGCAATTAACTCGCTTATATAAATTTGACGTTTATATATATTTATATATATTTAATCAAATATATTTTTTATAAATCATATCAATATTTAAAGGTTTGAATCACAAACCTTTTTTCAATTTGGTACTTAATTTTTGGGGTCATAAGTGATATCTAAATTATTTTTCTCTCCAATTTGGTAGATTTATTAGTCCAACCTACAAACCGTACTTAAATTATGTCATTATTTTCATTTTAGTATTTAAATGTTTTTTTTTACCTAAACTGTTTTTTTTCTTAAGTTGGTATCTTTATTAGTTCACCTGATAGTCAATCAAGGTTTCTAAAACCAAATCGATAGTTAAAATAACCAGGCTTCTAATTCTCGATTTGATTGATTTGTTTGGTTCAATCAAATAAATTATTTAAAAAATAATTTAAAAATAAAAAATTAAAAAAGTGCTCCGTCCAACCAACTTGGTCTGCGAGTTAATCAGATCAACCCTTATCTCCAAACCAATACCCGACCAATTCCCAATCGAACTAGTTCAACCGGTCAACCCCGTTTGATTTTAAAAACATTGATTTTAATTGATGAAAGAACTTTTTTGATCACATTAAGTCGAGTAATAGGCAGTCAAGTTCAAAAACAAAATTATTCTTTGTCTTCTCAACCTTGAGATGATGAATTTCGAGTATTGCTAACTTTGTCAGATATTATAAAGAAAAACAATAATAGAAAAATAATGTCAAAGAAAAAAAAAATAAGAAATTAATTTTAAAAGTTTATATGACATGGTAGTTTATTATTGATTGGAACTTTTTAAAATAACATTTTGGCATAAAATGGATAAAATTAATAGTTTAAGTATTATTTGTGAACTAAAAAAATTTAAATTACGAAAAAATAGACTTAACGGTTTAACTATCCTACTAATTTCGAAAAAAAATAAATTAAGCTATATTTAAATATGTTAACATCAATAATTTAAGTATAATGTAATCAATAAAGTACGTCAATGAGACACAGTCGGTGATGTGGTTGGAAGATCTCCCCATCTTCATACATGGTGGTGGTTAAGCTAGTTGACCGAATTTGTTGCATGTATATCCATATTTAGGGTTTAATATGAAAATTGGCACTTGCATCATTAAGAGCTATGTTGGCCTTGATTAAAACACAGCAGTGATAATACCAGACATGTCTGATCAATGTCTGGTTTAGTACAGAGTTGAAAAGAGAAGAAGAGCTTGTTGTTCCTAAATAGATTGATAATTATTGGAATTCACATGATTCGTTATGATACAAGCTTTTAAGCTCAAAAGTAGATACCATACCCAAAATCCCCATTCTCTGCACATAGGTTCTTTTAGAATTACACAGGGATTGAGCCACCAGCATTCAAGATTTGTTGTTCAAGCTGGCATTCAAAAAAGCAAAAGGGAGAATCAATTCTCAACACTAACTTGGAACATTGATACAAGATTAGTCCTAATTTTACCTGGAACATAGATTCAAGCTTGGTTTTAATAATGCCATACTCATGCTTCACTTGTTGCAGACATTTAAGACATCTATATATTCATGTAAGACATCAAGATTTCACTGGATATATAATCAAATGTAATGATCCAAGGCATAAATTCGACTCACCCTTCCACGTTCTGAGCTTCGCAATAGTTCCGAAAGACGATGCAGAGTTTCTGAACTCTGTGAGCACCAATGCTGTTCATTTCACAACATTTTAGCCATGGAAATGAATCAATATGAATGGGATTCACAGCTTGCTAGACACTTAAGAATGTTAATAAAATCATGGTCAAGTGGTGGCAAATGAGATTAACCCAAAATAGAAAGAAAAAGCTTATGTGAGATAAATAGTATTACCTGGAGCTGCTACCTTTCAACTGGTGAACTTGATCATCCATCCTTTTGAAATCTATGATCTGCTGCTCTCTAAATTTAAACATCAGGAGCAATCATAATCAAATTACATTAAAGACTAAAAGCGTGGTAGAAAATAGGGTCTTGATCCTCACTCACAGTGCTTTACTCAGTTCATTAAGAAGTCTTTCAGAATCTTCGAAGAAAAGAGACACTACTTCCACAACAAAATCTGGGTTATTTTCATCTTGGAGTGACTGAAGTTGGGTGAATTGTTCATCCAGAAAACCCTAATAATAAAACAAGAAATGGGGGTTAAAGAAAAGATAAAATGATGGGTTGGGGGGGGAACATTAAACCCAGATTTTCTTGAATGCCAAACAGTCTGCTAATACTACCAACAAACAGAACTAACCTCATGGTAGAGTGAGGTTCTGTAGTCAACTAGTTGTCTTTGCAACTGAACCAAATCCATTGCAGCTTTTCTTTTTAAGAATTATATGTTTTGCATATCTTCGAGGGCTATATGTATAAAATATATATCACGTCATTGGATTAAAATGAGTGGAAAAATGGATATTATAGTGTTAGGAGGCAAAGAATCTTTGCCCCTTGGAAGTGTACTATGTAAAGTCACACTTTTCCTGTTTCTCTCTCTCTCTCTCTTATTATTTTTGCTTCACTCTCTCCAGTCCCCTCTGGGAAAATCTCACCATTAATGATGTCCATGTTGAAAACTGAATTTATATATAAACATGTATATGATATACATCTGTATGTATGTATATTTAAAGTATCAAAAGATACAAAACTTGATACCATTTACCATTCACCTTCCCAACTTCTTTTTCTCCCTTTGATCAATTATTGCCGTTTCTTTCTTTCTTTATCTTTATACCAGTAGTTCCTTCAATTGTTTATTGTCTCAACAACTCCTTTTTAAGTTCATCGAGTAATATCCAACAAATTACCATTATACTATATGAATATAATATCAAAAAATTAACATATAATATAATGGTAAAAGTATCAGAATTTTAATATCAAGAGAGATTATATTGTATCCCGGATAATTTTTCTGTTAAATATTTCATTTATTTTGTGATTATTTTTTATTAATTATACTAATTTTTATAGTAAAATGTATAAAATTTTAATAAAAATAATTTATCTTTAATAATATTATTTGAATTAGACTGAACTGATTGACTAAATCAAGAATTAATATGAACCGATTAAATTGAAAGTAAAAATGGGACCAAATAAATTGTTATTGCAGGATGGGAGTTTGGATAAAGTCTGAGAGAATGGATTGATGAAGGTGAAAGAAGAGGATTGATTTATCGCTTTGGAATGAGGACTTTGTCCCTCAAGATTAATTACACGACATTGAAAAAGGTGATGTGAAAACCATGTTATAAATGTTCCATGTTTTGCATTAGAGCTATTTTGTGCATTGGTTTTGTCTTTTCCAAAAATAAATAAAAATAAATAAAGGGATGATAAAAGGACTTTAAAAGATTAAAAACTATTGCAATAGCTAAAATTGTGTAGCTCCCTAAGATTTTATTTATTTTAACTCTAAAATATTTATAAGATGTTTTAATTTTTTACTTATATTTTTGTAACTTATGGTAATAAAATAGTATAAATAGAGAGAATGTATAAATTTATTATAGTTTAAATAAAAAGTTGAATCTTTTCATTTTTGTCTATTCTTCTCTCTTTTTCTTTAATTTTGTAATGCGTTATCAACCTGTAGATTGAACATATAAAAGATAAAATTTATGTCCATTAATCAATAAATTCTGCCCATGAGTTCTGTAATGATAACTAAATGGCAAGTCTAACACATTAACATCATCTTACACTGGATTTTCACTTATAAATACATCGGAGAACGAGGAAGAGATGATTGACTATCCAAGAATACTAAGCTTATACTCTGTCAACTCATCTTCAGCTTTCAACCTTAACACTCTCCTTACCTTCATTCTTTGTAACTTCCATCTCTCTGCTTCGACTGGGTGAACCAGCCTCTACAACAACCACCACTCTCTTCTCCATATCTCCTCCTTGTTATATCACTGTCTTAACAAATTCGTTCTAGTGATAATTTGGTAGATTTTTTTATTAAGGCATTGCCAACCACAACGTTTAAAAGACTAGTAATCTAGTATACAAGATTTGAATCCATCAACTCAAATATGTAATGTGATGTTGACATTAGGGAGAGTCTAAAACACGTGTACTTTTTTCCTAATAAAGGTTTTTACGAGGTAACTTGTAAAAGAAAATTGTGTAGTCTTTTTTCTTCATTAAATTTTTATCCCTCAGAATTTATTCTAATAAAGTTCTAAGGAGGCCCATTTTCGTTGATGGACATCTAAAGAAAAATGTTGTAAATTTATGATAAAAAGATGTCCTATAACTCCTAAAACTCTTGAGAATTTATTTTTTATAACCCCTAAAAAATTTATAGGGTGCCTTAATTCTCTTATTCATTATTTTGTAACCTACGATAGTGAAAATTGGTAACTAAAAAGCATATATAAACTTATTGTATTTCAAGTAAAATAAATAAATTGTCCTCCTATTTTTATTTACTCTTGATTCTACTCTCTTCTTCTTACTACAATTCTCTCAATTTCATAATATTGGAAACTTCTTCCTTTACTCAGTTATTCAAAAATATTAATATTTATAATTAGATTTAAATAAAAAATTATATTCCTTAAAGAAAAATTATTATATTAATAAGATAAAAAATCTTACCTAAACTAATCCATGAGTAGGTGTAAAAACCAAGTGGGTAAGTTTTAATACATAAGCATATCCATTCATCTTACCAACTCCCCCATATTCTTTATGTTTCTTCCCACTCTTTCCTCTTAATTGATATATAATTATATATGATGTCAATATTCATCCAAGAGAATCTTATCAGGTTTTTGCTCTTCATTCCACAGCTGTAGGATGTAATGTTATTGTTGGTGTTGTCTCATTGGCTAATATGTTTCATATGATTTGGAGTCCACAAAGTATTTTTGCTTTTAAAATCTTTTGCTTTTTTGGCTTTTACTCTGTAAAGGTTATCTTTCTTATACCATCTTTAATCATCTTTCTATTAATTATTATTTGTGATGTTGAAATGTTTCATCTTATATATATATATATATACTAGGTACGGAAGAAAATAAAATGAGAAATAAAGGGGAAGATTTTTTAGGCATATCAAGCTTTTATAGATGCACACATGATTGCCCTTCTCAAGACCACCCCCAGCTTCCCAAAATTATCCTAATTAAAAGAATTTGAAGAAAAATTAAATAACCTACTTTATATTATATTCGGATATTAATTTAATTGGTTCATAAAATCACTTTCTAAGAAATGACATTCAACGTTCTAATTTTGAACATATTTTATATGATAAATGTTAGGAGTAATTAGAAGAATTTAAATTGGTTTAATGCTAGATATAAGGAACCTAGAGTGACAAATTGAATTAGTATGTTGGATTGAGACAAATCAAGCACTTAAAAAGGACAAGAAAGATGGACCCTCACCTAGGACAACAAAAATGGCTCCAATCTCCATACTCACAAGGTGCCCAAGTGTCCCTTATAAAGTTGGCTAAAAGTCCCCGAAGTGCATGCATATGCAGCATAAGAGATTGTAGATTTTGGTGAGAGATTTCACATTTCACTCAATGGATATGGATGGTATGATGGAAGATTATCTCAGCGACTGGTTATAGTTCAAGGGACCACTCTCTCCCTAGCTCCTTTGATGGGAAGGGCATCTAGGTAGTGGGGGCCAATTTCCATGGCAGATTTCATGTCATAAATGCAAGCACCCAAAACATAATGTAATATACACTAAATGTCTCTCTATTCATGTTTGAATTTTAACACCTTAAGACACAAATTTTAACATACATGAATTCTATCAAATCTTACATAAATGTAAGCTTCATGGCAGGATGTTTTTGGTATCCAAAGTTCTGTAAATGAACAGAACATGGCAGAAGTTAATGATCAAAGAGCTCTACTGCGTATATATAATCAATGTACTGTTTCATTTTATTTTATTCTGGTATCAACTTTTGGCTTATTCTTGAAACTAGAAATCTTGAGAAGGGCATAAGATCAGCTTTGATGATTGCTTCGTTGCTGAAAGCTGTGTAGCAGATTTTGAAATAGCTTACAACAATAAATGGTCTCTTATATTATGGACATTGAAGACTGATCTAAACCTTCACAAGTAGTAAGGAGAAAAGACTCAAGATTTAACCTAGTTAATTTATATAATCATTTTCAAAATAAGGAGAAACGACTCAAGATTTAACCTAGTTAATTTATATAATCATTTTCAAAATGTCCAGTTTGTAACATCTCCTATCATGAAAAGACATTTCAAGAAAATCTAGAGGCATCAGATGGCTTATACAAATAGAACTTAAACCTAAAAAGAACACAACTTGTGTAATTCATTTTTCCCCCCTTTTTTTCTTTTTTTTTTTCTTTTTACTTTGAAGAATGAATAATGTTACACAGCACAGAAAGTACATGTCCTCACAAATCATTTGGATTTATCAAATATAAAATTTACAAAATGTACATTCGGACGGAAGAAACCAGAGGAATTTGCACTTGGCAGCACAATAAAGCCAGTTATATTATATTACCTGAATAAATCAGTCAGTAGTTTTTAAAATCATCAAATCACACTTCTGATTAGTGTGTGAACCCCCAACAAGGCTGACGTTTTAACCAAAAGAACCTGAAAGTTCACAATACAAGTGATCATGAAGGAATCAAGCACTCATTAAGTCAACATATCACAAAACGAAATGATGATTTCGAAAAGGTTTTAGAATCAGTACACGATTCAAAGTTGGTTTGTATGTTTATATGGAAGAAGCAGAATTTTAGAAGCTAGGATTTCCAGACTATGATGCATCATATGTAAGTACAATCAATCATATAATGCCTTTAGATACTTACCTTCCTCGGAGAAGGCAAAAACACCCCCGAGCATATCATCATTGTAAACTTCTTCCTCAGATTTTTCTTTATCGCAAGGACTGATGCTGTTGTCAACATCAGTAATAACCTTCTTTGGTTCAGAACATGCACTTAAGGGTAATGCTTTGCAGTACTCTTCTTGAAAAAATTGCTCAAAATCCGGTGACTCATTTACTGGACCCTCATCTAGCATGTTCATACTCAAATCAGATCGATTAGAACTTGTGTTTGAAACGTCACTGGTTCCGTCACTGTTTGGAAACTGAACCTCCTTTGCAACAGTTCTTCCACCAGATAAGGAGCCACTTGTTAAGGAAGACATACTATTAGTTGAGTTAGTATCTTCAATGTGACAAACACCCGCTTTTGATTGATTGAACGAAACTGAACCAGCATCTTTGTTCAGAGTGCTCTGGTTAAGCATAGTTGATGCCAAAACAGAATTCTGTCCTTTTACCCCATCATCATCCTTTCCAGATTGAATGCCAGAAGGATAAGAACTCCTTGTTGATCCTGGTAAAAACACAAAGCATACATCCAGTTTGATACATGAGTATGTCGGACAACATTTAAAATTCATTCAAAATATTGTTGTACCACTATCTGAGTTTTCAACTGAGCTAGGTGACATCAACTTAGAGTGAGAAATAACAGTGACTTGAGAGAATCTTGCTTTGGCATCTTCAGAAGACACAGGATATTTTTCTCCGCCAAATCCTCTGAAAAAAAAAAATGGCAACAGTGTGAAGGAAAATTCATTTAGTGATACAATATAACAACCGTTTTGTACCAGGTCAGACCATCCTAAACCTCTCTTCAATATAAAAATAAGGAACGTGAATAATCAAAACCAGCAGGCACAAGTGACAGGACATGGAAATTACCTGTTCCATTCAGATTGAAGCCTGTGAAAATGCTCAAAAACAGGCAACAAATCCTTCTGTCTAATTTCAACCTCATGAGCAGGCATCTGTTCTAATTCAATTTCTCCACCAGATTGATCAGCAGTGAATTTATGCTCCTCAAACCCCACAGGACTCATTGTATAGAATGATACCTAGGAAATACATATCAAATGTAAGTGAAATGGGCGATGAGCAAGAGTATCTTATGATCCTATAAAAACTCTACCTTAGAATTCTGCCAGACTGGTATCCTTCCGGAGCTTATCTGCACTTCTGCATTAGAAAGATACAAGTGAGACCGGTCTTGGGTCTTTGACAGGTCATTGTGCCCAGCATCATTATTTTCAGAATCAGAAACATTCACCATCATCTGTAATGCTTCTTTTCTTCCATGAGTCATTCCAGAAAGACATTCTTCTCTTTCTGGCCAATCTGTTCTTCGGCATACATCCCATGCTTGCAATTGCATAGTTTCAACTTTCACCCGTAATTCCTCATCTTGTACCTGAGGAGCAGAGCCTGGTCCAATTCTTGAAGCATTTTCACCAGCCTCTCCCCTAAATGAAGGCAATAGCTTATATTGAACAACATGACCAGAAGGAGTGTAAACTAATAGGTGCTCCAAAATATTAGTTTTCATTTGAGCTTGTTGCACATCATTAGGTAAAGAGTTATGAAAAACAGCAGAAAAAGCACCAGAGGGGAACGAGGCCTTTCCAGTGACAGAAGATGCAGCATTGGTAACCGTATTAAGCCATGAGTTACCATTTTTTATTCTGCTAACAACAGAGAGGGTTACAGTTGGTGGTGGCATAGAAAATTTTTGAGAGTATATCACGATAGATGGAGTGGACCACCAAGGGAGAGATACAGCTGGTGATAAGATAGGCCCATCTACATGAGAATTCTGAATTTGGAGAACATTCTCACCACCAAATGGGGAAAGAACAAAAATATGGCAAGTACCCCGAGATGAAACAATGGCAATCCACTGACTGAAAGGACTAAAACAAATATCTTGAATCACCTGCAAAATAAAACAAAACAACAGCAAATTATAAATATACGTAAAACATAAGAGTTCCTTTAAAGGTAGAAGGACAAGGACATACAGCTGACGTCATCCCGCGATGGAGCTTGTAAAGATGCACATGTGATGAACTCCAATCATAGCTTTGAGAGCCAGATCCATTCTTTGTTGAGGATGGCATGATCCGAAAAATATTTATGTTGTTTCCATGTATAGAGGCTGTAACTAGAAGAGTCCCACTCGGATCAAAACATAGAGCAGAAATTGGACTAGTATGAGCCCTGAACTGTGATATAACAGCCCTGGTAACATAATCTTTAACAACAACCTGCAATGAATCATATAAAGAAAATCCTAAAAATTACACTCAAGTCTTCATTGTTTATAATTGCCAGGTCAAAATTTTCATGCCTCAGATATTAAGTACTTCTAAGAACTAATGAGCAATATCATCTCATCTGACACCTCACTGAGAAATTCGACCTCAAGCATGGATCTCACATAATTAAAAAAAGAAAAGAAAATCCAAACATGTAGCAAAAGATAAGATAGACACATTCCACATCAAGGTGGAATTAATGTTCAACGATCATGTACTTATCTCAGGTACTCTAACAAAAGACTGAAATTTGCTTCTAAAATACATAAAAAACTAACCGTCCCAGCAATATCAGTCTCTGCAGCATGCGAAGCAGCCCGACCAACTTTCCAGCCTGAATGTGAAGATACAGGAGAACCAGAACCATCAGGAATAAGATCTTGATAGTATTTTGATAAAGTTCTGTAGCCCATGTCACCCAGATTGATTAGCCCTGCAGCTAATTGCTTACTAGATTCCATGGCATATCGAGCCACAAGACTCCCACTGCTGGGTGAAGTTGATGGACTAACACCTGGAGAAGGACTAAGGTTCTGTGGACTCAGCCGACCTGTGTTAGACTGCAATGGATTGTTTGAAGCGTAAGCTAACCACCTGGGACCCACTGCCATGGGTCCGTATCCAATACTAATCCCAACCATTCCTTGGCCACCTGCTTGAGGGACAGGATAGGTGAGGATGCTAAATTTGTTTTCAAGAGTGAGAGCATCGAAGCAGTATATCTGCCAAGCAATAAAAGAAATTAGCACGGTTTAAATTGTTTAGCTAAATTAAATAGTAGGTCAAAAATATGAAATAAGGATTGTATCTAAACTATTTGATAAAACACTAGTAATCTGCTTTTTTTCAGTCGTGCATTAAACTAGAGCAAACATAGAGAGGAAAGAGAAGGACAAAAATTGTTTAATCAGTCGGGACTTGTCTATAACAAATGTTAAAACATTAGCTGTCTAAGACTAAGTCCAAGGAAGAGAAGAAAGAAAACATATGTTATTTCTTACTTGTGTTGCAAGCCCCACAGCAATTATTCGAGGACTGCATCTAACTGTATACACAGTAGACCGAAATCTTAGTACATGGACATAATTATGAGACCTTAGTGAATAGAACCGAACAGCAGTAGGAGAGATAAGAACATTTCCAGTTTGAGGCCCATCAAAACCGTCTCTAGTCAATCCATCTCTTCCAGTAAGCATCAAACCTGAGCCCTTTGACTCATCACAGGCAACAACCAGAAGTAAAGGATGCGATGCTCTAAATCCCTCATGACCCTCCGACTTTTCAGGAAGTGGCTGCATTTGTAAAAATGTGACTGGATCATCACGCCTTGAAACAAGTTCGTTGACATTAGAGGCATCTTCAACATCAAGAACTTGAAAGCCATTGGAGTATCCAAGTAAGAGAACTCGTTTAAAAGATGATGGACCAAGCTCTAGTCTGTCAAAGGAAGTCCAGAGCACCTATTTTACAAAGAATTCCAAAAAGATAGCAAACAGTGTATCAACAAGTTATGCAACACAAGAATTCCAGGGCAAATGCATAAAGTTATTCAAGTGATCAAAAGAAGAAAGACCATGGCAAGCTATATTACAGAGTCACATATAAATTTATATTTGCATATCGCATTCACCCACGTCTTCTTAGGATTAGTGCTAAACAATTGCCCTCATCCTTTACAAGGAGTCATTGCCATCAAAATTGTAGGCAACTGAAACAACTTGCATACAATACAACAGCATTCAATAGTTGAATTTCCATTTTGACATTCAAGGAACTAAAATCCCCATATTACTAAAGTTAATCAAACAGAATTGGCAGTAAATAGCAAATCAAGATTTAAGTCTTACAATAAACTACTTCTGGTACTCTCTGAAACACAGTACGGTTCTCACACAAATAGCTAAAATCATACAGTCACCATTGCAAAATTTATAACCTAACCCATTTTCACAGAGCTGCAAGCATAAATGGGTCAAGAAAATGATTAATTATTATCATTATTACTGCAAAATAATGAATCCAAGTGCTGAGCATTTATGATGATTTTGACTTAAATCATAATTTGGGCATTACAGACTTACAAAACTCTAAAATAACAAGGGATAAACATTATTACAGCATCAGTATAATTGATGATTCCTCAAGTCTCTAAGACATCATTGAATCATTTCTGACCAAAAAATTGTATAATGAACCGCCATTCATTTACGTTCATTAAATAAATTATTCACAACTTCATTCATTTAAATAAAAATTCATAAAAGGAAAACATCATTTTCTACACAAATAATGCAATGTCCATTCAATGGCCACTAAGAAGCCAATAGTTATATATAGTAATTTTTTTAAGGAAAAAAAAAAAAAAAAAGAACAGATTTCTAACGATTTTCAACAATCCAACTTGAATTTTAGCAAATACTCGAAAATAAATTAAGCTCAAAAATAAATTCGCAAAGAAATGAACTTTTTAGCTGCGCATTACACTTCGCAAAGCCCTGATTCACTAGAATAAGTAATTTTATTTTAATTTTAAGAAATAAATAAATAAATAACCTAATTTATCCACATCTGATATTTTTCTGAGCAATCGGAAGACAAAATGAACTAAAAAGGAGCTTATTTATCGCAAATAAAACCCTAAATCAACAAAGATTAAATTAATTAAGGTTATAATCAATAATTAGAAGATTTAAAATAGAAAACCTGGTCCTTTTGGTGTTCGTCACTGTCTCCAGAAATAGAAGCGGCAACAGAGGCACTAGCTGACCGGACACCAGAAGAGGCTGTTTTTATGCAGGAAGATATAAATTTCAAAGAAATCGGCAAATAACGATTATTATTATGACTGTTAGTTTTGTTATTGATAATATTTGAGCCTTTGTTGTTTCCGATGTTGCCGTTGCTCTTCATAGTCAGGAAATAATCCAAAATTAATTTCTTTTGCCGGCCACCGGGGCGTTACCGGGAAATTAAAAACGATCGGCAATAGCATAAGAGGTTAATAACAGAACGGCAGTATTTTTACAGCTTGACGGTCACCGGAAATGATTTCTTTTTCTTTTTCTTTTTTTGCGGTGGTTGGGTTTGACCTTTTTAACAGAGAGGAAGAATACAGGGGAGAAGAAAAGACGGTTCTTTGCTGTCTATGTTAAATGTTAATTGCGGTGTAAGCAAAGCAAAACGAATAAATTTCAGATCAGTGCACAATGTTTCCTGAAGTGCTCAATTAGGTCCTTCTTGGTCAAATGGATTTGGTTGATAGGTTATCTGCTAATTTGAGTTGTTTTTGAATTTTGATCATTTTGAAGACCTATAGTAGAATACAATATATTTAACATTTATGAAAATGATATAGTAAATATATTTTGGGTGCAAAAAGAATATTTTAATTTTTCGACTTTTTTTATGTTGGGTGCAAAATTTTGTCTATGGATACTACTTTAATTTTAATTATAAATGAATTTAATTAGATTTTTACCCAGAAAAAATTTGATTTAATTACATACATTGAATAATTACTCAATCTCTTTTATTTGATCTAAATTCATCTAGTAATTAATTATAATAAATTAATGAAATTTGAATCAATTCCATTATGTCTCACTATCAAAATTAAATATTAGTCTTTTTAACTATTTATTTATTTAGATCTCCACCGGCCTCAGTCGTGAACTTGTTGAAAAAAGATGACAACATGTTTATTTCTTCTTGATTATGGTTTTATCTAATGTAATCGCTTAATGCTGTCTTTTTCTATCAAAAAAATATCGGTAAATAAAATAATTATATAAATATAAAAAACTATTTTAGTTTTGAAAAAAATATAAAAATATTTTAATTTTATATTAGTATAAGTGAGTCTCTTAAATTATAATATGAAATTAATATAATTTAAAAATTGATGTTGCTTGATTAATTTAAAAATATAAATTAAACTTTTATAAGGAGGAAAATTAAAATAAAAGTAAATTAATGTTGAATGTAAAAAGTCAAGCCCCACTTTGTTGACATCAACATAATGAGCACACCATGGCAAATTATGACTGTCATTGCCTTGGTAATCAAGTGGAAAATAAGAAAACTATAAGGATGAGAGTGAAAAAATGAGAAAAGTATTGGGGCAATGGAGAAAATAAAGAAAAGTAGAGGGGGAGATCTGTTACGTTACGACAAGGAACGAGAATATCTTAAAGTAGATGCCGATTGCCGAACCCAACCTCCGGGGTAGATTTTCTCTGTTGTCAACCGTAAAGTAACCATTTTCCTTTTTTTTTAATAAATAAATAAAATTAATTAAATTGATAATTTGGAAATATAATAAATAATAGTAATGATATTCGGAAAATATATGTCCCATTTGGTTTGTAGTTTTGATTTTATTTAGACTTTATAAATTAAAAGTTACAATATTTGAACGTAAATGAATTTATTTTTAATCAAATTTTTATTTTTAATATAAAAATAGACATTTTAATTATTATAATATACAAACCTTTTCTTTTCATTTAATTGCAAAAGTTAAACAAGAAACTTATCTCTTTCGGTTTAGTTAATTTTAAATTGAATTACTTAAAATGCAAAAAATTTAATCGTTAATCGAATCAAATTTTTTTCCAAATACATTAACCAAATCAAAATATTTTGGTTAATTCGATCGATTAACCTAATTAACTGAAATTTATATATTTTATTTTTGGTTAAAATAAATATAAAACATATAAAAAATACATGTCTATTTTCTTTTATTTAACAATTCAAAAACCTTAAATGGAGATAATAACAACAAATGAGATATTAGAAATACTACATAAGTCTTGAAAATAATAAATATTTTAGTTAATTATTTGATTTCAAATTAAATTAACCGATAATCGAAATTTTAAAAATTACTTGATTAAATTCAACCACCGACTTAATATTTATTTAGATTAATTATTTGAGTTGTATTCTCCTGCCCTGTGAGTATTATATATTGTATTTGATAATAATTTATATTATATAATTTTGATAAATTTATGTATTTGTATCATAGTCAAAGCGAAGGAAAAGTTTAATACGCGATTTTCTTTTATATTTCAAGGATATTTATAAAATATATAAAGCATAAATACAAAAAGCATGAACTCAAGTCAATGCTTTGATGCTTTTCTTGCCTTAATACGCAATAGTACTCGCAATGTTTGTAGGGTTAGATATAGCTAGAATTTATATGAGTCGGGTTCCGGTTGGGTTAATATAAAAATTTTAGGTTTGAGTTTGGTTTGATTTAAAAATTTAATTTAAAATTTAGTTTAAATTCGGCTCAAATTAAAAAAAAATTGAGCCCAATCCGTTTGTATTAACTTTTTTTATAATTTAAAAAATAATATTTAGATACACTAAAAATATTAAAATAAATATTTTCGACAAATTAAAAATACATTAAAAGAGAATATTCATACTTAAATAACATTAATGTAGTTACAACTTAACAAGTAAATATCTCTAAAATAGTAACAAAATTAATAATAAAACAAGAGTCATGCAATATCTAAATAATTACAATAAAATAGTAGCAATATAATAGCAACATTGTTCAGAAGCAAAATAACAATGAAAAAAAATGAAAATCGAAGTCGAGTATAGACAAAAAAACTTATCTGAGACCTGATTTATTTAGAAAATAAACCTTATTTTTTATAAAGAGTATTTGAGCCTTGACGAGTGACCTGATCCATTACCTAATCTAAATATAACTCATTTTTCCGTTCAAATATAATTGTAATTTGATTTAACTTAATTGAGAAAAGATAATAAATTTGTATATTAAATGAGAACAAAATAATAAATTCTATCTGAAGATAAATTCAAAATTAAAAGTTAAAACTTGGTGGAATTCGAATCGAATTTTAAATTTTTTATTCAATTTGATTTAATTACATTTTTTTTTTTTTGCAATGAAAATTGATATTCATTAAATAAAGGGTGAGGCCCAATAAAAGCAGAAACAAAACGTCAAATCAGATAGAACAACACCTCCAAAATAAATAGCCTAAAAAAATAAAGGGTAAATTACACTAACAGTCACTCAACTTTGGAGTAATTGATAAAACAGTCATCTAGATTTTATTTCAGTCACTTAACTTTCGAAAAATTACAAAACAGTCACTAATTAACAGTTATCGTTAGGGTGACTTGCCACGTTGGTGAAGCAGCTCCATTTTCCTCTTCTTCTTCTTCTTTTTGTTCTTCACCAAAGGATAGTACACCCCTATCCCTTTTTCCTCTGCTTCTTTTGGAGAAGACCATTTTGGCCCTTCACCGCCAACATTAATGACCACTTGTCTTCCTCCACCGTTTTGGTGTTCTTAAAGGCTCCATTTTCCTCGATGGTTAACCTCTCAAAGGACCTCTCGTCGCTTTACTGGACCGACGATGAAATCGCTGGACCATCGACGAGCAAGAGATTCTATGGGGATAGCAATGATGGGAGCATGGAGAAAACAGATGGGAATGCTTCAATTGCTAGTCTGCTTAGCCAGCTACCACAAACCCCTTCATTGCAGCAGCAATGTTGGGATCAATGGGAGATGGGATATTTCGTCCTCCATATCAACTTCCAGGACTCAACTGGTACTCTTAATTAAATTTCAATGTAGAGTTGGGGCCAAGTCACAAGATCATGTTACATAATTCTTGATACAACACAAAATTATAGTGTCTCAAGCATTTGGGAGTATTGGGATAAAAAGATTTGAGATTTTGGTTATTAGGCGTAGATTAGATGAATCGAGCCTCATTGTTTCTTTGAGTGTAACAGACTAACAGTTAGCTGTCGAATTTCATCTCTTGAGGCCATAGGTAAATTTTATAATATATATATATATATATATATTGTAGTTATATAGATTGTATACATACAAGCATACATACACACATATATATATATGCAGTGAAAAAGAAAAAAAAGGGTGGGGGTAAATGAGAGAGGTGGAAACTTGCTGTAGAAAATAAATAATAATAACTGATGGATATGATAAAATATTTTGTTTTTAGGATACAAAACTGAAAATCTTGTACAAAAATCATTGTTGATGATGCACATTTTTAAGAATAGGGGTGTACTATCCTTTGGTGAAGAAGAACAAGAAGAGGAGGAAAATGGAGCTGCTTCACCAACGTGTCAAGTTAACTTGCCACATCAGCTGGTTAACTTGCCACGTCAGCAATTCCGTTAACACCCTAATGGTAACTGTTAATTAGTGACTGTTTTATAACTTTTCGAAAGTTGAGTGACTGAAATAAAACCTAAGTGATTGTTTTGTTAGTTACCCCAAAGTTGGGTGACTGTTGGTGAAATTTACCCAAAAATAAAGTAAGCACACGAAAAAACCAAAAGACAAACACAACACAGCTACCAAGCCAAACCCAAAAAGAAAACCACGAAGAATACCAGTCAGTTCTTTCCGAACAACCACCAAACCTTCACAGCCCGAAGAAACAGAAAAGCAAAACCGACTTTGGAAAACCTCAAAAGAGATTCATCAGAACCTTCTCCCTTCTTCCAATGCCCAAAATAGAAATCTCAACACTGATTGAGCCAATCAGTCTAATCCTTCTCCACTATCTTAACAACTGAGTCCGGAGCCTCCTCTACCCAGAAGCAAGGAGTCTGTCTATTCCGCCATTCATCACCAGGGCATGCGCAGCCCTGTTAGCAGCTCTTGGAACAAAATGGTAATCAAGTTCCTCAAAATACCTTTTCTAGTTGTGAATACTCTGTGTAATTGTTCTGAGAATAGATCTGTCCACTTTGTTTGATTGTAGCTTCTTTATTATCGTTAGGGAATCTCCTTCCAGAATGAGCTTTCTGAATCCCATATCCAACGTAAAATGAAGAGCTCTCTCAGACGCTCGAGCTTCTGCAACAAAAGCATCCGCCACGTCTGTATAAGGGTAAGTGCAAGCACCCATTATTTGTCCTTCTGCATCTCGAGCTACAACTACTGCAATAGAAAAATTAATGTCACCCATAAAAGATGCATCAAAATTCAACTTAATAGTCCCAAGATTAGGTGGTCGCCACGAGACATTCATTAGTGTTGTAAGGGAGAAACTAGCAGCTCGACTCATACTAAGATTATGAGCATAACTCTGAACAAAGCCCAAAATTTCATGCATAGAGAATTTGAAACCTTCATTTATCAGTTTGTTTCTTTTAAACCAAAGAGTCTAGATCGAGATAGTTAGAAGTTTTCTGGTATTCTCATCAGCTGCAATAAAATTACTTACAAATTGTGTTTTACCCTCTTAGGTATTTATGCTTGTGTCAAGAGAGAGGTTCAGAAGGTGCCAAAGATGTCGTAAAACACTACAGAACCATAATAAATGGTGTATATCCTCCAGGGCCTCATTGCACAAAAGGCATACAATATCAGCTCGCAATTTCCTTTTAGCTAAATTAAGAAAGTGGGGCACATAGTCCTTAAGGAGACGCCACATATGTATTTTGATTTTAGAAGGGAGCTGTAAATCCCAAAGTGTTTTGTAGAGAAATTTGTAATTGTCATTTGCATTCAAATTACCATCTGTAAGTTGGGTCTTCTTAGAAAGTAAGGTTCGATACCCACTCTTCACTGAATACTCCCCAAAGGCATCGTGTCACCAAACCAACATATCTGGAACGTTGGAACCTGCAATTAGATTATTGAGAATGCGACTAGTTGTTCGCCATCGACAATCTTGCAAATCACCTCCCTATTCCAGGTACCCGAATCCACATCAATTAATTGATGTATTGTTGACCAGTGAGTATCAATAGCATGAACTAACAATCTACGACTCCTAGGACCAGGCAACCAAGCATCATTCCAGATATTCACCTTCTCACCACAACCAACTTGCCAAAGTAAACCGTCATCAAACAAATCCCTAGCGCTGCAAATACTTCTCCAAGTAAAAAAGGGTAAGATCCAACTTTAGCCGACATAATGTCTGTGAATGGGTAATAATGAGACTTAAGAACTTTAGATAAGAGGCAATCTGGCTGAGTAAAAAGTCGCCAGATTTGCTTAGCTAGTAAAGCTTTATTGAATAAGAATAGGTCTCGAAAACCCAGCCGACCATGAACTTTGGATGAACAGAGCGCACTCCAAGTACTCCAATAAATACCTTTGGCTGTTTTACAATTAGATCACCAAAACTTATTCAAAATTCCTTCAAGCTGGTGACGTAAATTTTTTGGCAATGCAAAACATTGCATCACATAGACTGGAATTCCTTGCAATACTGCTTTGATAAAGACTTCCTTACCACCCATCGAAAGATACCTGATACTCCATCCCTCAATTCTTCTTCTAAACCTGTCCACAAAATTTGCAAAGGCCCATTTCTTCTTTCTCCCAACCATCATAGGTAATCCCAAATATTTTTTAGGTTCGTGGCCATCCGAACACCCAAAGTGTTGGTGATCAAATTCTTATCCTCAGACTCCACACTTGCACCAAAGTAAATGATCGACTTGTCCATATTAATTTGTTGACCCGATGCCAATTCATATTTCTTAAGAATAGTACGGACAGTATTAGAACCTGAAGCATCACCAAAAATAATGCAATCATCAGCAAATAATGAGTGGGTAATCACTAATCTTCCCCTACCAATCAAAGCACCTCTCAACATATTATTACGTTTTGCCTCATTTAGTAGAGTAGAAAGACCTTCTGCACAGAGAATGAAAAGGTAAAAGCTGAGCGGGTCACCTTGCCGTAACCCTCTGGACGGGGTAAAACAATCTCTAATGTTCTCATTGATTCCCATCGTGTAGGTAACCGAACAAACACACCGCATAATTAGAATAATTCAATCTTGGTGAAAACCCATCCTAGAAATCATTCCAGCCAAAAAATCCCATTCCACACGATTATACGCTTTGCTAAGATCTAGCTAGAGCGCAAAATTCCCTCTTTTACTCTTTTTCATCTTAAAGGAATGTAAAACCTCATAAGCAATTAAAATATTATCCAATATGTGTCTCCCTGGAATAAAAGCACCCCGAGTTTCATCAATGCAATATCCCAACATCGGGCTCATACGATCCACCAGTACTTTCGTAATAATCTTATAAAGTACAATACATAAACTTATGGGTCGAAATTGAGAAAGATTTTTTAGTTTATCAACTTTAGGAAGAAGGACAAGATGTGTTTTGTTAATCTCACCCATTTCAATCTTACCATTCAAAACATCCAGACAAAAGCTTGAAATTTCATTACCTACAATGTGCCAGTACCGTTGATAGAACAGTGCTGGAAAACCATCAATCCCTAGTCTGCCTATTTGACACGGTTTTTTCTCTTTTTTATTTGAAGGATTATTGTGTTGATATTTCTTCTGGTGTTTCTTGTTTGTGCTTTATGAAGGAAGATTTGGCTAATCTAAATTTGGTTGATGAGGAGGAAGAGGCTTTTCAAGAGGATGCAGTGGTGGTTGACCAAAATTTCCAACTTAGTTTGGTGGGACATTGTTTGACTGATACTGTTGTCCATTTTCCCTCACTACAAAACACCATGACTGATCTTTGGCATCCTATTCGGGAATCTATATTTCAGATTTAGGAGAGAAACACATCATTTTTCAATTTTTCATGAGGTGGATATTCAAAGAGTACTTGCGGGAACGCTGTGGTTCTTCAATAATCATTTATTATTGCTCCATAGGATACAACAAGGAGAGAACCCAACTTTTGTTCCGTTAATCTCATAAGAATTTTGGGTTCAAATTCATGATCTACCCCTGGGCTTGATGGTGGAATCCATGGCTAAACAGTTTGGGAACTTTATGGGACAGCTTTTGGATTATGATACATCTTTTCGGTCGATCAATTTTCATTCTTTTATGCGCATTCAGGTTCGACTAGACGTTACAATTCCTTTGAAAAGAAAGAAGGAAGTTTTGATTGGCTGTAACATCCCTATACCATGTTCGACTTAAGGAACCTATATAGGAATATTACATTTGGTGCCAAAGTAATTCTTGGCTAATAACTAATAAATTAGAACATAAAAACGGACAAATAATAAATTTAAATAATTAATAATTTAGTACTTACAACTACTTGGAACATACTTGATTTCCCTAAGTACATGCTATTCTATTCAAAATTTTAAAACGTACCCTCTTGTTGCTTGAAGATGTGATGAGATGAAAGCTCGTAATCTCAAATACAATTCTTTAAAATTTCTGTACCTAATCTACGCACGGAAACAAACCGTATGCTGAGTATACACCCAATGGTATTACTATAATTCAAATACTTAAAATAAAAACAATAAATATGCACAATTTACCTTACCACTATTTTACTTTCAATAAAACATTCATGCATTTAAAACTTTAAATTTTCTTAATAATATGTATCTTAAATAGCTTTTCTTCATTTTAATTTATATATCTTCTTACTATTTCCATATTCATTTCATGCATTTCATTAATAACCATTTCATAAAATCATCATTTCATGTATTTCATTTCTATATATTAATTCAATAACTTATTCTATTTCATATCTAAAACCTTACAACATTAGTCTTTCAATAATTATTTAAACCAACATTTTCAATAAAAATAATTATAATTAATTCATAAGATTATATTCAATTAACTCATACACTATTTCATTATTTCCAATTCATTCTATTTTCACTTCTTATTTCGATATCTCAATTTCAATTCACATTTCAATTCATAATTTCACTTTCTCATACTTTCAATAGTTCAATCGATCAATTCATTCGATTTTCTCATTTCATTTATTCAACTGATTTCAATTTCAATAATTCGATATTTTAGTAAATTCATGAACCTTAAGTTCATGCTTCAAATCTCACATCTTAATTCCATTCACAATTCAACTCATAATTTCTTTCTCATATTTTTAATAGTACGATCAATCAAATTTATTTAATTTTCTCATTTTAGTTATTCACCCTATTAACAAACCCGGACTTTGATGGATACACGGATTCCAACCCAAACACACCAGTACGACACATTGTGCCTAAAACGGTACATAATACCTGACTAGTATACGACACATAAGTGCTTGAAACGACACACGAGGTGCCTGATATACGACACATAAAGTGCCTGGTATACTACACATAAAGTGCCTGATTGGAAAAACCGATAAATCCCGTACTCTTCCAAATCCTATGGCAGGTCAACTATATCCGACTCAGCTCGACTAGTTAATAGGGTATTCAAATCATTTTTATTATTATTTCAAATTCTCTTTCAATTCAATCACAATTCAATTCAAGTTCACCTTTTCACTTTCTAGTCAATAAACAATTCAATACCAATACATATTTCGGATAATCACATATAATCACACTTTGATTCAATTCAATCCACTTTTCAATCAATACACAATTCACATTTCATAATTTAATTCACTTTTATTCAATTCATATTTTCGATTCATTTTCCAATCAAGTTCAAATCACTAATCACTTTTAAATTAATATACATTTCAAATAATCACATATTTTCTTCATTCAATTCATTTTGATTTAATTCAAATCACTTTTAATTTCCAATTTGTTCACATTCAATATCAATAGCCATAAACATTTTTAAATCAATTTCATTCAAATCAATATCATTATTTCAATTACTTTCCTAAATTATCTACCATGCATTTTAATTAAAATATAACAATTAATAATAAATAGATTTGAATTATAGTAATACAAACCGTGATTTGCTCGATTACTCCTCGATAACCTTTTCTTTTCCTTTCAATGTCGATGCCTCGGGTTATTTGCTAGTTACGTAAATTAAAATAATTTATACTATTAATACAGCACTAATTTATATTGAATAATTGAATTTCTATTCAATTTCTACCTTATTTTCAATTTGATCCTAACTAAATTCACTTACTTTTCTAACTCAATTCATACTTTATTTCCATTCAAAATTCAACCAAACTTATACATATCTATCAAAATTTTGTCATAAATCCCTAATTTCAAAATTATTTAAATTTAGTCCCTACTATGCAAAACTTATGGCTTACTTTTCAATTTAATCCCTTTATCAAATCTAAATTGAAATTCGTTCAATTAAATCCCTAATTCATCATTTTGTTTAACATGAACTATGTTCAAAAACCTAAGAACTTCCAAACCTCAATTTAATTTCAACAAAATTTTATTCTAAAGCTTCTAAAACATCAAAATTAAGTAAAAATGGCTTAATTGACTTACCTATTAAAACTCCAAACCTTAAAATCCTAGTTTTTCCTTTTTCTTTTTCTTTCTCCCTGCTTCGAATTGTTCTCTGTTTCTTTTCTTCTATTTGTTTAATTTTCTCATTTTAGTTATTCACCCTATTAACAAACCCGGACTTTGACGGATACACGGATTCCAACCCAAACACACCAGTACGACACATTGTGCCTAAAACGGTACATAATACCTGACTAGTATACGACACATAAGTGCTTGAAACGACACACGAGGTGCCTGATATACGACACATAAAGTGCCTGATTGGAAAAACCGATAAATCCCATACTCTTCCAAATCCTATGGCAAGCCAACTATATCCGACTCAGCTCGACTAGTTAATAGGGTATTCAAATCATTTTTATTATTATTTCAAATTCTCTTTCAATTCAATCACAATTCAATTCAAGTTCACCTTTTCACTTTCTAGTCAATAAACAATTCAATACCAATACATATTTCAGATAATCACATATAATCATACTTTGATTCAATTCAATCCACTTTTCAATCAATACACAATTCACATTTCATAATTTAATTCACTTTTATTCAATTCATATTTTCGATTCATTTTCCAATCAAGTTCAAATCACTAATCACTTTTAAATTAATATACATTTCAAATAATCACATATTTTCTTCATTCAATTCATTTTGATTTAATTCAAATCACTTTTAATTTCCAATTTGTTCACATTCAATATCAATAGCCATAAACATTTTTAAATCAATTTCATTCAAATCAATATCATTATTTCAATTACTTTCCTAAATTATCTACCATGCATTTTAATTAAAATATAACAATTAATAATAAATAGATTTGAATTATAGTAATACAAACCGTGATTTGCTCGATTACTCTCGATAACCTTTTCTTTTCCTTTCAATGTCGATGCCTCGGGTTATTTGCTAGTTACGTAAATTAAAATAATTTATACTATTAATACAGCACTAATTTATATTGAATAATTGAATTTCTATTCAATTTCTACCTTATTTTCAATTTGATCCTAACTAAATTCACTTACTTTTCTAACTCAATTCATACTTTATTTCCATTCAAAATTCAACCAAACTTATACATATCTATCAAAATTTTGTCATAAATCCCTAATTTCAAAATTATTTAAATTTAGTCCCTACTATGCAAAACTTATGGCTTACTTTTCAATTTAATCCCTTTATCAAATCTAAATTGAAATTGCTCAATTAAATCCCTAATTCATCATTTTGTTTAACATGAACTATGTTCAAAAACCTAAGAACTTCCAAACCTCAATTTAATTTCAACAAAATTTTATTCTAAAGCTTCTAAAACATCAAAATTAAGTAAAAATGGCTTAATTGACTTACCTATTAAAACTCCAAACCTTAAAATCCTAGTTTTTCCTTTTTCTTTTTCTTTCTCCCCGCTCAATTGTTCTCTGTTCTTTTCTTCTATTTGTTTTCTTCTTAGTTGTTAATAATAATAATAATAATAATAATAATAATAATAATAATAATAATAATAATAATAATAATAATAATAATAATAATAATAATAATAATAATAATATATCTATTTAATAACAAATATTTAAATTACAATTGTCATCATTTAAATTGTTAATAATACAAAAATCTTATAATATAATTATTTAATTAATAAATATCTTTCAAATAATAAATATCTATTATACAATTAATTATATATATTGTAACATCCCAAACCCGCCCATACACTACAACCGGATCCGGTATGTCACCAAGAAAAATTCTATCGAAACATGTTGTATTTTCGAAAAAGCCCAAATATGTTTTATATAGAATATGCTTAAGTAGAGTAAAATCAAACTTAAATACATGCATTTTAATTAAAATAAAAACTTAAACGACTTAAAGTAATAGGGCCCATAATAAAACATAATAGCCCATGGCCTTATTACAACGAGATTTGAAGGCCATTAATTAAAAAGATAAAATAAAACTTGAGTCTCTTTTGCCAAATCTACATATTCTTCAGATGGCCACCTTGCGTTCCTCTCACCTCGATCCGAATCACTAGGTATCACTTGAAATGTTAATTAAAGGGTGAGTCATGAGACTCGGTGTGCAACCTCATGCACCACTAGAGTTTGGGCCTTAAGCCCATTAAACAAAATAAACAGTGTAATAATCATAATAAAAAAATTAATAGCAATTAATATGCAAGGCCCAACCCGTTTGCCTAGGTTTCCATCCGCTACACACCCCCGTACCAACCGTTCACACCATTGGGGATTTCCACAATCGACCCACACCGCTACACACCATGATGGCAGTCATGCTGCTAATCCACATATGATGGCAGAAGCCCTTATAACATATAATGGCAAGCTCAGTATAACATTTAATGGTCAAGCTCAGATAACGATTCACGGCATTAGCCGCTACACATATAACGTATAACTTCCTCCTTTCATCAACCCAACCCATGCAATCACATACAAGCATTTTACTTATAACATTTAAACAGATTATTTACTAACTTGGGGATCCGCTTTTACCCTCCTTGGGGTTGCATCAATAAACCGAGATTTTGGAATTTATCAAAACATATAAAACACATGAACATAAAATATTAGGCGATCTAGATGGTGGGAGGTATTACACACCAGTTCTGCGAAAATCTATTATCCCTAACGTAGAGCCTTATTTGTCGAATCCCGAAAATCCCTAAGAAAACGTCACCTTCCTACCTTCGGCTTTTCCACCAAATCGGCACATGAGACTTTTAATGAGATAGATTCGGCTACTAAAAGCAGAGAGGGAAAATCGACAGGCCTTAAATAAGTGTTTCGGGTTAGATTTGAATGAAAAGAAAGAGTGAAATCGCATAGAATAAAATCCCGAAACTTACCAAATTACTAAGGTGTATGTGGCTTATGGTGCACCTTCGGGAAAACAGAGATCTCACTTGTAGATTCGGCTATGGGAGATGAGGGTATGAACAAAGGAATTCGGCTTTTAGAAAAAGAAAAAGAGAAACTGTAGAGAAGGCTTGGAAACTTCGGCAGAGAATGAGAGAAGAATAGGGTTTGAATCTAGAAATTGAAGAATACTACTCCTATTTATAGAGAAATTTCGGCATACCCACACACATAGAGTTGGAATTTCGGCCAACTCTCCCCTCTCCTGATAGCCTTCATCTCATCTGATTACTCAATCCTTATCTTACCTTTAAGAGAGCCCACCTTAAATCCAACTCCTCCTTATTAATTATCGACTTTTTATAGTTAAAATAAAAGAAATAACTCCTAAAAGGTAGCCTAATTGCCGTCCACCCCCTTTCCATTTAAGTGCCAAATTTGACCCATCTTTTAGGGCCTAAACGCCACACAAGGGCCCAAATTCCTCCCCTTATGGCGCCACCTTATGCCCACTTAATGCACTTTAATTCTTTGAGCCACAAGCCCAACTTGTCACTTAATTAACTATCTTCTTAAATTATAAGATAACACCATTTATTAGCCACCTAACCCAATTTTTTTTAAAAGCCCAAAATATTACTTAATTTAAACTCTAATCCATATATTTAATCAAAAAGTCATTAACCTTTACAATCCCAACTTATCATATTAGACTATCATATAAATGAGTAGACCCACTTTGAGGATGTTACATATATATACAAATGTACACATATTTTCACTACATTTGTACATAATCATTACCATACACTTGTCATATATTTAATTTATTTATCAAATAAAAATTTTATAATATAATAATTTAATTAATAATTATCTTTTAACTTAATAATAATAAATAATAAATATTTATTTACCAATTAAATATAAATATTACAAATGTATGTATTTTATTAATACACTTGTATTAAATCATCACCTTACATTTGTCATGATTTTATTTATTTTATGTAATTTAATATTTAATATAATAAAATTTATTTACTTAAATAATAATTAATTAAATAGACATATTACAATTGTATAAATATTATTATTACATATGTATTATTTTAATCGCCCTACATTTATCAATTCATTAAACTATTCATTAATTTAATAATATAATACCAATTAAATAATAATTTATAATTTATATCTTAATATTAATTAATATATATATATACACACAATAATAATCTAAAAAAATCTTTAAATTTTTCATTTTTTTCCGCCTCAACTATGCTAAATGGCCTATTTGCTATTTTGGCCCTTTTTATTTTCTTTTAATCTACAATTCAACTTTTACCCTTTATTCACTTTAGTCCTTTTTCCTAATTTCTTTCAATTAAGCTAAATTCATCTAATTAAAACCTAATTAAACACACCACTAGACTCATAAATATTCCTAATAATTATTTATTAATTCGGTTTTCTAAGATTGAGGTCCGATATTGCACTTTTTCGATGTATGTGAATTTTGGGTCATTACATTGGCAATGATCAGATCGTTTATGCTCGTTTTCAATATGAAAGATCGAGTTTATTTTGTTTTATATGCGGAAAACTTGGCCATGGTGAGAGTTTCTGCCCTTTTCGTACCAGAATAGATCCTTCTAAAATCGTTTTTGGTTGGGATATTTCTCTACGTGCTGCGGTGAGATGACGCAATACTCAGGTTTGTAGGTGGCTCCGGGAGCCTGATGGGACGGAATGCAGTTAGTTAGATAAGAGAAACAAATTTCGGCGCCAAAATTTGGGGAATGAGAGAGATTCTGGGAATAATCGTGGGAGTGTTTTGGCTCAATCCTATCCAAATCCTAATTTAATTCCCTTAGGATCTAGTCAAATGGTGAAAAATAAGGGATTGGATACTTGGCTCAATGTGGATTGTCGAAACCATTTTTTTTAAAACGGGATCAACTTTAAAACGAAAATGGAGTCGCCACCAATATTTTTTTTTGAGGTGTGATCGGGTCACCTTGAGATTGATCGTTAAAATATTTTTGATTTATTAAAACGATGATTTTGGCTTACAAAATTCTAGAAAATAGGTTCGGGAGTCGTTTACGCACGAGAAAGGATTAGCACCCTCGTAACGCCCAAAATTTGTACCGAATTGATTAATTAAAGTCTTAATATAAAAAATTTGAAAAATTTTAAAATACGATCCTCTTTGTTTAAAAAAAAAACTTGAATAAACTATATTGGATGCTGAGACCTGCTTGTTTCGAAGAAGTAAAATGTCATACCCAGTAAGTTAGAATACAACATTTCGAATTCTCGAAACTAAGCTTGTCTTTTGATTTTTAAAACTAGGACATTTAAATTCAAAAGGGTATTCAGGCATTTGGGTCAAATGAAAAATCGAAACCTAGTAAGTTAGGGCACGATTTCTCAAAATTTCAAATACAGAATATTACCTTTGCTTTTAGAAATCCTTATCTCGAGATAACAAAATGTCACATCCAGTGAGTTTGGACACAACGTTTTTGAATTTCCGAGAATAAGTTTTTATTTGAAATTTATACATTTTGATTTAAAAAGGGTACTCGGTTACTTAGATTCAACGAGGAAAATTGGAACCCAGTAAGTTAGGGCACAATCTTTTCGAGGTTCCCAAATACGAGTATTGCCTTATTTTGAAAAGCTTTTGAATAAAATGTAAGAATTAAACGAAATGCATTTTTTTTCATTTAAGACAATGATTTGTTAATAAAACCATTACATCTATAAAATACAGAATACAAATACTAAATGACAATTCACGAAAATTACACAACATGCTAACTTTCAATACTAATATGAACAATTAAAAGAAAATGTAATAACAATCGTAGCAAAATGGAAAATGAATTATAGTACACATAATGACAATAGTCATACAACATGCATCATTTTAATATCAATATTAATAATAAGAAACGAAATAAAATAATATATAAAACAATTGAAAGTAAAGAATATATGAAAAGTTTCAAATCAACAATATAGAACAAAAATTAAAAATAAATAAATCATAAAACATCTTGAAATAAATAATTTATAAAGAAATTTTAAAAATAATACCTAACACATTTAAAAAAAACTAATATGCGAGAAAAGTAAAATGAATAATATATAATATCGTTTAAAATGAATAATATAAACAAATTTATAATAGGTAGAATATATAAAACAGTTTGATATTATAGGGTTAAAGATTGAATTAAAAAAAAGTTAAAAATTATGGGCCACATCTGAAAACAAAAAAAGGAAGCCAAGCCTGAAATAGAACACACGCAGAAGGAACAGGGGTTAACTGGGTAATTATACCCAATCACCAAGACGACGCCGTTCTGACATCATATTTAAAAAACCTAAGGACCAGATCGCAATTGAAGAAGAATTTTAGTGTCAATTTAAAAATAAGGGGAAAATATGAGTTGGATGGCATTACAATACGCTTACAATGCAGAAGGATCTAAAGAGAAAATATCCCTTTTATGAAAAACTCGCGGATCTTCCCTTGGTCGGGTCAACACTCAGATCCTGGCCCTCAAACGATGTCGTTTCTGCGTTAAAAAAGTCTGAGTGAAACGACACCATTTCAGAGACCCTATTTAAAGCCAAAATTTAAAAAAAAAAATCATTTCAGTCAATTTCTAAGAAAAAAAACTAAGGGCTCCCTTTTTTTCTCTGCAGGGGGCTCTTACTTTGGCACAGGGCTTGCAGAAGCCTTCACCGTGGCTCACCAGTAGCCTCGCCAGATATCTGATGACCGAGGATACAAAAATCATATTTTTTTAGCCTCCCCTTTTTATCCCTTTCTTTTTCACCAAAAAAAAAAAAACTTTAAATCTGATTTCGATTTTAAAAGTATGATATGCAAAAACAAAAGTATGTTTACCCCTGTTCCCTTTTTTGAATCCACATCAGAACTCCTAAGGGTTCTTGAGTATTCAAACGTCGGCGCTCGACGAAAGGGAAAACAAAATGACAGGTATATTGTAATACCCCACACCCGGCCCAAACACTACAACCGGATCTGGTATGTCACCAAGAAAAATTTTATCGAAACATGTCGCATTTTCGGAAAAGTCCAAATATGTTTTATATAGTATATGCTTAAGTAAAGTAAAATCCAAACTTAAATACATGCCTTTTTAATTAAAATAAAAAGCATAAACGACTTAAAGTAATAGAAGCCCATAATAAAACATAATAGCCCATGGCCTTATTACAACGAGGTTTGAAGTCCATTAATTAACAATATAAAATAAAACTTGAGTCTCTTTTTGTCAAATTTACATATTTTTCTGCATGGCCACCTTGCGTTCCTCTCCAGCCCGGTCCGAATCACTAGGTATCACCTGAAATGTTAATTAAAGGGTGAGTCGCGAGACTCAGTGTGCAACCCTCATGCACCACTAGAGTTTGGGCCTTAAGCCCATTAAACAAAATAAACAGTGTAATAATCATAATAAAAATTAATAGCAATTAATATGCAAGGCCCAACCCGTTTGCCTAGGTTTCCATCCGCTACACACCCCCGTACCAATAGTTCACACCATTGGGGATTTCTACAATTGACCCACACCACTACACACCATGATGGCAGTCATGCTGCTCATTCACATATGATGGCCGAAGCCCTTATAACATATAATGGCGAAGCCAGTATAACATTTAATGGTCAAGCAGATAACGATTCACGGCATTAGCCGCTACACATGTAACGTATAACTTCCTCCTTTCATCAACCCAACCCATACAATCACATACAAGCATTTTACTTATAACATTTAAACAAATTATTTACTAACCTGGGGATCCGCTTTTTCCCTCGTTGGGCTTGCATCAATAAACCGAGATTTCGGCATTTATCAAAACATAAAAAAAACACATGAACATACAATAATAGGCAGATCTAGATGGTGGGGAGGTATTACACACCTAGTTACCGCGAACATCTATTATCCCTAACGTAGAGCCTTATTTATCGAATCCCGAAAATCCTTAAGGCAACGTCACCTTCCTACCTTCGGCTTTTCCACCAAATCGGCACAGGAGACTTTTAATGAGACAGATTTGGCTACTAAAAGCAGAGAGGGAAAATCGACAGGCCTTAAATAAGTGTTTCGGGTTAGATTTGAATGAAAAGAAAGAGTGAAATCGCATAGAATAAAATCCCGAAACTTACCAAATTACTAAGGAGTATGTGGCTTATGGTGCACCTTCGGGAAACAGAAACCTCCCTTGTAGGTTCAGCTATGTGAGATGAGAGTATGAATCAAATGAAATTCGGCTTTTAGAAAAAGAAAAGGAGAAACTGTAGGAAAGGCTTAGAAATTTTGGCAGAGAATGAGAGAAAAATAGGGTTTCAGAATACCGAAATTGAAGAATACTACTCCCTATTTATAGAGAAATTTTGGCATATCATCCACACACAGAGTTGGAATTTCGGCCAACTCTTCCCTTCTCCTGATAGCCTTTATCTCACTTGATAACCCAATCCTTATCTCCTTAAAAAAATAGCCCTCATCTTTCTCTTCATTATCTTCCTATTTATCAAGAAATAAAAGAATTAAAATCCCTATTTTGTAGCTAGTGTGCCGTCCACTCCTAGGGCTTGTAAGTGCCGAATTTTCGTCTTAAAATTTGGGCTCTAAGTGGCCATACTAGGCCCAAACTCCTCCCCCTTATGATGCCACCTTATGCCCACTTAAAGCTCCTCAAATCCTTGGGCCACAAGCCCGACTCAAATCCTTGGGCCACAAGCCCGACTTGTCACTTAATTAACTATCTACTTAAATTATAAGCTAACACCATGTATTAGCCACCTAACCCATATTTTTAAAGCCCAATATATCACTTTAAAATACCCAGAGCACTAATTTAAACCCTAATCCACATATTTAATCAAAAAGTTAGCCCGATCCTTAGAATCTCAATTTAACATATTAGACTATCATATAAATGAGTAGGCCCACTTTGAGGATGTTACATATATTTTCTATTTCTTTTTGTTTATTTTGAAATAAAATAAAAAAAAAAAAAATAAGCACATTTCTTTGTTTCAAACTTTTCTTTTTATCTCCAGAATGCGTTTTTTTTTTTTAGTATTTGATATCTGTTGTGTGTAAAAAAGAAGAAGACTACAAAGATTTTCGTTCGGCTTTTTAAAGCCAAAATCGAAAAAATAATGAAAAATACATTAACCAATTGTAACACCCACACTGGCCCAAACACACTGGCCGAGGATCACGGTATGTCACCAAGAAAAATTTTATCGAAACATGTAGCATTTTGGAAAAGCCCAAATATGTTTTATATAGTATATGCTTAAGTAAAGTAAAATCAAACTTAAATACATGCCTTTTAATTAAAATAAAAAGCTTAAGCGACTTAAAGTAATAGAAGCCCATAATAAAACATAATAGCGGCATGGCCTTATTACAGGTTTTGAAGTCCATTAATTAAAAATATAAAATAAAACTTGAGTCTCTTTTGTCAAATCTACATATTCTTACATGGCCACCTTGCGTTCCTCTCACTGGGTCAGAATAACTAGGTATCATCTGAAATGTTAATTAAAGGGTGAGTCGCGAGACTCGATGTGTAACCCTCCTATGCACCCAGAGTTTAGGCCTTAAGCCCATTAAACAAAATAAACGATTGTAATAATCATAATAAAATTAATAGCAATTAATATGCAAGGCCCAACTTGTTTGCCTAGGTTTCCATCCGCTACACACCCGTACCAACCGTTCACACCATTGAGGGTTTTCTACAATCGACCCACACCTTACACACCATGATGGCGGTCATCTTTGCTCATTCACATATGATGGCCGACCCTTATAACATATAATGGCCGAGGCAATAACATTTAATGGTAGAAGTCAGTATAACGATTCACGGCATTAGCAGCTACATATGTAACGTTATAACTTCCTCCTTTCATCAACCCAACCCATGCAATCACATACAAGCCTTTTACTTATAACATTTAAGCAGTTATTTACTAACACAGGATCCTTTTTCTTTTTGTTATTCCCCATTTGCTCTGCTGTCGTTGTTTGTTTTCTTTTACAGGTGTATGACGCGCAGTTGGTAAAGGTACGGAGGCTGTACGGAGGAGCTGACGTGGCGTGGAGAGGCGTTGGGGCTATTGTGGTGCAAAAACGATGGCTATGGTTTCTGTTTAGGTCATTAGCTTTGGGCCGTTTGGGCTTAGGTTTAGTGGTTTGTAAATTGGGTAGTGTTTTAGGTTTGGGCTTTAATTTAATTTGGACTCGTATTTTGTAATTTTGGGCTGTTAATGGACTTTTAAATTTTGGATTTTTATTTTTGTTTGCTTTTTTTGTTTTGGTTTTATTTTGTTAATCGGGCCAAGGCAAATTTGGGCCCGTACATGGATAATCGAGAAATGTATGGGGCCAATATTGAACATGGGCCAATGGAATTGGAAATAGATGAGGAAAATGACCCATTACTTCCTATGGAGGGAAAGAAGCGCCAGCGTTTGGTGAGTGATTTGTCCCGTCACTCGGGTAATAATTCTGATGCGGGAATTATTGATATATCGGCTAGCTCTGCTGGGCAGAGCAGCCGGGTGCAATGAAGCTACTTAGTTGGAATGTCTGTGGTTTGGGGAAACTCCGGACTATTACTAGGCTCCGTAATAAATTAAGGGCCATTAATCCCCGTATTTTGTTTCTTATTGAAACAAAATTAAACTCTAAAAAGATGAAGATGGTGCGTTTAAAATGTGCTTTTTTTGAATGGGATAGATATTGGAGCAATTGGTTCGAAAGGAGGTTTATCTCGGGATGGAAAGGTAACGATTTAGTTTCACTCATAAGCTATTCTCTTTCTCATGTGGATGCGGATATTCATGACCTAATGCATTGAATGGGTATATGAATGTTTATAAACATTGTAAATATTAGGTAAGTATAATTCTTGTTACATGGGCTTACTAAGCACAAAGTGCTTACCTATTTCCTTTTCCATTTTGTGTAGTGTTAAGAGCTGGGAGATCGGATCGGTGGGAGACTAAGTGGTGAGACTTGGAGACTTACAAATTTTTATGGAAATCCCGATGAACATTTTCAATAGGACTCTTGGGGAAATCCCGATGAACGTTTTCAACAGGACTCTTGGGCTTTGCTGCAACATTTGGGGCATGACCAGCCAGTCCATTGGCTTGTGTTTTGGGATTTCAATGAGATTACAAGTTCTTTTGAAAAGAGGGGGCCGACTTCGGTCTGAATGACAAATGGCTGCATTTCGAACTACTTTGGAGGATTGTTCTCTTTATGATTTAGGTTATGCTGGTAGATGGTTTACTTGGGAGAGGAAAAGATTCTTATCTACTAACATTCGCGAAAGGCTTGACATGGGTGTTGCAAATTTGGATTGGATGAACCTTTTTCCACGTTATTCGATTGAGCATTTGGGCCATTCGATTTCGGATCACTATCCGATTCTCTTGGATACTACTGGAAAGTTACAGCATGGGAGGAATTCTGCGTCTAAGCCTTTCCGTTTTGAAGTTAAGTGGTGCTTGGACCATTCTTTTAAAGAGATTGTTTGTCAGGCTTGAGCTGTTCATAATGTTTGTCTCCCGACTAAATTGACAACTGTGGGCCAACATTTTCAAAATTGGAGTTGTTCGAGAGCTCAGGAGCAAAGAAGACACCGTTTGCAATTGGAAAGAAAACTGGATGGGCTCATCAATTAGGATCCAACTGATGGGGTCTTGACTAAAATTATGGAGGCATAAATCGGATTGAACCTTAAAGCGGATAAAGATGAGGTATTCTGGGAACAACGTGCCCGATTTAACTGGTTGCAAAATGGTGATCGGAATACGAGTTTCTTCCACAAAGTTGCAGTGACTCGTCATAGTCGTAGTCGGATTCATGGTTTGGATGATGAGTTAGACGGTAGGTTACTAGTCCAGCGGAAATGACGCGGGTTGCTTTGAAGCATTTTGGCGATATTTTTTCGGCTTCTGTCTTGGGGGGTGATGACATGGTGCTTGGCCTTGTTGAGCAAAATATCACAACAATCATGAACGAAGATCTGCTCAAACCTTTCACTAAAGATGAAATTTGGCTTGCGGTGAAGTCGATGGCGCCTTTGAAGATTCAATTACACCCTTAAATAAATTATATTGTTTGTATGTTGGGTTTTTATTAAGTATTTGAATAATGGTTGATTTTGGAGTTAATTTTGGATCCAACTCAATTTTTCAAGTCCATCTTTCTCTAAATCATCTATAGGAGGATAATGAATTTTAGCGCACTCAGATCCATATTTTGTTACATTGAATTTTGAACAAAACCATGAAAATTAACTTTATAATGTAACTTTATATACATGCGTCTCTCTCTCATTCCATAATTATTTATATTTATATAAAATTTGATGTATCAATGAGTTTAGTACCAATAAAGGCCCATTTTTGAAATTATTTACGGAAATGGGCTGTTTCTAAAAATAATGACGGGTATGAACCGAAAACTCAAAAACGTACTAACGTGGACGCGTTTTCAAGGGATATCCTAGAAAAACGCTTCCATGTCAACACTTTTTTTTCCTCGTCAGGCAAAAGCGCGTTAACATGGACATGATTTAGTAAAAGCGCTAACGAAAATGTGTTTTTGACTGTGTAATCCTCCAATGGTCACCTCCAACGACCGTTTAAAAATCTGACCGTTGGGCAACGATCAAGAAAAAAAAAGTATAAAACCCCCAACCCATTTTTTAACACAAAATTCCAAATTTCTCTCTAAATTTCACAAAAAAGCTTTGAAAGCTCTCTAAAATTTTATTTTAGTTTGAATTAGTATTTTTTATTTATAATTTCTAAGAAATTTGATCATGTTAGCAATGGTTCAGCAATTAATTCGTCTCGATGATAAACATATCTCTGTCGACCAAATGAAAATGGTAAGGGTTAATTTCATTTTTTTAATATCATTTATTTTTTTATTTCATTTTTTATAATTTAATTAATATTTTTTTATAATAGTCGGTAGATCGAGTGTTACAATGTTTTATTCGTAATCTACCTGGTCCTCCATCACCGTTGATTGAAATTATTTGAGGGAAGTAGGTTTTTAGCACGTAACTAATATAGGCCGGGGGTATAAGTTGGACCTGAAACTCTTCAGCGCGTTTATAGAGAGGTGGAGACCTAAGACTCACACATTCCATCTTTCATGTGGAGTGTACTATCATCTTGGAGGACGTGCAGTTACAGTTAAGGTTATCGGTGGATGGGTCCGTACTCATCGGGTCTGCTCAATCTGTTGATTGGAGAGTCATATGTTACGATCTTTTGGGTGCGATTGCGAATATTTTTTACGGAGGTCAAATCAATATGGACTGGTTACAAGAGACATCCGGTCGAGGATGATTCGACTGAAGTACAAAGAGTATGATACGCTTGTCAAAATAATTTTTTCAGAACACATCTTGTCAAAATTATTTTTTCTAAAATAATACTTAGCAATTAAAAAAATTAAACTTTAAAACCCTAAACAATTAAAAACTTAATACCCTGATTTAAACTTTTTGAAACTCTAATCAAACCCAAAAATCCTAAAACTAATTCTTAATTTGCAAATAATTCATAGGGGATCACACGTCCAAAAATGCGTCCTCGTCAGCACTTTTACTAAAGTACATCTACGTCAGCGCGCTTTTGCTTGACACAAGGAAAAAACACTGACATGGAAAACTTTTTCTAGGACATTCCTTGAAAACGTGTTCATGTCAGTATTTTTAAATTTTCGATCCATACCCATTATTATTTTTAAAAACCACCCATTTTCATAAATAATTTCAGAAGTAGGATTTTATTAGTACTAAACTCTGTATCAATGAGATATTATAGAAAAATTGTATATTATTTTACGTCAGTGTTGTAATTATTTATGAAGTTCCTAGAGATGGTTTGCCTTTAAAATCATACAATAAGAGATAATGGGGGGATGAAGGTGGCATAAAATGTATGGGCAAAGATCAAAAGTTGGCCAAAAAAATACACAAAAAGCCAGTAACTAGCCATACCTGGACACTTCTAGTTTTGTTGTGGGTCCAAAATCATTGACGAAAATGCAATCATTGCTGGCTCTATATTTAAAAGAAAATCATAAAAATATGCACGAAACCGACTATTATATGAGTAATCCAATATGTATCTTCACTTTGATATTTATGGACATATGACAAATATCTGGGACAGACTAGAGATATTTTTGTTCCTGGATTTTATCATTTTACAGCTTTGCTAATTCTATGTTCTCTTTTTTTGCAAACCATATAAATGCATGATTTTGGATACTGAAGCATGCAAAAGCGGAAGCTTATGGACTTACCATTTTTGCTTTCTGGTCTATGTAATTTCTATCAAAATCTCATTGCTGAAACAGGATCATAAAAGATTCTCCTTCATTCATGTGAGCCTGTAGGAAAACGCAGGAAAAATAGAGAGGAAAATTGCAGGTCCGGCCGGTTTTAGTTTGTTTTTCATATTTCAGCTTCTTGCTTGATGCATCTCTTAGCTTTTTGGTCTTCTGTTTGCAGGTTAGGGACTGTGCAGGGTAAGAGTTTCGTAAGGAAGATGAAAATGGCGGACTCACAGGATATTGAGAAAGGATCAAGTGGCAGCTTGTATCAGCCATTTTTTCATAAAGATGAAAAACAACAAAACTCGCACGATCATGGGAATCTGTTTATGGTTATTCTCTGCACATTTGTTGCAGTGATGGGCTCTTTTGAGTTTGGCTCAAGTGTAAGTTTCTCTATCATCTTAGCCAATTAACAGGCTTTTCAGTTAGTGTTTGTCAATGAACTGATCATTTTTTTGTTGGGTTTTCTTTGTTTTTCAGATAGGATACTCTTCGCCTACTCAGCAAGGTATAATGGAGGAACTTGGAATGTCCTCTGAAGAGGTACATGAGCAAGAAATTAGTTTATCACTTTCTTAATGTTACCCGAATTCAGGAGTGAGTTTTGTATATAAATATCCGCAACAAAATATTGAAACTTTGTTGTCTATTTGCAGTATTCAATGTTTGGATCCATACTGACTATCGGTGCAATGGCTGGTTCAATCTCTTGCGGGCGTGCAGCTGACCTCATTGGCCGTAAAGGGGTACTCATATCCGACCTACATCTAACTATGATTATGAAGATACGACCCTCTAAAGATCTGCAGAATTTATAGAAAGATTATGAACAAAATTGAACATATCGGTGTTGGAGACATGAACATATACATATGACATTTGGACATATCCTATTACTGTATAATCATCCTATGGATTAAGCAACATTTGATCACTAAATTCTCTGCTTAAACTTTCTATATTTCTGTCATTGCAGACTATGAAGATGTCATCAATCATCTCCATTGCAGGATGGCTCATAATCTATTTATCTCTGGTCTGTTTTTATGTTAAAAAAATTCTCCATCAATTTCCATAACAGTTCTTTCCTCAATAAGTTGCTGAATGAACCCCGTTCTTTTTTCCAGGGACCTCTATCTCTAGATGTCGGAAGATTTTTAACAGGATATGGGATTGGTGTTAACTCCTATGTGGTATACCTTCACTTTCTACATGAAATTTTAGGCTAATTGAGATTTTATTATTGTGTTATATCCTCTTAACACTCCTGGTTTTATAGGTGCCGGTTTTCATTGCTGAGATAACCCCAACACACCTTAGGGGGGCTTTATTAACAGTACATCAGGTATCAAAGTTGCTCGAACTCTTTTTACTTTCCCTTGAAATGTTTCAAGTCTGTTATTCATATCTGACACATACCTTCGAGCACATACCCATATTTAAAACATGACTATCTTCGAGTAACATAACTTTATGGGAGCCATTTTTTTTCTTTGATGATTTTACACTAAATCTACTTTGGCAGGTTGCTATTGCCACTGGTCTGCTGGTGGCATATACAGTAGGTGCATTTGTTTCTTGGAGAACACTGGCTTTAACTGGTAAGTTAGTTACTACATATATTGTGTTCATGGGAAGATAAACTTGTAAATTAGAATCAGATTTTAGTCTTATTTGATTGTTTCATTTGGTTTACTTGAAGTTGATTCTCTGTTGCAGGAATGATTCCATGTGCTGTTATGATTTTGGGGCTATATTTCATCCCAGATTCCCCTAGATGGCTGGTAAGATCACTTTCTTACTGTAAAAACTAGGGTCCTCGAAGAATCATAACTCTATACCCATATTTGCATATGCTTTCGACATAGGCTAGAAACTTGAAAAAATGTTGCACATTCTTTAGTATCAAGAAGTTCATTGCTTGAAAACCATTGAGTGATTTGTGTGGTATACAGGCAATGGTTGGCTGCCAAGCTGAGTTCAATGCTGCACTTCAGAAGCTTCGTGGAGATACTGCTGATGTCTCAAGAGAAGAAGCTGAAATAGAAGTACTTAATTCAATCGCATTTTCCCTCTTTTTTAATCCTTATTTTGGGAATTGGGACTAATATTTTTAAGTCATAGGAATCTTTGGTAACACTTCAGCATCTTCCAAAAGCCACTGTGTTGGATTTGTTTCTCAAACGAAACTTACGTTTAGTCATTGTAAGTATGGCAACACGATATTACGATTGTTATTTTACGGATTTCGACTCTCTCTGTCGTCGATTTCGCTTGTTTTCACTTACTTAATGCCTTCTGTTTTGTTTCCCTTTTATGCTGAACAAATGGCATACAGATTGGAGTTGGGCTGATGGTGTTCCAACAGTTCTCTGGTTACAATGGAGTAGTTTTCTATGCAAACCAAATTTTTACATCTGCAGGTAATCTGATTTCTATATTATTATATAATGATTGGAGTTCGGATGATGACCGAATCCCAATATGTACAATGACACCAAGAGAGAGAATTTATATTTTTCTCGCATTTCAGGAGTTCCTCCAAATGTTGGAAGCATTCTCTATGCATGTTTACAGGTTTCAATCTTTTTTTTTTCTCTCCCTCCCATTGTCTTATTTTGATCCATTATCAATAACATAAACCATGTTTCTTTGATCCTTCAGATAATTGTTCTTTCACTTGGTGCTGTTATAATCGATAAAGCTGGAAGAAGGCCTCTCTTAATGGTAGATAAATCTATACAGATTGTTAAATAACTAATAAAAAATTCATATTAAAATGTGTATATCTGTTTCAGATTTCTGCAAGTGGAATGCTCCTTGGCAGTCTACTTACTGGAGCCTCCTTCTGTTTGAAGGTATATTTTATCAAACTTACAATCTTTTGTTACTTTCTGAAATTTGTTTGATCATGTTCATCTCTTGACATACTGTATTTTCTTCAACAGGAACATGAATTGGCTTCTGATATGGGTCCCATGTTCACAATAATTGGCATCATGGTAAATCAACAAAACCATAAACTGGTTTCTTAATTTATGGACAGAAAAGATTGCAAATGTTGAGATTGAAACTCTTTAAGTACACATCCTGTTTTTACAGATATATATGGGCTCCTATTGTCTTGGATTGGGTGGAGTTCCATGGATTATAATGTCTGAGGTAAACAAGAACATGTAGTTTTTTCATTAGCTTTTAAATGAATTGATGAATGAGTAGGGGTGATTAAGTTGAGATTGTGGTGCAGATATTCCCTCTCCACATCAAAGGCATTGCAGGCAGCCTCGTAACATTGGTCAGCTGGGGTGGTTCTTGGGTTGTTTCCTTTACTTTCAGCTTTCTCATGGACTGGAACTCATATGGTAATTAAATCCTCCTTTTTCGACACGATATATGATGATAAATATGATCTTCCAAATATATAAAAGATTTTCAAAATTAAATAAATCCGTGTCAAAAATGTTTGATGTATTGAACAGTTTTGTTTTGATCTTAATTTGTTGGTTTTGCAGGTACATTTTTGATGTTTGCTATATTCTGTGTAGTAGCGATAGTGTTCATCTGGAAGTTGGTACCTGAGACGAAGGGGCGTACCTTAGAAGAAATTCAGGCTTCCATGAAGTAGAAAATAGGAAAAAGAATAGAATAGGATTGGACCCACTGATCCCATTGCTAGGGTAGTGTAGTCCAGTCCAACGAGTGTAGAAGAAGTACTGGATGTTATTTGAACTAGTGGAAGTGGGTTTAATTGTTCAAAATGTGGACTTGAGTTGATGGGCGTTGCATTTACTAAAATAACCTTTTATGTTTAAACTGTAAATAAATAGTAATAGAGGGAGTAGAATCGATCTTACAAAAATTAACTAGGTTGAGGCGATTGTCATACTTATGACGTGTGATAGTCTGTGCAAAAATAAATAGGAGAATTTAAATTTAATAAAAGTAAAAATAAGAGAGATTTAAAATCGAATTAACAATAAAAATAAATAGAAACAAAATTAAATTGAATAAACTAATGTGATGAAAATTTAGCTCCAGGCTCGATTTTTGGCTCCAATTTTGAATCAATCATTGATAACAAGTTTTCTCCTTCAATTGATAAGTCAATTATAGTGATCGAGGATGCCTCGACCACCAACCCTTCTGTGTGTAAATTAATTGCGGGAGCGCCAACAACTAACCCTTTGTAACACCCCGAAAATTTTTACAGTGAAATATTATCCTTAATATAGTAAAATAAGAAAATAAAGTGACGAGAAGGGGAAATCTGGATTATGTCAACATTGGGAAATATATTATGATATATTACATTATTAATTCAAGATAGGATTAAATTGTAAAAGTGAGAAAAGTTTTATTACCTAAGAGTAAATACTCAAAATTTGAGGGTCAAAGTGTAAATATGAAAAATTTAAGGACCAATAGTGTAAATATTTTAGGGTGGAATAATCTAGAAACTAAGGAAATGGATGAATTAGGACCAAATTGAATAGGTAAAGAATTATGAGGGACTAATTCAAAATTTTATCAAATTATGTGATGATTCAAGGGTGGAATTTAAAAGATCACAAAGGGCAAAATGGTCAATTAGAAGAAAGAGAAATCTAGAAAGTGAAATCTAGAAAGTAATGATAATAGTGATAATATTTTATAATTATTTAATTAGATAAATATTATTTTATTAATATTTTGATAAGATATTTTATTATTTATTATTATTTTATTATTATTTATGTAGTATATAAGGAAGGAAAGATGATGAATTATCATCATCTCTTCCCATGCTAACCAACGTGAGAAGAAGAGAAAGAAAAGAAAGTTTTGCTTTCTTTACAAATTAGTCCTTCCACCAAAATCCACCATTTTCACTTAGAATTCAAAAGAATTTACATAGCCATCAAGAGAAAAGATTACAAGGAGACTATGGGGAGCAAGAATATCAAGTTTGATTCAAGAAATAGAAGCTGGAGGAGAGAGAAAATCAAATTAAAGATTGAAATCTATAAAACAAGGTAAGAACGTCATGTTTTCAATATATTTTAAGTTTGATATTGTGGTAAAAGCATGGAAATGATGTTAATGTAGAGTTTTCTTATATAAAGTTTTATGTTCTTGATATGTTAGAGAAGGAAAATAAGAGAAAGTAATGGGAAATGTTGTAGAGAAAGGAAATAAAGGTGTTATAAACTTGATAATTAACATTTTGCATTAAAACAGTTTTGGACAGTAGTAGTAGTCTAACTTTGAAAAAATCACCAAAATTGTAGAAATTGAATTAGAAGTTGTGTGAGATATAGAATTAAAGCTTATTGAGTCTATTTTCATATGAAAGAAACATGGAAAGCAAAGGAATTCTGTATTCTGAGATATTTATATTTTGTAAGACTGGTTCAGAGTGATTTCGAGATCCCTGTTCTATCTTTAGAAAGTCATCAAAATTGAATAAAAATAATTAGGGGCTTAAATTTATATGTTTAGAATCCTGAATGATTATATTTTCAATATAAATAAACACAAACATCATCTAAATCTTGTATGAAGAGATAACTAATTTTTAGTGAAGAAGGGTCAGCACCGCCAGACAACAGAATAGGGTGAATTTGATGAATAAACTGTACTAATTGGCTAGGCTAAAAATTCTGGAAATTTTATGGTATAAATATATGTGAGTCTAGTTTCAGGAAAAATTAACGGTTTTTCATTTCGAGTTCTATAACTCAAGATATAAATAATTTAGTAACTATGACTCAAATGGACAGTTTTGAATATACATATGAGTAAATAGTGAAATTATTTATAATGTTACTTATAGCATGTTATATACATTAAGGATGTGGAATGGAGAGGAGGAGGAGGAAAATATGTATAAATATTCAGCTAGCATGGCTAATTTGTAATGTTTTAGGCTCAAGGACTAAATTGAATAAAAGTAAAATTTTATGATTAGTTTGTAAAAATGTTGAAAATGACCAAATTGCATGAAATGGATTATTTTATTATTGAAAGTATGAAATTATTAATTTAGATTAGATCGGTTGAAAAATTTATGAAAATAGAAAATTATCAAAATGCCCTTAAATTTTGGTATTTACGCAAATTTAACTAGATAAGTTAGTGTAACTTAATTATGTGATATAAGGAAATATGAGTTGATGGTATGTGAAATATTAATATGATGAATTAACTGATTTATGATTATGAAGAAGAGACAAGTGAATGATATTTATCATGATATGTAAATATCGATTATCTTTAATATGTTAATACAAGGTAATTAAGTATGTTGAGACGAGTAATAAATTTAAGTAAGACATGACGAGAAAAATAAATATGTTTAAGGGACAATATGTTTAATTTTGATTGGTTTCAAATATAAAAAAGAAAATGAAATAAAAGGTCGATAAATAAATTTGTAATTCGGTAATGCCTCGTACCCTATTCGGCGTTGAATACGGGTAAAATTGTTACATTTAGTAATATCGAGCTATGGTTTAGTGGTTCTCGGACCAAATATAGTATATGTAGAGTCTAGAAATATATGCCATTATTAATATATAATTTGAGACAATGTGATATCTTCTAATTTTGATGATATTTGTATCACTATAATTCAAACTTTATCATTATTATGTGTAATTTACTAATTATTTGTGGTAAGTATTTTAAGGTAAGTGTTTAGTAAAATGATAAATTTATGATTGGATAATGAAATTGAAACCGATACTAAACTGAATTATGGAATCTGAATATTATTTTGAGTCTTGAACTAAATTGTGAGATTCTTGAATATTGTTATGTGTATTGCATTAAACTATGAATCATTGATGTAATGAATTCTTGCAATCTTGTGGTAATTGAAATAAGAAGTGAAAATAAAATGAACTGGAATTTAGAAAGTTATTTAAATTACGTAATTGAATTATGAATTATTTGAATATTTGAAGGTATATTAAATAAAGAAAATATGCGAGTAATTGAAATGTATATTGATTGAAAAGTAATTAGTGATTTTAAATTTGATCGGACAATAAATTAAAAATCGAATTGAATAAAAATGCATTAAATTGTGAATATGTGTAAATATATGAATCGTGTATTGATTGAAAAGTGGTTGAACCGAATTGAAGTATGATTATATGTGAATATGTGAAATATGTATTGGTATTGAATTGTATACTAATTAGAAAATAAAAAAGTGAATTTGAAATAAAAAAATTAAATACCCTATTAACTTATCGACTAGATTGGATACAAATGGCATGCCATAGGATTTGTGATGTGATGAGGAGATTTGAGGCTGGTAGAGGTGATAATTCATATTATATTCTTGGTTTATCCAAGAGGCATTTAATGCCTTATTGGTGTGTTTGGGAGGATATGATATCTTGGTGTGTAATGGAGGATTTTATTATTTTGGTGTGATTGGTTGGAATCAGCGTATCCGTCAAAGTCCGAGTCTTGTTAATAGGGGTAGATATGAATATTAAGTGAAATTAAAATGAGAATTGATTTCCTATTAACTTGTCGGATTAGTCGGATATAATTGGCATGCCATAGGATTTGGAAGAGTCAGGATTTATCGGCTTTGCCGATCGGGCACTTTATGTGTCGTATTCGTGCACCTCGTGTGTCGTGTCGAGCACCTCGTGTGTCGTGTCGTGCACTTTATGTGTCGTATCGGGCACCTCGTAATGTCGTATCGAGGCACTTTATGTGTCGTATTAGGCACCTCGTGTGTCGTATTTCAGCACCTCGTGTGTAGATATCTTGATCGAGTACTATGTACCGTTTTAGGCACAATGTCTTTGTCTTTGGTGTGTTTGGGTTGGAATCTGTATCCGTCAAAGTCGGATTGTTAATAGGGTGAATAACTGAAATGAGAAAATTAAATAAATTTGATTGGTATACTACTAAAAATATAAGAAAGATATTATGAGTTGAATTGTGAATCGAATTGAAATGTGAGAATTGAAAGATAAACTTAAGGTTCAGTAAATTTGCTAAAATATCGAATTATTGATATTGAAATCAGTTGAATAAATGAAATAAGAAAATTGAATGAATTTGATCGATTGAATTATTGATGATCTGAAAAAAAAATGGAATTATGAATTAAAATTGATATATAAAATTGAAAACTTGAACCAAAGGTTCATAAGTTGATTAGATAATATAGATGATATATGATGCTATTTGATGAAAGATTATTGTTGAGGTATGAAATTAAAGTATAAATTAATACATATGACTTATATTGTTACATGTTTGATGTCTATTATTTAATATTAAATGTTAAATTTAAATTATCCGTATAGTAAATGAAGTGTGAGGTAAGTGTTATTGTTGAATTAAATGAAAATTGGATTAAGTGATGGATAAATATTAGTATTGAATTGTATATTGATGAGGAAGTGAAATTAAATTTAGTTGTGAATAAATTGAAAGTGAAATTGGAATTGGAAAATGAAATGTGAAGTACATAATAAGAATTATTAGTAAATTAAGAATGACTAGTAAATATTGAAATATGTTACATATATTAAAGTAAGAAAATATATGAACATTCAGGTTTTTAGCACAATGATTAAATTGTAAAGTATGTAAAAACATTATGCTCAAAGTGTAAAAGTGATATGCGTGCATAATGTAATTTATCCAAGTAAATGAGATTAGATCTACTAATATATTAGTTGTACACCATTAAGGGACTCTAACGCATTCTCTGATAATAACACCTTGGTACTCATCAAGTGCTATCTGATTAATAGTACATCATAATACACTTTTATATTTGTTCCGTATATCTTAAATGTTCTGTTTAGTCTATTGGGCCTCTTATAAAAGGTAAGCAATTTTGTTTATAATTAGGTATGTTACAATATTGAATTAAAAATAAATTGTGAATTGAAAGGATATGGAATGGATATAAATGATAAACTAAATAAATATGTGTACAAAGGAGCTATAGATATTGTGGAAATAATGAAGTTCATGATCAATAAGAAAACAAGAAAATTTCGAGGATCGAAATTTCTTTTAAGGGAGGAAATGTAACACCCGAAAATTTTACAATGAAATATTATCCTTAATATAGTAAAATAAGAAAATAAAGTGACGAGAAGGGAAATCTGGATTATGTCAACATTGGGAAATATATTATGATATATTACATTATTAATTCAAGATAGGATTAAATTGTAAAAGTGAGAAAAGTTTTATTACCTAAGAGTAAAATACTCAAAATTTGAGGGTTAAAGTGTAAATATGAAAAATTTAAGGACCAATAGTGTAAATATTTTAGGGGTGGAATAATCTAGAAACTAAGGAAATGGATGAATTAGGACCAAATTGAATAGGTAAAGAATTATGAGGGACTAATTCAAAATTTTATCAAATTATGTGATGATTCAAGGTGGAATTTAAAAGATCACAAAGGGCAAAATGGTCAATTAGAAGAAAGAGAAATCTAGAAAGTGAAATCTAGAAAGTAATGATAATAGTGATGATATTTTATAATTATTTAATTAGATAAATATTATTTTATTAATATTTTGATAAGATATTTTATTATTTATTATTATTTTATTATTATTTATGTAGTATATAAGGAAGGAAAGATGATGAATTATCATCATCTCTTCCCATGCTAACCAACGTGAGAAGAAGAGAAAGAAAAGAAAGTTTTGCTTTCTTTACAAATTAGTCCTTCCACCAAAAATCCACCATTTTCACTTAGAATTCAAAAGAATTTACATAGCCATCAAGAGAGAAAGATTACAAGGAGACTATGGGGAGCAAGAATATCAAGTTTGATTCAAGAAATAGAAGCTGGAGGAGAGAGAAAATCAACTTATAGATTGAAATCTATAAAACAAGGTAAAACGTCATGTTTTCAATATATTTTAAGTTTGATATTGTGGTAAAAGCATGGAAATGATGTTAATGTAGAGTTTTCTTATATAAAGTTTTGTGTTCTTGATATGTTAGAGAAGGAAAATAAGAGAAAGTAATGGGAAATGTTGTAGAAAAGGAAATAAAGGTGTTATAAACTTGATAATTAACATTTTGCATTAAAACAGTTTTGGACAGTAGTAGTAGTCTAACTTTGAAAAATCACCAAAAATTGTAGAAATTGAATTAGAAGTTGAGTGAGATATAGAATTAAAGCTTATTGAGTCTATTTTCATATGAAAGAAACATGGAAAGCAAAGGAATTCTGTATTCTGAGATATTTATATTTTGTAAGACTGGTTCAGAGTGATTTAAATAACTAATAAAAATTCATATTAAAATGTGTATATCTGTTTCAGATTTCTGCAAGTGGAATGCTCCTTGGCAGTCTACTTACTGGAGCCTCCTTCTGTTTGAAGGTATATTTTATCAAACTTACAATCTTTTGTTACTTTCTGAAATTTGTTTGATCATGTTCATCTCTTGACATACTGTATTTTCTTCAACGGAATAATAATGCATTGAATGGGTATATGAATGTTTAAATAATTGATATTAAGGTAAAATAATTCTTGTTTCATTGACTTACTAAGAAAAGTGCTTGCCAATTTGATTTGTACCTGCTTTGTAGTAACGTTTCAGATCGATCGGTGGAGACTCCTCACACTATCAACCCCAATATTCGGTATTCCAGGAAACTTTAGTTTGGAAATGAATGGTTTTTATTAGCTTTTAAAATAAATTGTTAATATGAAATGAATGTAAGGTCCACCATTGGTATGGCTAGCAAACCTTCTAATGGTTGATGTTATCTTAAAATTGGTGAATCTATTGTGAAAATGTTGGGTTGGATTGGTCGATGTGGCTTGGTCTCGGTTTGGAATTGCGGAAGGCTAAATCTTTTTGAAGGGGCTATATTGAGTAAAATATGATTGTAAACTCTAAAATGCCTTGTGCATATTCTAATATCGAATCAAAAATTTGATGTTAACGGACTATTACTAGATCTGTAATATATTTTTCATTAATCTTGTATTTTGCTTATTCTTGTAACAAAATTAAACTGTAAATGAAGTTGGTGCGCTGAAAATGTGGTTTTAGAATGGGATAGATATTGGGCAATTGGTTAGAAAAGGTTTAATAGGATGGAATTGGTAACCGATTTAATTTCATTCTAAGGTAGTGTATTCCTCATGTGGATGAAGAATACTGATGATTTCGTAAGTGGTGAGACTTGGAGACTTACAATTGTTATGGAAATGTGGATGACGTTTTCAAGGGACTTGGCTTTATAAAAACATTTGTGAATGAAAAATAGTCAATTGGCTTGTGTTTTGGGATTTCAATGAGATTACAAGGTTGTTTTGAAATGATGGGCGATTGATGCCAAAATGACAAATGGTAGAATTTGAACTACTTTGGAGGATTGTTCTCTTTATGATTTAGTTTAAATCGTTAGAAGTTAAAATAAATGAGAAGAAAGATTCTTATTAACTAACATTGAGAAAGGCTTGCAGCGGTTGCGAATTTTGGATTGCATGAACCTTTTCACATCATTGGATTGAATTTGATCCATTCGATTTGGATCACTATCAGATTCTCTTGGATCCTCCCACCGAAATTGAACATGGGAGGAACTGCGCCTAAGCCTACCGTTTGAAGCTAAGTGGTGCTTGGACCATTCTTTTGAAGAGATTGTTTGTCTGATTGAAATGATAATAAATGTTTGTCTCAAGGAAATTGACATTGGCCAACATTTTCAAAATTGTAGTTGTTTGAGAGCTCAAGAGCAAGGATCAAAGTTTAAGATTACAAGGAGACTATGGGGAGCAAGAATATCAAGTTTGATTCAAGAAATAGAAGCTGGAGGAGAGAAATCAAATTAAAGATTGAAATCTATAAAACAAGGTAAAACGTCATGTTTTCAATATATTTTAAGTTTGATATTGTGGTAAAAGCATGGAAATGATGTTAATGTAGAGTTTTCTTATATAAAGTTTTATGTTCTTGATATGTTAGAAAAAAATAAGAGAAAGTAATGGGAAATGTTGTAGAGAAAGGAAATAAAGGTGTTATAAACTTGATAATTAACATTTTGCATTAAAACAGTTTTGGACAGTAGTAGTAGTCTAACTTTGAAAAATCACCAAAATTGTAGAAATTGAATTAGAAGTTGTGTGAGATATAGAATTAAAGCTTATTGAGTCTATTTTCATATGAAAGAAACATGGAAAGCAAAGGAATTCTGTATTCTGAGATATTTATATTTTGTAAGACTGGTTCAGAGTGATTTCGAGATCCCTGTTCTATCTTTAGAAAGTCATCAAAATTGAATAAAAATAATTAGGGGCTTAAATTTATATGTTTAGAATCCTGAATGATTATATTTTCAATATAAATAAACACAAACATCATCTAAATCTTGTATGAAGAGATAACTAATTTTTAGTGAAGAAGGGTCAGCACCGCCAGACAACAGAATAGGGTGAATTTGATGAATAAACTGTACTAATTGGCTAGGCTAAAAATTCTGGAAATTTTATGGTATAAATATATGTGAGTCTAGTTTCAGGAAAAATTAACGGTTTTTCATTTCGAGTTCTATAACTCAAGATATAAATAATTTAGTAACTATGACTCAAATGGACAGTTTTGAATATACATATGAGTAAATAGTGAAATTATTTATAATGTTACTTATAGCATGTTATATACATTAAGGATGTGGAATGGAGAGGAGGAGGAGGAAAATATGTATAAATATTCAGCTAGCATGGCTAATTTGTAATGTTTTAGGCTCAAGGACTAAATTGAATAAAAGTAAAATTTTATGATTAGTTTGTAAAATGTTGAAAATGACCAAATTGCATGAAATGGATTATTTTATTATTGAAAGTATGAAATTATTAATTTAGATTAGATCGGTTGAAAAATTTATGAAAATAGAAAATTATCAAAATGCCCTTAAATTTTGGTATTTACAAAATTTAACTAGATAAGTTAGTGTAACTTAATTATGTGATATAAGGAAATATGAGTTGATGGTATGTGAAATATTAATATGATGAATTAACTGATTTATGATTATGAAGAAGAGACAAGTGAATGATATTTATCATGATATGTAAATATCGATTATCTTTAATATGTTAATACAAGGTAATTAAGTATGTTGAGACGAGTAATAAATTTAAGTAAGACATGACGAGAAAAATAAATATGTTTAAGGGACAATATGTTTAATTTTGATTGGTTTCAAATATAAAAAAAGAGAAATGAAATAAAAGGTCCGATAAATAAATTTGTAATTCGGTAATCCTTCGTCTATATTCCTATTTGAATACGTGTAAGGGTGTTACATTTAATTAAATATCGAGCTATGGTTTAGTGGTTCTCGGACCAAATATAGTATATGTAGAGTCTAGAAATATATGCCATTATTAATATATAATTTGAGACAATGTGATATCTTCTAATTTTGATGATATTTGTATCACTATAATTCAAACTTTATCATTATTATGTAATTTACTAATTATTTGTGGTAAGTATTTTAAGGTAAGTGTTTAGTAAAATGATAAATTTATGATTGGATAATGAAATTGAAACCGATACTAAACCTGAATTATGGAATACTGAATATTATTTTGAGTCTTGAACTAAATTGTGAAGTTCTTGAATATTGATATGTGTATTGCATTAAACTATGAATCATTGATGTAATGAATTCTCGCAATCTTGTGAAACTGATCGAAATAAGTGAAAATAAAATGAACTGGAATTTAGAAAGTTATTTAAATTACGTGGCGAATTATGAATTATTTGAATATTTGAAGGTATATTAAATAAAGAAAATATGAGAGTAATTGAAATGTATATTGATTGAAAAGTAATTAGTGATTTTAAATTTGATCGGACAATAAATTAAAAATACAATTGAATAAAAATGCATTAAATTGTGAATATGTGTAAATATATGAATCGTGTATTGATTGAAAAGTGGTTGGGCCGAATTGAAGTATGATTATATGTGAATATGTGAAATATGTATTGGTATTGAATTGTATACTGATTAGAAAATAAAAAAAGTGAATTTGAAATAAAAAAAATTAAATACCCTATTAACTTATCAGACTAGATTGGATACAAATGGCATGCCATAGGATTTGTGATGTGATGAGGAGATTTGAGGCTCAGTCGAGGTGATAATTCTGTATTATATTCTTCGGTTTATCGAAGAGGCATTTAATGCCTTATTGGTGTGTTTGGGAGGATATGATATCTTGGGTGTGTAATGGAGGATTTTATTATTTTGGTGTGATTGGTTGGAATCCAGCGTATCCGTCAAAGTCGAGTCTTGTTAATAGGGGTAGATATGAATATTAAGTGAAATTAAAATGAGAATTGATTTCCTATTAACTTGTCGGATTAGTCGGATATAATTGGCATGCCATAGGATTTGGAAGAGTACGGATTTATCGGCTTTGCCGATCGAGGCACTTATGTGTCGTATTTCGGGCACCTCGTGTGTCGATGTCGAGCACCTCGTGTGTCGTATCGAGCACTTTATGTGTCGATGTCGAACACCTCGTTAATGTCGTATCGGGCACTTTATGTGTCGATTAGGCACCTCGTGTGTCGTATTTCAGCACACTCGTGTATAGATATCTCGATCAGTACTATGTACCGTTTAGGCACAATGTCTTGTCTTGGTGTGTTGGGTTGGAATCCGTGTATCCGTCAAAGTCCGGATTGTTAATAGGGTGAATAACTGAAATGAGAAAATTAAATAAATTTGATTGGTATACTACTAAAAATATAAGAAAGATATTATGAGTTGAATTGTGAATCAATTGAAATGTGAGAATTGAAAGATAAACTTAAGGTTCAGAATTTGCTAAAATATCGAATTATTGATATTGAAATCAGTTGAATAAATGAAATAAGAAAATTGAATGAATTTGATCGATTGAATTATTGATGATCTGAAAAAAAAATGGAATTATGAATTAAAATTGATATATAAAATTGAAAACTTGAACCAAGGTTCATAAGTTGATTAGATAATATAGATGATATATGATGCTATTTGATGAAAGATTATTGTTGAGGTATGAAATTAAAGTATAAATTAATACATATGACTTATATTGTTACATGTTTGATGTCTATTATTTAATATTAAATGTTAAATTTAAATTATCCGTATAGTAAATGAAGTGTGAGGTAAGTGTTATTGTTGAATTAAATGAAAATTGGATTAAGTGATGGATAAATATTAGTATTGAATTGTATATTGATGAGGAAGTGAAATTAAATTTAGTTGTGAATAAATTGAAAGTGAAATTGGAATTGGAAAATGAAATGTGAAGTACATAATAAGAATTATTAGTAAATTAAGAATGACTAGTAAATATTGAAATATGTTACATATATTAAAGTAAGAAAATATATGAACATTCAGGTTTTAGCACAATGATTAAATTGTAAAAGTATGTAAAACATTATGCTCAAAGTGTAAAAAGTGATATGCGTGCATAATGTAATTTATCCAAGTAAATGAGATTAGATCTACTAATATATTAGTTGTACACCATTAAGGGACTCTAACGCATTCTCTGATAATAACACCTTGGTACTCATCAAGTGCTATCTGATTAATAGTACATCATAATACACTTTTATATTTGTTCCGTATATCTTAAATGTTACATTTAGTCTATTGGGCCTCTTATAAAAGGTAAGCAATTTTGTTATAATTAGGTATGTTCATAATATTGAATTAAAAATAAATTGTGAATTGAAAGGATATGGAATGGATATAAATGATAAACTAAATAAATATGTGTACAAAGGAGCTATAGATATTGTGGAAATAATGAAGTTCATGATCAATAAGAAAACAAGAAAATTTAGGGACGAAATTTCTTTTAGGGAAATGAAATGTAACACCAAAAATTTTTACTGATGAAATATTATCCTTAATATAGTAAAATAAGAAAATAAAGTGACGAGAAGGAAATCTGGATTATGTCAACATTGGGAAATATATTATGATATATTACATTATTAATTCAAGATAGGATTAAATTGTAAAAGTGAGAAAAGTTTTATTACCTAAGAGTAAAATACTCAAAATTTGAGGGTTAAAGTGTAAATATGAAAAATTTAAGGACCAATAGTGTAAATATTTTAGGGTGGAATAATCTAGAAACTAAGGAAATGGATGAATTAGGACCAAATTGAATAGGTAAAGAATTATGAGGGACTAATTCAAAATTTTATCAAATTATGTGATGATTCAAGGTGGAATTTAAAAGATCACAAAGGGCAAAATGGTCAATTAGAAGAAAGAGAAATCTAGAAAGTGAAATCTAGAAAGTAATGATAATAGTGATGATATTTTATAATTATTTAATTAGATAAATATTATTTTATTAATATTTTGATAAGATATTTTATTATTTATTATTATTTTATTATTATTTATGTAGTATATAAGGAAGGAAAGATGATGAATTATCATCATCTCTTCCCATGCTAACCAACGTGAGAAGAAGAAAGAAAAGAAAGTTTTGCTTTCTTTACAAATTAGTCCTTCCACCAAAAATCCACCATTTTCACTTAGAATTCAAAAGAATTTACATAGCCATCAAGAGAGAAAGATTACAAGGAGACTATGGGGAGCAAGAATATCAAGTTTGATTCAAGAAATAGAAGCTGGAGGAGAGAGAAAATCAACTTATAGATTGAAATCTATAAAACAAGGTAAAACGTCATGTTTTCAATATATTTTAAGTTTGATATTGTGGTAAAAGCATGGAAATGATGTTAATGTAGAGTTTTCTTATATAAAGTTTTGTGTTCTTGATATGTTAGAGAAGGAAAATAAGAAAGTAATGGGAAATGTTGTAGAAAGGAAATAAAGGTGTTATAAACTTGATAATTAACATTTTGCATTAAAACAGTTTTGGACAGTAGTAGTAGTCTAACTTTGAAAAATCACCAAAAATTGTAGAAATTGAATTAGAAGTTGAGTGAGATATAGAATTAAAGCTTATTGAGTCTATTTTCATATGAAAGAAACATGGAAAGCAAAGGAATTCTGTATTCTGAGATATTTATATTTTTGTAAGACTGGTTCAGAGTGATTTCGAGATCCCCTGTTCTATCTTTAGAAAGTCATCAAAAATTGAATAAAAATAATTAGGGGCTTAAATTTATATGTTTAGAATCCTGAATGAGTATATTTTCAATAGAAATAAACACGAACATCATCTAAATCTTGTATGAAGAGATAACTAATTTTTAGTGAAGAAGGGTCAGCACCGCCAGACAACAGAATAGGGGTGAATTTGATGAATAAACTGTACTAATTGGCTAGGCTAAAATTCTGGAAATTTTATGGTATAAATATATGTGAGTCTAGTTTCAGGAAAAATTAACGGTTTTTCATTTCGAGTTCTATAACTCAAGATATAAATAATTTAGTAACTATGACTCAAATGGACAGTTTTGAATATACATATGAGTAAATAGTGAAATTATTTATAATGTTACTTATAGCATGTTATATACATTAAGGATGTGGAATGGAGAGGAGGAGGAGGAAAATATGTATAAATATTCAGCTAGCATGACTAATTTGTAATGTTTTAGGCTCAAGGACTAAATTGAATAAAAGTAAAATTTTATGATTAGTTTGTAAAAATGTTGAAAATGACCAAATTGCATGAAATGGATTATTTTATTATTGAAAGTATGAAATTATTAATTTAGATTAGATCGGTTGAAAAATTTATGAAAATTTGCTGAATGAACAACTACGAGACACATGTTTACGATTGGTAGCCTTGCAAACTAGAAGGGCTTAACTTGAACCAATGATCTCAATTGCGTGGGTTATTTAAATCCGATTACTATTTTTCTTGACGTATCCAACCAACTACTTAATTGAACATGTCAATGTGTTCTTTGACAGATCGAATACAACAAATGATCGTCTCAATTTTTTCAATTGTACACTTATCAATACCGAATCAACGAATTCTTTTTGACTTGATATCAATACAATTTTATGAGACAATGATGTCTATATCCTTAATTGAAGAAATAAAAATATCGATATTAAAAGTTTTATATACGATTTGAATTTTATAATTTCGAAAATCAAATAAAAACTAACCTAAAACTAGATAAAATATTTCATACAATTAATAAAAATCAAAAGGAAATATGAAAAGGATAAAATTTATTTGAAGCGAACAAACCCTTACAACCTTTTAAATGGAAGGGAACTCCTTGTTATATAATATAAATTATTAATGTATAACTTTTTTGAGAGAATTAATATATTAAAATTTATAAAAAATATAAAAAAACTTAAATGATTTAGGATAGAATTATTCATGGGCCGGGTCAGATTTGGGTTGGGTCGAGCAAAATAATTAGGCTTATGCCCGACTTGAAAAATGGGTATAAAATTTTGCTCAAACTCGATCTGAATAAAAATGTTAAAATTTGAGTCTGGCTTGGCTTATCCGTCAAATTTATTAAAACATTAAAATAAATATTTCCTAATAAATAGGAAAAAATTAAAAAATAAATATAAATAACACTAAGATAAATGATTACTCAATATATTTAAAAATTAATTTTACCATGATAACATTAAATACCTCTAAAATAATAGTAAAATTAATAATAAAATAAGAGTTAAACAATATCTAAATATAATAATAAAATGATGAAAAATAATAAAAACAATAAAAAATAACAACAATTTATTTTTAGGCTTAGGAAGTAAAAAAGCTTCCTCAAAGTGCAGCCCACATAGAAAATAAGTCTTAATTTTTTATTTAAGTTGATTTTCTAGGTTTATATTTTATTAAAATTCTCTCAGCTGTCCGGATCTTGTAAAAGACTAATTTAGGATATGAAAAGGTGTAGGAATAAACTCATAAAGAAAAAATTACAAGACTTGTGAAGAATAGGAGAAACGTATGGGCCAAAATCTATTTATTACAAAGGTACGTGAATACCATAATGGGAAATGGGTACGCAGATGAAACCAAATGGCAGGTCATGGGCTGTCTCTACTTTTTTGCTAATCCAAAGAATTAAACCACCACCCTCTTTGCTAGCGAATCCGATGAAAGAGCAGACCAACTAGATTAACTAACATTACTTAATTATATGTAGACACCAGCGGTGGATTCTTTTATTTATTCTTTCACTTCAATTATTTTATTGGGAAACAAGCAAGTGAGATCCAATATAGAAAGTAGATTTGTTATATTGAATGATGACAAAAACCCACTACCAAAAAGAGAAAGCAAGAATCGATTCGATTCAATAATAAGGAATAAACATATATGGAAAGCCAATGATCGGATTACTTTCAACTGTTATCCTTGTTTTGGTAAACCCATACCTTTGTTTCCCTTTATTTAATGTTATCATGGTGGTCCCTCCTGGTAATTTTCTACTAGTTTTTCAACTTCTTTTTTATAATATTTTCTTCTATAATGGGATTGGCCATGGGCCTGGTAATTTTCTACTAGTTTTTCAAGGCGGTTGTCGACTTCTTTTTTATAATATTTTCTTCTATAATGGGATTGGCCATGGGTTCTGGATTTGGGGGACACTCATTTCCATTTCCAAGCTGTTTTGGAAAACCTGCTCTTCTCCTCTTTCATCACAGATAGCAGTTTCCCTTTCCCTTTCCTCTGTTCTTATTGATAAAAGGTTAGTCCCTTTGTTAAATTCAAATAGAGTTGTTTTTGTTGATAAATTTGTTGTTAATTACTACTGTTCATGAACACAACCACTGACAGATGCAACCATGTCAATACTTGTTCATCATGGACCCAATCACATCCAGTTTATGTAACTTGATTGTTCTAGTAATTAGTTAAAGTTAGATTTTTTGTACATGGCATCGGATTTTTTTTTTTTTGGCTTCCTCTGTTTCTATGCCATTGAATGGAACCTTGTTTTCATTGAGTGACAGGTGGAAATGTCATCATCAAGGCATAGCCATTCATCAAACAACTCAGGAAGATCCAGGCATAGTGCTCGGATTATTGCTCAAACCACCGTAGATGCAAAACTTCATGCAGATTTCGAGGAGTCAGGCATCTCGTTTGATTATTCGAGTACAGTGCGTGTAATTGGAGATAAGCAACCAATGTCGGACAATGTTACCACGGCGTATCTCCATAACATTCAGAAAGGCAGGTTTATCCAGCCCTTTGGGTGCTTGTTAGCTTTAGATGAGAAAACTTACAAGGTCATAGCATACAGTGAGAATGCCCCTGAGATGTTGACCATGGTTAGCCATGCTGTCCCAAGTGTTGGGGACCATCCGGTTCTCGGCATTGGAACCGACATAAGAACCATTTTCACCGCCCCTAGTTCATCTGCATTGCTAAAGGCCTTAGGAATTGGGGAGGTTTCTCTTTTGAATCCAATCTTGGTTCATTGCAAGACTTCTGGGAAACCCTTTTATGCGATAATCCATCGGGTAACTGGGGGCTTGATCATTGATTTTGAGCCTGTCAAGCCCTCTGAAGTTCCCATGACTGCAGCTGGAGCCTTGCAATCATATAAGCTTGCAGCAAAGGCGATCACACGATTGCAGTCACTGCCTAGTGGGAGCATGGAAAGACTTTGTGATACAATGGTGCAGGAGGTTTTTGAACTCACTGGTTATGACAGAGTGATGACATATAAATTCCATGATGATGATCATGGGGAAGTGGTATCTGAGATAACAAAGCCAGGTTTGGAGCCTTATTTAGGTTTGCATTATCCAGCCACTGATATTCCACAAGCTGCTCGATTTTTGTTTATGAAGAATAAAGTCCGTATGATCGTTGATTGTCGAGCAAAACATGTGCAAGTATTTCAAGATGATAAGCTTCCTATGGACCTAACCTTGTGTGGTTCAACCCTGAGGGCGCCCCATAGCTGCCACTTACAGTACATGGAGAACATGAATTCCATTGCTTCTCTGGTTATGGCTGTCATCGTCAATGATGGAGATGAAGAAGGTGATGGGACTAACTCCGAGCAGCCACAACAAAAGAGAAAGAGATTATGGGGTCTGGTAGTATGCCATAACACCACTCCTAGGTTTGTTCCATTTCCCCTCAGGTATGCCTGTGAGTTTCTAGCTCAAGTTTTCGCTGTCCATGTCAATAAAGAGTTAGAGCTTGAAAGTCAAATCGTCGAGAAAAACATCCTGCGAACACAGACCCTTTTGTGTGATATGCTTATGAGGGATGCACCAGTGGGGATTGTATCACAGAGTCCAAATATAATGGATTTGGTGAAATGTGATGGAGCTGCCTTATTATACAAGAACAAGATTTGGAAACTAGGTGCAACTCCAAGTGATTTACAACTGAATGAGATAGCGTTGTGGCTTTCAGAATATCATATGGATTCCACTGGTCTGAGCACTGATAGCTTGTATGATGCGGGGTTTCCAGGGGCTCTGGCTCTTGGTGATGTAGTATGTGGAATGGCAGCGGTGAGGATAACCCCCAAAGACTTGCTTTTCTGGTTTCGGTCCCCTACGGCAGCCGAAATTCGATGGGGTGGTGCAAAGCATGAACCTGGTGTGAAGGATGATGATCGAAAGATGCACCCGAGGTCATCATTCAAGGCTTTCCTTGAAGTTGTCAAGACAAGGAGTTTGCCATGGAAGGGCTACGAAATGGATGCCATCCATTCTTTGCAGCTTATACTAAGGAATGCGTTCAAAGACGTTGAGACTACAGATACAAACACCAATGCCATACATTCGAAGCTCGGTGACCTCAGACTAGAAGGGATGCAAGAGCTGGAGGCAGTGACAAGTGAGATGGTTCGTTTGATTGAAACGGCTACCGTGCCAATTCTGGCAGTTGATGTCGATGGCCTGGTTAATGGTTGGAATATGAAAATTGCAGAGTTGACTGGCCTTTCTGTTGATAATGCAATTGGAAAGCATTTACTCACACTTGTTGAAGATTCTTCATCTAAAACAGTCCAGAAAATGTTGTTCATGGCACTGCAGGGTATGTAATATTCCACTACTTCATAGCTTATTTAGTATTATCTGCTCTATAACGCTCCTCAAACTCTTTAGTTTCCCTAAAGTATCAATGTCCAACACATATTCCAACATGGCACTGCAGGGTATGTAATATTCCACTACTTCATAGCTTATTTAGCATTATCTACTCTATAAAGCTCCTCAAACTCTTTAGTTTCCCTAAAGTATCAATGTCCAACACATTTTCCAACATAGTTACGAGTGCTATTGCATATTTTCTCACTAATATTACTTATTCCTGACCAGGCAAAGAAGAGAAGAACATCCAGTTTGAGATCAAAACTCATGGGTCAAGGACTGAGGCTGGTCCCATTAGTTTAGTTGTCAATGCTTGTGTAAACAGGGATCTCCAAGAAAGTGTTGTGGGGGTATGTTTTGTGGCACAAGATGTAACAGTTCAGAAGATTGTCATGGACAAATTCACCAAGATCGAAGGCGATTACAAAGCAATAGTACACAATCCAAACCCACTGATCCCTCCAATATTTGGCATGGATGAATTTGGGTGGTGTTCTGAGTGGAATCCAGCAATGACAAAGTTAACCGGTTGGAACCGAGATGAAGTAGTGAATAAAATGCTGTTGGGGGAGGTTTTCGGAACCAACACCGCATGCTGCCGTCTGAAGAACCAAGAATCCTTTGTCAACCTTGGTGTTGTTCTTAACAATGCAGTGGCTGGTAATGAACCTGAGAAGGTTCCTTTCGGTTTCTTTGCTCGCAGTGGGAAGTATGTTGAATGCTTGTTATGCGTGAACAAGAAGTCGGACATGGAAGGTGGTGCTGTGAGTGGTGTGTTTTGTTTCTTGCAGCTTCCAAGCCATGAACTGCAACAAGCACTTCATATCCAGAAATTATCAGAACAAACCGCCATGAAAAGATTGAAAGCTTTAGCTTATTTGAAAACTCAGATACGTAACCCCCTGTCTGGAATTATATTTTCTAGGAAAATGATGGAAGACACAGAGTTGAGACCTGAACAAAAACGCCTTCTTCAAACTAGTTCCATGTGCCAGCGCCAGCTTAGCAAGATACTTGATGATTCAGACCTTAGCAGCATCATTGATGGGTGCCAAAACTTATCTTACTCCAACTCTTCATTTTTTCTTTTAACTATACGTGTTCAATGTCTGTATCATAACTTGACATTTCTGTTTTCTGAATTCTTAACAGTTACTTGGATCTTGAAATGATTGAATTCACCTTGAATGATGTACTGATTGCTTCTATCAGTCAAGTGATGATGAAGAGCACTGGGAAAGGCATCCGAATACTGAATGAGACAACAGAAGAAGTCATGGAGGAGACCTTGTATGGAGATGGCGTTAGACTTCAACAAGTCTTAGCTGATTTCTTGTTGGTATCAGTTAATTTTGCACCAAAGGGAGGCCAACTTAGTGTTGTAGCTAGCTTAACCAAAGATCAACTAGGACGGTCCGTTCATCTTGCACGTTTGCACCTCAGGTACTGCATTCTTTCAACTATGTCCTATATTTATAGAATAAAATAAAAGAAGAGAATATGTCTGCACTCCAATTTAAGCACCTTGTTTCCTTTAGCCAAAAAGTAAAGGGATTCTATTTGTGTGTATATATTGGGTCAGGATAACACATGTAGGAGGTGGAATACCTGAAGCATTGCTGAACCAAATGTTTGAAACTGATGGAGATGCAACAGAGGACGGGATCAGTTTGCTAATCAGTCGAAAATTGGTGAAACTCATGAATGGTGATATCCAGTATTTAAGGGAAGCTGGCAGGTCTACTTTCATCATCACCATTGAACTTGCTGCAGCAAATAGGTCCAGAAACTAACTGGTTTTGCATTGTTCAAAAAAGAAAGAAATTTGGAGCTTTTGACACTGTATCTGGTTCATGTTTTATTGAAAGCGTTGCAATTTGAGGGGAGAAAATTTCCAAGGAATTTCAATCAGGTCTCTGAAACTTATTGTTGATTGCTGACAGGCACACTATAGAATTTGTTTTCATACTGTTGGGGGTGTCAATTTGCATTTGAATGTGAGGTTCATATTCGATTTTCAAAGCATTTGAATTTGTTTTTAATCTATAGCTTTATGTACCTGCAAAAGCTTGTGCTTCTTGAGCTTGAAACTGCTTTGAGAACAGTCAAATAGATCTAAAACATGATCCAAAACACCCATTTTTCTTGTTTTTTCTATTGTCTGGTTTTCACTTAAATGTATGTTCTATTTCTTCTCTGAAGTACCTGAAACAAAAAAGATAATTGAAGAAGATTTTCTTAGCATATAACTAAGATACCCTTTCAAAAAAGTATAATAGTAAAGATTTATTTGAGGGTTAAATTGATAGAATTTGTAAATATGAAGGATTAAATTTGTTAAATTATTTAGAATTTTAGAATTTAATAGAATGTGCATGTATTAAAAACTAAATGTGTTATTATACCAATTAAAAAAGATCAGATCTATCGTTCACATTAACAATTTAATGGACAATAACCAAAACAAAATCAATAAAAAGATAAAATTGAAAATTTTATTGTTTGGTGACTAAAACAAAAACATACTAATAATTAAGTGACTAATTATGTAATTCACCATTTTATAACTTTTAATAACCTTTTAATAATTTTTAAAAGAATTTAAAAATATATTTATAAACACATGTGACACAATCATTAATGTGACATATGGCATTTAAGACATGATTAACTGTCAATAGTTAAAGTTATCAATCTCTATTTAAATGTATAATTTTTAGGTTAGGGTTTAAATTTGTAAAAAAATATGGTAGGGGTTTAAATGATTATGTTAATTAATAATTATATTACATGATTATTAACTAAATATTCATTGATAAATTTATTATTATATATTAAAAAGAAGATATATTAATGACTTGTAAAAGTTTGATCTTAAATATCTAACACGTGTATTTTATTTTTCTCAACTAAAGTTTTGAGGAGTTGTGGTTAATGTGAAGACAACTTTAAAGACACATGGCTTCTTTTTTCTCACCTAGGGATCTTTATTTAATTTTTAGTGTCTTTTTAGTTTTTGAACTTATATTTTTTTTGAAATCAACTTCAAATAGATGAAAAAGTTAATGTTTGTTTAACTTTATTGACATAATATACACATAATTTGTCACATGAATGCATGCTAGCGTTTAATTAATTTTTAAAATTTAAAAACATTAATAAAACTTTTATATAATTTTAATGCTTTTTAATTTTTAAAAATAATTTTTATATTTTGTTTAATATTTTTAAAATTTTGAAAATTAATAAAATGGTGAGATGTCATCCATATGATAATTTATGCATATACCATGTCAACAAATTTAAAAAAATTTAATTTTTATTCATTTTAAGGTAATTTGATACAAATTACAAATTTAAAGACTAAAACAAAAATTAAATAAAACTATAATAATATATATTTTTAAAATTGTAATCACTAATAAATTATTATGCCTGCCATTTGGACAACAGCATAACAAAGCCGCCCATGTCATGTCCTATGCATTCCATTTGGATTCTAGAGTGCCCCCCAACTCATTTCATCAAATTATAATGAATATTAATTATTTATATTATTTGAATTATTTATTTATTAAGTAGGGGTGGAATTTAGACACAATTTCAAAAATATATTTTACCTCAAATCAAACTTAATAATTATAATATACATAAATTCAAAGTAATAATGTAACACCTCGAATTTTGAGGTTTTGCGATTAAGGTCAGTTAAGAGGCTGCGGTATAGTGTTTAGTGGCGCAATTAAATGGCAGAATGGGCTTGTTAGTCTGGTGGTTTGGTTGCATGTAAAGAATCCTAAGGTTTTGGGTTGGAATCTTTGGTTTTGTGTTTTCTTTTTCGAAAACTGTGGTGTTGTGGTTTCGAAGGGCTTAGATTTTATGGTCATCAAATCGGCATCGGGACATCTTAGATCACGAGATAGGTGTGGGTTTCGAACTTTTTCTACTTTATTTACGAATTCTAATTTGACTTCGCGAAAAGTCGACTTTAGATGTGATATCGTTATTTTATGCTTGGAATGTGTATAGTTTTGTATAATTTTGGTCTAATCAGGAATGGAAATTTCTTTGTGGCTGAAAGCATGTTTTTTGAGGCTATTTTAGGGTGGTTTCGTGACCATACAGACATCCACACGAGTGTGTGACGACTCACACGGTTGTGTGCTTTTGGGAATTAGGGTTTCGGGCCAATTTTGGTGCCACACGGCCGTGTGGCCGACTAGGGGATTTTGTCGTTTCTCACACGGCCGTGTCCCTCGGACACATGGGCGTGCGAGTTTGGGGATTAGGGTTTGAATGATTTGGTGTCACACGGCCTAGACATAAGGCCGTGTGGCTAATTTGGGAATTAGGGATTCCATATGGGCATGTGTGTTATGGACACACACCCTCACACAGGCGTGTGAGACCCTCACACGGCCGTGTCAACCCTGTACTAAAATTTAGTGTAGATGGATAGAGAGTTACACGGCCTATCCCCACTGCCATGTCCCTGGTCCACACGGGCGTGTGCCTTAGTCACACGGCCGTGTGCCTCTCTTCACACGGGCATTTGCCCCTCCTCACACGACCTACACTTTTCCACACGGCCAGAGCACATGGGCGTGTGGTCTTAAGACACTTATATTGGTTCTGTATGCATTTTTGATCTGAATATGTGTTTGTGTGTGCTCCGACCCTTAGCTAAGTTTAGTGAGGGTGTTCAAGACTCGATATCTGTGATGGTTGTGTGTGATGTATGATTTTGAATGCAGTGCGAGGAGTGTGCTACATAAGCTTACGGTGGTATGCATTAATGTGTCTCGTTACGCTAGCTTGAATGCATTCATGCATTTGCATAAAATATTTTGGGTTGGGTTGTGAAAAGAAAGAAGACTGTATCTGTTCTGATCTGGTAGTTCTACTACAACTTATACGTATAGCGATTTATCGCACCATATCGTACGTGCGTCAGCTTTGCTACTCACTATTATCTGATCTAGTAGTTTAATTGCAACATGGTACAGCGGATTACCACATTACACTGTACTGTATGTACGTCAGCTTTGCTACGTACCATTATTTCATTTGGCCTATACCGCGGTCTACTGCATTGCATAGTACAGCACATACGCTAGCCCTGTTGCGTATTATTATCTGAGTGGCTTAGTCCACATATGTGGTGTGTTATGTTGGATGGGCCTTCCGAGGTCCTAATTGGTGTGATTGGTTGGATGAGTTTTAACAGCTCTTATTAGGTGTGATCGGGGGACGGAGAGGTGTGTTGGTTGGATGGGTGGGTTATATTTATCTGACCGCATTTCATCTACATCTGTCTGTATGTTTTGACTGTAAGACTAGTTGTCTGTAATCTGTTTGTCTGATCAGCATTTGAGCTGAGTATTTGAGTGAATTTGATGTGCTCTGGATGTTAAGTTTTGTTGGGACATTAGTCCTAAGTGTGCGTTCTGACACCTTGAGAAACTGGAAATCTATTGTGCTACTGTTTTGGACTCATACTGTGCTCAAGTAGCTCACCCCTATTAGTGTTTCCTTTTCAAGTACCTTTTTGAATTCTGACGCTGGATTTGGTATGCGGAGGTCTCGGACAATCTCGGTGAAAATTAAATTATCATCAGTTTGCATTTACGGTATCTACTTGATTATTTGGTTTTAAACTGTAAGATTTTTATAAAGCTATGGTACAAATTCTGTTTTAAGTTTTATACGTTTTTATTCCGTTTATATAAACATATATTTTAACTAAAATTTTTCAGACCGGATTTTAAACGATTAAATGATACGATTCAACATGTTAACTTGTTTTGTAAAAATTCACCTACGATGACTTCAGTGGTCAATGTAACATCTGGGATTCGGTCTAAACTTCTAGGCCAAGTTTGGGGTGTTACAAATCATACCATTAATATTATTTATTTTGGTAACTAAATTTTTTAATTTAATATTTGAGAGTTTTTTTATTAGTTATATTTGATTTTAGTATTTAAATTTTATTTTTCTCAATTAATTACTAATTTTTTTTAGTTAAAATACACGTGTCAAACATTCAAATGGTTTGATGCCACTGAAGCTAAAGTTCATAAATAAACATGTGACATTAATAATGTACCACCCTTCACCCGGTTCGGTCTTGGACCCTAATTATATGATCCTACTTCTTTTACCTAAACAATTCACATTCAAAACTCAATAGAAATTCACTCAATCATCAATTCTTAATATGGATGCATGCACCACACGTTAAATCAAGTAAAATTGAAGCACAATTGAGCTTACGAAAGTTCTAAATTTGACCCAAACATGAATAATGACCAAATTGTAAACTTTTTAAAGTTTTTAGAAAGGTACCGGTATGGAAGGAAAAGTACTGATACTTTTTATGGTAGGTATCAATACTAAAACAATGTATCGATACCATTTTGGCATTCTGCCAATTTCAAAATTTGAAAATGAGCCAAATTTATCGATACCTTTAAAAAGTATCGTTCCTTGGAAAAATAAGTATCTATATTAAATTGACATTCTGTTTATTTTAAAATATTGTTCATTTGGTAAAGTATCGATTACTTTAACTATAAGTATCGATTTCTGTCTAATGACAAAAAATGAAGCATTTAAATACTTTTTCATGTGCAAACCAACTACCAATTCGAATTGTACTTCAAATAGACATCAAACCTACATAAAAACTAATTCAAACTATACCAAGATTACTACAAACCATTCATCCTTCAAACCACAATTCAAACATGTAAATTTCAAATATTCTAATTGGCATCCCAACAAAATACTAACCTAAACAACTTAGCCCCTATTCAACCTTGCAATTCATAATGTTAAACCATGACATTTCTATGCCAATTCAAACATATCAATCTCATCACTTTAGCACAAACATTCCATATTCAAAATTAACCGTTCAGATACTTGTAATATAACTTATCACTATGCCATTATGCAGCATTTAAGGTTCAAAATCATAGATATTCAAGATAAACACAAATTCATTATGAATCGTTATATACATGCCACATAACCAAGTCTAGGACGAATGAAAAACTACTGAAACGTAGTGGGAGTTCCGAAGTGATTCGACCACCTCATTTCGCAAAATATAGCTACAAATAGAAAAAATACAACAGAGTAAGCATTACATATGCTTAGTAAGTTCATAAGAGATAAAATAGTAAACTCACCTCAACTCGTAGCTAACATAATGAATTAACTAATAATATGACTTTCCTATCATCACATTTCACGTCAATAAGGTGAGTTCATCAATTACAATCTTATAGCGTTTCAATATGTACAATACATTTTCATTCAGTGTCATTATATCAAAATCATCGAACATATACGCCATTTCATCATTCCAATCACATATAGACATTTTCATATACAATACATATTATCAATTAGATACTTTCTGTTTTACGCTAACCGTTTAGCTCGATGAACTGCAATAAATAGATTTGGATACGCGGGTAACCACCAAAAACACATTTGATTACTCGCTCGAGCGATAACCCCAAAACACACCTAAACACCGAAGTGCTAAGCCCGTAGGAATTATATGTCATAAGACATTACATCCCTCCAAAACACACCAGGATCTTCGTAGAGACAATCAGTAACAGTGATCTTCGTAGAGACAAAACTCGGTAATCTGTAACAAATGTTGGATTCCGATTTAAATAGTGAATTCTCCATACATCAATATTATCTCATATCATATCTCGTACAACGAAAAATTAACCCTATTGGCATGCTAATTGTATCCTATTCTATCCAAAGTTCATCTAGGCACATTTAACACATTAGTTCATTTCTTTACAATTCAGTCAATTTCTCACCTTTTGTACCATTTTATAACCAATTCAAAATACAATAACAAGATATAATATATAATAATTTAAACACATCTAATACATTTACAAATATAACTACCCTATATGAACTTACCAAACAAAAACAACAATGAGTGAAGTGTCAAGAACTAACCTATAATTTTCTCTTTTTCTCGATTATCTACCGGTTGATTCAAATTTTGATCTATATGGTAATTCATTTTAATTTATCAGTTTCATTTACCTTATAGCAACTTACTTTATGCTTATTCCAATTCAATTTTTTTTACAAAAATTTCCTAAAATTTTATATTTTATTCAATTTAATCCCTAAACCCAAATTAACCATATCTTTCACATTTAAGCCCCGTTTTGCAATCTGATTTTAATCAAATCCTTCTACAGCCCTCTAAATCTATAATTATAAAAATTTCATGCTAATTTTGATTAATTTTCATTTTAGTTCCTATGTTCAAAACTAACAACTTTAACTCTACAAATTAGCCCTTTATCAAATCTAAGCTTACAACCAAACCATTTAACATCAAAAGCTTTGAGAATTATCATTGAAAATATTTTAAAACTTTAACACTATTTAATACTCGGGCCAACTAAATCAAACTACAACGATCTTAAAAACATAAAATTTATAAGAAATGAACTCCAAAAATCTTACCATGCAAGGATGAAATGTTGAAGCTCCAAACCCTTCTCTTTTCTCTTAGTTTCGATGTAGAAAAAGAAAGAAGAAAGGTAAAATGGATGAACATCATTTCATCTTTTGTTAACTAATTTATTGTTTTTACTTTAAAATTTTAATATTATTTATTCACAAACTATTACTTAACCGTCCACTATACTTATAGATGGTATTATTGCTATTTTAACTCTTGATTATTTACTATTTTAGTCCTTAAAGTTAAAAGTCCATAACATTTATTTTTTACCACTTTTACGATTTAGTTATTGTACTTTAATTACTATCCGTTCAATAAAATTACCGAGTCAAAAATCAATATAACATTGTAATAGACTCATAAATGTTAATAAATAATATTTACTGAATTGATCATCGAAAAACAGAATTTCGAAACCGTCATTTTTGGCATCACTGAAAATGAACTGTTATCAATAAGCATCGGTGCAATGACATTGTAGTCTTAAGGAGAGAATAGGTTTGAACCTTAAGGACAACATTATTGGGATGACCAACCATGAACTTAAGAATAGTAAAACAAACATAAAGAGTAACTAAAAAATATTTTTTATAATAATATATTGGGACAAAATCCCATTGTTATTTTTGTTTATTATGGTTGCAATTATTATAACTAATAAATTAGGGGTGAACCCAATTTTTTTTTGGGTCAAAATTAACTTGTATATTTCTTGTAATAGTAAAAATGCAGTTTCACCATTATAATAGTCTACCTCTTTATAATTTTTAAAGGATTAAATCAAAATTTTATTATTTTTGAAGGCCAAAATGTAATTTTAAAATTTTATCAAGGGCTAAATGCAAAATTTTCCATTTTAGGGCGGCGCCCCTGCCAGCGCCCCCTAGCTCCGCCCTGCAACAAATATCCATGAATTTTATCATAAACATCAACAGTACTGAAGGTAAGGCCTGAAAGTCTTCAGAGTTTTATCGGTTAGATTCATTAATGTCTTCATAGCAAACTCGAACGTGTTTGTCCACTTTGGCTCCAACTTTTGACCCAGTTTTTTCTTCACCTGAATCACCAAGGAAACGAGAAAATGGTGGAAGAAGGCACAAATGAGGGGCCGACAAATGAACCATTGATTGTCAGTAGCTACAATGGCAATGGCTTAACATCAAGAAAGTCCTCTCCCATAACATCCTCTCTTGTTCCTGGCATCACTGTCGCAACCAATGCTTCTTTTACTTGTGGCTACTCTATAAGTAGATATTGTCGAAACCATTTTTTTTTGTAAAAGGGGTCGACTTGATTTTGAAAATGAAAAAAGGGAGTCGCCACCAATCCTTTTTGATGAGGTGTGATCGGGTCACCTCGTAAGATGGTTGTTTTTAATAAACGATTTGATTTATTAAAACAATGCTTTTGGTCTAAGAAATTCAGAAAGATGGGTTCGGGAGTCAGTTACGCACGAGGAAGGATTAGCACCTTCGTAACGCCCAAAATTGATACCTAGTTGATTAATTAATGTTTTGGTGTCTAAAATTGAAAATTTGAAGAAATTTTAAAATACGATCATTTGCTAAACATTGCTTAATTTTTCGAGAAAAGTGCATATTTCACGTTAATCGAGAAAAAGAATTACGTCCCGTAAGTAAGGACACAATGTCTTAAATTCTCGATACGAGAATAAATGCCGAATTTTTTTTTATTTTGAAAGGTATTTGATCCTCTTAGTTTTAGAAAGAAATCGTACTCCATAAGTTAGAACACGATCTTTTCATAATTCCCAAGAATATTTAAAAATTTATGCTTGAAAACGTTCATTTATTCGGATTATTGAGAAAATCAAAACCCCGTAAGTTAGAGAACAACTTTTGAAATCTCAAAATACGAAATATTTCTTATTTTAAAACACAAATTGTGTATCAGGTAAAATGTAATACGATTTTGTAGTAAAATGTAAAATAAATTACGATGCTAACATGCATAACAAAGTAATAATAAATGTGTTAGTGTGAATGACAATTTGAAGGATGAAAATAAAATGAAATAAATAAACAAACAAACAAGTTGATGAAAAGAGAAATAATAGGTAAAACAGTTTTAAGAAATAATATTATGTAAAACAGTTTTGAAACACCCCAAACCCGACCCACAAGCCCTGACCGGATCTGGCATCCTCCTTGAGTAAAATGTAGCTAAACCTCGTTTTGTCACTTTAGAAAAATTGGTGGTTTTAAAGAAATTGGATTTGAGTTGTGATCAGGTTGAAAACCGTGTTGTTTTTGAAGTTTGTATTGAAACTTTATTATCATGTGTTCAAAAATTTCAAGTTAAAAGAAATGTCAAATTTTAGATGTTTAGGTGTCAAAACAATTGAAGTTGTTTTACAAAAATGGTTAATCATTTGTTTGATGTTGTTCATATCATAATAAAAATTAAACCGTAAAATAAAAAGTTAAATAACAATGGCCTTATTACAACAAAATAAAACCAAAATAAATTAAAAAAACATAATAAGAAATTGAAAATCTTTGAGCTAAGCATGGCCACCACTAAGTCCCCGCCAGGCCGGTCCATTTCTTGAGTATCACTTGCAAAATGTTAGCCCACGAAGGGTGAGTCAATGAGACTCGATGTGTAACAACCATCATAGATTCCCAATCGATCATAGCATATTATATCACATACGAACAAATATAAGCAATGATGCAACCCAAACCCACCTAGATATCCAACCTCTACACATCACCGTACCTTCCAATCACACTTTGGGGTTACTAAATCGACCCTCCATCCGCTACACACCATCGAAGCGATTCTGCGATCAAGCGCACATCGCCTTATAATTGTGGCATAGCCACGGATAATGTGACAGAGTCACTAGATTCATAATATGTGACACAAGTCACCGGATAATGTGGTAAAACCACCGAACACTTCCCCTTTATCATTATCACCCATTTGCCCATGCAACATACATATCATACACATATCATGCAATTTACCTCACCCCATGGCCATAACGAGATTTCACATATTCACATATCAATGTTTATTCACATTATTAAAGAGTACTAAGCCGTAACGTACCTGAATACACTGTACCATTGAATGGTACCCTTAGCCATATTCACTCATTGCCTTATTAACATATACATAACATTATTATTATTAATCGGGAGTTTATGGTGGGTTACACACCTGACTATCCGTAGATCTAAGCAAAATCTCAAAACTAACGAGATCCCGAAACGTTTGCCTTTCCCCCTTCCTATAATCGGCCAACACTTGTTAGTAACCAAAAGCCTATTCGGCTCAACTGGAAATCCCGAAGGACATGTCGTATGGAAATAATACCTTACCTTAATGGTGATTTGGTTTCCAACCAAATCCCGAAACTACGTGATGATCCCTCCTTGCAATCGGCCAAGCACTAATACACACAATCAATTAGCCTTCGGCTTTTGAATGAATAAGAAACAGGTCCGAAACACTAGAACCCTTACCTAGATCACTTAGCCAAATCTTGAAACTTCTCCTTATCTCTGTTGAATTCCCCTTAAGAAAACATAGTCAGAATTGGCAACCTTCAATAAGTAATATGGATTTTGGCCAAATATTACAACTTTTTTACCTTGGATATCCAAATCCCGAAAGATCTCCTTCTAATCGTTGGCTACAAATATCCCAAAATCTCCTTCATAGTTTCACCAAAAGAATAAAAAGGAATTAGAGTTTTAACTTTCGGCTAAACAAAGGAAAAGAAAAGAACTCAACTAACTGTTAACCTCATCAAATCGATTGAACACCTTTGCTTGGAACACGGAGAGATTTGGCCTAGCAGAAGGTTGATTGGCTTTGAGAAAGAAATAGAAAAGGAATCGGTTCAAAAAGGAGTAAAGATGAAATCGGCTATGGAGAGTGATGGCCAAAGAGGTGAGATTCGACTTTTGATCTAGTGGACAAATCGGCTTCAAAGGTTAAAGATGCAATCGGCTATGGTCTAGTGTGTTTTCGATATTTTAATGACGGAAGAAATCATGAGAAGAAAAAGAAAAAAGATTGAAAGTTGGTGTGGTTCGGCTTTGGTGAGAAAGAGGAAGAAAAAGTGGTGAGAAGAAGAAAAGAAGAGGAATGATGGTGACGTTCAGTTAAAATTTGGCTTAGGGAGTTTTGGCTACTAGGTGACCGAATTTGTCATCATAAAAGTCCCTTGGCCGGCCAACTCTCCTTCCCTCATCCAAATCCCCCTTTTCACTCCTACTTAGCCAATCTTTAAGCTATTTGACCTAATCTACACTTCATCCATGAAGTGTCCTTGTCTTAAATCCATCACTTTGCATCTCCTTGCTGAAAAATAAAAGCTCCAAAATGCTTCCCTTGTTGCTCGAACCTAGGTCCCCTTACACTCCTTGTGGCGTCACTGACTAAGGCCCTAAGTGGCGCCTCCTTGTCACTTTACCAAGGCTTTTCTTGTGTCCTAAGCCACACAATAAACTCCTTAAGGCCTAGCTCCCTTAGTTCCCTTTTTAGGCTTAAAATCAAATATTTTCTAAGGCTTCTACCTACATCCCAAGGTTCCCAAGCCCCAAAACACATTCAAATCACACACAAGCATGCTACCACATACATTTAAGTGAAAATGCATAACCCTAAATCCGGATATTACGCTTCTATCCCC